>JABUKJ020000012.1:0-1200000 GCA_014182885.2 Eucalyptus caleyi
GATTGCAGCAAATTAGTGGAGGTTCCAACATGTGAAGGCGGTGGATGTTGATACCGAGGTTGTCCCCTTAACATTTGGGAGGGAGGAGAGGGAGAGCCGGTTGTCATTGTCAACAGAAGGCAGCAACTGCAAGGAAATAATATGTAGCAGCTTCCGATCTCTCTCGGGTCACATCAATGACTATATTTTTGGGTATAAAAAATCGGAACAATCGAAAAGTTCGGTTTCTCAGTCCGGTTCTCATTAGGTTTTGTTTTTGTTAAAAATCGAAAAAAATTTATCTAGTTCAATTAACCGAGATCAAACTAATAAAATCTATAAGAAAAATTTATCTTATTTTTAAAAATTAATTTATTTTTATTTTTCCTTTTATTGGCCAGTCATTGACCATGTGGCAGCTAGTGACCAGCAGTGGTGAGGCCAAACTCCACTGGCCCGATGAGCCAGGCTTCACGGTCAGACCACTTGGAGGCACAACCCTCGCGGAGGGTCGCCAAGTGTCAACGGGCTCTAGTGACCTCACGTCAGCATCCCCAGTGACCTCGTGCGAGGCTTAAGCCTTCACATAGCTTAGTGAATCTAGCGAGATTTGAGCTCATCAATACCGGGCAAGCTTGACCACTCGCCGTAGCGAGTTGGTGAGGCTCGATCTCGCCCGAGAATCTAGAGCTCGAGCGTCATCGGCCTTTAGTAAGGCTCGCCTCTAATCGGTTGATGGCGACCACCATGGCCAATGATTGGACAATGAAGAAGAAAAAGAAATAAAAGGAAAAAATAAAATTAATTTTAAAAAATTTTTAAAAAAATAAAAATTTTAATGAGAGAATGCATATGGAAAAAAATAAGATAAAAAAAAGCGAAAGTAAAAATTGAATCAATTTCGGTTCGATTTCCATTTAAAAAAAATAGAGGCAAACTTAATCATCACACCCTAGCTATATCAGCATAATTAAATGTATTATGACTAAATGATTCGAGTGCACAAATTGAAAGTTCAACCATTCAAGCATAATTAAAATGTATTATGACTAAAACGACTCCAGTGCTCAATTGAAAAGTTCAAACATTCCGCCCACCTAAAATTAGTCGAACGAGGCGACCTCCTTCTGACACATGAACAGTACATAAGGGGAAAGGACTAGCGTACGATTGAACTCAGACGTCACGGGAGTTGTACGATTATATCTCGTCACGCAATGAATAATAGATCTAAGAGCATATTCACAAAAAAAAAAAAAAGAGATCCAAGAGAAATTATGAACAGAAAAGTGGCTTGACCCATTTTAGAAAATATTTTGGACTCGATACAAGATGGAATTTTCATAGGAGGATCTTGCATGCAAATCATTGATAGGACTCACATCGAAAATAATGTAATGACTAGGAAAGAGGACCCGACTGTTGGAGCAAACGATGAAGAAATATTAGCAAAAATAAATATATATTATATGTATATTTTACAGAAGTTAATGAATTATTATTCTAGTCTAAAGTCTTGTGTCATCTTTTGCTGTCAATTTTAGAATTGTCATAGCATTGTGTACCTGTTATGCTAATATTCTTTTTTATGGGTTGAAAATACCATGTGCATAAAGAATTAAACATGTTGCGGCCATGGTATTTTATTTGGCGAGATAATGGGGGCAAAAAAAGGCATTATTTAATGTGACAGTGTACATATATTATTAAGGTAAAATATCATTTGTCTCATTTTTTTCATTTTTTTCAAGTGTCAACATTGTCCCCATCTCTTTCTCATAACCGAAAATTAGGGATGCTATTGTCATCTTAAGTGTAGAACCTATACTTTTAACGGTTGGTAACCTTCGTTGTAGACCTACATATAAACGTCTATTTGGACCCAGCGGGTCCTTAAAGCGCTCCCTTAGCAATGAAGAGGGGTTTCCTTGGGAAGTCTTCCCACAGTGGAAACCGGTAGAGGCCTAGGCAAGGCCGCCCATTAGGTCCCCCTGGCCGTAAAAAAAAGTAAATGAGGTAGAGGCAGGCTCCCGTGCCTCGATAAATATAATAATTGGGTAAATACACATGTAAATTGGACGAGTAGGTCCTTAAACTCAATGGAGGTAAATGCGGGAGAGCGCCTGAGGTGGGGAGATCCCGTGCTTGCCTCCCCTCATCCCTCGGTCGGGTGGATAGATGGGCCGAAGATTTGGGGCTCATAGGCAATAAGGGTGGGTAACCAATCCTAGAAATACTGTGTCGTGGAAACATAGGCTAGGATTGGGGGCGTAGAAGCACCCAATCCTGTCCCTACTTTGGCTGTGATATGAGGGGGTGAAAATCCCAGGAACACATGCCTTGCACAGATTCATTTTGTCTCATTTTTTTTCAAGTGTCAACATTGTCCCCATCTCTTTCTCATAATAACCGACAATTAGGAATGCTATTGTCGTCTTAAGTCATAGAACCTATACTTTTAGCAGTTGGTAACCTTCTTTATACACCTACATATAACTGTCTATTGGTAAACCTCTATATATTTTGAAGATGACAAGATGTTTATATAAATTAATATGTGTATTTTTTTTTGTCGAAATAATGTGTATTTGAGTGTGCAAACAAACTATCCTCTAAATGCAAATTCATATATAGATGATGCTAAAAATAGGAATTCTATGCTTGTGAAGAGCTTTCTGGTGAATAAGCGAGTAGGGTTGTTAAGATACTAGAATGGACAAAATGGAAAGAGAATAATTTGGATAATATAAATACGCCAGTGATATGCTTGGAATGACTTTTATGTGGCAGGTGACGAAATTGGGTTTTGCAAAATCGCCAAGTCTAAATATTCCGCCCTAATCAAAAGAAGTTCATGTTACTAATGAGAGGACCATATTTCACATACCTGGAATGACAACGTTTAGATTTTAATTCAATTTTGAATATAGTATTAATTGTCCTAAAGGGAAAGATGAGAGATTTATGCAATACACTATAATTATTTCATTTTTAAATTTGGAAGGTATATTATTCATTTATAACTTGTCAATCAGCTTAATTATAGTAAATTAGGATTATTTTTATCCATGATTATACACGATCAATGGATGTATGTGTTTTTTATTTCCTTTTATTTATTTATTTATTTTTGTAAAAATTTGAAGTTGAAGTCAAAGTCACGATCATGTTTTAACATGAGTGTGGGCGTCCCTTCATATTTTTATACAAGCTACTCTTACCACATTTGTAAAAACCACGATCATTTCTATCATAATGTCTTTATAATATAAAATTTACTATTCTAAGGAGAGCTCTTAAAACCTTTGCTTTGATGAGCTAGGGATGTCGAGTCATTTTTAACCATGGCTTTTAATTATCTCGGAAAACGGGATCCATAAGCATTTTATATTTAATTGGGCATTAAAAGACTATGCACCATAAAAAAAGTGTCCTGCCTATCATTCCTCTCCATGCTATTCTTTTGCATCGCAATATACTTATAATAGTGCTTAAATCATATCAATTGTCAAATATCATTGAAGTAATCAAATTAAAGGACATGACATTGCTTTATGTTTTTTTTTTTTTTTTTTTCCTGTTTTGGTCGCAATATTGCTTTATGTTGAAGCGTGGCTTCCCTTTGATGAAAAATGATTAATACCCTAAAAACCCCGAATTGAGTACATGTGATAAATTTACCCACAAACTAATTTTTTGATTATGAAAAATCACAAACCAGTACATTTATGACAAATTTATCCCAAATTGCCACAAAAAAAAACCCCAAAACCAGTATACTTGTGACAAATTTACCAAAAACTAATGTGTTTGACTTAAAATCAAAAAGTACATTTGTGACAAATATACATTTTGTTAAATTGGATTAATACCACAAAAATCACAAAATTGGTACAACTGCTATGATAAATGGAGAATAAAATTTCAAGCGGTACACTAATAAAAAGCATCACGTGTTATTCAACTTAGTAATTTGATAATAAAATTATATAAAAATTAATATAAGGTAAATTTGTTAAAAGTATACTAGTTTGAAGAGTTTTGGTAGTCAAAAAACTTAATTTGGAGTAAATTTATCACAAAGTGCGGTTTGGGATTTTTTGGGATATTAACCTAATGAAAATAAATTAATTGGTAGCCAAAACATTTCCAACTATGATGATTTTGAGAGGAATATGAAGTCACACACAAATTCAATTTTGAAGAGCTGTTGATAAGTTGTGTGTACATTACACGATCTGTTAAGCAAATTCTTATAAATTGGAGCTTAAATCAATTACAGTTTCCTTTGTTATAGGATAATTTGTTGGACGAAATAATGAACCGTTGAATGCTCAAGAAAATTGCATGAATCGCGTGCTAAAATAGATATAAAAATAATTCTACTTTATTGTTTACCGGACCATACCTTAATGGAAAATTTTAATCAGCATCACAACTTTGCGTGCTAAAAACATAACATAGTCATCTTGATTTTTCATAGACATTGCAATATTAATCGGTATCTAAATCATGGTTAAGATAATTATATCCACAACGAAGATGACCTTACTATTGTTTTTAGCCATGCTTAGAAAGATGGCAGCTGGAAAAGATTATCCCACAACTGCTCATACTGAATTTGACATTCACATCCAAGTATAAATACATGCATTTCTCTCTATTATCTCTACACTAACCGATATCACAACTTTACTCGTTTGCTATTGTCTTAGATTACTTTCTCTTTGATTATGGCAGTAAGACAGACAAGAGGGCATCAAAGAAGTGAGATGAAACAAATTGAAAATGAGATTCGGAGATCTATTGCATTTTCAAAGCGTAGATCTAGTATCTACAAAAAAAAAAAAAAAAGCAAGCGAGTTTGCGACCCTCTATGGGGCGGAGGTGGGACTTGTAGTATTCTCTCCTTCAGGAAAACCCTCTTCTTTTGCTAATCCAGCCATCGATATAGTCGCCAATCGATTCCTCAACCAAAACCCTCCGCCCGATGATAGGTCTCGTGCTTTGGTGGAGTCCTGTCACGTCAAGCCCAGTTTAATGAGCTCAACCAGCCCCATGATGGGCTCATTAATCCAAATCGAAGCTGAAGGCAGAAGGGGAAGTCTTGAAGCGACTGACCGAAGCAAAGGTGACGTGGCATGGTGGAAATCAATGTGAAGTTTGTACAAAGCATGAGGACAACAACATTTGTTGTATATATTTTGTAACATTACCATCATGATTGACATCTCGAAATTTATTACTCAATTTTGTCGCTAGTTTCATAAATTCCTCAACTACTAACTATAGCGATACATTATTCGTAGTTAATGAGTAGAAGCAAGATCGTGATAGTTGTTATCATATCCTATCATGTCTTTTCATCATGGCAGATAAAAATTATCACATTTAAACTTAGTAAGCGCGTGAATATGCCGATCACACCATTTATAGTGTTTAAATTTTGTATTAAAAGATGTTGCATCGTAGAAAAGCGCACTGCTAATCTTTCCTCTTTTACTTTTTGCTCTTTTTGTACGGTATTTACTTTTTTAGTGCTTAAATCAACTGTCAGATATCGATGGAGAAATCCAATAGGACATTATAATAATTTGTTAGAATATGATTTGTTCTCGGACGAAATTAGGTACCTAGTGTAACTTCACTGAAATATTTTCAACCTATGATGATCAATTATCTTTGACTTTGAGAGCAATACGAAGTTGCACAAATAGTCATTTTCGTATCTAACAATCTATTACTATACTATATCAGGTTAATAGCATGGTCTTAAAGAGTAATTTGTAATATTTTGCCCCGTCTACGAATGGGATTAGCTTTCATGCTCCTGCCATCGACGGGCATTGTTTTATCTGAAAGCATTGTTTCTCATTTATTGTTGTAAATTTGTACGGACAAATTAAAAGGACATGCAATTATATAACGTAAAGTTAGTGGAGTAGTGGTGACAGTGCAAACACTTGTAGTCAGAATAATTGTCAAAAAAATCATAAATCTAGTATATGGTGGCAAATTCAATCATAACGTTTTTCAATTTGACTAATCTACATTTTCGAAGATTTGGCAATATGGCCATATTACTCCAATTGTGGTGTGACAATCATTGTTGTCGCAATCTAGTTAATTAATCAGCCAGCCTATATAGTATGTCTTACTCAAATGAGAATGATTTTAGCAAAATTTAAACATTTTCAAAGTTTTATACCTTTCTTTTCTTTGATCTTTTTTTTTTTTTTTTTGCTTCTTAGTTGGTTGATCACCAACTTCCATCTCAATGATTGCCAGGCAATATTGACTATGATGACTATATTGATAAATCATCCAGATTTAAGATTAATTGATCAAATTAAAAAAAAAAAACCTTTAGTATTGAATTGCCGTCATATGATAGATTTATAGGACTCTGTGAAATCCTTATGGTGGCTCATTTGTAAAGGGAGCAGTTTACATCTAAAATTTCCTTTTAATAATGAGGCTTATGATAAAAAGAACTATAAATTTTACTTTAACAAATAATTCATAAATTTGCTTGGCAATGTACAAAAAAGAAAAAAGAACTAGGTCTGGAAAAATTTTCTTATCGACAAGATAAATTTTCCAAAAAGTAAAATGAAAATGAAAAATAAAAGTATATTGCCCTATAAATAAAAATGGAATACCCACAAGTTATAGGAAAAGTACAAAAAAAGTCATACACACCTTTTTATTGGACCAATTTAGTCTAAATAGTTTGCTTTTGTGCTAATTAAATGCCAAGTCAATTTTAATTGGAAACCGCTAATATGGACACTAGCCATCTTACATGGAGTGGACAAAGTTGTTGTAAAATTTTTATTTTTAAATTTTGCTAAGTTATTTTGTTTTTTCTTTATTTCCTTCCTTTTTTTTTTTTTTTCCAAGTGTGGCCGGAAGATGACCAGTCTACTGAAGTTTGGGTAAGGCCACAATTTGTATGCTTGTGGTAGTGTAGAACTTGCAACATCCTCACTAGCCTCTCACCTAGATCTTGGCGAGGGCCATGGCCTTCACCCAAACCAAGTGGGGCCAAGGTGTAGAACTTGATGGCCAATAGGTGAGAGTGTCAATCATCACCTAGATTTGGGTGAGGGCACGATGCCCTTGCTTGGGTGTAGACCTTTGATGGCCAATAGGTGGGGTGTCAATCATCACTTAGATAATTAGAATTTGGAGTGGTCAAAAAAAAAAAATGATTGAATTGAATACCGATACAATAGATTTAAGACTTTTTTTGGTACATTTTTGTCACAAAAAACAAAAAAAATGTTCGCTTGAGATAAATATCTAAAGAATATTTAGACCACAAATGTTGACTATTCTAATTTTGGGAATAATTCATGGGAAAAAATTCCAAATAGGGACCCAAAGTGAGGGTGTTTTTCTCAAAAGAGGACCTAAGTGGCTCTTGTCTAAAATAAAAGCCTAAAATGACTAATTCAATTTCAAATAATGACCCTAGCTTTCTAGTGGCCAAATATATTCGTCGGCCGGTGAGCACATTTATCTCACATTCTATTTTTAAGTCATCCTTAGGGGCATTTCATCCGAAAGACTTTTTATTCTTCTTTCTTCTTTGTTCATCTTCTTTGCTCTTTGGAGTTCATCTTCATTTTTTAAGAACGTGGACGACTCTTTATCAATTGCACGAACTTGGCAACGATTGACAACGATGGCTAGAGGACATGGGGACAATGGCAACCCCAAAAACAAAGCCCTAGGGCTTGATTTTAGGAGTGGTTGAAAACCAGGTGGTGACAAGCCGTCCAACGGTGGTAATGACAATCAGTGATCGATGATAATGGCCTGAGTGGCTATTCTCGGCACTGTGCAGCTCAAATCGTGTCTTAGGGCTCAATTCTAGTGGTGATTTCCTTGTGGCGTCTTGGTGAAATTTGATGAACGCAACTCGTTGATAAATATACTACTTTGTGTGGTGATTGAGGACGATTTTGGCCTTAGGTGCATGAATTGTGAGTTTTGAATTGGTATATGTTGTTTGGGACTTGTTGGGACTGAGGCAATTTGAGGCCCGCGACATGGAGTCCTAACATTTGCTTCGATTCAAGGTGGCAGATGATATGAACTGGAGGCAAGTCAAGGAATGGATTGGCTTTGTTTTGGTGTGCATAGGGTGCAATTCGAGCCTCTTTCAAGTGATTTAAGCCGCAAGGTAGATTCCAGTGAATTCGTCACTGATGAAACATCAACGATTGGAAAACTCTTTGCATTGTGAGTTCTGTATATTGCTAGGGCGAGTACGCAGAGAGAGACGACGGTTTTTGGAAGTATGGGGATGCAGCGACGGCAAGGGAGGATGGTGGTCGGCCGGCTAGATTGTGCTTAGTTAAATTTTCTTAAAGTTGTTGGATTAGACTTTGGATTAATAAATGGGACACTATGGAAGTGGAATAACTTTGTTAATGGAGAGGATTCGGCTACATTTGTTCATTGTTGCCAGTTTCGCTGCCAATACCCTCTATTTGTAAAATTACCATTAAAGAAAAGATGAACAGTGAAAGGAAAGCAAAAAGAATACAAAGAAAAATAAAAGTCTTTTGGACAAAAATGCCCCTAGGGATGACTTAAAAATGGCATGTGAGATGCATGTGCTCACCGACCGGCAAATATTTGGCTAATCATAAGCTGGTTCTTATTTGAACCCGAATTAGCCACTTAGGCACTCTTATTTGAGATAAGAGCCACTTTGGGTTTATTTTGAGAAAATACCTTCACTTTGCGCCCTTATTCAGAATTTTCCTAATTTTTAGCTACAAATATATTTTTCTATTTTATTCCCCCCGAAGTTTTGAGCAAAATATATGTTTGATAACGATACAAATTACGTTTTTGGAATAAAAATTCGTTTGGTAATAGCATGAAATTTCCATTTTTTTTTCAAGCAAAGACTTGTACGACTCCATAGCCTCTTTCTCTCTGTCTTGGTTGAAGAACCGGTTCATGAACGTAGCGTTCACAACTCCATCATGGAATCACCTCTCTTTAAGCTCATTGAACAACCCATTCGCCTTGTCCAGATTTCCCAGGATGAGAAAACTGGAAATCAATTTGTTATAAACCAAAAGAATCATCTCCATGACCCTTAGTCAACATCTCTTGTAAAAGGCTAACAGCATCGCCTATCCTCTTGACAACAATAAGCCCCTTAGTGAGATGCCTATAAGTGACAGATGAGAGAGTAGAAGGGGCATGAGACAGGATGTGGCAATAGACATCAAGAGCAATGTCGACATTACCCATATAACAATGGGTGTTGATCAAATTATTGTAAGAGACGGCGTTGGGGACGATGTTGGCCTGGTCGAAGAACTAGAGAAGGGTAATGGCGTCATTGTACCTCTTGGAAAGGTACATAGAAGCAACGATGGCATTGCAAGTGAAGACGGTGGGGGCGGGTGTAGGAGACGACGGAGTGGCAGGCAATGGCAAAGGTGACATTGAGATCCCTAGCATTGATGAGAAACTGAACACGGTTGCAGAGGTTGAGGCAAGGGCAGACGAGGGCCAAGGTGGAGTCGATGAGGCGGGGGTCGTTGGGATCATGGGGAGGAAGGGGATGGTTGTTGCAGCGGAGGGCGTGGAGAAGGGGCTCGATGTGGAGGTGGCGTTTGGTGCCGACGGCGTTCGGTGGTAGCCTCTCCAGCAGAGCTAAAGCTGAAGGAGCGGTGTCGAGCAGTGGGAGCTAAAGAAGGGATGAGTGGAGATCGACGGGGGAGGAGGAGAAGGAGGAAGAGTAGGAGGGGGATGGAGGGAGGATGAGCAGTGGTGGAGAGAGCGGATGAGGATGCGATAGTGGGTGAGAAGAGAAAAATAGGTTTTATTTTTTTTTGTCTTCTTCAATGATAAGAAGAAGCTTTTATTTTGCTTTACATTTCGAAAATAGAAAAATGAAATCATTAAACGAATTTACATAATAAACCTATTTCTGAGAATTAAAAAAAAGAAAAAAAAAACAAAATGATTATTATGCATGCCCTTATCGTATGTGTAAGCTGTAATGTACAGGTTTATTTGTCTCGGAGTCTTGGCAGTTGTGTGCTTGATCTTTTAATGACTAAGGATGAGGAGAAAATGAAAATGGCAATAATAATAAGTGGAAGTATTTCCCAACATGCTTGGGAAAATTATCTAATTATTTTTTTAATTTATTACATTTTTATCAATTTAATCATAAATATTTTAATTGTGTCAATTGAATACTAAATATTTTTATATTTTGCCAATTGAGTTCATGCGATTAATGTTGGTTGGAAATTGCTGTACATGGCATGACTAGTGGTGCGGATAATTCTTAATAATATGTTAATATTTTTTTAATTTACTTATTTTAATATTCTTTTCTTTTCTTTTTCCTTCCTTCTTTCTCTAGCTAGTCGCTTGTTCTTGGCAATGGTCAATGGCGGCTAGAGGCAATGATTGATGAAGTTGACCTCAAGCAAGCCTTGATTGCCCCTAGTGAGGCCAACCTCCCTAGCAATAGAGAGCTTGCTAGGGGCAAGTGAGGCTCGCCCTCACTAGTGGTGCAGTGGGGCAAGCTTTACTAGAGGCTAGTGCAGATGACTTCATTGGCCATTGTCTTTAGCCGAGTCGATGGAGGAGGAAGAGAAGGAGGAGGAGGAGTAGGAGGGGGTGGAGAGAGGATGAGTAGTGGTGGAGAGAGCGGATGAGGATGCGATAAAGGGTGAGAAGAAAATTAGTTTTTATGTTTTTCTTCTTCAACGATAAGAAGAGTTTTTATTTCTGTTTCTATTTCGAAAATAGAAAAATGAAATTGTGTTATTAAACGAATTTCTATTATAAACCTATTTTCGAAATTAAAAGAAAAAGAGAAATAAAGAAACAAAATGATTATTATGCAATGCCCTTATCGTATGTGTAAATGTAATGTACAAGTTTATTTGTCTGGGAGTCTTGGCACTTGTGTGCTTGATCTTTTAATGACTAATGATGAGGAGAAAAAATGAAAATGGCAATAATAATAAGTGGAAGTATTTCCCAACATGCTTGGGAAAATTATTCAAAAAAATTTTAAATTTATTGCACATTTACCAATTTAGTCATAAATTTGTTAATTGTGTCAATTGAATACTAAATATTTTCATATTTTGCCAATTGAGTTCATGTGATCAACGTTGGTTGGAAATTATTGTACATGGCATGACTAGTGGTGCAGATAATTCTTAATAATATGTTAATATTTTTGAATTTACTTATTTTAATCTTCTTTTCTTTTCTTTTTCCTTCATTCTTTCTCTAGCCGGTCCATGATCTTGGCAATGGTCAATGACCGGCCAGAGGCAAGGACTGATGAAGTTGACCTCAAGCAAGCTTGGATTGCTCTTAGTGAGGCCAACCTCCCCTAGCAATAGAGAGCTTGCTAGGGGCAAGTGAGGCTCGCCCTCGCTAGTGGTTGGTGGGGGTGAGCTTCACTAGAGGCCAGTGCGGACGACCTCATTGGCCATCACCTTTAGCCGGTCGTTAAGGGTCAACAACAGACTAGAGGAAGAAGGGGAAAAAATAGAAAGAAGAAAGAAAAAAAAAAAAAAGGTAAATGAAAATGAATAATAAAAAATTCGAAATAGATTTAAAAAATTATTAAAAATTATCCATATCAACATTGGTTATATCACATAGGACACTCGATGTTTACATTAGCAATTTCCAGCTGAAATTGGTTCGATAGACTCAATTGACAAAATATGAAAAAAATTAGAAATCAATCGACACAATTCAAATGTTTAATATTGAATTAAGAAAAGTGCAATATGTTTAGGATTGTTTGGATAATTTTTCCCAACACGCTCTCTACACATGGTGTGAGAACAAGATGCTGATTTTGCTTACGGCTTGGAAAACCTCTCGAGAAATGTTTTTCAGAGGGTATTATTCTCTGATGAGGCCAGTTAAGGCCTGCTATTCCATGTTTATTCTATTGCTTGGTCCGTCCTCTTGACGAAGGCAAAAAATATATTGAAGTCAGAGACTGGTGAAGTGTTGTAAATGGAAACAGGTAGGGGACCATCTGAATTGGGATTGTATGTGGAAAACCGACACTGTTCCTGAGACCAAGCACGTCGTTTGGCGATGTCGTCTTCAATTTAAACAGTTGTCTCGTCACTCAATGAAAAATGGATCCAATAGAAGGTATGGAAAAAATAAATAAAAAAAATAAAAGAATAGCTTGACCATCTAGAAAGTATTTTCGACTGAATGCAAGATCTAACTTTGATAGGACGATCGTGCATATGCAAAATCACTGGTTATACTGACATAGAAAATAATGTACTAACTAGGAAGAGAACTCGGGAGTTGGAGCGGACCATGAAGAATTATTAACAAAAAGAAATATCTATATACACACACGCGCACACACAAAGAAATTAATAAATTATTATTCTAGTCTAAAGTCTGGTGTCGTCTTTTGCTTTCTAGTTTTAAATTGTTTTAGAATTGCGTGCGTGTTATGCTAATATTTTCTAATGGGTTGAGAAAATTCCATGTGTGTAATGAATTACATATTCCATAGCCATGCCACAGTGTACATACCTTTTATATTATTAAGGTAAGAATTCATTTTGTCTCATTTTTCTAAAGCGTCAAAATTCATCTCTTCCTCATAATAATGGAATATTAGGGACAATGTTGTCATTATAATTGTTGACCTTATACTTTTGATAATTTGTAACTATCTTTCTATACCTCCGTGCAGTTATTTGTTGGGAAAACTCTATATATTTTGAAAATGACCAGACATTATATGGAAATTAAAATGTGTATTTGAGTGTACAGACAAAATATTCTCTACATACACAAATTAATAAGCAGATGATGTCAACAACATGGCTTCTGTGCTTTTTTGGAGAGCTTCCTCAGTCTACAAATGAAGAGCGCTATATTTAACAAAAAGTGTTAAGAGTTGGAAGAACTTTTGGATTTTGGTAAATTTTTCATATGCGTATTAATTTGAGATTTTTGTAATATTAATTCTAATTAATAATAAGAGTAATAATAATTAGAAGTATTTTCCAACATGCTCTATACACGTGGTGTGAGGAGAAGATGCTCTTTTGATATTGGAATGTGATTTATACTTCCCATCGAAGGGAAAGCATGGGGTCTTGCTCCCCTATGAGCGAATGGGGGTTTGAGGGTCACCTCGACGAAGGCTTAAGGGGCAACGTCTTTGGTATAGTTTGAGCTTGAATTTTATTGGTAGTTTGGGTTTGGACTCATAAATAACTACCGCTACCTATAAATAATCTCTTTATCTTGTAATTAAACGTTGCAACAGAGGTGGAAAGTGCTAAGTACAGTGGTATCCTCTATTGGATGTAACCCTAATTTAAGGGTGAATTAGGATAAACATTATGTTTCGATTTCTCTTTCGCATTTTTACTCTTTAGTTTGTTGTGTTTGTACACTGAATCCTAACGTTTTTCTTATGGCATAGATCTAAAAACCTCTCAAGGAATGTTTTTCAAAGGGCATTATTATATGTTTATCCTATTATTCCATGTTAATTCTATTGCTAGGTCGGTCCTCTTGATGAAGGTGAAGCACGGTTCAAAATGAGTGTGTTTTGAATGCCGTAGGCAGGTACAAACTTCTTCTCGAGACCAAGCATGCTGTTTGGCAATGTGGTCTTCAACTTGAGAAGACTTCTTTCACCTTATTGCAGATTTGCCTTAGCTTCCGTAACCACTAGAAATGCTCCAAAATTCCTCCTATGGCCGTAGGAGTGGGTCAAAGCAAATACCCAGGATCAGGATGGCTATCTGAAAGAGTCTGTTGGTCACAATTACCTTGTGAAGACCTATTCTAAATGATTGCAGCTAATTAATAGAGGGTTACCAATAAGTAAAGGTGATAGATGTTGATCCTAAATTGTCCACTTCACATCGAGAGAGAGAGAGAGAGAGAGAGAGAGTATGGTTGTCGTGGGACGAGAGCCCCCGGTGGCGTCAAATTTTCCCGAAGCAAAGATAGCAGCGACCGTGAGGGCCACTGGCAGTTGCTCCCTATTCCATCACATCAATGGCTATATCAGCATTATTTAAGTGAATTACTTGCAAAGTAATGACCTAATTCCCTAAAAAATCCTTTAACTTAAAATTCAATTCCAATTTCATCTTGAATTTTTTCATCTAAAAAAACTCAAATTTAATTCCAATCTCAAATCTACCTGATTTTTTTTTCATAAAAAAAAGAGATATATGTAAAAAAAAAGTATTAAAATTTATGACAAAAGTGCAATTTTAAATTTTAAAACTTGTAAAAAGATCAATTGAATTCTAAAACTTGTAATCCAATCGAGTCCTTCCAATAACACCTTCCCACTTCACTAATGAAAATAATGACGTGGTTTTTAAAATATTTTCTCTCTCCTATGTGACGATGACAAAATAAAAAGTTCAGCCATTCACGTGCACTTGAGAATTAGTCCCCCAATTGGCACTCATCCAACACTTCAACAGTACATTAGTGAGAAAGGATTGCTTCATGGGAGCTATACAGTTGTCTCTTGTCACTGGATGAACAGTAGATGCAAGAGAAACAATGAACCTGGAGAAAAAAAAAAAAGGAATAGCTTTACATATACTTAGAAATGAGGGACAAGAATGCTAGAAGTGTTAAGAATTTTATTGGACGTTTACTCTAGGATCAAAAGTTTTAGTCGGCTTATTTAAATACCATATCCGAAAAAAAGAAAAATATCATTTAAGTGCCTCTTACAACGAATTTTGACTAAAAATATTACGTGAATTTTTTAATTAAATGTTAATATCAAGATGGTCTTGTAATATAAAAAGAAAGAAAGAAAGTCCATGTGCATGATGAGGTAGCCTTGAATCACAAAATGACACCGCACTAAAGCAATTTAATCTCTCTCTCTCTCTCTCTCTCTCTCTCTCTCTCTCTCCTCCAATTTCCTCCCTCTCTCTCTCTCTCTCGCCTCCCCTTCGCCAGGCGCCTCATCAAAATATCACCATCTGCGAGGGCGACGTCTCTGGGAGGGCATACTTCTGCCATTGCCTTGTGTCTCCTCCTATGCGTCTTCTCCTCTCAAACGCTACCATTTCACTTGCAGCTCAGTGGCGTTGATGCTTTCCTGGGGAAAAGGATTGAGATCGAATCTAAAGAGATTATGGATGAAGGAGAGCATTATGGCAGCTTTTATGGTTCAATTTAGTGTAAAAGAGACTAGGGATGAAGGTGTGCATTGTTATTGTTGTAGTTTTAACACACAAAAAAATAAAGATTTAAGTTGAGGCATCTTGATAGAGAATGATATGTAAAATAAGGGGAGCAGACGTTATGCTTTTGAGTGATGAAGGTGAATGTCATTGTTATAGTCTTAACACACAACAAAGTAGAGATTCATGTTCAGATGTCTTGATGGAAAATGATACCTAAATTGAGGGGGAAGCAAACATAATATTTAGCTTTCAAGTAAATACATCATAATTAGGCCATAACTCATTAATTTAAACTTTTGAATGAAGGTAAGTCAAATTGGATATGTTTAGGGGTTTGAACTTTGCCTCTCTCTTGGTGATATCTCCGGGTAGATATATTGGACTTCTGCTAAACCATCTAAGCATAGCTCTCATTGAAAATCTAGTTATTAGAAAGCAAAATGAAAGGAGAAAACTACAAAGATCGAATGAAAGAAGAAAAAGAGAGGCCGACAATTTATTGACGCTTGGCACAATTATGTGAAGTGAAAGCCTTTTAAATGAGTTGTGGATGTCGAATCTTATTTCCAACCATGGCTTTTAATTATCTCGGAAAATGGGATCCATAAGCATTTATATGTAAGTTTGAAAAGATGATGCATCAAAGGAAAGTGCACTACCAATTTTTCTCTCCATATTTATCTTTTGCATTGCTATATACTTATTATACTACTTAAATCAATCGTCAAATACCATTCAAGAAATCTAATTAAAAGACATTACATTGATTTATGTTAGAATGCGACTTTCTTACAAAAATTAATTTATTTGTTAACTGAAACATCTCCAACATATGATAATCCAATTATCTTTGACTTTGAGAGGTATACGAAGTTGCACAAATCATTTTGGCATTTCTTATAGATTGAACTTAAATCAATTGCATAATCTCCTTTTGCTCTAAACTTTATGAAAATTAATGGACGAAATAATGACAACATTGAATGCTCGAGAAAATTACTTGGAAAGAAAGCTAATATAGAAAAAAAAAAAAATCTACATTATTGTTTTCGGCAACATACCTTTATACCTTTGTGCATACATAAAATACTCGTCTTGATTTTCATTGACGTAATATTAATTAGTATGTAAATCATGATCACGACACTCACATCCACAACGATAAATAACCTTACTATTAAGTAATCCATCTTATAGAAGGTGACAACCCAAAAGAGATTGTCCCTTAATTACTCATACTAAATTTGACATTCATATTCATGTATAAATACATGCATTTTCTCTCTATTATCTGCGTGTTAACCAATATCACAACTTTACTCGTTTGCTATTTGTTTTAGATAACTTTATTTGACTATGGCAGGAAGACAGACAGGGGGGAGTCCAAGAACTGAGATGAAACAAATTGCAAATGAGAATAGCAGGCTTATTGCATTTTCAAAACGTAAATCTAGTATCAACAAAAAGGCAAGTGGAGGTGTTATTTGTAGCATTCTCTCCTTCCGGAACTCCCTTTTCTTTTGCTCATCCATCCATTGATATAGTCGCCAATCGGTTCCTCAACCAAAACCCGCGGCCCAACCATAGATCTCATGCTTTGGTTGAGTCCTTACGTTAGGTCCAACTTAATGAGCTCAACCAACGGCATGATGAGCTCTACAATCAAGTCAAAGCACAGAAAGCAGAAAGCAAAGCGTTGAAGCGTCTGACCAAAGGAAAAAGCGATGGGGCATGGTGGGAAGCTCCCATCGATGAGCTCAACCGAGAAGAACTATACCAAATGAAGGGGCGAATGGAGGATCTTCAGCGGAGCTTGCAGAGGTCGATCGATCAACAGATTCGAGGAGAGGCATCCGGATCCTTTCAGGGACAGAAGTTAGAGAAATAATTTCTTGGCGACAAATTTGCATTATAGGACTACTTCAAATTTTCCCCCTCCCCCGAGATATAAAAATATAAGGATGGACTAGTTTGAGAGATCATGTTAATTTTTTTTTATATGTACTTATTTATGATGATGATTGGTATCTTTCATAGACAAGAGATTATGGATGGTGTTTTATGTCTTAAACCCATTTTCATCACTATTTTCTTTTCTTTTTTTCATATGCTATTGCTTAATGATGTGACAAAATTAACGTATAAGTGAGAGCAACTCAATAAATTTATTGGAACAATCGTATATAGGAACACTTGAGGACAATAATTTGACTTTTGTTGATTAAAAGTGATCCCAATGTGAAACCCCTTAGATTGTTCGGCACTTACATGAGGTATATTCTTGCATCCCTCATGTGAGTTTGTTTTTAAAATGACATAAAAACAAAAAGTTGGAATTTTTTCTTTTTTGGTTTTATAACTAATGTCTTTATTGGAAATACTCTCATTTACAGTTGTCGCCTTCTTCTATATTGAGAACGTAGGCCTTCTATGAATTCTTGATAGACCATTGTTGATACCTGAACTTTTGTCAATAAGCTAACTACCTATTTTTCATAAGAAAATAAAAAATATATATGGGTTATTATTGTAAACTAGATCGGGTTTGTCTCACACAACCCAAGACCATTAGGTTCAGCCCTAAGCATAGTTCCTCGAGGCTTGCTAGTCGTCTCGGAGGAGTACTGAAGTGGCGAAACCGCAGTCAATACTCACTTGCTAGCTGTGATTCCAATCATTGGAGATAAGCCAAGCTCCCCATCATCGATCTAATTGCCAGTTGTAGCTCAGTTTTGGTCATTGACTAGGGAACGCTGATGCCCCTGTCCTACTCTATTTTGATGGAGGGAGAAACTGAGATGTCATCAACATCTCCGTTAGAATCGGAATTGATTTACTCAAGCGCACCTTCTTGATTCTAAATGTCTTTATCATGTTCATATGAGTCCAATCTAGAAACTGAACACACTGGATGACTCACAGCTATGTTCAATGAGATGTCATCAACCCGAACAAATGCACGTAATATGTTCAATGATATGTATCTCGGACATGATTTTGAAAAAGCTTTTGATACTGTTCAAATTTGAAGATGTGTTGACAAAGATTACATGCTTGTTTTGCTAAATATTAGACATGATTTCTAGTACATTTTACAGTTGTCCACCATTATCACCAAGTCTCCATTTTTCTCTGTTTTTTGTTCATTGTTTAATGCCGGCAAGATAAAGCATGTGTACACTTTTGGAATTGTTCAAGCCTATTCCTCCACTGTGCTTCATTTTATCCATTGGATTGTTTGCGGTCGGTGATTGACGGCTGGTCGGTGACCTAAAGTATACAACTGTGGAATACATTGTTCATGGACTAAGGTTTAGAATATGTTAAGGTGTCATTAAAGTTTTTAAGTTCTGGTGTTAATGGGGAAATTGAGTTCTCAATGTGGAAGAAGGAAGACAATGGGATGAAGACAATGGAAGTAAAAGAATTGGAAGATAAAAATAAATAAATAATAGAAATAAGGAAAGAAAGAAAGAAAGAATAGGGGCTTGAGTTTGGATTTTTCAGATGGGCTGGGATTTAATTAAGTTTCATTGGTTTTGGGCTTCTTTAGTTTTGTTTGAAAGGGCTTTTAGATAAGAGCCCAATTGTGTCCTCGGCCCAGACCACTTCTCCTCAAGCATAAGGTCCAAAATTTATTGAATACAAAATGATCTAAATCAGTTGGCCAACTATGAGGGAGGTGCTGATCCTATCATTGAGTAAACTGGATACTCAACTTCTCATCCCTTGGGTCATGGGTATTATTAATTATTTTCACGCTCCTCCGTAGGCGTATTTAATTCTTTTTAGGATCCGATTCTTAGGATTTTATTGCTTTATATGATTTTGTTTTCCAAACAATATTGCTTGTTTCTTCCCATTCAATAAAATGAAATTCATGAAAATTTTCCATGTTTTGAGGGCATGTTAGTATACAGCAAACTAGTTTCGTCACGAAATCCTACCATTAAAAGAAAAAAAAACGAGTTAAGGAATCAATTCTGTAGACTGGGCTTCTTCGTGTTCCCGACAAAATTATGTAAAAACAATTTTCAAAATAGCATGCATAATATCTTATATATTTCAAATGAAACTTGTTGCAGTTTGAAAACATATATGAGCGGATAACACACTCCAATGATCTAACAAATGAATTAAAGCTTAAACCTTATAGATGCACTGGAAAGTAATTTTCTATGCAACTCGAGTCGCAACTTCATCTTTTTTGGCATAACATTCGTGCATTTCACATTATATCCATTCATGTTGGTTTTGCTTACAACATGAGAAAGGTTGAGCCATACTAGCAATAATTCTTGTTTTCCTAATTTCATCTTTGTAAGGCTATATAGGAATAGTTTTTCCTTGAAGATCCAACTTGATAAAGGGATATAAGAACGCATCATTAAAGGAAGACAAAGTTAGCATATTGTCAAAAGGTTTTAACTAAATTAGCATATTTGAAAAATTTATGATCGAATTGACAAATGGTCAAAAAGGTTTATAACTAAATTGATCAAATTAAAAAATTTATAACTAAATCGGTATAAGTGCAATAAGCTTATGACTTTTTTTTTTTTGGATAATTATCTCCTTCACCTTCACATGACTAAATCCACTCCTCTTTTACTAGATAAACAAAATCGGCCTTGATGCTTTGGGAAATGAGTGCAAAGCGGTGCCTTTATTTCACAAAGAGGATGCAATGTCATTACAAGTGTTAAAGATGAAAATTGGAAGATTAACTTGACTGGTTAGAAAAAAGATTTAAGGTGAATATCTAGTTAAAAATTGATTCACGAGTTTTCGTGGATATTGTTCCACTAAACAAAAGATTCAAGTAAACTCAAAATTTTCAAATTGGAACTTTTAAAATAATGGATATTATTCTGTAGTGAAAGAAAAGATCTGTGGGTAATGTTCCCAAATTAAAGAAATTTAATAACTCAAAAGAAACTTTATATGGAATTTTATAAACTTTAGCTTTGACTCATGCAATCCTACAATTGATTTTGTAATGTTTTAGGTCCCTACATATCTCCATCTACGAGATTTGAATAAACAAGATAATTTTTTTGTCAACTAATTAGGACTTTTTTTATGTAGTTTATCTATTTTTATGCATGATCAATATTATTATTATTATTATTATTATAGATCACCAGAGAGTACTTATAACGCAATTTGCTTTGAGTGAAAGGAACAATAGGCCATTTTAAGTTTTCTTATCTTTAATCATAGATGATATTAATGATTTTTTTAATTAGCGATTATATGCTGTGATTATCTATATTGGTACTTAATTTGTTTTTCATCATGCACATTCAAGAAATTTCATTTATTGGGAATTGTGAGAGTTGTTTCCCTTTCAAATTAGTGCTTCTTGGGCCTTTTTAAATCCTCTGATCTAATCCTAATTTAAGCCAGGAAAATAGGAAGCTATGGGAAGTAAAACAAAAATTGAAACCGGTGGATCCAATCACACAACTTCCTTCATGAAAAAGTGTGGCTAACATTTGACTGTTCCTACCGTCACAAAAGTCCCCCGGTTAGGCTAGCGGGCTCATAAAAGTTTTCATGTCTGCATTCTCCTCTGACTTAGTTTCCTTTTATGGATTCCCCTCAAATTTAAGATTACTGAAATTTATAAAATAAAAACCATTTTTTCATCATCATTGCTCTTATAGCATATTATCGATTATTCGCCACCACTATCTCAAAAGCTCATTTTCACTGGTTAATTTTTTCATCATCATTGCCCTTATAGCAGATTATCTAACTAACAAAGCAAGTCTTTGTATTTACTATAAAATGAATTTATATTCTTTTCTTGCTTTTGGCGACACATTTTTACGCATAGAATGTAAGACGCGAAAGTAGTATATGGAGATACACTAAAAATATTAACGTGGAAAAGTTATGCTTAATGAGGCATCTTGATATTTTTCTTAAATACCACATGAATGATATTAAGCTTTGTCAATCCAGAATGACTGAAAATTCACTAGCAGTAAAATAAAATAAAATAAAAATTCATATTTTATGCAAAGTTTTAATTTAATTAAATTTCTCCATTTCAAGTTTCATGTTAGGAATGTAGCTATTATTTTGTTTGGAAAATCTTTAAAGAAGGTCTTTCCTTTAGTGTCATCCAATCGTCCCATTATATGTATATATACAAATTATATATATAATTATATCTATAATCACTAACAAGAAAGAGTTTGATGATGATATATACAAAAATAAAATAAAAGATTATAAACAGGTGATTATGTTAAAATGTTCTTTATGTTAAAACTCTTTTCTAAATTCTACTTGGTAGTTAATCCTTTAATTTGCTCAACCACGTAGGAAAAACTAGGTTTATGGGAAAGTTCTTTTCTTGACAAAGTTAATTTCTTCAAGAGTAAAATCTAAAATGAAAAGGAAAATAAGTGCCTTGAATATAAAGGGGATACCTACACTAAACAAAAACAAAACATATGATATTCTTAGTAATGGCAACTAGATCTTATATAGAAATAGAAAAGCAAAAAAGAAAAAAGAAAAGAAAAGGAAAGTACATGCATTTGGAGCCCCCTTTGGTTTAATACATGAATTTAATTGCAATTGAATGATTGGGGCTTATTTGATCTCTTTAGCGAAAATGGGATGAATTTAGTCATATAATTGATGGAGAGAGCACCTCCCTTTAGTTTAATACATAATAGACATCTAGATGCTGATATCACTAGATACGGCTTCTTTAGCTTCGTCCAAATTAGTGTTAAACTTTCTTTACCTATTTAGATGTGCAAATGGTAGGTTTTGATTTGTGAAAGATTTTAAATAGACATGCTCTCCAGGAAAAGAATATCCAGTTTTTGGATGTACTTAGCAGTGAAGATTTCTCCAGTGAGAGGAAAGGGATCAAGGCTTTGCAATAGCAAACTCACGAGTGTTTTACAGTTTCCTTTTTCTTTCTTTGCTTTTTCACACATTACTTTTTAAAAAAGAAATCCTGAGATTCCCAAATCAGTGCGATATTTTTCACTAGTTGTGTTGAAGGTTGGAGTTTTTGTCCATAAAAGATCAAGATTATATCCATGGTCGAATAAGTGCACCACGACACAAACACACAAGCCAAAAGGCCCAAAAACAAAACATGAAGAAATAAATGTATTGAAAGTTTTAAATTTATCATAAAATATAATTTAGTCCTAAAAATTTCAAAAAAAAAAAAAATATGCAAGTAGCTTTAAAAATTATTATAGAAGTGTAATTGAATCATAAAACTTTCAAAAAAATCTATTAAATCTTAAAACTTGTCAAATTAATTCAATTAAGTTTGTCCATTTGATTATACTTTTTGAAATTTTAGAACTCGATTGTATTTTCTTGACAAGTTTTAGGACTTAATTGCACTTTTATGACAAGTTTTAGGACTTGAATATACTTTTAAAAAATAGTACTCGCTTGAACTTTCGTGATAAGTTTTAAGATTTTAAAGTGCATTTGGTTGGACTTTTGGGAAAGCCATTAGGAAAATGCAAATGACTTTATGTTAAAGGGACTTTTTAGAATGCAAATTGTGTTTGGTAAATTACAATTTAAAAGTCCATTGTGAAGTACCTTTGAACAAAATGATATTTGGGTGAATTACATTTACAAAGGAATTTTGAGATAAAAAAATTATCAAAAGAAAAAAAAAATTGACCGACAAGGATAGGCGGCTGACATCTAACTTAGGCAGTCTCAAAGACAACTGGGGAGGGCTGCCCGAGGTCAAGCAACCTTAGAAGACCACCGACAAAGGCCGCTTGGGGTTGGGTGACCTCCGGCGAACCCGCCGACCCCCGAAGACCATTAGCAAAGGCCGCCCGAGGTTGCATGATGCTGCCGTGACCCCCGGCGACCCCAGATCTGGGGCAACGAGGTCACGTGACGCCGCATCGACCTCCGGCGACCCTGCCGCGACCTTGCCGCCCCAGTTGCGTGACCTCACCGTCCTAGTTGTGCGACCTCACCGCCCCTAGATCTAAGGCGGCAAGGTCGCGGGAGGTCACGTGATGCCGCCGCAACCCAAATCCGGGGGCAGCGAGGTCGCGTGACCCAGATCGAGGGTGGCAAGGTCATCCTGCGACCCTATCGCCCCAGATGGTGCGTTGGTCACGCCACCCCTCGGCGTCAATCGCGCTACCCCCCGACGCCGGTCATTTGGGCAACATTCGCCAGCGACTGCTTGCCTACAATTGCCTTCGCTAGCGAGGTCACGAAAGAAGAAGAAGATATATAGTGAGGGCAAAATCGGGAAAACAAAAAACCAACGAGGATAATTTGGGAAGAAATTTTTTTTTTAGCCCCTCAGCGCACCCTTAGTGCACTGATCTCAAACAAGAACGCAAGTTCCAGAGGCTCAAAACAACACAAACAAGAACCGAAGCCGTGAGGCCATAGGAGTAGAAAGCTTCAACTCCTTCGTTGGCGCAACTGAACATTCTAGAAGCAGGTGATAAAGGTTTCAATTCGTCTACAGTCTTTACCTTTTTTTTGGCAAAAGACGAGGACTAATAGGGAGATGACTTTGGGCTTTCGAGATTGAAGGCGTCGAGCACTTTTGCCAAAGGAGAGGGCGGAAGACTGCTGCGGCAGGGACCAGTTGGCTGCCAGCTAACCTATTCAGACACCTCCAAACGACATTGGAAAAGGAAAGATGTTTTCTCGAAGGATAATGGGCTAGACATCTAAGATAAGAAGCTACTCGAGGATTTTGAGAACAGAGGTCCTTCATTTAGCATAACAATCTTATAAATCTCATCGTATCGGTTCTTACTAGTGATGCATCTAAGAAAGTCATTTTAATTTCTTTCTGACCTTTCTTCTAGTGAAACACCAAAATAATCTTCTAATCAGCCAAACTGAGCACAAAGTTTTATCTAGAACTAAATCCATGTGAATTGGATCCATTACATATGCTCTATATGTGATTCCCACGTGATTAACTAATATTACTAGGTCTAGACCAGTCTCTTCACATGAAGCCTTACCAGAACTTTCTGATATTTCAGAAACATGTCAATGAATACAACACTTGATACTCATTTTCGGGAGTTTTTGTAGGAATTCCTTTGAAAGTTCTCAACTGTCTGTACCGTTATAATATGAAGATGTTAATTTATCATTCAAGTAATTAACTCTATAGGATCAAGCACAAGACAAATTCAATTCAGCGCAATACCAAATACAAATCACTCCTTGTTCGGTTTCACTCACTCAAATCTTATATTACCCCTTATTTGATCTATAAAATTAGTGAGGCGTTTAGGCTCGACTATATCTAAACTAAATTAGGCTCTCTTGTAAACTAGAAGGAGCGTGGTTTGCCTGGCGGACAATGTGGGAGAAAAAAAGAGGTGTATCTGCTACATGGGATGAGGGAAATATGCATTTATATTCTCCTTTCTCAATTTAAATACGGGAGTGCTTTCCTTTTTCCGGGGTTGAACAACAGACATTGGGACTTTTTGTCATGTTCACGTCTATATTGATAAATAATCTACATGATATCAGGCTCCAGATTCATTGAAAGGAGGAAAACAAAAGAAAATCAATGGAAAAAATAATCAGCAGCTTTTATCTATCCTTAACCCACCAGATTTAGCTTTCTTTCCCTCCTCAGTCAAGGCTGCTTTAGCTGAACATATCTTAGTCGGTGCTATGGAAGCCTCAAAGGCAGAGCAATCCACCCAGTCCTTCAACAGCTCCTCTTGACCCCAAATCTCCGGTATCCAAACCTGCCCTGCGACCTCAACCCGGTGTCGCTGCAGCATCTCTCTACCTTTCACTTCTTCTCCTTCTTTTTCTTGTTGCTGTTCCTCTTCCGGTGTGTTGTGATCTCCTTCACTGTTGTTCTTGGACTCGTGTTCTGCTGGGGTGGGTAATGATGGACTTATTGGCCCCAGCTTTTTGTCTGAATTATGCCCACCATTACTATCAATCTCAGAACAAGGGCGTTGTGTTTCTTTTCTTCCTGTACCATTCGATGCATCAGAGTCAGATGGAGCCGAATCTGGTAGGGCACTGATCATTCCACTGGCTTCTTGATCTTCCTTCATGTGGGAATGAGTTTGAATCTTGTTTGTTGTCTTTTCCCCTGCTCTTAGGGCACTGATCATTCCACTGGCTTCTTGATCTTCCTCCATGTGGGAATGAGTTTGAGTCTTGTTTGTTGCCTTTTCCCCAGCTCTTAGGGCACTGATCATTCCACTGGCTTCTTGATCTTCCTTCATGTGGGAATGAGTTTGAGTCTTGCTTGTTGTCTTTTCCCCTGCTCTTGGGCTTGCTCCTTGTTCCATCTCTATTGCTATCCTTTCGGAGAAAGAAGATTGCACGAGAGGCTCATTTGTGTGAGGGAATAAAAGCAGCAAAAATGGTTGGGACGTTGAGTTTCCACGTCAACTCAACAGTGCCACTTTTTGTATGGTTTTTGACAATTGTACGTGTCTCTTTCATCATTTAACTCCCCTTCTTGTGTGGCTTTCTTTCAGCTGCTAATGCCCCCGAAGGAGAGAGAGAGAGAGATCTTTGGAATATTGTGAGGCGGATATCACATTTTGTTTTAGTCCTTGTGTGAGGTTGATGTTGATTTTGACGAATGTTATTTTGGTGTTTGGTTCGAAATTTGGGTAAGGGGCCCTATGTTCTTTGGATTTTTGTTAATTGTAATAATCTTAGAGGGAAAAAAAGGATTGTATTTCTTCTATATTGGTATATAATAACGACAAGGAGACTCGTACTGCAACATTGAAGGAGATATTTTCTTGATGGTGATGGGGATGGACACCTTTAACCACCGCCATTCATTTCGTCTTCACTTGCTTGAAACCCCCGGCAGCTTGTATTTATGGGCGTTGAAAGGTGGAATGAACAACTGCATGTAAGCGTTATTAGCAAATAGGGTTTAGCTTCCAAGCACTCCTTCCATTTGGAAACCAATTACTTGCATGGGGTCGCGTCCGATTAGTCACTTTGTTTGTTAAGATGATGTCAATTGCTTAGCAAAATGAACCATGGTTAGCTGCCGCGAGTTTGCACTATTTTGATGGATAAATGAGTCTAGAGCACCGTCCCTATTCACACATGCACATGCTCGTTTGTAGTGTATCTGTTAAAAATCAAGTTGTTTTTTCATTTTGGAAAATTGTCCAAAAAGTCTTGAAACTATTATATGACAGTCAATTCAATTTTAAACTTTTCAATTGTGCTAATCTAGTCTTACACATTTTGACAATTTACCAATTTCTTCCTAAACTTTTCAATTGTGTAATTTAGTCATGTATATTTTAACGAATTACTACAATGGTCATTCTAGATAATATTTTTAAAAATCGCTAATATGATGATCTAGTTAGGGCCAACAATTTTAGAAAATTTCCAAACTTCTTATTAATCTTAATAAGAATTATATTCTTTTCCTTTTCCTTATTTTTAACAAGGCTACTGCACTACTAGCCAAGGGTTGGCAACTCCACCAACCACTAGACAAGGGTTGGTGACCCTTACCAACCCTAGGGTGAGAAATGTGAAGCCATTGTTGCCCACGGATGAATGTTGAGGCCCTCATCGAAATTTCGTGAGGCTGGCGAGGGCACCATGACCCTCGTCCAGGGCCAAAGAGGGCTCAAGAGCCCTTGCATAATGGCTGGTGAAGGTCAGTGGTCCTCATCCAGTGCCAGAAGCCCTGTTGCCCTATGAAAAAAAAAAAAGATTAGAAGGAAAATAAAATGAAAAATAATAAAAGAAATACAAAACATTTTATAAAATAATAAATAGTTAATATCCTAAAAAACCCCAAAACTAGTACATATTTGACAAATTTACTCAAACTAATTTTTTGACAATCCCAAATCGGAAAAGTGCCAAAAAGTCATAAACATTTTGTTATTGTCCAATTTGGTCATAAACCTTTTTGGTGCCGATTTGTCCTAAACCTTTTTAAGTTGTGCCAATTTAGTCCTTTCCGGCCAATTTGGCCGATTTTTTCTATGACTAGTGGCCGGGGTGGCGTGGACAACTTTTTACTAATATTTTAATATATTGTGAATTTTTTTATTTTTATTTTGTTTATTTTGTTTATTTTTTTATTATGCTCTTCTTCCTCTAGCTGGTCATGGGACCTCGGCGACCGGCCAGAGGCGACGGCCGGCGAGGTCGAGGTCAACCTCGTCGGCGAGGCTCGACCTCGCCAGATCCGGCGAGGGCGAGCCTCGCCCGCCCCGCGCGAGGCCGCCCTCGAGGCCTGGGCGGCGAGGGCGAGCCGCGCCAGCTCGCCAGATATGGCGGCGGGTCGGCGAGCAGCGGTGGACGGCATCGGGCGGCAGCATTGCAGCGGTGGTCTCACGTGGCCAGGGTTTCCTCGGCTTGGCCGGAGAGGACTCTCTCTCTCTTTCTTTCTCGATCTCTCTCTCTCTCTCTCTCTCTCTCTCTCTCTCTCTCTCTCCTCAGGTCCCGCCCAGATCAAACGCCCTCAGATCTCGAACCGAATCCTTGAAGACCGCGAGCTTCGGCCTGGTCCGACCAACGCAAGGCACAAAAAAAGACCGAGGCCTACCGGAGCTTCGGCGCTTGAAACCAGGCGTGGCCGTAGGCCGACGGCCGCAGCTCAGGTGCGGTGGCCGGTGGTCTACCCCCTCCGACTCTCTCCCCCTACTCGAACCCCCTCACTCGCTAGATCCGGCAAGCTGGCGGGGCTCGCCCTCGCCGGCCATGGGCGAGGCTCGACCCTCGCCAGATTCGACGAGGGCGAGCCTCGCCGCCTAGGCCTCGAGGGCGGCCTCGAGGGCGACCTCGCGGGCCGTCGCCTCGGCCGGTCGCCGAGGTCCCCGACCGGCGGGAGGAAGAAGAGTAGAATAAAAAAAAAAATAAAAAAATAAACAAAATAAAAATAAAAATAAAAAAATTCAAAATATATTAAAATATTAGTAAAAAGTTGTCCACGTCGGCCGCCACGGCGACGGTCAGCAAAATCCGGCCAAATTGGCCGGAAAGGACTGAATTGGCACAACTTAAAAAGGTTTAAGACCAAATCGGCACCAAAAAAGGTTTAGGACCAAATCGGCAGAATGACAAAAGGTTTAGGACTTTTTTGGCACTTTTCCCTAAAAATCCTAAATTGGTACACGTATGACAAATTTACCCCATCTCGATTATAAAAAATCACAAACTGATATGCTTGTGACAAATTTACCCCAAATTAATTTATTCAACTACCAAAACCCTAAATTGGTACATTTAACATCACAAAAAAAAAATTACAAAAATTGTATAACTATGACAAACGGAAAGTAAAATTCCAAACTCATATAGTAGTCAACTGTTTGTTGTCATTTAACTTATAAATTTAACAGAAACTAGTAGATGGTAAATTTATCATAAATATATCAATTTGGGATAAATTTATCAAAAATGTGTCGGTTTGGAGTTTTTGGTAGTCAAAAAATAAGTTTATGGTAAATTTGTCACATGTGGACTGATTTGGGATTTTTAGGACATAATAAAATTTGTCCACATTAGTGTTGGTTATGCCATATAGAGATGGCAGCGACTCGACCGCCATGAAAATTAGCTGGAAGAATTACATTAATAATTCATTAAAAGATTTATAACTATCTCCTCCTCCTCCTCGCCACACGACCACCTTCCTCTCCGCACTACCCCCTTCCTCTCCTCTTCCTCTTGATCCTTCTCCTCCTCCTCATCGTCACCGATCCATCGCAACAGTGGCGGCCCTCGCCGCTCTCTCTGGCCGTCTCTCATCGTCGCGGTGGTTTGTTCGTGGCTTTGTCTCGCCAACGGGAGTTTGTTTTCTCTCTCTTCTTTCTCTCTATGCGGCTCTTTCTCTAGTTGTCTCTCGTCGTTGCGGTGGTTTATTCATGGCTTCGTCTCGCCGGCGGGAGTTTGCTTTCTCTCTCTTCTTTCTCTCTATTTGGCTCTTTCTCTAGCCGTCTCTCACTGTTGCTCGCAGCCTCTGCTCCCTTGCCTCCACCCTCCCACCCTCCATCAGTCTTTCGGACACGCGTCGACATGCATGTCGAGAAAAGTTGACCACGTGTCAGAAAATTCGACACGCGTTGACTGCGTGTCCGATCGTGTCGACGTGTCTGGCACGACACAGAAGCACGGGCAGAAGCACGGGCAACATGTTCGTGCTTCATAGGTCGAATGTAGGTCAATTGTCCAGAACATATCAACTCAAGATTTTGAGGTTTAGGACCTCATATCCACTATAACAAAAAGTTTGTCTAAAGATCTTATGAAATTTCAGAAATGACAAACAAGCACAATCAATCCATGGATCATCCATTATTTATTGCAGCACATTCAACCTATCATTTCTAAGCATATGGAAGCACCTAGGATTTGAATCCTAGCCCTAGTCATCTAACACCACCTTATGGTGGTCACACGGCCACTGGAGGTTCGGTAGATCCACGAAGGCTGGTCGAACCGGTCGTACTAATTGGGCGGGTTCAAACCATTTGACCAGTTCAATAAGTTCTCAAGCCCTATTTTTGTGCAATCTAGTCCTTTATGGACTAAATTGAAAAAAATCTTTGTCCAATTATGTACTAAAATGGGAAAATTCTATCTGGACCAAGAGATCAGGAGTTCGAACCCCCAAGGTATGCTCCGTGATTTAAGTGGGGGCCCTCAACGGTAGGTTGCTGGGTTAGTCTCCCCCGAAGTATAATCAGTGATGTGCTCCCGCAAGGTGAGCTAAGCCAGATCCTTGGCATAAAAAAAAAAAGGGCAAATTCTTCTAATTGCTTACCTCAAAACACAAATTGGTTAAAATTGACCTCAATTGATGTAACGAGACATCAATTAGTTCAATTACCCATGTTCAAGATGGCCTATTATATCCAAATTAACAATAAAATGAAGGTGTGACCTTTGTGTCATAAATAAATCGAGGGTCAACGTCAAAATTGAACCTCAATTTATTAAATTAAACCTTATTCTAGAATGAGTCAATTTGAATTGCACTAATAGGAATTCTTTAGCTTGGATTTCTTGAGTTCAAGTAAGTTAAATCCATCAAATTGGTAAGTTCTTGAATGAATTTGCCAAAATTTGACCCTAGATTTGAATTTAACTCAAGAAAATGATTGGAATGGAAGTGTTGATATGCAAATCATGAAGAATCGATTTGAACTTCTAATAAGGGCTAAAAATGGCAATTTGCAATCCTACATGTCAAATATCGAAATTAACTACACAAGTGAATGGGTAATGGCATCTAGATCAAATGTCGTCAAAATAACTAAGCTAAAATATGAACAGAATAAAAGTAATTTTATTTTTGGTTGATTTCATATCTAAAATTGAAAAATTAGGAAAATAAGGTTCTTAACTGATTTTTGCAAAAGTTTCAATGCTATAGTCAAAATTGAAGCTAAAATTAAGTGATTTTTGGATTGTTATATTTTCCAATTTTTTTCAATCAAAGGTTTCACCAAAAGTTAATCCTTTAGTTAACATTTTTTTCTCTAAATAGTTGATTTTATGACCAAATTTTTGAATTTTTTCAAAACTAATGTGGCAACAGTGATATTAAGGCTAAAAGGAATCATTTTATGCAAAAAATTAATTGTTGACTTGAGGTTGACCTTTGATCAAGGGTTGATCAAAAAATAAACTCAAAAGTCAACTGTTTGAGTTTTTGAGTTTTTGGTGGAAATGAATAAGAAATTACCTACGAATAATTGGTCAAAAGAAATAAATGAAAAACAACACTTTTTGTTTGAGAAATTAGCCTTATAAGGACCATAAATCCTAATATCGATGTTCTTATCTTTAACAACGCCTCGACTATAAATTAGGTGTCAACAACACCTTTATTGAGCAGCCAAAGATGAGTGCAATAGGGTATTGCAGTTTAATTTGCTGCAATGCAACTTGAGTTTCCACATTATTTTTATCAAAGTTATATGAGAAAAGATATGTCAATTTTCTAATTATGTGTTTCTTTAGCGCTTTGTCAAATTTGATTGTTTTGTGGAATGTCTAGCTGCACAGCACGTGGTTATAGACTTTGGAAGAAAGTTGCATTTGTCGTGATGAAATATATTTATGAAGATTAGAGATTTCCCTATGAGATAATATTGTTAGAGATATTAGAGATATTATTTAATATTTCATTATTTTCTGAGATAGATAATTTCTTTTTTTTTTTTTTTTTTTTTTACGTATATCCTTCAGTATAAATATCCTCCTCTAATAAAGTGTAAAGTGAAGTCAACTAAGTAAAGATATAATCTTTATAAATTCTCTCTCCCTCTCCCTGAAGATGCCTAGAATATTTACAGAAATAGCATCACATTACAGAGTGGAAAAAATTGGACTACAACTCCAAAATAAATTGCTCCACGTTCAAGAGACGAATCTAAATAACATCGAAATCAAGACTTCACGGTATAAAGCTAATAGGAACAGTTGAAACCAGAGTAAACATGCCAAATTCGCATAGTTGAAGCCAGACTAAAGATGCCAAAATCGCGGATAGTTAGTCACCATGCAATGTTAGTATCATGAATATGAAAAGAAAGCATGAAAAGAAAGCATAAGTTCGAGCATAATCAACCCCATTTGCCTAACTTTCCAGAGGATATAAAGGTAGTACACAGAAGCAATACCTTATTTCTTAATACATATCAGCCAGGGGTATAAATGACGGAGTATAAACATGAAGAGAATTCCTACTTGGACAGCCGTTTACAGTCGATTATCTCGCCCGCCTCTTGGTCGAACATAAGATGGGAAGCTCGGAATTTTGCCCATGGCTTCACAATTCTGGTGAAGGCAGAGCACTAGAATTCCAACAAAGACAATTCAGTAAGAAGCTCCATCGCACCTCCATCTGCCCTGCAAGCATGGCTAGCTAGAACCTCCCAAGACTCCAGCTCAACTCTGATCTTTCTCTTCTCCATCCCCTCAACTACAAAGCATGCATCATCTATATTTCCATTCCTCAACAACCCTTCAACCAAACGGCAATAAGTATCGGCCATAGGACAATGCTTACTTGTCAACATTGCATTAAGAACCTTCAAGCCTCCTTGAAAATCCTCAACCTTACAAAAGCCATCAAGCATCATGCGATACGTAGCTGCATTGGGCTCACGGCCTTCAATTTGCATCTCAACCAAAAGTTTATACGCCTCAGCAGGTCTGCCTTCCTTGCACAAGTAATTGACCAATATATTGTAGGACACAACATCTGGCTTACACTTCCTTCTCTTCATCTCTTTGAGTAATTCCTTTGCCTTGTCAGTCTCACCTCTCTTTCCTAGATCACTCATCAAAACACCAAAGTTCACGGGCGCCGGTTTACATCCTCTGTACTCCATATCAAACATAAGTTTCTTAGCTTCCTCATACTTACCTAACAAACACAAACCTTCCATCAGCAAAGCATATGTTGAGGCATTAGGATATTTCCCTTTGTGAGTCATGTCTTCAAGAAGGCCCATCGCTCTTTCAACGTCACCCTTTCTACACAAGAACCCTACCAGACTGTTATACGTTACAACCGTGGCCTGAACCTTTTTCTCTAGCATTTCATCGAACACCTTGCACGCAGTTTCCCATTCTCCTTTTTCGAGCCATCCCTTCATAATTACATTGAAAGAAACCGAATTTGGCCGGAAACCCATTTTGTATGAGCGATGGAGTAACTCAACCGCGTCCAATAACTTGTCGTTCTCCACAAGAACGTTAAGAATCGTATTGAAGGACTGTAACGTGCGGGTACAGTTGAAGTCAGTCATTTTTTGGAATAGCCGAACAGCCTTGTCCACCAAATGGACCTTCCCGTAGTGCCGAATCAAAGCTATAAAGAGGCTCTCCCTGCAGCGAACATCAGTCTCCTCAACGCGACTCAGAATCTCCTCAACAGCCTCGAAACTACGAGACCGAGCGAGCTTGTAAATGAGAGCAGAATACGAAGGGTAGTCGTGCCTGAAGCCCATCCGGCGATACTCATAGAAAAGAGACAGGGCCTCATCTGGGTCCTCGACTTCCTTAACTTTGGTAACGAAAGGATCGGGTATCCGACGATGTTGGGAGTGTCTCGAAGGCTGCTTGGAGTTCTTGGTGGTCGGGGCCTTAGATTTGGCCCGACCCAGATGACTATAGTGCTGGGCGGGTAGGCAGAAACAGAGAGTGTTCGGAAGAAGATCTTTGGCTCTGACCCGGCGGATCGATTTTGTCCTCGGATGAATCATCAAGCAGATGAAGAGCAGCGCGTCGTCCTCGAATGAGAATGGTCGTGCGAGGAACAATTCGCAGTAGGAAGCACTACAAGAGCACGCCTACTGCATTCAGGAAATACAGAAGTGAACGAGAAGCAGCGCTTCGATCCCGTTCGACAAAAGTCGGGAGAGCAATAACAGAGATCCAACGCAGCCAAAAACCTGAGATTAATTTGCGAGCGTTGATGTAGAGCGTTGATGTGCAGTTCGTGCGGGTCATTAACCCTGAAATTGTGCCATACATAGACGGTGTAATTTTAATGTAGCCGATTTCCCCTCTTTTGCAATCAGTTTTTCGCTAAACCAGCTAATTGTCCGCCCTTTTCAAGTGTGATTTCTATGTTATACATGGCCGTGTCTCACCTCTTTTTGTTGATTACAGTTAATCTAGCAAAATAATTGAAAATTCATGCAAAAAGTTATTTCCAAAGTCTAATTTGTCCGTGGTTCTAGCAAATGAAAATGCAAATCCAATCATTTATTGGGTACTAAAGAGAAGATCAAGGAACAATGAAACTTGGAACATGGTTCAACAATTCGGGTATGCTTGTTTTTCAAAAATAAATGATTTTGACAACATTTTTCTGAAAAATGATCATTCAAGGTGCTTTTAAAAACTGAATGGATGAAAAATATTTTCATTATCTACAAAAATTAAATAGAAATTATTGCGATAAAAAAATTATTAATTAATTATTTTAGTGATACAAGCAATTATTTTTAAGAAAATATTTTTTAAAATATTTATTTTTCACGAGATAGATGTAACTTTATTTTGTGGTAGATGTAGAATTGAAAAGGTCAAAGGAAATAAGAAGAGAAATTCAGAGCAATGAAAGTAGAGAGAGAATACACGAGGACACAAAAATCCAATCCAAAATCAAACACCTCAAAGCCTCAAGCAACGGCTTGTCATAGCTTTCAATTAACCTACTTCAGCAAATTTTGACGGCACAATCAAAACTATACAGAATAGCCGCAAAATACAGAAGATAGGGAGAAGGCACAAGGCAAAATCTGTGGAATGCATGGCGTACCCGATGGGGCTCCAAGAGCCGATCGATCAAGCTTTAACTCAATTTCAGATTGTGTCGAGTCGAACTCAAGTAGATAGAAGTTGCTCGTATCGTGCCAAATAAAAGACATGATGTTACCTAAGTTAATCAGGACACGACTCACTTGATATACTTTTTTGGAAAAATTTAGCGCAAACGTGACTAAGATCAAATGGAAAAGCCAACCACGACCTTTACAAACCGAATAGCTTACTCGGGATGTACTTCAGTGGTTTGTATTTAAACTAAGGTATGCGTGATAAAATTTATGCTTTCGATTTGAGTTTCTTCGTTCCCCTGCATTTAAATGAAGTTTGGAGCAATCGTTTTAACGATTTGATTTATTTTTGAAATGATTTCATTTGAAATAGATTTGAAAGAAAAAATCGAAGCTAAAATTTTTAGGCTTCTCGTTTCGAAATAAAAATTGAGAAATCAATTTTTGGCGTAAATCAATTTTTATTTTAAATTTTGTCATGCGCACCCTAATGTTCTTAAGATGATTATTATTTTTACCCATAAAAAAAAAAAAAAATTTAATAAACTTCAGTTTTTTAAGGATAAATGCATTTTGCAATCCTAAAACTTATCACAAAAATACAATTGAGAAATTTTCAAAATTTTCAAAAAAAGTAATAAAATCTTAAAACTTATCATAAAAGTGTAACTAAATCCTAAAATTTTTCAAAAAGTGCGATCAAATTTTGAAACTTGTCAAGTTGGCACAATTACATCCTAAAACTTGTAAACATATTTCATTTGTCAAGTTCAACTCAATTGCAACTAAAATTGGCATGTGCAATTAAGAATTGGGAATTGTCTGGAACCGAACAAATTTACTGCAATAGGTGAGTATCGGTCCAATTCTTGATTCCAATAATGGAATTGCCCATCTACATTGTACCAGTACATATATATTTTGATTTTTATGTATAAATTTTTAGATCAAAACCCCATTTTAAACAAGTTTTTAAATTAAAATGCACTTTGCGAAAGTTTTAGAACTTAATTGCGTATGACAAGTGTTAGAATTTTCAATACACTTATCATTTTTATTTTATTTTATGTGGGATTATGGATAGGAATGTCTAAAAGAATCGAGTATTGCTTAGAATCGGATCAATTTACTGAAATAGGTGAGTACCGATTTGATTCCCAATTCCAGAAGTGGAACCAACCATCAAGATTGAACTAGTACATATTAATAATTTAAATTTTTAAGGTTTAACTTTTCAAATTAGAACCCCAGTTTTTTCTGTCTCTTGCCTTGCTCATCTCATCTTCTTGTCTCACTCTCGATCTTGATTGCCTCCACACTTGTCGCTCCCACTGTCGATCTTGCTTTTTGGTCACTTCTGTCCTTGTAGCTCATTCTCAAGTCTCACACTTCTTCCGAAAAGTGAGGGCATTTCAACTAATTCTCAAGTGTAGTTTCAAATTTTTCGGAATTGGTCAAATCACCCCTAGTTAGAGACATTAATTAAGCACCCGTGTTAGCACCACATCCGAACAGAAGTAGCATATAACATAATGATATTAGCAACAAGAAGATCATATTTCACAAATTAAATATCCTAAAAACATATTATTGCAATGTAATATTAGATGGCAAAATCGGCGAACGAAAGAGAAAAGCGGCTTACCAACTTTTTAACTCGAGAAGTCAACTGCTTCTCTTTCCCAAAACTGAAGTTTTCCCTCGACCCAGCTCGCAGTATCTCTCTCTCCCTCTCTCCATGGCTTCAGCTTGCGCTTCTCATCTCTCGCCGGCAATGGCTTCCCTGCGCTTGCCCTTCCTTCCTCGCGCTCTCTTCAGCAGACCCATCTCGCTCCTCCCGTTCCGCGGCTCGACGAGATGCGGGTCTCGTCCCTCCGCATCGATCTCCACAAGCAGCTTCACGTGGGACGACGTCCTTCGGGTCGCTCAACCCCGGTACTCTGACGACGACGACGACGACTCCTCCGACCTGGCCGGATTCTTCGAGAAGATCAGGCTCTGCAACCGTGGCTCGGTTGGTTCTCCAGGGTTCTGTTTCTCCTCCGTTCTTGGGCGGAGCTACCCGCGGTTCAAGAGGAATTGAAGCTCCGTTCTTGATTGTTCTTGTTTATACTCTGGCAGGAGATGCGGCCTGATTTCTTGCCGTTCGTCGTCGAAGATCAGATTGTTGGTTATGTCCATCAAGGGTACAATTTTCTCGCCTCACTGCGTGATGTGTTGATCCTGAAACATTCAATGAATGCCCCCAGTTTGTTAGTTCGGCTTGGATTAGTCAAAAGAGTCTTGTCTGTTATGGGCAGTATCGACGTATGCAGGACGACTGAAAAAGGATTAATTCAACGGATAGTTGGTTTGATTTTCTATTCTTGAAATGTATATGCAGTTTTGCTGACCATTTGAGGCAATTCGACGACGTGTTTACTTTCGATCGAGACAGTTTAAACGGTAGCCGTTTCGGTGGACGTGTTGATTTACATCCATTGCTGGGAACACCAGAGGATAGGACTGAAGCAGTGGCGCGTGTAGTGAAATGCTTAGGCCAAGAACTGATTCCAGGTATTAGAAATGAGGTATTGCCTGTGGTCACAATCAAATCCGTAGTGTGCTAACTTCTTATGATCCTGAACAGGTGCAAAGGGGTCAAATATGACCGAAGACACCTTTTTCTGAGGAAGCACTTTGCGTTGCTTATGTGTTATGATAGTCCTGGTGCAACTGATGATTTTCTGTGTGATTTTGGTTTGCTTTTCCTTACTGTGCTTCCATTTGTTTGGACCAGCTCTATCCGGTGAAATCTTCATTTGGAGGTTCGATAATATTCTCTCTTGAACGTGCAGCGGCTCCTTATTTTGGAATCAAGGTCCGTTTTTCTACTTTCCATAGCAGTATGCCCTTGTGCCATGTTTTTCTTTTTTTTTTAAATGAGTATTCTTTAACGAGAGCTCAGAACCAACAGCAGCAGCTTTATTCTATTATGTTGTTTATGGAAATCCTTACCTGTATGAATGAAATTCTCGGTTGATTGCGGATGTGAAGTCTGATGGTGTTGATCAAGATCCATTTTCAAGACAATATATAGATCAATTGAATTCCCTGTTGTTTCATAATGCTTTTAAACTCAGAAGATTGGTAAACCATCAAGTTAATATAATTCTTCTTCCTTTTCCCTTGCGTAATTGTCTCGCTTTTTGCATAACCTTTTTGAGGCGCATGATGGAGAACAGAATGGCCTCTTAAAGCTTTTGTAAGAACCAAGTGGAAAGTCTTTCATATCCTGTTTACATTCAAGAAGATGATTCCATATATGGCTGCAAATTTTGGAGTTTAAACCATCGGTAATCCAACAGAAGCTCTAACCGAGATACTTTGAAGTCTTCCAATATTTACAGCGATTCAATTCCGTCTTAACCAACCAAACTTATGGATACAAGAGTTCAGCAATAATGTGTTTCTACTCTGGCCTGATATAACATTAAAAAGTAAGACAAAAAGATTTTGCCATGGTGAGCATTCAACTGGGAATATTAGATGTGGAAAAAAGAAGTGTTGGCTTGTGCAATAGACCCCTATGTGATTTTATGTCATTTAAAATAACTCACTGTTTTAGTCACCCAAAATTATTCTGTAGTAGGCATATGGAGTTCACATGAATGGCTATGTTGAAAAGGACGGTCAGGAATATCTCTGGATTGGGAAGAGAAGTCAAGTCAAACCAACATACCCGGGAATGCTTGATCATCTAGTCGCCGGAGGACTGGTTCGTATTGATAAATATTTTCCCTGTTCATATGTTTTCCCTCATCCAAGCTGCATGAATATATTGGTATTTCCGTGTCATCACATGTAAGTAGAAAAAATTTCACCAGTACTTCCCTTTCCAGATCATGTTTCTGTAACCATTTCATGTATAGCCTTTTTGTTCTTTTTCTTTCTGTGTGGTTGTGGGGTTGTGTTATGATTTTCCTTTCTGTGTTTGATGACGACCCTCCTCAGACCCACGCTAGGGGAGCCTTGTCTACTGGAATATCCTCTTTTATGGGTATAGTGCTCGGACCACACCAGAAAGTTGAAATTGAAATTCCAGACTTTTATATCCCAAAGGCCTGGGAATTTCATGATGGTCTACTGTCATATTGGATTGGATTACCTCCCTTTCTTCTAGGAAGCTGCACTCCCTTTGGTTGTGTAATAGTCTAGCCTGCTAATATGCTTCTGATTTTCTAGTGAACTTCGATAATTCATGACTCTGAAAAATAGAGATAACTCTGTCTCAGTCATGCTGCTTCTCTTTTTGAGTTGCTGTAAGTTCTGGTATGGCTAGTTTCCGCTTACACTGTATTGTGAGAAATAAGAGTGGCTTTCATGCCTAGAAGGGAACGAATGGAGACAACTCTGGATGTATTTTGATTGAAGTACTCTTTTACTGATACATTCATGGAGGAAAATTATTGGCTAAAAACGAGACCTGAATTGTGAGATTCCATTAGTTGTGAATGGCATGACTCTTTGACTCAATATTGACTCGCAAGACGCAGGTACAAGATCAACAGTGTTAGAATGCTCATGTAGCCTGAAGGGAAAATAATTGCTTTAAAGTAGATGATGTTACTAGGTTGTTTGAAGTAGCTATTGGTGTTCTTCTGAGTTTCACCCTCAAATATGTGCATGGGAGATATAGCTTAGTGATTTGAATCCTTAATCTGACTTGATTATCTTGATAAGATACAATTAGGTGCAGAATATTGGCTTATGATGGAGTTAAGGCTTAGTTATAATGTATTATGGCTAATTAAATTTCTTTAGTGCAATGCACAGATTTTACTAATCTATAAAGGATATGATGGCAATCGTTACAGAAGGTGGTTTGGATTATAAAAAGCCCTTTTGTGCAAGAATTTTCTTAGGAAGTACTCTCAATAGTTTGGAATATCATTTTATAATAGAAAAATATGTGGAAAGATATATTATTCTGGTAGCATCTCAATGTCTGAAGTCTGAACAATGTGGATTTGATGGATGGAAGTATTAACTTAATAAGTCAATTTGCATCATATCAGAGAAATTTTAGTTAGGCTTATATAAATTTGGGCGAGATTGAGTCCTTATGAGTGAAACTGAGTCCTGCCAAGTGTTAAAACCTTAGGTGGAAATCTTTGACTCTTCAATATTCTGATGTTCTTCCCTGTAAAAAGTGTCGGTAGAAAAACTGAAGTTTGTTCTGTTGCTCACTATCCCTTTTGCTGGTGCTGAAGCCATAAGTGAGAGATGAATTTGGAATTCTTTAATACTTCAATACTGTGGCGTTCATCTCAGTATTAGCCCGTAGGAGTGTTGGTGGCAAATGAACTGCTGCTTTTATCTGTTTCTTGTTGTCTTATCAGATACCGTTGATTGACTATGGATAAAGTGATCCAAAGCACAGACCACTTTATAGGTGGCTTGGCTTTTTTCTTGTTGTGTCCTTATTCATCTTTTTATTAAACTGACTGGATGCAATTCCCTTAACTGTAATCATCAACTAGATTGACTGACTGAATGCATGTGTGCACACGATTGTATGAGTTTATTTGAATTTTGTGTTGACTGCAGCCTCATGATATTGCTTGTGGGGAGAATATTATAAAGGAATGTGAAGAAGAGGCAGGCATCCCAAGAATCATTTCCCGTGGGTAAGTAATTAGGCTCATAGTATTGCTGTTAATGTCGCACAATATCTTTTTTTTATTAACTTAAAATTTTCAAAAAGTTTTTAATGGGAATGGAGGTTATTGATAAGGCTCACAGCATTGTTCTTATTGTTGGCAATAATTCCTTTTGTTTGCTTAAACTTGTGGATGAGAATGAAACTAGCTTCTTGTGCATTGAAAATCTCTCTCTCCCCCCACCCTCTATGTATTTGGGGTCGGTTGGTGAGTGTAACATAATTGTGGACTTTACATCCATGTGCATACTTTCATATGTACCATATGCAGAGGTGTATATATTGGCTTTAATAACTTTCTGAGACATCATTGTAGAGCAATGCCAGTTGGTGCTGTTTCCTACATGGACATAGATGGATATAGCTACAAGAGAGATGTCTTGTTCTGTTATGATCTTAAACTTCCTGAAAGTTTTACACCAAATAATCAAGGTAAGATCTGTAAGTCTTGGGTTCCCTCAAGAGTTCGTAAATTTCCTTTCCATCTCCTAGCCACCAGACAGACATGAATGATGACAGCGACTCATGTTTCTGATGCTGTGGTTTTCCCCACTATCCTATAAAGATGGAGAAGTAGAGAGCTTCAAGTTAATTCCTGTGGCCCAAGTTGCAAATGTCATTAGGAGGACCAAGTTTTTCAAGCCTAATTGTGCACTAGTCATCACTGATTTTCTGTTTCGTCATGGGTATGGGCTTCTCCTTTTATTCTCTTCATTACTTTTTTCCAATCATCTGGCTCTTTGGAATTCTGGTCCTTTGCTCAGTGGTTGTGCTTTCCCCAATGCTGAAGTCATCTGCATTTAAGGGGAGACAATACATACCTTCTGGAGAAAGACAAGCACACTGGTCTGTTCTTCCATGTTAGAACATTGAGAAAGCATGAATTGATAGGGGAAGATTACTGACAGGCCCTTTTTTTGGTCACTGTCTAGGTTATAGTCGATGCATTTAGTTTTGCTTTTGAGGATCTTTATGCATAGAAACGTGCTGAATCAATATAAGCTCCAACGTCTAATTCCCAGAAGAAACATACTTGCCTTTCTTTGCCTTCTGTGAAGCTAAAGAATGAAATAGTGGTGATGAAATGTTTACTGAAAAAATGAGTAGTGCAATATGCTGATCATATCTTTAGATCAATATGTTCAATAGCCATTTGAGTGATTTGGCTCATGGTACTGTCAGAACAACATTTTCTGAGTCATTCTCACCAGAGGCTACATGTTTAAGTTTGTGTTTCTTATGTGGTGGAGCTGCGAGCTCCGTTGACAAAACTCACCTCTTAATGTCATTCGTTGTAAGGAACTTTGTCGTGGAACCTCAATTTTTTTGCTAGTTCAATTAAGTGTAGTCATATTGCGTCGTGAGGTTCTCTATCGGGAAGAGAGGGGACTATAATCTTGAACTAGTCTCTAAAAAGCGGATCGTGTCATGTTCATAGCGAGTCTGAGAGTGGGCAAGCTGATACTTTTCATGTTTGTTGCAGGTACATCAAACCTGAGTATGTTGGATACTTGGATTTATTGGGAAGTCTGAAGAGTGGAGATTGCTCCTGAGTTTTGGATCATCACGTCATTTTTTTTTTTTTTTTTTTTTAATCTGGAAAAATTACCAATTCAATCCTCAACTTATATCGTATGTATTCTTATGAAGTTCTATTGTTTCCATTTGTTTCAGTGTAAACCTAAACCTTTATGTAAAATTTAAATATAGTCATTCCAGCTAATTTTTGCCAAAATTTCTGATTTTGGGGGTCCAAGCATCATTAATGGTCCTATATGGCATGGCCTTCGATTTCACATGGACAAATTGAATAGAAATAACGTCATCACAATTATGCTGCTATGCCTGCTGATGCTATGCCTGCTAATTAGTAAAAAAATGACGTTCATAATTTTGTGGATCTTATTTCAAAGTTTATGATGTCTTGTGTAGATCATCCTAAGAACATCAACTTCTCGAGTCCAAGCCAATAAATTATATGTCAGAAGCTACTCAGTTCGTGAAGATCATGTTTTGGTATTCTGTTTGATTCCTTGTCATCTTTCTTTCGAGTTTTTTTTTTTTTTTTATTTTATTTTATTTTTTTTTTTTATGAGAAGTGTATCAATTAAGTTGTATTCAAGTTGACTCTTTTTCCAATCACTTTGAATGTTAGGTTATTAGAGAGTGATGCATCAAAATTGATGCTTGTTAGGTTATGACCTAGGCCTAGAAAAAATGAAATATAATTTACAAAATCATTGGTGAAGTTAATCTTCTATCAACCAGAAATTTCATTTTGTGAATCATAATTTTTATTAATTACATTACACTTTCACAAGGTTTGTTGTTCAACACGGTTTTGCGTTAATAGGCTATGCACATGCTTGGTTTAATTGTAAGTGCTTCAAAAATTCTTGCCAATAATTTTTATAGAAACGACCCCACTTCACACTAATATAGATGATTCCATCAAGTGTATTCTACGATTTAATACACCACCAGTGTTCACTATGGAATTCATTAAGAGCTTAACTTAACCTATTTTTCCTTGCAATTTTGCACTATTCTTATCTTAGAAAGTACGACAATTTTTATAGTGCATCACTAGATCAATAAATAATTTGTTATTACCCATATGAACTTAAATCATAGTTTTGCTAATTACATAGGTTGGATTATTATCACTGTTGATTTTCTTCAACTGACTTGTCCCATTCCCCTTTGATGTATATAATTGATGGATATATTCCATTTTTAAGCAATTGTTTTATCACGTATCAATTGGATATATCTTTTTTAACCATTGAAAGTTCATTCTTTGCAATGGCCATTACCTCTTGGCAATTACAATGTCTAGAAATAGAAGGCGTCGTTTCATTTCCAAATGAACATTTCTATGAAGTCTCTCAACTATTTAACCTCATTTTTAAATGAGAGTTTGAGAAGAATTTTCTCTTTCCAAGAATTTGATCAAGATAAATATTTTCTTCTCCTTCCCCTAATAGACTATAGGAGGATAAGTACTCTATTTTTAGACATATGTTTGGTAGCACTAGAGTCTACCGCCCATTCTTTCTCAATGGCCACAATATTGGCCTAGAAAATGACCATAACAATTATAGCATTAGATCATTTGCTTCAATCACATCGACTTTCAGTTTAGCAAGATTGTCATTTCCCCCACAATTTTTGTTTAATTTTCAAGTATAGCACCTCCACAAAGGTGAAGGTATATTCATTGGAGATTTTGTTTAATTTGAATCTGAAATCCAACCATTGTATCCTTTTAATACAACGGAAAATCCACTAAATGAAATGCCTTAATTATATCATACTGAGGATATGTATAGCCTTTATCCTAGAGAGTGGGGAACGTATAGCCTTTAACCATGCCTCCATTTCACATTGTCAGACTACAAATTAATCTCAATAAATGAGGCATCCCTAACAATGAGAATATTAATATGAAAAGTAGAATGGCCCATGGCTAGAGCCCGTATCATATACATACATTCACCATGTCAGGCATGAGATGTAACATGTATAGACATTTGATCAAACATATAGATATGTAGAGTGCCTAACATCTTAAGTGCTAAAATTTGGCTTGGATTATTGCTTAAGTGCCAAAATTAAAGAAGAAATAAACACTTAAATGCCAACGGTGATAAATTCTAGCTAAAATGCTAACGTAGCATTTCTTGGTGACTTTTTTTTTTTTATTGAGGTGACAATTATTTTTTTAAAAAAATATCCACATGATGTCGATATGGCTAACTTGTCACAAAACAATATCGTTCTGTCCCAAAAAATCAATTTTAAATATAAATATTAATTAAATTAAATTAAAAAGCTAAATTAAAAGAAAAAGAAAAGTTGGGTGGGGGTAGCATTAAGAGATGGCCGTAGGGCCTCATCACTTTTGCCACCCCACCATTGCCGAAAAGGGCAGGCCAAGTTGGCTATAGTGGGGCTCTACCCAGCAGTGGCATTTGGCTGTGACATCCTGATCCCTACTGATTTGATTATTAGGCTAGGTGTGATAGTTAGATTTATTCAATTAGATTAGGTGTTAATTTTGAAACAGCAGCGCTTGGCCTCTATAATTCACCGAGCGATTTTTGAATTTAGCGAACATGCGACGAGCTTGATTTCGAATTCAAAAATTCGACGACTATGGGACTTGACTTGTACCAGAACTCTCTTCAATTCCCGAGACCTTATCTCTTTTCCCCGCCACATCGCTGACCACCATCATCATCATCACAATCGCCCTCCTCCTCCTCCTCCTCCTCTCTTGGCGGTGGCAGGACGCCAATGGCCACCTCTCTCCCCTTCTTCCCAAAGAATTCATCATTTCCCCAAGGTCTCATCATTCTCTGCCCTCTCCTCCCCACCTCAACTCGACGCCCCCCCCTCTCTTCTTCTCATTCCACTTCATTTCTCTCTCTCCTCCTCCTCGTCCACTCCGCCCACTCCTCCCTCTCCATTTCTTCTTCTTTTCCCCTTCTTCTTTGGGTTATCTCAACCCTACGCCCTCGCCCTCCTTGGTGCCTCCTCCCACGAGTGCCATCGCCACCATCCCTCACTCTGGCAGCATTTCCTTCGTTGGCGAGCCCGTGACCCCGTTTTTCTTCCGCTCGAGCCGCGTCGTTTGTTTTCCATCGATTGAGGCAAGTAGAGATTCCATCACCCCTTACTACCCGAAAAGCTTCTTGCATGTTGAATCGGCATTCTTGATTTACTTAGTCGTGTCGATATTGTTTGTGTTGTGTTGTTGATGAAGGCAAGGTGGAGAGGGGCCGCGAGTTGGCCGTGTAGGTCGTCGAGGTTGCGGCAGAGAAGGGCTGCGAATTTGGCTTATTTTGTGGGTCCCTAGGCGGGTTGGAGAGGTTGTGAGCGTAAATTCATGAGTTCGGCAGTTATGGCAGACTTGCATGAGTATAGATGAGGACGGGTTAGATGCGGGATGCCGCAAGCGAGAGGGATAGCACAAAAGAAAGAGAGAGAGCCGTGAGTGAGAGAGAGAGAGAGAGAGAGAGAGAGAGAGAGAGAGAGAGAGAGAGCCCGCAAGCGAGAAGGAAGGTGTGGTCGCAAGTCCTTGCATGGGTCGGCAAAGGACACAACAAGGTGAAACCGTGAGTTCGACTCCTTGAGTTACGTCTCATGGGTGTTTGGAAGGTCACGAGTTTGAGAAATGAGTCCGTGAGTTTGATCATTCTTGATTTGTATTGCTCGTGAGAGAAATAGAGGTTGTAAGTCCTTGTGTGGGTCGACGAGGTCGCAGTGGAGGTGAGGCCACAAGCTTGGAGTTTTGGATTAGGTTTCATGGGTAGTTCGGGAATACGCTGTGAGTTGGTGTGCTGGTTCGGATTCATAGGCAAATTAGAGACGAGGCAGTGAGCTTGCCATTGTGATGTGGGATTCATGAACAGCTCAGTGAGGCCGTGATTGATGGACATTGTGAGTTCAATTGGTAGGCCGTAGACGAGAGACCATGGGCAGGGCTAAAGAGGTGGTGAGCCCAAAATTGAGAATCTCATGAAACCAGTGAAGTCGCAAAAGTTGCATGTCACATTAGTAAGGCCGGGAGGCATTTCATGAATTATGAAGGTAGTGAGGTGTCTTGTGTATTTTGTTGGTTTGTACTCTGTACTTGTCTTCTTAGTGTACTCGTGTAATGCTTCGCTTAAGTCATATTTCCATGAAGTCGTACTTTTGAGTTAGTCCTAGGGATAGATGTTTGGTTTTGAGGGGTTAAGTGTTGTGGGTATTATTGAATAAGTTGTAGGGGTTGTTGACACTTGATTTTTAACAGACGCATAATTAAAGGTGAAAAAATCGAGATTAGAGTCTTTGATCGCGACGATGCTCATTTCTCGACCAAAATGCGTCGTTTTTAATTTCTTTCTTTTACTCCCTTATTTTTAAACGACTTCCTATTCATTTCTACTGAAAACTCAAAAAAATCAAATGATTGACTTTTGAATTGACTTTTTGGTCAAAGTCAACTCTTTGACCAAAAGTCAACTCTAAGTCAAAAGTTAGTTTTTTGCACAAATATGCATGTAATTTTTAGATATATGCATAAATATGATGCATGAACTTCTGGTATATATTTGGGTCACATTTAGAACTTGTTTGAGAGGGCTTTTTAGCATTGGTTGCCATGCGAAAACACAAATGGTTGCCAATAACTATAAGCCATAAAAAATGAATTGGGATAAGCGTCCTAGAGGGATTGTCGCATGAATCACAGAGGCCGACCTCAAGGCCAAATTTGATCGATTGTGTACATTGCCTTAGTTCCTTGATTGTCCCTATTTATTTTATGATTGTGATGGTTTTTGTATATTCGTAATGATTGCTTCTTTCACCTTGTATGTACCTAGTTTTAGCGTTAGATTAGACTTAAAATAGGTCCATGGAGGTGGAAGCCCCCCAAGACATAAAGATGATAGATGATTGATGTCTAATCCGACTTTGTCTTTGTACCATATGTTCCTCGATATATGTTTTGGGTTGTCTCATATTATATTATATTTTGATTCAATTTTCATTTAGAATTGCATGTTAGATTTACTACTTTTCTTAAATTGCTTTTGGGCGTTCGTCTATCGCACCGTCTTTAAATTTCTATTGATTGTTTTCTTTCTTTTCTCTTCTAATAGAAATAGAACGGTATGAAATATCCAGGGATCACTCTCGACCTCGATTGAATTTTTTAATTGACCTCCAAAAATGAGGCTAGTGGTGACTCCTAACTCTTATTTAGATTGTTGTGAACAACTCATAGATAATAAATGAATTTGTCGTGACGGATATTGGTCTTGACGAGATTCACTGTAATTTAGCATATCTGATGTGGAAATTTCCTAAAGATGAAGTGATACAATTCTTATAGTTGAGAGTATTATTGGGAGGGCTATTATGATAACGATACCCCTAAATTTGATATTGACATCTGATCTCCTATTTCAAAGTGTATTGTTCGTGTGGATACGAATCACGACAACTTCCATTGTCACATGAGGTACAAGCTTGGGAGAGCTCACGACTGTGATCAAGCAAACTCACAAGGTTGATCTCGAAAGATGAAGTGATGATGTTTTTTGGGACACATACTGTGAGGGACTTTCTATGGTCAAGTGCCCTTAAACTTGACTTTTCCGCCATATACCTTGAGGTCGGGTCGCGACAAGGATCATTAAAGCAGTTTTCTTAGAAGTCAAATGGGCTTTGGAATTGATTTTCAAGCTGTCTTGTGGAGTTCTAATTGAGAGTCAAGTGACTCGGCTAGGTGATGTTGAGTGAGGTCGACCCGCATGTCCTGTAATGGATCGTGGGTTGGTGTTCATAATCAAGCTTGGAAAAGATAGGCAACGCAAGGAAGGACTGGTCTTTTGTTATCTATCTGTTTGGCTAATGAGAAGATTGCATGTGTTTGTGGTTGCTTGATTAAGAGACAACTAAATATTGTAGGTACATGTATTGATGATGGCCCAAGGAGCCTGTCAAGAATGGTGAGATGCCCAGGGATTGTGTGAACTGGATGCTTGGGATCAGTGTGTCTTGGATGCTTGGGAGTGTGATCGAGATGTTGTGGTCAGTGGACTACTAAACCAGCGTGGGCCAATGAGAGTACTGGCATACACTGCGGTAGAATATAGTGTCCATTGGACTTTGCTAGATGAGAAGTTTTCCTCCTTGCATGACCGGCGAGCGCACCAGGCATGTGTTTTGAAGTGGGCACCTAAATTACAAGTGAAAAGATAAATTTTGCGTGTCTCATATGCTTCGTATGACTGCCTGTGGTCACTGGTTCCTGGTTTTCACATTTTAGAGTCTAGGATTGGAAGGTTGAGTAATGTACATCCTTAGTAGTTCTAGGTCGTTGCTAAGTGCATGTCTTGAATGATCTTATTCGACTTGCTTGATGGTATTTTCATGTAGTATAGTGTTATAGATATTTCCCTATTGGGCCATTGTTCATTCTTATGGTTGCTACTCTTTTACAAATCGATAGACGTGACTACTCCTCCACCTGTGATCCCCATTACCCTCTTCGATGCCTCGGAAAATTCGAGGGACGCTTTATCAACTACACCGATCCCACCTTCCCATTGGTTAAGCTGGTTCGATATGACGCCACTCTTTGGGTGGATATCGGCTAGCCGGGGCAGAAGGCACCCATCTTCCTTGTCTCGATATTCCTAGATGTAGGTGGATGGGGACCATCAATTACCTAGAGAACGGTGCACTGTAGAGTAGGCTGACTAGGGAGGTCGGGCTTAGGAGTATAATTTTTTGAGAACACGACTAGCCACTTTTTGAGATTTGGTCGTGTAGTGGGGTGATAGCTTTTGGCTGGAGTAGATGGTGGGACCATGTAAATAGATTGGGTAGGGAATAGCCCCTTTTAATAGCTCGATGTATATGCCCACACTATATATCACCTTTTTTTTTTTTTTTTTATTTAATGAAGAAGACAAAAATGAAGGAGTTTAATATATTTGTTGTCTTCTGCATTGCCGCTTCATCCTTGGTTGTTGATTGTCTTCTCATTTTAGCTTCTGCATGTGCAATAAGTGATTTGTGATAAGGATAGGATAGACACGCACGATTTAAAATTTTAAACCTGTGTGGTTGCATTGTTTTGTGGAAACAAGTAACGAAAGTTACTCTTATAGCGTCAAGAATAGGTGTTACTTATTAGATAGTTACTAGAAATTGATCACTATATTGATTTGTGATAAATGTGTTGCATTGCTAGAACTCCAGATGAGAAAGATGTGTCGATCTTCTTTAGGAAGATCGACTTCTTCTGAGCGAGTGGTGAGCATCGTACCCAAAGTATGGTTGAACAATTTCTAAAATTGAAACCAGTAAAATTTTCTAGAATGAGTGATCTGGAAAAGGCGAAACAATGGATTGAGGGTCTGGAGAGGATCTTTAAATTGTTAAAGTATAACGATGTTGAGAAGTCGATATTGGTAAAGTACCAACTGGAGGGAAATGCCAAGCATTGGTGGCGAGCATCGAGGGACACACTGTTCCTAGCCGATGCAATGGTGGTCTAGGCAACTTTTGCTAGGGCATTTCTTGGAAAGTAGTTTTCTGACTGCGCAAAAACAAGAAGATGTCAAATTTATGTAGTTAAGTGAGAATAATCTAACTGTAGATAAATACGAAGCAAAATTTTCGAAACTTTCCATGTATGCTCCTACACCAATTAGTGCCTCTTCATATAAGGGACTACTATGAGTTGTATGAGAGAGCCTGACTAGTGGAAGAGGAGCTAACTCGAGAGAAAATGGAGGTAGGACATCAAGTAAGGCCAGGTCATCAAGGTGGACAAGGGAATTTCCATTGTGACAAAAGGAATTCAATATGGAAAATCGTCCCACAACTCCAACAAGAGGCGAAACCCTAGAAATTCTAGAGGAATAGGAAATAATCGAGTAATGGAACGAGGATAGTACTCAAATAGTGTATGTCATAAGTGTGGTAAACCACATGGTAGTAGACCATGTTTGGGATTAGTGAAATGTTTTGGGTGTGGTCAACAAGATTATGTAGTCAGGTACTGCCCACAGGAAAGGAAGCAAGCTCATGAAATGATGCAGTCGATGGGCGGACTGTCATAGCTAGGCATTTTGCCAAGACCTTTGGCTCAAGGGAAAGTGTATGCAGTCACACAAGAAGAAACTAAGGCTTCTAAGACTGTCATTACAAGTACGCTCTCCCTTTGTGGCCAAAAGGCTTATGCTTTGTTTGATATGGGCAGTACTCATTTATTTGTATCGGGTAGATTTGTGCGGTTAAGTAAAATAGAACCCGAACCCCTAGAAATACCCCCTTAATGCATCTACGTCCTTAAAGGATGTGGTTGTGTCTACTTGGGATGTAAAGATTGTTAGATTATCATAGGAGGACAAACACAGCTAATAAACTTGGTAGTTTTAGCCATATATGACTTCGATGACATTATAGGGATGGATGGATGTCGTATATTGCGAGCCAATGTAGATTATTATGGGCAGAAAATCTAGTTCAATCCTTTAGATCAACCTAGTTTTGAATTCATTGGAAGTAGGACAAATCTATTTGTAGTATTCATTTCGACAGTAGAAGCATAAAAGCTCCTTGATGAAGGATGTTAAGGAATCTTAGTAGTGGTAAATGATTAGTCTAGAAAGGACATAAAATTTGAAGAGATCTCCATAGGTCAAGAATCCTCTAATGCATTTCCTGAGAATGACCATGATTACCACATGATTACCACAAAATAGAGAAATTGCGTTTGAGATTGAATTGGCTTCGAGTATCGAACCTATATCAAAAGCTCCTTATAGGATGGCTTTAATAGAGTTAAAGGAGTTAAAAGTACAACTACAAGAGTTGTTGGATAAATGATTCATTAGGCTAAATGCGTCACCATGGAGTGTGCCGGTGCTATTTGTCGGAAAAAAAGATAGAACACTGCACCTTTGCATCAATTATAGATAGTTAAATCAAGTGACCATCAAGAATAGATACCTATTACCTAGAATAGATGCTCTATTCGACCAACTACAAGTAACGTTGGCATTTTCTAAGATCAACCTAAGGTCAAGGTACCATAAATGAAAAATGAAGAAAAAAGATATCTCTAAGATGGCCTTCACGACTCAATATGGTCACTATGAATTCTTAGTAATGTCATTTGGTTTGACCAATGCACCTGCAACATTTATGGATTTAATGAATAGGGTGTTCAAATTATTTTTGGAGTAGTTTATGATAGTCTTCATCGATAATATCCTTGTATACTCCAAAGGACCAGAGGAGCACGAGCAACATGTTGACACATAATTTTTAGCTACGCATTAATGAAGGTGAAACAAATCAAAATTAGGGTTTCCGATTGTGACAGGGCTCGTTTTTCGAAAACAAAAGTGTCAATTTTCGTTTCTTATCTTTTTAGAATGTCATTTTTAGATAATTTCCTAATTGTTTCCGATAAAAACTGGAAACGTCAAATTGTTGACTTTTGGATTGGCTTTTGATCAAAAGTCAAACTTTGGGGTCAAAAATTGACCTTTCGCACAAAAAGATTTGCTTTAGTCTCACTTTGACTTTCACATAAATTTTTTTTTCAAAAATTGATGAAGAACTTTATTTTTGAATTTTTCGGTTATAAGTTCAAAATCGACAAAAAATAAAATTACTTTTATTCTATTCATAATAAGGCTTAGTTCCTTTTACGATATTTGGTCTAGAGGTAATTGCTCATTCACTTGTTCAACCAATTTTGAGATCAGGCATGTCGGGCATAAATTGCTGTTTTTACCTTTGATTAAGGGTTCAAATCAATTCTTTATGATTTGTATATTGACACTTCCTTTCAACTTTTGCTTAGTGACATTCCAAATCCGAGTTCAATTTTGAGAGATTCACTTGGGTAGATTCTAATTTGGTCGATTTGGCTTGATTTGGCTTTTTCAAAGATTAGAGAAACCAATTAATGTGTTTCAATTGATGTAATTCAACTTGACCCATTCTAGACTAAGTGTAATTGAAGTAATCGAGTTTCAGTTTGGTCAATTGAAGTTTAATTGAATTGGATTTAGCTTGTGGCCTCGCTTTAATAGGAATTCAATGAATTCGAACATTTTGTGCACAATTAGTTGACTTGAGATTGTCCAATTGCATCCCATTTTGGTCTGATTCACATAGAAATATTTGTTTTCGTCCAAATCGGGCTAAACCAGAAAAATCAAACAAAATTCAGATAAGAGTTCAATCCGATCAACTCGATGTTAACTAGCATTAATCGGATTTGACCGATCTTGACCGGTGAATTTTTCTGGCCATCTTTTGGCTGGAAACCTCCCTCAGCTAGCCTACCTCAGGGCCATTGCACCTATCCCCTTAATTTTCAAATTTACAATTTTGCTCCGATTTACAAAAATTACAAAAATGCCCCCTCAAGTAAGCTTTAATCATGCAATTAATCGTAGCCGTTCATCCTTGATCCATCGTGACCATTCAATTTAAACATGTGACGGATTTGGGTGTCATCTTAGGATTGTTGGAGTATTAAGAGGAAGATGGCATCCTAGCCCTTGGATCGATCCAAAGGGCTAGGATGGCCTCTCTCATGCAATTATGTTTTTAATACATAATTCAAAGTCATTCAAAGTTAATGGTGGAATTTATCTATAAATCTTTTAAAAATTTCTCAATAGGAAAGTCATTAAGTACTCCAACTTCCAGACAAGCTTCTCATGGTATCAATTGTTATGGACAAGCTTTCCTAAAGTTCTCCGGAGAAGCTCCGATTCGTCTTCAATGGAAAGAAATCATACAACTCCCTATTCAATTTGATTAAAAAAAGTACTCACAAAAATGTACGAGGAATTCAATGATTTCATGCTTTTTGTGCAGCTTCCTCCGGTCATTATATTGCCTTTTTTTTTTTTTTTTTAACTCTTCTCATTATAAGTCTAGTCATGAATGTATGTGGTGGAAATTAGATCTAACTCCCACGTATAAATGAAATTAATTATATGGTTGGATTTTGTTCTATATATGAAAAGAACGTGAGCATACTCTGTGTACCCTATCATTTTGTCTTTTTGCCATATTTGGAGGGCAATCAATTTTGGGCTTATCGTAGGAGCCAATAATTGCCCTACGATAATTATTTTCGAAAATAATCCGCCAATGATAGGAATTACAGTAACAATTATGAAAATGTTCGTTTGTGCTTCTCCGACCACTATAATAGCCATATTAAGTCCATGGCACAAGTGTAATTTAGCAAGAAATCTGTGTGAAATTTATCGATGGATCAGCTATACAGGAAGTAGCTTGCTGATCCCATATATAGCTCAACAAAATTGTACAAATAATAATTGCTTTAAAAGACATTACTTACTGACACTCATCCTAGAGATTTCGGATATATAAAAGGAAAAGAATGCGAAGGATATCGACTTCCACTTGTAATTATTCAAATAAAAAAATATCATAAGCTCTTTTTTTTTTTTTTTTTTTTTTTCTATACGATGCCTGTGTCTTTAACGACTTCTATTTTAAAAGAAAGAAATGCACAAGAGAACACAATAAATAAATAAATAAATAAATAAATAAATAAATAAATAACATGTTCACCCATCATATCATAAGCTTTTTTTTTTATACGAGGATTGTGTCATTGATATAATTATTCTTCACTTGTGCCGTGAAAATGCTTTATGTACAATTCATGATGATAATTCTTTTCTGAAATTGACAATGCCAATAATGCAATAAAACCATCTCAACATACTGCGAGGCACACCTAACATAATGCACATTTGGTATGTAATTTGGTTCCCTGATTGGTGAGAGTGCTCACACGAAATTAGCCTCGTATTACTGAGCTAAGAACGTCACAAATGGAAATAGAATAGATGGCAAGGCAATAAATTCTTAATTCCTAGCCATTAGTAATTTAAGAGTCCCAAAGGTCAGATTTTTAACCTTTCTTTCACAACCATTTTCCTCATCCAAGAGAAATACGATCGTCCCAATTTCTCCGACGAGGAACAAAAGTGCTGCCGGTGACAACTCAGGTCAATTTCTGACCAAGGTAGATATTCGCTCTATGGACTGTATCACTTTTATTGCAGTTTTCTTCTTCTTTTTTTCCAACTTCCTTTGAAAACGTGTGAAATAGTTGAAGTATGGCTGAAATGTACATGATAGATCCTGTAAAAGATTCGAAATTTGTCACAATCATCTTGAGCCTGGTCTGTACATGTCATTATGATTTGTCTCTCTCTATAGATCACTCATCCTGTGTTCGTTTGATCGGAGGTTTTAACCTATGTCCATGGGTGCACGGTTTTTTGTGTAGTCTAGCTATTGTCCTTTTTCATGGAATAAATTTCTGAGTTCCGTTTGAAGTTCCATAATGGACAATAAAATTTTGATCTTTTGGTGGTTGGCACAGTGTTCTTCGAGTTCAAGGTGATAAAACGGTGACATCACTTTTGCACACAAGTCTTCGGGGCAAGAAATATGTCAGAGGTCTTTCAACTCCCACTAAAGCTTTTATCTTCCTAATTTACTGTTGAATTCTGTTAGCTTGCTTCTATGAATTTTTCGCTGATAGTTTTCCTTGTGGATCAAGTTTCATGCTTTTTATCTAGGTTTTTCGCTTTCCACTCAACTATTTTATTTTGGCTATGTTTACTCAATCAGGACTTTGATGTAGTGGCTTAACGATATTTAGTTAGTCCAAGTATGTGATATACATTTGCTGAAATGGAATATTTTAGTTGTTCTGTGACACTTAAGCACATCGTGACGTTGTCATGTAGCGTGACACAGGCGCATCGTCTCTAGCAATTCTATCGGTAGATTGTAATTAATGACCTCGATTTATCGGGCATTTTCCAGAAGTTCAACTTGGTGGGATCATCTCGTTGCCTGACTAGACGGGTGGAAAGTGACAATTTGAACCAAGTCAAATGTGAAAAGAACATCACCCACGCTCCCGGACAATCACTTTCCCATATTTTTGGATAGGAAGAAATGGCCACAACTTTTTCCATCTCAAAACTAAATCTTAGATTCCTCTTTAAGGCCTGTGAGAGTTTCTTCAATTTCTTTATCTACATTTATATGTCCAGGAATGTAAGATCATGGCTTGAGCACATTAATAACAAGTACATACTGATCTTTCTTAGGCTTATTTCGTATCTTAAAGTACAAAAAATGCCAATTTCTACCTGTCTCTGATAGTTCACAATCTAGCTGACTTGAACAAACCCTATATGGAAGTGCGATGATGAGAGCCAAGCTTGCTAGAAACCTGGCTTTTGAAAACTTCTCTTTCCATTCCTATCACAATGAGAATTGGTTGCATTGTCCAATCGGATATTTTGTCAAGATTCAAATTTGTTATACTACATCTCTCTAAATTCATTTCGAAATTGATGGTTGCGGAGCATATAACCCATAAATATCTCGAAATTGCGCTTATGTCTTATTTTAGTGTTGATTCTTCTGTGCTCTGTTGGATTTCTCTTATGCTATTCTTTAAGGTAAGTCATGCCGAACTAGTGACAGGTATGCATCTGATATTGCATTTAAGTAATTACATTCAGGTACTTGTGTTTTTTGTCTTGAATATTAGCTAGGTAAGATATTTAAAGAGGATTTGATTAGTGGTTTCATCAGGACGCTTATTGTGTTTTGGAGAGGTAAGAAGGTTTCTCCATCTTTTTTATGTCAAATTTTGTTGTGCTAGCAAATAAGCTAGATAAGATACTTAATGAGGGCTTTATTAACGGTTTCATTAGGATGATTAACGTATTTTGGAGAGGTAAGAAGGTTTCTCCCCCTTTTTCACGTCAATTTTTGCCATGATCTGCAGATTTGTTGCACTTTGCCAATTTTAAGTTTCTTGAAAGTGTACTCACTTACATTGTTGGCTTCATTGACGACCTAGAACCTTTGTTAACAAGACAACCTTGACAGTTCAACTGAATTGTGCATCTTGTTCTAGAGAGCTTTAAGAATGAGAAGTTCTTTTGATATCTAACAAACAATAGCCATATCCATACTCACCTGGAAGCTCGTTGATGTTGAGTCAACTAAAAAACTGGCAAGTGTTCTTAATTTCACATTTTCTCCTGAATTGTCCTGGCAACTATTTAAAAAGAAAACGAGGGTTTTTCAAGAAACTTTTCATTACGGATTTCTTGAAGAGAAAATGATCTTTCTGTTTTGGAATAGAGTGCTCAAAAAAAAAAAACTTTCTTAGAGAAAACAAAGATCTCACTAAAACAGTATCTTTTAGTTATGTCCTTGATCACCACAATGCATGTGTGTGCAAAGCTTGTAAATTGGCATGTCATTAGGTTGTAGCTAGTGGATTTTGTGCTGTCGTGGTCTACATGGATATTAATCATCATGAACTGTACAAATCTTAGTTTACGAAGGCAGTCTACTTTGATTATACTACCATAAACATTATTTTGTTCCATCATAATGCTATAGTTGCCCTTACCCTATCAAGATGGCTTTATATTAGTGTGACAATTTACACTGTTTGCATGACTTAGTGTTTTTCATTCTGCTAGAAAATGTATACATTTGTGCCTTGCACTATTCACTTCTTTTACTTTTAAGACACATCAATTCCAAATGTGTCACTTAGTCTTCCATCACCACTAAATAAATTATTCATTTATTTTCTAGACCTTTGAGCGTGCACGCTTTCCAATGGCAAAGGACAACGGATGCTCCAAATATGTTGGACAGAGCTATTATACCACCAGAAAATATGATCCGAAGCGTGCCTATCCCTGGTTAACGAATGTAACTCGTCTAGGAATAGCAAGCAACAAGAAACAAGCAATTGAAGCAGCTATCAACAGGCCGGATGCTATGCTGAGGAGTGTTTCTCCATTGGGCGAAGCCTCCAATTATCCATCAATTCTAGGGGAAGTTCAAGGCAGATCGGGGCCCTTGCCATACAAGGCTAATGTGTCAGTTGATACCAATACTATTCAAGTGGGCACAGTTGAGCCAAATGTTCATCCTACTCTGGAGAGTGCTTCAAACCTTGGAGGTAACGTCAAAAAACAAAAATCTTGCATAACAAAGGAGTTGGCCATGACTAGTGAGCCTGGCCCTAACAAATCTCCCTTGTCCAACAAAAGTCTATTATTGACTGGAGTAATTGATGGGGCTCCGGTGATGTACGTTTTGAAGAGACGTAAGGTAAGTTCTTTATCATATCGTCACTTGCCCAGTCTCTTTAATGCTTCACTCTTAATTTTTCTATTTCTTTGTTCTACATTTGACGCATAGAGTTCCACAGGTATTTCTTCGTGGCGTTATAAAAGGGTCGAAGATTCTGTGTAGCTGCAATGAATGCAACAACTTAAAAGTACGCAACTAATTGTACTTTGATTTATTTCTCTAATTTTTTAGTCTTGGGTTGAAGGGGATAGTAAGAGTTGGGAAATTGTACAGTAACTTGTCTTCACCTTGCAGTACATTGGTCCTTCCAAGTTTGAGCGACATGCTGGAGGGAAGACCAAGAAACCGCATGCTTTCATGTATCTTGAGAATGGCAAGACCATCAGCCAAGTTTGTCAGGAGTTAAGGGACACTCCCGATGATATGCTTTTTCGTCGACTTCCAGAAATTGCAGGTTCCGCTTTTAGATGGCTAAGCTTCAACAATAGGAAAAGGTCATTCTAATCATGACTCCTCTTCAGCGGCACCACCTCCGATTAAGATGTCGCACTTTAAGTCTTTGCAGTAAGTTGCATATCATTGCAAAACAGATTGGTTCGGATGCTTTTTAGCAAGTCATTTCGTTTTACAACTGTCCGCGATATTGGCCAACTTTGCTTCATTTTGTTGAAATAAAAATCTGCTGGTACAAACTATTTTCTCCTCCCCCAATTCTATTTGCATGTCAATCATTAGTGGGAAAAAGCAAAATAAATTTTGTTCTGACAAAAGTACCACTTCGATGTGAAGCTTTGTTACCTGCCAGTGTTATATTATTATGTGTGGTTGTTTGTATTGGATGTGTTAGATTCAATTCGATGCCCAGAATAAAATAAGGTATTGCTTGACTAATCCCGCCTACTTCAAAAAGGACGAAGGTGTTCGTCTATAGAAGCTTATCGTAAATAAGTTGTTTTGGATATAGTTTCCTAAAGTTCTCTAGAGAAGCTCTATCTCATCTTCTAGGGAAAGAAATCATAGCACTCCAAATTCAATCAAACCCAAAAACTACTCACATAAATGCACAAGAATTAAATGATTCATGCTTTTAGTGCAACTTCCTCCGGTCATTGTTATCATTTTTACCACTTCTCACAATAAACACTAATTATGAATGTATCTCGATACAAATTAAATATAATTCACACAAACATACGACATTAATTATAGGGTAAGATTATGTTCTATATTGGTGAGTAAGCATACTATGCATGTGACGTCTCAGTCCGCCACCCTTCTAATGTGAGATATTAATCATTCACTTTTTAGCACATGCAGAAGACAAATTCAAGTATCAAGAAAATGTCAATCATAAAGGACGAACACCAGAGGGAAACAAGCAACAGCTTTCGTTTCTTGTATTATGTATAAATAGGGTTGATAACAAGGCTACATTGGGGGGGAGGGGGTTAAAAGGGTTACACTGCTCCTACAGGCTAACCACTCAACCTTCATGCACGCTTTCAAGTTAGCTCGGGCATCATAACATGCAACAAGGGTGGCAGAAATCACGTCCATGACTAAATATCTGAAAAATGTAAACAATCACAAGAGTGAGCTAAAGCCCATCAATGAATTATAAAAACACTATACCATACGATTTGCCCCTTTTACGTACGAAGAAAAACATCTAAGATATGCAACTCACTTTCCTTTGGACTCGGTCTATTCCCACTATTCTAAAGACCGATGAACTAGAACAACAAAACCCTAGTGTGATCTAGACCTTCAATGTGATCTATTGATCTTGAAGTACAATGCAACAATGCACATGTGCACCTTTCACATGTTTTTCAGTTTTCACTTATTGCTTTGGAGTTCACATGTTTTTCAGTTTTCACTTATTGTTTTCACTCCAAGACACATGATCAGTGCACTCACCAAATCATGCAAGGAGGAATAATCTCATCTAGTGGAATTTCAGTGCGCACTCCAGTCCGCCATGGTGTATGCTAGTACACTCTTTGGCTCACACATGCTTCATGGTCCACTAATCATGGCATCCCTACTTTTGGGCATCTAGGGTTTGTTGTCCCTAGGCATTCAGGGTTCACTGTCTCTAGGCATTTCGAACTTCTCTCTGACTCCATAGGGCATTGTTGGTTCATTGTCCGATAGTATCCATTAAACAATATCTTAGGCATGCAAATTCACGCTCAGTTATCTTGGTTTAAGCATGTGAATAACAACTAAATCACACTTATCTAAGGATATATACCATCATGTGTCCAAGTACTCGTCCTCTGGTCAACGCCAATAACACCAATCATGTAGTCAATATCCAAACTCACTGTTTAGACTCAATTAAGGAGAGCCTAGTGTTCCTAGTCCTAGCCGAGACAACCAACTTCACTGCAACTTGATTCATCCAAAATACGACACTTCCAAAATCAATCATAACTATAACCAGCAAGCAAGTCTGAGACCTCAATCATCAAATGCCTCATCGGGACCCAAACTTCACTAACCCTAACAAATTCGATCCATACTTAACCTTAGCGAGTGCAAGCCTTACCGTGACTCCAATTAACCCCAAACCACATTAAGTCCTCAACTAAATTCGAGTCACCTGAATGAACACTAAGTTGCCACCACCAATTGTCGACACAAAGGCAAATCCAAAACAGAGCATGCGGGAAATCCAGTTTCTGCCCATCATGATTCTAGCTTAATTTCCACAAGCATAAGATTAACACCAAATACACATAAATGGGTAGTCAAATAAATGTAGCTTCTATCATTAGTAGACCCAATTTAAGATTCCATCATTTTCCTACAGAATTTAACTAAATTCGTACCAAAGAATAGAACCAACCGGAATTGCACAGTTGTGGAATTCAAAGCCAAAACCATAGTAAATAATATGAAAAATTCTAAAATTTTTGTATGTCATAGAAAAGACCTTAAAAAAACATTTTTCATGAAGTGGACTAAGTCTAAAACAGTTTGTATAAAGAGCAACAAATAGCACGGTGTCACGCATAATTTAGCGTTCTGGAACAAAGCAACCACTCCACAAATTATACTCATATCACAGCCCTAAACATGTCAAAACATCTCGAATTTTGGATATATTATAAATCAGAACATCCTCTACAACTTTCATAAAGGAAGCAAGGCCAAAATCTAAGAGGTTATACAAATTTAAAAAGACAATCGGTTCACTGTTCCTACTACACTGGACAGATCAAGCACGATAAAAGAGTAGGCCCATCCATATCACTACGAAAATACACGAAACTCCACAAAATTAACAAACCAGCAAACCAGCAACTCTAGTTTATGGAAATCTAAATTAAGGCCCTAAATGGTTTGTAAATCCCAACCACACGAGTTGACAGACCAAGAATACTCCAAGATCAACCATTTTAGACCACATGCAACATATATCTTCAACCATAGATCATAGAAAACTTCTAGAAGTCAAATATAAAACTTCTAGAAATCAAGTATAAGCACTAAAACCCACATGCAACGCCATCTGGGCCACAAAACAGCATGCATATTAGCCAAAATCCCGACCATTTCATTGCAACAATAATCTTCCAACTCATGGGACACGATTCCAATCATCAACAACATGCAACTAACATTTTAGAATTCATCGATCCACATGACAAACAAACCGATACAACATAGAGAGTTGGAATTTCACTTGTCTCGACAACGATGGATAGACACAATGCGGTTTGGAAAAGAGAGAAACAATCGTGACTTGGCCTTCCTCAAAGCTTGTTCACTCCTCGCGGCGTGAACCCCCATAGAACAACATAATAGAGCCACGGTGGAAGAGGTTGAGAGGTGAAGGAGCTTTGGGGTGGGAAAGAGAGAGGTCGAGTGTAAGGGAGGGGGAGAGAGAGAGAGAGAGGTCACTTCTCACGTTGTGAACCGCCACGAAACAGCAGAACAAAGCCGCGGTGAAAGAGGATGAGAGGTGAAGGAGCTTCGGGATGGGAAAGAGAGAGGTCGAGTACGAGGGAGTGGGAAAGAGACGAGCAAGAGGGAAATGTGTGTATGAGAGAGAGAGAGAGAGAGAGAGAGAGAGAGAGAGAGAGAGAGAGAGAGAGAGAGAGAGAGAGAGAGAGAGAGAGTTTCGGGATAGAGGGACATTGAGAGAAATAAGAGGAGAGTGGGATATAAAGAAGAAGAGGAAGAATAAGAATAGGAAGTGGGGGTCATGCGGAGAGGATGAGGGAGAGAAGGCAGAGAAGAAGAGAGAGAAATGATGGCCAATGACGACCTTGGGGAGAAGAGACAAGATGGTCTTTGGGGAATGAGGCATGCAAAAGCATGCATGGGAAGAAATTTGGGCTATCATGGGGAGAAGGAAGAGAGGTAAGAAGAAATGATGGTAGTCATTTGCCTTGGAAGGGGAAGGCTATGATGGCCTCTTATGGAAAAGAAATGCCTGCATGGGCATACATTGGTGAGGAAGATAGGGGTTGCCACTTGGCGGTGATAAGTGGGGAGGAGAAGAGAGGAGAGATATGGAGATAGAGAAAGAACGAGAGGTGGTCGTGCCTTTGGAAATTCGGCACTGACCATGTCCACTAATCACATACCACAAACACATGCAATCGAGAATTGCATCTATGACTCAAACAAACAAATTAAAATTTCTTAGCTAATATATAGGCCAAGTTCCGTTATTCCTAAAATTCCATAATTATCTAGAATCTAATAGGTGTCCATTGCTGCCACCTAAATATCTATACTTAAATTCATTGCTATTTAGGGGGACGAAAACTGGTCGTCACAATGCATGCCATCTCATTTGGTTTTTTTGCCACATTTGAAGGGCAATCAAGTTTGGGCACATAAGGAAATGTAATAATCGCCCATCAATTTTTATTTTTCAAAGTACCTGCCAATAATATGAATTGTAGAAACCATCATGAACATGTCTATTTGTACTTCTTCACCCACTAGATGGCTATAACGGATCTATTATATAGAAAGTAGCTAATTGATCTCATATACTGCTTGAAAAAGTTCAATAAATGTTTTTTTTTTTTTAAATGAATTTATTATCGTAACTTGTTTGAGAGATTTTGCGTATTGTTGTGGAAAATGCCAATCAAAGACACACTAATTTAAGAACAAGTAGCAAAGGATGAAAGAAAAACAAAATCACACGAGACCTAAGATTTACATGAAAAACCCAAAACAAGAAAAAACCATGGGAAGAGAGTTTTCATTATCTTTAACAAAAGCACCAGAGTACAATTCAAAATGCTCTAAAACCACTTGATGAGCCATGAGATCTGAATATCCAACAAGAAGATAGGAAATAACAAAGCATGAAATAATATAAAAGGCTAGGGTTGGAGATGTGTTATTAAACATATTCCTTTTACAGTCTCCTTTCAACAGTTCTTAATTTAAAAGTTAAAACTTAACTAATTTCCACCTTGACTTCAAATCTTCAAAAGAACATTATGCCAAACACCATAAGACCTCTCTCCCTCACCACCAAAAGTAACCACACGAGGCCACCCTCAATAAGGCAAAATCGATGATGCACATCCTTAAGCTTACGTGAGTGTACTTAGAGTAGGAAATAAGGGATGAAATGCCGCCAACTCCACCTAAACAACTCAAATGGCGAAAATGCCAATCAAGTCCAAGCAATGCTTGAACTTGATCAAAGAATCTGGTTTGGTCAACATATCTATTGGATTATCTGTCATAAGTACTTTTTTCATCATAACCGTACTCTAAGCAACCTCATCACATACAAAGTAATATCGTATGTCAATATATTTTGTCCTCTCATGATACATCGTGTTCTTGGTCAACTGGATCGCACTTTGGTTATCACAAAAGATAACGGAATCTCCCTCCTACTTCACATCAAGTTCTATAATCAAACATTTCAACAAAGAGCTTCCTTTACTGCTTCCACTGCTGCCATGTATTCTGTTTGGGTGGTAGAAAAAACAACTGTGTCCGACAAAGTTGCTTTCCAAGTAATTGTGGAACCACCAAGTGTAAAAACATAACTTGTCAAAGATCTCCTTTTGTTGAGATTACTTGCATAGTTAATCAACAAAGTCAACAGTTGAATGTCCTATCTCACAACCTTTATTAAAGACCAAACCCACATCTGAGGTAGTCTGGATTTATTGAAGAATCCATTTCATGGCTTGCTAGTCAGCTTTACCAGGATGTGCCATGTACCTACTTACAACACTAATAGCTTGTGAAATATCCAGGTGAATGCAAACCATAGTATATATGAGATTACCTACATCACTAGAATATGAAATTTGAGACATCTCATCTTCCACTTCTTTAGTTTTAGGCGACAAAGAAGTCGAAAAGCCTAAAATGGGATGCCAAAGGAGTACTTAAAGGTTTAGCATTCTTCATACCAAAGTGCTCAAGCACTTTCTCAATATACTTCTTCTGATATAGGTATAAATTTCCAACCTGTCTATCTCTATGAATTTCCATATTTAAAATTTTCTTAGCAGCTCCAAGATCTTTCATCTCAAATTTCCTACTAAGTTGCCTCTTCAAATTTTGTATCTCTAATATGTTCTTCTCTATAATAAGCATGTCATCTACATATAACAATAAACAAATAAAAGAGCCATCATGCAATCTCCTATGGTACACACAACTATCATGCGCATTCCGTGAGTAGTCGTGACTCAATATAAAATATCAAACCTCTTGTACCATTGCAGCGAAGATTGCTTGAGACCATACTAAGATTGTTTCAACCTGCAAATGTGATCTTCTTTACCCTCAACAACAAATCTTTTGGGTTGAGACATATAGATTGCCTCCTCAAGCTCACAATGTAGAAAAGTGGTCTTGACATCAAGTTGCTCAAGTTTCAAATCATAAAGGGCTACTAATGCGAGCAACATACAAACGAAACTATGTTTCACAACTAGAGAGAACACTTTATTGAAGTCGATCCCCTCCTTCTAACTAAAATCCTTCGCTACCAAACGTGCCTTAAATCTTTCATCTTTCATCTTCAACCTCTGGAATTCCCTCTTTTCTTTTGAAGACTCACTTGCACCCAACAGCTCTTTTCCGTTAGGTAATTTTACAATATCTCAAGTTTGGTTCTTATGAAGAGATTTCATCTCTTCATACATCGCAACGAGCTGCTTCTTAAATTTAGAAATAATAGCTTCATGGAATTTAAAATGTTCTTCAATACCAAACTCTTCAACAACTATAAGAGCATATGCTACAAAATTAGTGAAACCATACCTTTGGAGAGGCTTAATTGTTCGTTTAACCCTCTCTGCAGCCAAACTTTGAGATTGCTCAATTTCTTTTACTCTTTTTTGATAGATTTGAATCTTGTTGCTCATTGTCACTCTCTGGCTGAATATGAATATCTTCAACTATTTTCAGTAGATGCTCTACATGAAACGCCACCTCATTTCGAACATTCTTCTCATGAATACCTATAGACTAAGTAACAACCTTTCTCTTTTCAAACATAGAATTTTTATCAAAACTAACATCTCTACTAATTATAAACTTTGATGACTAAGAGTCAGAATATGATAACCTATATTTTTTGACCCTATCTATATAACCAACAAAAATACACTTCTTGACCCTACGTTCAAGTTTACCCTCTTTTACATGATAATAAGTAGGACATCCAAATATTTTTAAATTAGATAAATCAGAAGGTTTAATTGACCATATCTCATTAGGAGTCTTACATTCAATTGCAATTTAAGGAGAACAATTCACTAAATAACATGATATGTTTACACCTTCAGCCCAAAAATCTTTCCCAAGTCTAGCATTATAAAGCATACGCGTAGTTCTCTCCAAAAGTATCCAGTTCATGCACTCTACCATCCCATTCTGTTGAGATGTGTGCTTGACTATTCGATGTCAAACAATCCTGGAATCTTCACCGTACTTGTTGAAAACATCTTCACAAAACTCAAGACCATTGTCCGTTCTGAGATGCTTTATCTTCTTCCTAGTTTGATTTTCTATTAATATATTCCACTTCTTGAACGTATCAAAAATGTCACTTCTACGCTTTAAGAAATAAATCCAGACTTTCCTAGAAAAATCATCAATAAATGTTAGAAAATAAACTACACCACCTTTAGATGTTGCCCATGCTAGTCCCCACAAGTCGAAGTGAATATAGTCAATTGTGCCCTTCATCGAGTGTGCCCTAGTACTGAAACTAATTCTGTGCTGCTTTCCGAAAACACGATATTTGCAAAATTCAAGTGAGACCATATGATCTCCTCAAAGTAAACCACGTTTACTCAAGATAGTCATTCCTCTTTCGCTCATGTGACCCAAACGCATATACCACAACATTTGTTTTTTTAAGAATCTAAAGACGATGATACATTTAAATAACCCACAACGGTACTTCCTTATAGAATGTAAAGATTTTTCTTTATGTTACCTTTCATCATAATCAATGAGCCTTTTGAAACTTTCAAAACTCCACCTCTATCTACATACATACATCCAATGGAGTCTAAAGTGTTCAATGGAATGAGGTTTTTCTTCAAATTTGGGATGTGTCTAACGTTTGTCAAAGTTCTTACTATATTGTCATGGCATTTAATCTGCACCATACTAATACCTATAATCCTATAAACTACATTGTTACCCATTAAAACTGAACTACCATGATTTTCTTATTTGCATGGAACCAATTTCTATGTAGACACATGTGGTATGAACATATTGAATCTAAAATCCATTCATCATTGACATGACAATCTGAAGAAAAAATAATTAGGATATCGTTTGCATTAGCAGACTTGTTATTTTTCATCAAACTAGCCGAATTGAAATACTTCATCAGCTTCTTTCCATTAGCTTTGAGCACTTTGGACACTCACTTTTATAATGTCCAAAGTTGTGACAATAATAACACTCCACTTTACTTTTATCTCTACATGATCTAGATTTCGAATGCCATTTACTATTATTGCATCTATCACAATGATTTGACTTTCCCTTGACAACTAAGCCATTAGCTTTATCACCACTACTATTCGCATTCGATTTTGTACGCATCTTCGTGGAATTCAATGAGGCTTTCACATCCTTCAGAGTTATGGATTCCCTTCCATACAACATAGAATTCACAAAATTCTCATACGAGCTTGGTAGTGAACATAACACAATTAGGGTTTGATCTTCATCATTTAACTTCAAATCTAGATTTTTCATATCCATAACGATTTTATTAAATTCATCTAGATGTTCTTGGATAGGAGTACCTTCTTTCATCTTTAGCGTATAAAGATGCTGCTTAAAAATAAACTTGTCGTAAGAGATTTCTTCATGTAGAGGCTCTCGAGCTTTCCACAATCTCGAAGCTACTTTCAGCTGTGACTTCGCAAAGCAATTTCTTAGATAACAACAATTGGATGGTGCTATGTGCCTTTTCTTCCATCTCCTTGATCTCAGCAATAGTCATATCATTAGGATAATTTCCATCCAAGGCTCTAACGAACCTTCCTGACATAACAACGCCTTCATCTTGATCCTCTATAGCCCAAAATTGTTTTGGTCATCGAAGGGTGCCACTTTGAATTTGATAGTGACATCTTGAATAAAAAGACCGAAATTCCTTCACTTTGATACCAATTTGTTGCAGAAAAATGCCAATCGAAGATGTACCGATCTAAGAACAAGTAGCAAAGAATGAAAGAAAATCGAAATTACATGAGATGCAAGATCTACTTAGAAAACCCAAAGAGGGAAAAACCATGGAGAGAGAGAGAGAGAGAGAGAGAGAGAGAGAGAGAGAGAGAGAGAGAGAGAGAGAGAGAGAGAGAGAGAGAGAGAGAGAGAGAGAGAGAGAGAGAGAGAGAGAGAGAGAGAATTCACTATCTTCAACAAAAGCACTAGAGTACAATCCAAAACGCTCTAAAATGACTTGGTGAACCACAAGATCTAAATGTCTCGACAAGAAGATAAGAAATAACAAAACGGGAAATAATATAGAGGTTAGGGTTGGAGATGTGCTATTAAACACATTCCTTTTACAGTCTCCTTTCAAAAATTTTAAAATAAAAAGTGCATGGTCTAAAATACTCTTATCTTTTAATTCGAAAGTGAAAACTTAATAGATATTTAAAAGAAGAGGAATTCGAAGGATATTGTTGGAAGATATGCTGAAGATCCGGAGATATACCGGGAAATTGGTTGATCTGATTTTGATTATAGAATCAATCAAAGATTAGATAGAAATATTAAATTGATTTGTAGAATATTACATTGCCTTTTCTATATGTACATCTTGTAATATAACTACTAAATCCTATACATTGATTACAAGTGAAAAATACAGAAAGTCTTCTCTCCAAAACCTCGCTGTTCCTTGCTTTCCTTCGTTTTCTCACATGGTATCGAGCTTGGCTCTAAGCTCCATTTCTGCACTTGATTGCCTTCGTACATCCTTGAATCTGCAAGACAGATCAACGCCTTGTTAGGAAGGAATCAATTTTTGTAAAGAGGAAGAAGAAACGGAAAGGAATTTTTACCATGAATGATCCAGAGAATCTGCTCCTTGCTGCTGCTGGCGTTCCATCCATAGGCAACGCCACACAGACAGGAGAGACACAAGGCCACAACACCGGCACGATGCCTGAAATTCCCATAACCCAGCAACAGATCCAAACCCAAGGCGTATAATGGCAGTTATTCCTGGCTCGGTCGTGTTAGGGAAATCCCTTATGATGTTTTGAAGATGACAAAATAAATTAAAGGTTACTAACGTGTTTAATGGTTAAGTAACAGACTATGCAAATGATATAATATATAAGGGATATTGTCCAAAGTCTATTTTGAAGATTTCCAAACTTCTGTGTTAAAGTCTGAAGACTGTCAGACTTTAGTGTCAAAGTCTAATCTACATCAGAAGTCTGCTCACTCTGGCAAATTTCAGACTGAACGTGAATAAAGAACAAGAAGACAGACTTTATGCTGAAGCTGAATAAGAAGACAGACTCTATGCTGAAATTGAATTTATTCAGACTGTGTTCAAACCTTAAAACTAAATTTGTTCAGAAGCAGAATATGTTCAGACCCATAATATAAAGTCTATTGCACTCAGACTCAGATTGTAAAGTCTATTATTCTCAGACATTACATCCAGATTTGACAGAACGTAATACAAGCCCAATCATATAACGGCTAGTGATCTGGTTTTGATTCTACATCAAGATTGATTTAATTGACTCAATCTAATTGATTGACAATTGGATCTTGAAGACAAGAACTTTCTATACGGAGAAGCTCTACTTATGGAAGCCAAGATTCTATTTGTATGGGCGATCGAAATCAATTTGGGATTCTACCTTTGTCACTCAACGGCTACCAAATCTTCTAGATATAGATCTGTCCAATGGGTAGATTGAAAGACGATCCTCAATATACTGTCTAATGGCTAGTTTGGAAGTGGAGGAGTATTTAAGGAGATGAAGGACCGATGAGCAAGCAAGAGACGGAGTGTAGAATTTATAATTCCAAAGTCTGAGCGACCTTCGATCATACAGTTGTCTCTTGTGAGCTTAAACGTTTGTGATCGTGAGAGAAATACCAAAAGAGTAACTTAGTGAGATAGTGTAATCTACTACTAAGTGTTTGCACTCAAAGTTGTAATCTCTTATTGATTGCATAGTGGAATCCAGCCAAGAAGGCTGTTAGCGTGGGAGAGTAGACGTAGGCTTGATCTAAGGCGAATCACTATAAACCTTGTGTTCTTATTCTCTTCCTTGAATCTCTTTATTTTGTCCGTAATTCTATTTAACTGTTAAAGTCTGATTTCGCTCAAAATCTGCTACCCTTTAGACTCAGTTTCAAAAGTCTGTTGTTATTCAAACTTAGGTTAAAAGTAAAGGTTTTCATTGTATTTTTCATAATATGTTTTTACACTTATTCACCCCCCTCTAGGTGTTCATACTAGCACTTTCAAGTCGAATATGGGGCAGCCCATTCCAGGCCATCCTTACCAATGGGTACCATATCCATGGTACGTCGGGCCAGGCCCAAATCCATCATTTCTGGGGGTAATGAGTTACCAGAGTAACGTTTAGCCCGACAGAAGCCTACCAGCCTCAAGCTGGGCAAGCCCATCCGTCGAGACAGAACAAGTTGGCGGGTTTAGAGAACCGGGTTCGGGAACAAATCCCTACCCGAGACTCTTCAATGCGGGTCATGGAACCGGGTTCAATGGATCGGGTACAGGGACGAATCCCTACTCAAACCTTTCACCCGGGTTTATACCGTTTTTGATCGCGGCCATCATCGGCCCACTAGAGCCAAGCATCCCTCTACATGTGTCAACTGCTGACGGTCCAGAGCTGCGACTGATCAGTCTACAACTGATTAGGTTGGAAAACTACAACAAATGGTCACAAGACTTTCGATGGGCCCTCGTGACAAAAGATAAATATGGTTTCCTCGACGAAATCGTACTGATTTCGTCGGACGAATGACTGGCCAGACACTGGAGAAAGTGCAATCACCTGATCCGCACATGGATCGGCAATTGTGTTTCTCCAGATGTCGCAGTTGGCCTTCCACCGACGGAGGATTCGAAAGTCATGTGGGACAACATCAAGGAAATGTACGAGAAGTTAGACCGAGCGAAAATATTTTGTCTCATGTAGGAACTCACAGATCTCAAGCAAGGGAATATGTCTGTCATAGCATGTTACAACAAACTCTCATCGCTCTGGAACGAGCTCAAGGCCGCGGAAGAAAAACTCGAGGGACCTCCAGAAACTCTCAGACAATACAGATCTATGAAGGAGAGGGAGAAATCCACTCGATTTCTTTTGATTTTGAATGAAACACACTTAACATTTCGTTCGCAGATCCTGGCGATGGATCCGGTGTCGCCCCTCGGCTGGATTTTCTAGCTGGCCGTCCAAGAAGAGAGCTAGCGGTTCAAGACTTCGGAGCAAACACAAAGAGACGATAGCGTTGCTCTCGCTTTTCACGAGGAACGCTGCGGGAGAGAATCGGGTGTAAAAACCCTAGCCTGGGAGAGAGAAAATCACGAGGGGCTAGGGTTTGCCTCTAGCGAAAGAACCCTTAAAAGGGACGGCAGCAACGGTCTAGATTTCCTCCAGCAATATGACGGTCCGCAAGGGCTCGATCTGTCTATTACAACGAAACGGATGGTGGAAATAATTCCACAATAAAAGCATCCGACGGCCAGATTTTTCCGCATCACCAAGGAATTTCGGCCAAAATTCAAGGGGAGAGGTAAATTATATTGTGAACATTGCAAACGTTCGCATCATACCATAGATAATTGTTGGAAATTACATGGAAAAGCCAGGAGAAAAAGGAAAAAAGAAAGAATATTTTGCAGCTTACCAGGTCATTGGACCTATTGGACCAAGTAGTGACCGACCAATTACCTATGGGCAATATCAACAATTGATGTAGGCACTACAAAAGGTAGACATTGGAAATAAATGAGGAAGTTTCTCAGGTATATCCCATTGCTTGATCAATTCTATTTCAAAGAAGGCATAAATAGTTGACTTAGGAGCAAGTGATCATATCATTTGTGATATAAGTTTTTTTTTTTTCGAAAATGCATACGAAATTGGATACACCTATTTCTATGCAACTTCCAAATTGAAACATTACTCATGTCACATTGACAGGCACTATTCAACTAAGCTCTCAAATTATCCTACAAAATGTCCTTTATGTCTCACAATTTCATTTCAATCTCATTTTCGTGTCTAAAGTCCACAAGGAAAATTCCTGTCAAATACTCTTCGATTCTAACACATGTTTTTTTCAGGCCCTTTCGACTGTGAAACTGATGGGCTTGGGTAGTCTTTCCGAAAGTTTATATTTTGGACCAATTTTCCAAGTCATTTTGATTTGAATTCAATTCCCTTGAATATATTGTCATTGTGTAATGTCATTGCCAATGATAAAGATTTTCTTATATATTCGAGAATGGGTCATAATGCATTCTTTCCATACTCTAAATGTCATATATGCCCTCTCACAAAACAGTCTCGCACACCTTTCCCTTCCAATAAAAAACGTTCCAATGATATTCTTTCTTTAATTCATATGGATGTATGGGAACCATATCACACAGCACATCGTGATGGTTCATGATATTTTCTCACAATTGTGGATGATCACTCTCGGGTCACATGGATATTCCTAATCCAGTCCAAAGCTCAAGTTCCCTCTCATTTGAAAACATTCATCACTTTAACTAAAAAATAGTTTGGGAAATCGATTAAGCGAATCTAGACTGATAATGGGAAAGAGTTTTTTAATCATGATTGGAGCTCACTTTTCTTGTCTCATGGCATTTTACATGAAAGCTCATGTATTTATACTTCATAACAAAATAGAGTGGTGGAACGTAAACATCGTCACCTATTAGAAGTCGCACGAGCTTTGAAGCTTCAGGGATCTATTCCAGCGATTTATTGGGGAGATTGTGTCCTTACTGCAGCCTACCTCATCAACCGCATGCCTACTCGAATACTAGCTAGTAAATCATCTTTCAAATTACTTTGTGGAAAAAAACAAGCATTAGATCATCTACGGGTTTTCGGTTGTCTATGTTATACTGCAACTATGGGACCTTGAGACAAAATGAGTCCTCATGCCAGGAGATGCATATTCATGGGTTATCTTAACCTACAGAAGGGTTATTATGTTCTTGATTCATCAACATGAGATTTTTTCGTGAGCATGGATGTCATTTTTCATGAAACTGTTTTTCCATTTCGTGAGTTTACAGAGGATTTGGATATCTCAACCAATTCTCATCGTTCCTTAAACGAGGAAAATATGTCTCTTGAATATTTTCGCACAGCATCCCCAGGACAAGTTATTCCATCCTCTTCATTTGATCAGCTGCCTCCGACAAAAACATTGGAAAGTGTACCTGCTGCTCCACTAAATATTGAGAATGATTCTGGTGACCAGACATAAAACAATACTGCGGAGATATCTCCTCCTCCACCACCAACGGATCATCCACGTCGTTCGGGGTGAGCTACACGACCACCAACGTGGACCAAAGACTATGTCTGTGCCTCACTTAACAGACCGGGTATTAACTATCCAATATCTTCTTATGTCTCCTTTGATAAGCTTTCGTCGGAACATAGATGTTGCATTAGTCGCATATCCAATGAAAAGGAACCATCTAGTTATGATGAGGCATCCAAAGACCCATGGTGGCAACAAACTATGGCAGCAGAATTACAGGCATTGACTGATAATCACACATGGGAAATAGTTCATCTACCCTCGAACAGGAAATCCATAGGATGCAAATGGGTTTATAAAGTAAAGTATAGAGCTGATGGATCTATTGAGCAATACAAAGCTTAGTTGGTGGCGAAAGGATATACCCAACGACAAGGTTTCGATTATCACGAAATGTTTTCTTCAGTTGCTAAAGATGTCACCGTTCGCTCATTCTTATCAGTTGCAGCAATCCATGATTGGTCGTTACACCAAATGGACATCCACAACGCTTTTCTTCATGGTGATCTGGATGAAGAAATTTACATGGATATTCCTCAGGGCTTATGGAGACAGGGGGAATAAAGTATGTCGTCTCCGCAAATCCCTTTATGGGCTGAAACAAGCTTCCAGACAGTGGTATGCTAAGTTTGTTAATGCTCTCACCAATGCAGACTTCAAACAATCTAAGTACGATTATGCCTTGTTTACATGGACTAAAGGTGCGTCATCTATTCATTTAATGATTTATGTAGATGACATTCTTATCATGGGAAATGATGAAGCTGCAATAAAGAGCCTTAAGAAATAATTGCATACAACATTTCATATAAAATATTTGGGAGCACCAAAATATTTTCTTGGGATTGAGATTGCTCAATCTCACTGAGGAATTTCCCTCAGTCAGAGGAAATTTGTATTGGAGATTATATCAGAAGCTGGTTTATCAGGATGCAAGCAAGCAGCTATTCCAATCGAGCAGAATACCAGATTGACTACAGTAGATCATATTGGGGGAACATCTCAGGATGATGATCCTATACTACAGGATCCGACGAGTTATCATAAGCTCATTGGAAAACTTATATGCCTGACTATGACCAGACCTGATATATCATATGCAGTGCAAAACTTCAATCAATTTATGCACAAACCGAAGGAATCCCACATGAATGCCGCTCAAAAAGTTGTGAAGTATTCGAAGAGGTGTCCAAGACTTGGGATATTTCTATCTAGAAGATGCAACATGGAAATGACGGCGTACTGCGATGCAGATTATGCAACTTACCCTATGAGTCAAAGATCCATAACTGGGTTTTGCATTAAACTGGGAGATTCTCTTCTTTCATGGAAAACCAAGAAGCAAGCAACGGTTTCTTTATCTTCAGCTGAAGCAGAATATCGGGCCATGGCAAAAACCACATGTGAGATTGTGTGGATACGGGGTTTACTTGATGACCTCGGAGTACAGCTGAAAGGTCCAACGAAGTTATTTTGTGACAATGAATCGGCTCTCAAGCTTGCGGCAAATCCTATAATGCATGAGAGGACCAAGCACATAGAAGTGGACTGTCATTTCACTCGGGAGAAAATTCAAGAAGGGATAATTGAGACAAGAGAGATTGGAACTCCTAAACAACATGTAGATGTTTTCACCAAAGCCCTATGTCAAAGACAACATGCGTATCTATTGAGCAAGCTAGGCGTCTTGGACATTTACAAGCCACCAGCTTGAGGGGGAGTGTTGGAAGATATGCTGAAGATCCGGGAGATATATCAGGAAATTGGTTGATCTGATTTTGATTATAGAATCAATCAAAGATAAGATAGAAATAATAAAATTGATTTGTAGAATATCACATTGCCTTTTCTATATGTACATCTTGTAATATAACTACTAAATCCTGTACAATGATTCCTTTGAAAAAACACAAAAAGTCTTCTCTTCAAAACCTCGTCCATTCCTTGCTTTCCTTCATTTTCTCACAGATATTAACCCCACCTATCAAATAATTGAATCACGAGACAGGTTTATCAATATAAATAATCTGTAATGAGTTCTATTTAAAAACAATGATATGCACATGAAAACAAAATAAAAAGAAACGTGTTGACCCATCAAATTAGAGGCTCTGTCTTTTACGATGCTAAATGTCTTTGATAAAATTATTCTTCACGTGTGTTATGAAGATGTTGTCAAATTATAACCGTGATGGTTACGAAACATATGCTACCAGTAATCCAATAAAACCAGCCCAACATAGCGCAAGGCATAGTTCACATAGTGCATATTTGGTTTGCAATTTGGCTCCAAGAATGGGGAGGTTGGGCCCCCATAATTAGTCGCCTATTACCAAGCTAGAAAGGCAAGTGGAAATTGCGTAGATGGTAATGCAATAACTTTCCTTCACATACATTCTCCTCATCCAAGAGAAATAAAATCATCATAATCTGTTCGACAAGGAATAAATAATCTTGCCCACGACAACTCTGGTCAATTTCTAACCGTGGTACTTATTCACTCTATTGACTATATCCCTTTTATTGCAATAGATTTTTTTTTTTCCATATTCCTTTGAAAAATATGAATGAAGTAGGGCTTAAATGTGCATGACCAAACCTTTAAAAGCTTTGAAATTCATTATGATCTTCTTGACATTGTTCGTTGTACGTCACCACAACATGTCTCTCTGTACATATCACTCATTGAATGTTCACAATGAATAGAGTTTTAAATCTGTGTACATGGGCGCACAGCTTTTTGTGTGGTAGGCTAGCTGTTGTTCCTTTTCATTGGGGCAAAAGAACTCATCAAGTGCCGAAACTTATTAAAGGGACATTTAAGTGCCACTTTTTTTTTTTTAATGAAAAATGGGACACTTGAGTACCACATCCGGCGAACCTTGCCAGAAATTCTACGTGGCATTTTTTTTATATTAATTTTTTCGCTTACGTGGCTCGCCGGAAGGCTGACTCAACAAACCGCACACAATAATGACGTTATTTTGGTATAATTCAAATTTTAATATAATAATTAATTAAATTAAAATTTTCAAATTAATTAATTAATTTAATTAATCAATTAATTAATTTTTTTAAAAAAGGGTGGGGAGGAGGAGGAGAGAGGTAGCCGGCGGCTGAGGGCTTAGCCCTTGCTGCCGCCGCCGCCTCCCCTTCGTTGCCGAGAAGGTGGGGGAGTGTTGACCAAGGCCGCCGAACCCTAACTGGTAGCAAGGGCCTGTGTGCCCTTGCCTAGATTTGGGGTGAGGGTTGTGGCCCTCCCCTAGATTCGGCGAGGGTTGCTAGCCCTTGCCGGGCCGACCCAGGGGCTGCAGCGGGCGGCGGCCCTTGCTGGGTCGTATTGCTAGCCCCTAACAATTTGGAAGGGGAGTTTCATTCTTGTCATTGAATTTTACATTCGACTCAATGGAAATAGAAGCAATCTTGTTATCAATGAGCCTATTTCAAGAAATTATATTAGTGGCATGTTTTGCTTACGAGAGATAATAACCAAAAGCACCAAACACAACCTCCAAACCTAGAAAATAGCTCAGTTGCCCAAGATCTTTCATTTTGAACTATTTACTAAGATACCGGTAGAGTTTGGTAATACAAGTCTGATTATCGCTAGTAATAACCATATCATTTATATGTAAGAGCATCATAATGTATCATCAATGCATGCACCGAACAAACAAAGTGTGGTCATAAGGATTGGATTTAAATCCAAGAGATTCTATGATTGAACTAAACTTGAAGTACCATGCACCAAGAGCTTGCTTCAATCCATACAATGCTTGGCGTAATCGACGTACTTTATTAGATGAATAAGTGTAGCTAGGAGGAGATGTCATAAAAACTTCCTTTGTGAGATCACCATTAAGGACACCTGGACTCCTGGAGTGTCGAAAGTTTGCACAAAGAAACACTTAAGTGCCAAAAGTTACAAATGTGACACTTAAGTACTAAAATCGAAGTAAAATGGATTACTTAAGTGCCATCGGCGAGAAAATCCGACCAAAACGTTGACGTGGCAATTTTTCGGCGAGCTGCGTGCAAAATGACGTCGTTTTGTATGCTGATGTGGCTAAACAGTGTCAAAACAACTTCGTTTTGGTATAATTCGAATTTTAATATAATAATTAATTATATTAAAATTTTTAAAATTAATTATTTAATTATTTAATTTAAACATTAAAAAAAAAAAAAAGAGAGGGGAAGGAGGAGGAGAGAGGCAGCCGGTGGCTAAGGGCCGAGCCATTGCCGCCGCGACCGAGGAGGTGGGGAGGGTTGGTTGGGGCCGCCGAGCCCTCTCCTCCCTCATCTTCCGGTGACGGTAGGGAGGCGGCGGCGGCGAGGGCTTAGCCCTAAGCCTCTGGCTGCCTTCCTCTTCCTCCTCCTCCATTTTTTTAAAAATAAAAATAAAAAATAAAAAATAAATTATTATTTTGTTTTAAATTAAATTAAATTAATTTTATATTATTTTAAAATTAAATTATGCCAAAATGATGTCATTTTGGCCGATTTAAGGGTTCTATTTTTGCCAACTATAGAAAAAGCGTTGTTTTGGGTGAATTAGAGCTGAGTTAGCTCTTCGGCGAGCCACATAGATGAGCAATATTAATATTTAATTGCCACGTATGATTTCCGGCTGGCTTCGCCGGATGTGGCACTCAAGTGTCCCACTTTTCTACGAAAGTGGCACTTAAGTGTCACTTTCATAACTTTTGGTACTTACGTGTCCTTTTGTGCTAACTTTTGATACTTAAGGCCTTGTTTGTTAATGTTTTTTTTTTTTTTCAAAATTTCTGTTTTTTTGTTCTAGGGAAAAAAAAAAGAACAGTAAACGCGTTTGCTTGTGTTTTTATTCCAAATCTATTTTTTTGTTCCCAAGAACACATTTTTTTGTTTCTAGAACAATTTTTAAGAACAAATTTTTCTCTCCTCGCTTTTTTTCTTCTCTTTTTTTCTTCTTTTCTTTTTCCTTTTTCTTTGGCCGGTAGCAGGCTTGGCCATGGCCGGCGACTCACCGGAGCGTCGCCGGCCCCGGTGAGGCCGAGCGTTGCCGGCCCCTGGCGAGGCTCGCCGGCCTGGCGGTGGCTCGGCGAGGCCAAGCCTTGTTGGTGGCTGGGCGAGCTCGGGCTCGCCTAGATCCAAGGCGAGGCCGAGCCTCGGCGGCGCGGGGCAAGGCTAGGCGAGCTCGGGCTCGCTGAATCTGGGCGAGCCCAAGCTCGCCCAGCCAAGGCAAGGCCAAGCCTTGCCCAACCACAGTGAGGCTCAGCCTCGCCGGGGGCTGGTGAGCCTCACCGTGGCTGGGCGAGGCTGCCGGCCCTCGTCGGCTTGTCCCCGGCCATGGCCGAGGCCGGCGACCGGCCAAAAGAAGAAAAAAAAAAAAAAAAAGAAAGAAAAAATTAAAAAAATTAAAAGAAAAAAATAGAACACAAATTTACCAAACGTGTTTCTGTTCATTTTTTATTCCCGAAACAAGTTTACCAAACGCCTTTTTTACATTCAAAAATTGTTCCCCGGAGTAGAAATAGTTTTTTCTATTTCTGTTCCCTGGAACAATTTTTGAACAAAAACGTTACTAAACGCGCCCTAAGTGTCCATTTTTGCCAACTTTTGGTAGTTGAAGTAATCTTTTGCCCATCATTAAGAAATGCTTTTTTAACATTAATTTGAAATAGAGGTTAATGCTTAACATCAAGAAGAAGAAGAAGAAGAAGAAGAAGAAGAAGAAGACTGCAAATAGAAGTAATACGAGCAACATGGGCAAAGGTCCCATCATAATCAATGACATACTCTTGAGTAAAGCCTATTACTACTAGCCAAGCTTTGTAGCAATCCACAGTACCATCTCCCTTGGTTTTAATCGTATATACCCATTTATTACCGACAAAAAACTTACTAGGAGGCAAATAAACCAAATTGCATGAGTGAGATTTTTCCAAGGCTTGCAACTCATCTGCCATTACTTGCTACCAAAGAGGATTAGTGCTAGCTTCTTTATAGGTGCAAGGTTCGTGAAGAGAAGCAATGGTGAAGTAACAATGATAATATGAAGATGACCTGGAGGTTGACTTACTTTGGTGGAATGATGGACATAATTATATGGATGACTGAAGGTATAGGATCCTCAGTTAGGGCAAACATGTCAAAAGTTGCCAGAGTGGGATTGCTAGATGAAACTGCATGAAAATGAGAAGAAGACAGTTGTGGAGAGGAAGATTCACTAGTGAATGGTAGTACAGGATTTTTCGAGAATAAGTCCACTAAAGGAATGATAAAGAAATGGACATGAGTAGAAGATTCAAAGGAGCGAAGGGATCATAATTTCTTATGTTCCTAAAATGAAATATCACGAGACATATAAGAGCAATTAGATCTATGTCCCTTATGTTCAATGTCATAACCAAGGAAGCAAGATAAACGAGCAGAGGGTTCTAACTTTGTGCATTCATGTGGAAGAAGGTGCATAAAACAAGCCCTACCAAAAATTCTAAGATGATTGTAAAAGGGAACCTTGCCATATAAGCGCTCATAAGGAGAAATGTTGTCTATGACAAAGGACGTGATATAATTGATAGTATAAATAGTAATAAGACAAACTTGCCCCAAAACTATTATGGACAAACGACAGAGATTAAAAGAATTCATGCAACATCTAAGATATGCCTATGTATATGGTCCGCATGACCATTTTGTTGGTAAGTGCCTGGACATGAACAATGAATAATAATACCTTGTTGGGAGAGAAGTCTATGAAATTCTATGGCTTGGTATTCCATGGCATTAACAATACAAAAAACCTTGATGTCTTTAGAAAATTGTGCATTTTTATCGTGGCTACGAAATCATGGTAAATATGAGTAAACTCAAATCGATTTTTCATAAGATAAAGCCATGTATAATGAAAATAAATGTTGTAGACCCTACCCTTCGAGGGAGGAAAAGCCCTCTAATGAGTAGATATAGGGGTATTTGTTCGTAAAAAAGATCAAACAGGAGTCCTAAAAAAATATGGCTTCAAAAGAAACGTCTAATCAGTGGGCCACACTTAATCCATTACTTACAAACACGATTCTTCCACCCATACCTCGCACGATAGGGGTTCATGTTAAGGTTTTTAGGCAACCTAAAATTGTTATATAGGAGTTGTTACTAGCCTCTTTGTTGGGGGTAGCTAGATGCCCAATCAAGGATCAAGAGACCTTCCTTGATTTCCACCAATCCAGAGATTTGTGGATTCAGGGACTTGGGCGCCCTTTCGAGTGTTGAGGAGCAATGGAGTTTAGAGGTGATGACAAGAGCGAATTGACAGTCCCAAATGGTTTGGGTTCTCCCAAATTCTTATTTCATGTGACATTATGATTTTTAATTTTTTTAGTACGATTCAACCTATGTGAAGGAGCAACCGCTAGTCTGTTAAGGCCAGCTAGGAGTCAAGTGAGATACAGGAGAATATCTCACTTCATATATAACCAGAGATTTTAAAATAAGGGATTTGATTACTTAACTTGGTTGATTTGTTACGTATGAGATTCATGCGATCTTTTAACCATTTTGTTACCTTATGCCACTAAACAATGCCATGTATTAGTGCTGCGCAACCAAAGGTAAGTAAATAGTTACAATTGATACGATGAAAGTTAAGCATAAAGAAGTAAACCCAATGAACTATCAAGCAATGAATACATATGACCTTGTTATTAAGTCTCAGCACAACAACTCCCATGAGTAGAGTTCAAATTGAATTCAATTTTTCATCTAAAAGATTAATCTACAAAAACTTAACTAATTGAAACTAAGCTAAATCTACCGCAAAAACTGAACAATCCAATTAGGGTCTTTGTTAGACCCCCCCCCGCCAAAAAAAAAAAAAAAAAAATCAACGTATTTGTTTCTAACTATTTTCCAATTTTTTTATTTTTTCATTAATTTTTTCATTAATTTTTAATTTTTTTATTATATTTCCTATTTTCATCATGCACCCGGTTTAAGTCATTTTTACTGTTCATGGCTCTAGGTCTAGGACACAATTGGGCTTTTATCTCAAGCCCTTTCAAAACCAATGAAACTTAACTAAACCCATATCCATGTATGGCTAAATCAAGCCCAGACTTCTTAAAAAAACACCAACTCCCGACTCATTCTCGTATTTACTAAAGAACTTTGCTAGCATAATAGTTTTTTAACTACTATGAGAATAACAGTTTGTTGTGGGTCATAAATTTATAAAAGAGTGAATCCCATAATAATTTAAACTTATTTTTGTTATTTCGATTTTTGAGGTGCTGAATTGACCGTTATTTTTACAGTAGATTAAAGACTGACATTTAATTATTTCTCTTTACAAAATCCAAACTCAAGCTCTCCTTCTCCTTTTTGTAATTCTATAATTTATTTTTTATTTTCTAATTCTTTAACTTGCATTGTCTTCATCCCATCGTCTTCGTTGTTCTCTTTACAAAAACTTCAATGACACCTTAACCTATTCCACGCCTCAGTCCACGGAAATCGTATTCGGCGGTCGAAGACCACAAACCATTCAATGGATACAATGATGCACAGTGGAGAAATAGGCTTGAACGATTCCGAATGTCTACACATTCAGCTACCACTTCCTCGGTTTTCTCACGATGTGAAACAAGGAGCACAGAAGGGAGAAAAACAGAGACTCAGCGATAATGGTGGACAACTACAGTTGTACTAGAAATAATTTAACTAGACAATCATGTAAACTATGCGAAAACATCTTCAGATTTGACCAATATCAAAAGCTTTTCACAACCCTATCTGAGACACATATCATCGAACATATTGCATGCATTTTTCGGGCAATGAATTGAGTCATCAAATGTGCTCGGCTTCTAGATTGGACTCATTTGAACATGTCGAGTAAAACCAATTCCGATTTTAACGGAGATGTGATCATATATTTCCTCCTCCGTCAAAATAGCGCATGATAGAGGCTATAGCGTTCCCTAGTAAATGATTAGAAACGGAGCCACAATCGGCGACTAGAGCGATGATGGGAGTTTGGCTTATCTCCAGTGATTGGAATCATGGGCTAACAAGAGAATCTTGAATGCGATTTCGCCACTTCGATACTCCTCCAAGACGAGGAGCAAGCCTCAAGGAGTTATGCTTAATAGGAGGGCTGAACCTAATTGGTCTTGGGTTGTGTGAGATGAGACCCATGGGTTTGAGTTACATCCGAAGCCCATATATAATTTTCTTTTGAAAAATATGTAGTCATTTCAAAATTCTAAAATAAATTCACATTAGAGACACGATAATATACCTCATGTAAGTGCAAACAATCTAAGGGGTTTTGCGTTAATATCACTTTTAGTAGACAAGTCAAATTAGTGTCCTCAACTGTTCCGAGATACGATTGTTCCAATAAATTTATCGGATTGCTCTCGCTTAATAGCAAAGCAATGGCATATGAAAAGGGATTTAAGACATGAAACACCATCCATAATCTCGTCTATGAAAGATACCGATCAACATCATAAATAAGCACAAATAAAAAAATAAATTAACATCATCTTTTTTTTATATCTTGGGGGGGGGGAAGTTGAAGCAGTGCTAAATGCAAATTTGTTGCCAAGGGATTATTTCTCCAACTCCTGCCCTTGAGAGGATCCGGATGCCTGTCCTTGAGTCTTTTGATTGATCGACCTCTTCAAGCTCCGCCGAAGCTCCTCCATTCGCCCCTTCATTTGGTAGAGTTCTTCCCGATTGAGCTCTTCGATGGGAGCTTCCCACCATGCCCCATCGTTTTTTCCTTTGGTCAGTCGCTTCAACGCTTTGCCCTGTGCCTTCTCAGCTTTGATTTGATTATAGAGCTCATCATGCTGTTGGTTGAGCTCCTTACATTTGGCCTGCCGATAGGACTCGACCAAAGCTTGAGAACTATTGTTGGGCGAAGGGTTTCGGTTGAGGAACCGATTGGCGACTGCATCAATGGATGGATGGGCAAAAGAAAAGGGATTTCCAGAAGGAGAGAATGCTACAAAACCCACCTCAGCCCCGCAAAGGGTCACGAGCTCGCTTGCCTTTTTGTTGATGCTGGATTTACGTTTTGAAAATGTAATAAGCCTGCTACTCTCATTTTCAATTTGTTTCATCCCAGTTCTTGGATTCTCTCCTGTTTGTCTTCCTGCCATAGTCGAAAAAAATTAATCTAAGACAAGTAGCAAACGAGTAAGCCGTGATATTGGCTAACACAGAAAATAGAATAAAGCTGTGATTTTGGTTAGCGCAGAGATAACAAAGAGAAAATGCACGTATTTATACATGGATATGAATGTCAAATTAAGCATGAGCAGTTGAGAGACAACCTCTTTTGGGCTGTCACCTTCTATAAGATGGATTAAATAATAGTAAAGTTATTTATCGTTGTGGATATGAATATCGTGATCATGATTTACATACTAATCACTATTACAACGTCTATGAAAGTCGAGATAAGTATGTTATCTACGCATTATGGTATGTCGCTGAAAGCAAGAAAGTAGATTTTTTTCTATTTTCGCCTACTTTCCAAAAAAAATTTCGAGCATTCAACGTCATCCATGATTTCATCCATCAATTTTAATGAAGTTTGAAAAAATGAGATTATGCAATCTATTTAGGTCCAATCTATAAGAAATTCCAAAATGAATATTTACGTAACTTCATATCCCGCTCAATGTCAAAGATAATTGGATCATAATAGGTTGGACATGTTTCAGTTACCAAATAAATTTATTTTCTTGAGGAAAATTGGTAGTTTATTTGATCTTTGCAGAATTACATACAAATGCTCACGGATCTCATTTTCCGAGATGGTTAATAGCCATGGTTGATAATGACTCGGCATCCATTCCTCATCGAAAAAGTTACCCCTTCATATAATCGTACCAAGTGTCAATATTGGGCTCTCTTTTTCTTCTTTCATTCATTCTTTTTTGTTTTATCTTTTCATTTTGCTTTCTAATAAAATTAGATTTTCTATGAAACCGCTGCTTAGATTGTATAGAAAGTTATCGTAAAGACATTACAATGAACATGATCGTGATTTTCATAAAATATGGGAAGAGTAGATTATGGAAAACTCTGAAGACATGCCCACACTCACATAAGTTAAACATAATCGTTCTACTCTTAATCAAGCAACTCTTATCAATGGTCACTTCAACCTTAAAATTATATGAGAAATAGTTCCAAATATATATGTATATACTAGAAAACACCATATGATCACACATAACTATGGATCAAAGAAATAAAATATAAATAATTGATACATAATCTACCTTTCAAGTTTAAATACAAATAATCGTCAACTATCTCATAAATCTCTCATCTTGCATTTTAGAACATATCACATCCAAAAAATATATTAAAATCTTTACAAATCATATTTGTCTCTTTACAAATTTAATTATTTTTATTACTTATAAGTACATGCAAGTTGCATCGCATGTGCTATTATTTTTACTTATCATTGAGGAGAAGAGGACTTATACTTATTGGGGCGCGTAGCAAAAACCCAACATTTTCATCCAGAGAAATTGCTAATAGAAAGCCCAACTCTGACCTTATTAACATATTCAACTGAATTTGTCTTCACTCAAAAAGTTAAGTCAATAAGTTATGGGTGAATAATGATATATCAACTACTCCATACACACTCATTTTCTATTATGAGATTTTTCCTAACACAACTCATACCCGTCATATGTGAACTTAGCATTAGGTTTGCTCTCCCTTAATTCAAATATCATTCTATATCAAGATATCTCAACTTAAATATTTACTTTGTTACTTGTGAGGACCGCAAACAATGAAGCGCACCTTCATGTTGACACCTGAAATTTGTGTCGACAAATCAATATTGACGAGCAAATGAAAAAGTGAAGCCAACAGTGCAACGGATCAAGCCCAAGGGCCCATCCGAATCTTTTAGAATTTCGCCCATTGGTTTTGGTCATAGCCCATTTGATCTCCAATTAGTTCATGGAACTTGTGACCCATAGAACTTAAAAGAAATGAAGAGCCACAAAAAAATGTATGGTTAAAAAAAAAAAAAACCCTAAAGATATAGCTTAATTTTCTTTAGTTAGCATAACCTTTAGTTTAAGGATTTTAATGAGTACATTTGATATTCAATTTTAGTAAAATGGTCCTTTAGAAAGGAAATTGGACTTGATTTGATTATAGCTCATGGGGATCTTGTCCTAGGGGTTATAACTTGACTATGTATGATGATTATCGGGTTTTCTTTCTCATACTTTACTTTAAGCCTTTTTCAATACTTTGGTATTTAATTCTTGCAATTCCAATGTATTGTTTATTCATTTCCTTTTCTAGAATGGTTAGGTCTAGTTTAGGATCATAATGAACCTTCAAGAAAATTTGCAAGGAAATTTAGCAACATTGAAGACCTTTTAGGATCATAATTGGTGGAAGTTGTGTGATCACTTAGATGAACAATCACTCTCAAGTTAGGTACCAAAAAGGTGTTATTAGAAATGTTAACATAAATTAAGTCCCGAACTTAGAAACGCCAATGGCATAGGGATCAAGACAGCACCCTACATCTTGATTGGTTTCTAGCTGACCTCAAACAATTAAGGGTGACTACTATAGTTCGTTAGGCTAAATCATAACTTCATATGAAATCCAATACCATGCAAGATATGATACTGGGAGAGACTGTGCTTATAATTGATGGACTGATTTGGATCACCATTTGATGATGTGTTTGAGTCATCTTTTGGGACGCAAATAAAAATAGCTAGATTGTGAACTCGTTAAAATTGAAGCAGTAATATAATGCAAATTTGAACTTGTTATGATGAGCACATATAAAATAAATTAAAACTATCACTCAAAATAATCCTTCCTTATTTTCATATCACGGGATGAAAATTGGAGCAAAACTATAATGCAAATTTGTCGCCAAGGAATTATTTCTCTAACTTCTTCTGTCCTTGAAAGCATGTGGATGCCTCTCCTTGCGTTTGTTGATTGATCGACCTCCACAAGTTTTGTCAAAGGTCCTCCATTCGCACCTTCATTTGGTAGAGCTTTTCCCGGTTGAGCTCTTCAGTGGGAGCTTCCCACAATGCCACATCGCCTTTTCCTTTGGTCAGTCGCTTCAACACTTTGCCTCGTGCCTTCTCAGCTTCGATTTGATTAATGAGTTCATCATGTTGTTGGTTGAGCTCATTACACCCAGCTTGACGATAGGACTCAAAAGTATGAGACCTATCATTAGGCTGAGGGTTTTGGTAGAGGAATCGATTGGCGATTGTATCGATAGATGGATGAACATAAGAAAAGGTTTTTCCGCCATGAAAGAGTACTGCAAATCCCACCTCCACTCCACAGCGGGTCACAAGCTTGCTTGCTTATTTGTAAACACTATATTTACACTTTGAAATGCTGTAAGTCTCCGGTTCTCATTCTCAATTTGTTTAATCTCATTTTTTGGATGGTTTCTTCTTTGTCTTCCCGCCATAATTAAAGAGAAAGTGCTCTGAGACAATAGCAAACAAGTAAAGCTGTGATATCGGTCAATGCAGAGATAATAAAGAGAAATGCACGTATTTATACTTGGATATAAATGTTAATTTTAGTATGAGCAGTTGTTGGATAATCTCTTCCAACTGCCACCCTCTGTAAGATGGATAAAACAAAAGTGGGTTATTTATGATTGTGGATATAAGTATCTGAATCATGATTTATATTGCAATTTCCACAAATCAAGATGACTATGTTATGTACCCATTAAGGTGTGGGGTGGAAAACACGAAAGTAGACCTTTTTTTTTTAAATTTATTTCAGAAATTATGCAATTGATTTAAGTTCATTCTACAACAGAATTCTTACTTAGTAATAGATTGCAAGTACAATTCAACTTACTCAACGAATCTCTGAAAATTAATATGTGTGTGACTTCATATTCCTCTCAAAGTCAAAGTTAGTTGGGCCATCATAGGTTGGAGATGTTTGATTGCCAAATTAATTTATTTTCCCGAAAGAAAGCCGCTTTTTTAACATAAAACAGTACAATGTCCTTTAATTCGATTTCATTAATGATATTTGACAATTGATCTGATTTAAGTACCATTACAAGTATATTGCGATGCAAAGAATAGTATGCACTTTTAACACTGAATTAAATACAAATAATTATGGATCTCATTTTCCAAGATAATCAAAAGCCATGTTTAGAAAAGAATTGGCACCGCACCTCATGAACTCATCATGATAGACATCATTTTGATTTTCGCAAAGTATGGGAAGAGTAGCTCGTACAAAAATCTGAAAAGATGCCCACACTCAACTTAAACATGATTGTTATTTTTTAATTCAACATCAAACTTTTACAAAGAAAAAAAAACAAAAAAGAAATCATGAAAAAGACATACATATATTAGAAGAGACCCAATGATCACATGTATAACTATGGATAAAAAAATCATAACTTAATATAACAAATGGATTGACAAATAATCAATGAATAATTACCTTCCAAATTCGAAATCAAAATAGTTGCCAAATAATCAATGGGCTTAATTAAATTTCTAGTTAGATTTATTTTTCTATTGTCATATAGCTACCAAGCAATCAATGGCACATAACACCCATTCTAAATCTAGCCAGATCTATTTTTCTATTCCCATTTGGAACATAAATCCATTTGGTAGCACAATTTCACTTTTCCATTTATGGAACAAATTTTTAGTCCATAACTATATTTGGAATAGAAATAAGAAGAAAAAAATTTCTACTTTTTTTCTGGAACAAAAATAAGAAATAAAAACTTTTATCATTACTTGCCCTTGCTACTAGTCGGCCGCAAGCGTGTTATCGCCCACCATCACCTACCTTTTGCTACCATACGCCGTTCAAGAGGGACAAATTTTGTGTCGTTATCAAATATGTATTTTTGCTCAAAAACTCGTCTAAGGAATAAATATAGACAAATCTATTTTTGATTAAAATTATATTAAAAAATGAAATAGTTAACATTCACACCTTGAATGTTTTCTTAATAATCCATTAATCTTTCCATTGACGCTATTATTTTTATTTATTTGTTTGTTTGACATTTAACTCATCCTAAGTCAATAGTATAAACTATCAAAATTATCAGTACATGGACAAATGAGCAAATTACAATGACCCATATTTTCATCCTCAATATGAAGACAACGTTCTGTATTGGATAAAAATAAATGTGAAGTTTGTGTCAAGCATGGGGACGACAATATTCTTTCTATCAATTTTATAAAATTGCCATCATCGTTCACATCCCATAATTATCATTTATGACTCAATTTTATAGCTAGTCTCATAAATGCCTCAACTTCTAGCTTTGGCAAAACACATTATTAGAAGTTAAAAACTAGAATCAAGATTATTATTGTTATTAGATTATTTTAGCATGTCTTTTCATCGTGGCAGATAAAAATTATCACAATTTTAACTTTGTGGAATTGCTTATGAATATGCCCATATTAAAAGATGTTGCAACATAAAAAAGTGCCCTACTAATCTTTCCTCTCCATATTATTGTTTTTTTTTTATCGTCATTTATACTTGTTACGGTGCTTAAATCAATTGTCAAATATGGTTGAAGATATCCAGTAGGATATTATTAATTTATGTTAGAAATTGACTTATTTTATAAGGAAAATAAACTTATACATATCCAATTATTATTGACTTTCAGAGGAATAGGAAGTCACAGAAAACTTCATTTTCGTATCTAACAATCAGTTACTATACTATATCAGGTTAACAGCAAGGTCATAGACGGTAAATTCTAATGTTTTGGCTCGTGTACGCATGGGGATATGATCTGTTCGCTTTGTTAGCATTAGATTCCATGCACGTGCTACGAGCGTGAAATTGTTTTATGCACTTTTGGGATAAAATAGTCTTTTTCTTCGAATTAGATGTATGCCTAAAACTGTTTATTTTATTTTATTTTATTTTCTTATTTTTTTATGGAGAACTCCAAACCTCATATAATGAAAGCATTTTTCTCTTATTTGTTGTTGTAATATGTATGGGAAAAGTGAAAAGGATTTGCAATGCGAAGGTAGTGGAGTTGTGGTGATTAGTGTAAACACTTTTAAGGGAACGGTTATATCCAATATTTTATATTAAAATAGAACTCATGATAATTTGTCTCCTTTCTATTGGAGGGTTATTATGGTCATTTGGGTAGTAGACAACGTATTTCGGAAGATGTTCGTACAAGGTTATTAGTGGTCTAGCATATGAAATACTACTGCAAATTTATAAGTTAAAAATGCCCTTGACTTGGTTTGGGTGAGGCTATCTTCACCTCTACACGGCTAAATCGACTCCTTTTATACTAGATATAAAAAAAAAAAAAAAAACTGCTTTAATGGATTGGGAAATGAGTGCACAACGGTGTCTTTATTTTACAACAGATACAGTGTAACCGCTAGCGCTAGCCATGAGAGTTAAAGAAAAGATTTAGGGTGAACATCTAGTTGATATTGATTCGCAAGTTTTGTTGGGTATTGATTTCCATCAAAGAAAAGATTTAAGTAGACTCAAAAATCTGAATTGCAACTTTTAAAATAATGAGTTTTATTTTCCAGCAAAAAGTAAATTTGGGGGATGTTGTTTCCAAATGTTAAAAAAAAAAAAAAACTTAATAACTCAAAAGTAACTTCATATGGAATTCAATCGAAAATTATTGTTTTTTAAACTTCATCTTCGATCTGTGATCCTGAGATTGATCTTGCGATGTTTTAGGTTCTTGCATATCTTCATCTATGAGTTAATGGGGGTGATGTTTTTGGCTACTAATTTATTATTCTTATTTGGAACTTTAATACTACTCATTTGTTTTCATGCATAATAAATATCAGTGGTTTTTTTATTTTAAGTCCCCGAGAGTTCTTCTAGAATAAGTTGATTTGAGCAAAAGGAAAGAGGGGAAATTTTAATATTTTTTCATCTCTAAAATTTAATAGACAATGTCAATGATTTCTTTTTAGTTAGTGATTATATTTTTCTACTCATGATTATTTATATTTCGGTATCTTTTTTTTATTCATCATATTCAATAATATCCACTTACTGGGAATTTTGAGAGTTGTTTCCCTTTTCAAATTAGTGCTTCTTGGACCTTTTTAAATCCTCTGATCTAATCCTAAATTTAGCCAGGAAAATAGAAAGCAATGGCCAGTCAAGAAAATTGAAACTGGTGTAACCAATCTCCAAGTTTTCTCCATGAAATAGAGTGGCTGACATTTGACCGCCCTTACCGTCTCGAAAGCCCCGCCATGAGGCTAGCGGGGCACATGATGGTTTTCATATCCGCATTGTTTCCTTTAATTTAGTTATTTTAGTTTTATAGATTTCCTTCAAATTTAAAGCTATTGCAATTTATAAAATAGAAAATAGTCTCTTGATCATCATTGCTCTTATAACAATATATTTATTCTTTGTCACTTCTATCTCAAAGGCTCACTTTCCTTGATGAGTTTTTAGTTCATTGTTCTAAAATACATATCAAATCTCTTTTTTACCATAAAAATAGATTGTGTTCTTCTTATTATTGGCAAGAAACTTTACATATAGAATGTGCGATGTTATAGGAATACCTTGAGATACACTACATAGTACTAACATGAAGAAGTTATGCACATTGAGATATATTGATGTTGTTCTTTAACATTCGGGAATGATATAAAATTTTGTCAATCCATAATGACTAAAAATTCACTTGTAGGTTAAAAAAATTATTATTTTATGCAAAGCTTTAATTTAATTAAATCTCACCATTTTCAAGTTTCATGTTAGGATTGTAGCTGTGATCTTGTTTGAAAAAATCTTTAAAGAGTCTTTTTCTTTGTTTTCATCCAATCGCCCATATATATATACACACACAATTTGTATATATAAATTCATTGACAAGAAAGAGTTTGCTGGTGATATGCACAACAAAAATCTTTAAAGTGTTGTTATGCTAAAAAAATTTCTAAATTCTACTTGACCATTAATCCAATAATTACTCAACAACATAGCAAAAAACTAGATTTCTGGGATTTTGACAAAGCTAATTTCTCTAAAAGTAAAATCTAAAAGTAAGGAGGAAAATCTAGTGCCTTCAATATATATGGAATACCTACAATAAAAAAAAATAATGAAAAAAAAACAAGACACGTCTTATTTTCAATCATAACAGCCAGATCCTACATAGAAATAAAAAACACAACAAAGAAAAAGAAAATATAATAATTTTGGAGCCACCACTTCAAAATTGCAATTGAATTATTGGGGGCAATTTCATCTTTTTAGTGAAAATGGGACGGACTTAGTCATATATGAGGTGAAAATAGCATTGCCCTTCAATTTAATACATAATAGAGATATGATGCTGATATCGCTAGATACGGCCGCATTATTCTTCTTTAACTTTGTCTGATAAAAAGCTCAACTTCCTTTACATATTAAATTGTGCATATGGTAGGTTTTGATTTGTGAAAGATTCTAATAGATATGTGCACCAAGAAAAGAATGTACACTTTTGGGATGTGCTTAGTGGCGAGGAGTTCTCAAGTGAGAGGAAAAGGATCAAGACTTTGTGATAGCTAACTCACGAGTATTTTACATTTTCTTCTTCTTTGTTCGCTATTTCACACGTTACTTTAAAAAAATAAAACCTGAGATTCCCAAGTCAGTGCGATATTTTCTAGTAGTTGTTTTGTAGAAGATTATAGTTTCTTTCCCTAGAAAAGATAAAGATTATACTCATGGTAGGTTAAGTGCTCCCCGACACAGGCATACAAGCCAAAAGGCCCAGAAACAGAACAAGAACGCAAGGCCACAGAGGCTCAGAACAGCACAAAACAAGAACCAAAGCTTGCTTTTTCTATAACAATCTTACAATTCTCATGGTATTGGTTCTGACTGGAAATACATCATTTCTCTTTCTTTCTGGCCTTTTGTCTAGTGACACGAGAAAGTAATCTTCTGATCAGCCACACTGAGGGCAAAGCTTTATCTAGAATTGGGTTAAAATGAATTAGATTCAACATAACCATTGATCATATGAGCTCTATATGTGATTCTTACATAATTAATTGATATTACTAGGTCCAGACAAATTTCTTACTATGGAGCCTTACTGGACTTTTCTGACATTTCAGATACATAAAAATGAATACAACACTTGATACTCATTCTCAAGAGTTTTTTGAAGGAATCCTGCCTAATCTGGAAGTACTCTAGTTGTCAGTACTATTATGATATCACAAGTTCATTTATCATTCAAGTAATCAACTCTATCGGATTAGGTACAAGACACAAATTCAATTCAGCACAATACTAAATACAAATCACTCCATGTTCGGTTTCACTCACTCAAATCTTATCTTGCCTCTTACCTGATCCATAGGATAAGTGAGGTGTTTAGGCTCGAATATATGTAACTAAATCGGGCTTCCTCGTAAATTAAAAGGAGCGTGGTTTGCCTTGTGAACAATGAGGGAAAGAAAGATGAGGTGATTCTGTTAAATGGGATGAGGGAAATATGCGCTTATGTTCTCCTTTCTCAACTTAAATCCTGAAATATTTTCCTTTCTCTGCAACAAAAATTGGAACTGATTTTCATGTTCAAATGTAAAATGCTAAATAATCTGGATAATGATAGGCTCCAGATTGATTAAAAAGAGGAAAACAAAAGAAAATTAGTGAAAAAATAATTTAGCAGCTGTTGTCTATCCTCAACGCACCAGAATTTGCTTTCCTTCCCTCCTCAGCCAAAGCTGCTTTAGCTGAAAATGTCTTAGCAGGCACCAAGGAAGCCTCAAAGGCAGAGCAATCCACCCAGTCCTTCAACAGCTCCTCTTGACCTTAAATCTCTGGTATGCAAACCCACCTGGGGACCTCGACCCGATGTCGGTTCTGAGGGAGTTTTACGGAAGATGTACGGGCAAAATAAATGTAAACGCAGTGGAAGTAAATATAAAATTCTACCATACATGTATCTCCTAAAGCATTGTTTGTGCATATTAATAAAAATTCAGAACATCATAGGGGGTTATACAGATTACTTCTCGAAGTGCACTTTAAACGACTTGATTAAGATGTTCTTCAGTTTGAACCCCATAAACATCAAACGTCTAGTTTAGACACATCACCAACGCACCTAAAATAGAGAAAGAGCTTGCAGGTTATCGCTATTATGATTGTGTTAGCAATCTTGAGGAGATAATCCTATGCACATGGTCAACAACCATTGCTAACAATGTAATCCGCTCTATAACTCATTCACCCTCTCTCTACTCTATATGTAACGTCCTGGTGAAGTCAACATTTAATTTCCTCTAAAAGCTAGTCTCTAACCTCTTAGAGAAGTTAAATGATTACTTCTTCTAGAAGCTGGCCTTTAAAATCTCAAAAAAGTTAAATGATTAACTCCTCTAAAAGCTAGGTGAACGAGATAATAGCTCTCGTGAGTGGGTTGTGTCCGTATGAGAATCAGTGAATTGGTTATAGTGTGTAATATCCTTAAGTTCATCATTGAGCTAGTAGTAATACTTGCACTAATACATTAGTATTCCCAAGAAAATTGATTATCTCAATCAATCTCTAGGTCCTACAAGCCATGATTGACATCTAGTAATATGTCATGGCTGCCCAAGAAATGTAAAAACCCGTTAGCTATAGTTATAATGTAATTCAATCTCTCTATCTTACTATATCTCAATTGAACAAACAGTATGAAATATTTGTCATAAATTCAATCATATGTAGAAACCTAATTGACTTGCATTTTGTACGAAACATAAACAATTCATTTTCGGTTAAAAGCATGGTTGAAGATTTCAATGCAGTGGCATAATTAAATCGCATAAGACATCATTATTGTACCTTGCATATAACAAGAAGATAGATTTCATGTTGTGCACACATGAAATTTTGTATATGAATGAACTATGACCATCAAATACAAAGACGGATCAACGAGCTAACAAAATGTGCACCTATGAATCCTAGGCATCTAACACATAAGTTAACACTGTGCCTCAAGTCTAAGGATTATTTACACAATACCAAAGTATGAACAATTAGACATTAACCATGATAGAGTCTTCCATATCGCTAATCATTCCATATGTGTCATGTTCAGTAAATATGTCTAGTACAAGCATTTGTGTTTTAACTTGGGCATCATAATACCCAATGACTTATGACTCATCATTTCCTTAAATATCTAATACTTGATGATGAAGCTAAGAATACACCAATCTCAATAGAATCATTAATATTCACTCAATGATCCATCAATCAGGAACAATTTAAATATTCAATATAAATGTAAACCCATCACAAATATTCTTAATGTCTCAAGAATATGTTTAATTGCAATTGATCTTGTGGAATCATATATATATATATTTATGAATATAAATAATTGGACAAATGAATTAATATATCTTTACCATTAATTGGATAATAAGATTAATAATACAACTGAAATCTCTAACATGTAACTATTACATGGTGACTTTAGAGCATACATCCAACAAGTTCTGCCTCTCTCTCTACCTTTCTCCTCTTCTTCTCCTTCTCCTTCTCCTTCTGCTGCTCCTTCTCCTTCTTCTCCTTTTTCTTTTTGTCCTTCTTCTTCTTCTTCTTCTTCTTCTTCTGCTTCTTCTTCTTCTCCTTCTTCTCCTTCACCTGCTCCCTCTTCTCCTCCTCCTCCTCGTTCTTTTTCTTGTTTTTGTTCCTCTTCTTCTGTGTTGTGATCCCCGTCACCATAGTTCTCAGTCTCATGTTCTTCTTATGTGGGTAATGACCAACTTATCCGCCCCAACTTTTCGTTTGAATTATGCTGACCAACATTTCCACTTTCGAAAGAAGGGCTTTGAGTTTCTTTCCTTCTCTCACTGCATGATGCATCAGAATTAGGCTGAGCTGAATCTTGTGGGGCACTCGGTTCTTGATCATCCTTCATGTGAAAATGAGTTTGAGTCTTGTCTCGTCTTTTCCCCACCTCTTTGGCCCGATCGTTGTTCCATCACTGCTGCTATCTTTTTGGAGAAGGTAGATTGCATGGAGAGGCGCATATGTAGGAGGGGAATAAAAGCCTCTTGTGTGACACGTTGAGTTTCCACTTCAACTCTACGGTCCCACTTTTTGTATGGTATTTGACAATTGTACGTGTCTTCTTCCTCATATAATTCCCCTTTTTGTGTGGCTTTCTTCTATCAGCTGCCAATGCACCTACGAGAGAGAGAGAGAGAGAGAGAGAGAGAGAGAGAGAGAGAGAGAGAGAGAGAGAGAGAGAGAGAGAGAGAGAGAGAGAGAGAGAGAGAGCTTTGGAATATTGTGAGGTTGATATCACATTTTTCTTTAAAGTTCATGTGGGGTTGATGTTGTTTTTTATGAATGTGGTTTTTGGCGTTTGGCCAGCGAGGTTGGAGCGTTTGATTCGAAATTGGGAAAGGAGCCTTTTGTTCTTTGGGTTTTTGTCATTTTTAATAATCTTTAAAAAGGAAAAAAAGCATTATTTATTTTATGTATGGCTCGGTTCGTTTCTAGAAACTGAATAACTTGAAAATATTCTTCTAAAAGTGATTATTTGTATCATTTGAAACAATTAGTAAAAAATAATTTTATTATCAATGATAATTTTTGTCTAAACACTTTTGTAAACGATGATAATATATTTCATTTATTCTTTTTATAAGTGATATAAATTATCATTTTTAAGAAAATATATTTCAAAATATTTATTTTCTGCAAAATTAACATGCATATGAGAAAATATTTTTCAAAACATTTAATTTTTGTAAAATAAACGTGCTCTTAATTTATAAAAAACGACATGGAGACTTATTATTGTGAGAGAGAGTAGCTTGAAAGAGATTTTTCTTGATGGCGATAAGCACCTTTAACCACCGAGTCACCACCATTGATTTCGCCTTCAACTTGCTCAAAAACACCCAGCAGCTTGTATATGTTCGCCTTTTCTTTCATATTCGAGTATTTATGAGCATTGAAACTTGAAGCCTTATTAGCAAATAGTGGTTATCTTATATTCCATTTATTTTATGAAAAATGAATAATTTAAAAATATTTTCTTTAAAATAATTATTTGCATTATTTGCAAAAATGAATGAACGAAAAATATTTGTATCGTTAACGAAAATGCTCACATACAAATTATTGCCTGTAATGAATATTTTCATTAACTAATTATACAAATTGAAACAAACAATTAATTTAGAAAAATATTTACTAAATCATTTATTTTCTATGAAACAATCAAAGCCTAAATCTTAAGTAGTCTTTCATACACTTCTTCCATTTGAAACCCAAGTACTTGCAAGGGGTGGTGTCTGGTTTAGTCACTTCGATTGTTGAGATAATGTTAATTGCTTAGCAAAGTAAATCATCGCAACGACGTTTGGATTATTTTGAAAGACAAATGAGTCATCGAGTGCACCGTATCTATTCACATAGTGTATTAGTGTTGAAACATGGTTGAGTGGTTTCACAATAGAGGTGTCAAAAGTGAATGCAAAACCGGAACCAAATTGAATTTTTGTGCATTTTTTGTCGGAATAATGGAAAAACAAATGTTTTTCTTATTCTGGTTGAGATAGTTTCAGATTACAACCAAACTGAAAACGTCCCTTACAATTTATGCAGTTTCTCTCCTCTGTCACTAAAGTGCTTGTTCATATTAAAATAAAAGAAAATCGAAAAATCAATCCCGATCGGCTTCGTTTCCTCACGTAACCACGACGACGCTTCTTCGCCCGATCAACGTCCCCCGGTCGTCCCGAGCGACTCCGGCGGCCGACCCCTCCAGCGAATCGGCCGGCCAGAGACGTTGATATCCGTCTTCTCGAAGCCCTTTCCTCGGCAGCGACCCCGGAGGCGGTACGAATTCTTTCGCGACTTGTTTGATATTGCTAGTATGAGTACCTAGAGGGGGGTGAATAGGTATACAAAGATTTTTCTTGATAATTTCTGTATACTTGCGCAATACTTAGACAGTTGAAAAATAGTTTGCGTTAAGTAATAATCAACGAAAGACTTAAGTGAAGGAAAGAGAGAATTAAACACGCGGTTTATAGTGGTTCGGCTTGATCCAAGCCTACGTCCACTCTTCTGCACTGACAGCCAATTGGCTGGATTCCACTATGAACAAAGAGATGTTACAGTGTTGATCTTCCTTGATTTCTCGGTGTAGATGATCTACCACACTCACTCAAGGTATTACCAAGTACAAACACTCGTGTATACAATTTCGCTCGATCGTATCGACTAATAATCAAGGTTCTTCGACTCTGGAATTTCTCTATCGATCACACACTTAAAACAACTAGAACGTCTTCCTTTTATACTCCTTTATGCCATCATAGCCGTTGGCACTTACCAAAGGAATTCCTCCAATCTACCCGTTGGACGGAATCAATCAAGAAGATCATCCGAGCTATTTAAGGAATCGATGATAGCCCATCAATCCCGTTCGCCCATACAATCGGGATCTTGGTTTCCAAGAATAGAACATTCCAAGAATACTTCGTCGACCATCGGATCTTCAATCGATCTTAGATAAGAATTAAAGAATCCGAAATGATTATCCAACCAAAGAATCTTTTCCAGAGGATAGGATCGAATCCTCAACCATATACCTCGGCTTTGGATTTCCTTCGTCACATCGGATTAGAAAGACTGTCATCGGTGAGAATAGACTTAAGTCTTGAGTCTTGAGTCTTAAGTCTTGAGTCTTGAGTCTTGAGTCTTGGGTCTTGAGTCTTGGGTCTTGAGTCTCGAGAATACAAAGTCTTCGGACTTTAAATTGTCGGTCTCCGAACATCCAGACTTAGACCGATAGAAACGTTTTGTCGCCTTCAAAATATTCTCGGAAAGATTTCTCCAACAATCTCCCCCTTTTTGATGGTGACAAAACTTTCTTGTAGATTTGAACAACTTTGACCGCAAAAACATTTCTCAAGCAATATGGCTAACTCAAAAAGATTAATAAAGCAACTGCACTCGCATCCACAGAAAATTGGTTAGTCTTTCATGAGTAATACCATATAACAACACTTGATAAAAATGCAACTAGTCAAGCATCAAAATCCACAGCCAATTCAGTCAAATTCATACCCAAGTTCAAGTTCTCAAGTCATACTCAAAAATAAACATAACCACAAAAGTCAAGGTTTTAAAAGATGTTGGTTCAAATTGGTTCTCCCCCTTTTTGTCATCATTAAAAAGGGTGAGAAAGGAGTCATGTCTGCTTGGGAATGCGCACGATATGGAAATCCCCAATGGACTGGACTACTCCTTCGAGCTTCTTCAGGTCTTCCCTCAGTTGAGCTACCTCTTCTCCCTTAGCATTGGCTTGAAGTTGCAGAGCGAGGTCTTTGAATTTATCCTCAAGAGAGACTGAAGATGCTTGTCCAGCATTCTTCATGGCTTGGATTTCACAGTCCAGAGCATATATCTGTCCACGCATTTCCAGAAGAATATCCATGATACGACGAAAATCTGCAGAATCATCCGTCTGTGTACTAGCATTGGCTTTCTCAGATGGTATGTATGCAGACGATGGCGCTTCTGTAAAGTCTTGCAGATTTGGTTCTGACGTATCGTGACCTTCTTCAGGCAATTGAGAGACCTGAACTTCTTCTGGGTCTTCTTGAGATTGTCGTAGATCTTCACTGTCAGCAGCATGAGGTGTAGACTTCTCTTGCTCGCCAACTCCCCCTGTCTCTAGGACATCGAAAGGGTGATGATCATACTCTTGATTTCCCTTCTCTCCAGATTTATCAGCAGACTTTTCTTTCTCTCCTTCTCCTTCTTCTTCAGCTTCTGTCTCCTTCTCTCTCTGCTCGTCTTCTTCTCTATTCTTCTGAAGTTCTGTCGGTTGAGACACAGAACGTCTGGTTCTTGTCAGTGCTTGGATAGTGGGATCTTCATCCTCTTCATCTTCATCTTCATCCTCCAGGATGAGAGTTCTTTTCTTCTTTTTCGATGGGGCACCAATGGCCTCCTTTCCTTTCCTCTTTGAGGCAGACTGAATTGGAGATTTCACCCTGAATTTCTCCATTGCCTTGGACAGTTCTTGCAGACGCATCTTTGTTAACATCTTCAAACCTACCACCATCTTATCACACGGTCGAACACAAAATGTTTGTGGCGGTTGAATATTCATATGTCTGAAGATCTTGGTCACCAGACCAGGATAAGGCAATTGTCCTTTGTCTTTCGACATTGCTCTGTACATATGGAAGAGAATAGTGTGCGGGAGAGAAAACTTCCGTCCCGAGTTGATCGCATACATCAACTTTGCTTCGAAAGAGACACGGAAGTCTTTGACGTAGACTTCGGGTCCGAGACAGTTGATCACAATCTTATGAAGCACTATGTTGATGGCATTCATCCCGGAATAGGTAATTTTCTTCTCTACGTCCCTATCTTTGACAAGTTCCAGTAGTATACGAGCAGGTGAGACTTTGATTGGAAGATAACGTCCTCGTTCAACTCCAACTATGTCCGCCAACATATTCACATCTACCACGTAGACTTGGTCTCGTACATCGAATGAAATTCTATTCGCATCCAAAAGCTAAGATTTGAATAGAAATAAGCGGTCGTTGAGCATACCCATCCGTAGAGTCGAGCAAAAAGTCTCAAGTTGAAGCAAATTCAACTTCTCTCTTAAGTTCATGTTGATGGCGTCCAGAAGTCAAAATCAACACTTCTAGGGTTTATCACCCCTCTTTTCAACCGCCTGAAATACACTTTTTCCTGATCCTTGGATTTAAACAAATCCATCCGATTTCCTTTCACCTTTGCTGCCACACCCATTTTAGGTTGAAATTCAAGGAACATTTTGTCATCATCGTTCCCTTCAATCAGATTTTGTCCTGGCACACGAGGATCACTTGGAATGTTCGCAAGTGCCTCATCTGCCCTTCCTTTAGGAGCAACTCCCAATTCCTCCATTTTCCGCAGAAAAAGATACTCATTCCCATAATTTTTGTCCTTAAGGAAGTCATCTATATATTTTAATGAAGTACCGGTGCTTTTCAACGCACGATAAAGCTTATAGATAAAGGAGGGCTTTTGGACTCTTACTGGTCGGCATCCTCGATTATCTCTTCTTCCAGATTTTGACTCGCACCTTGTGGGGTGAGAGACGTTGAATGACGTGGAGGAGAGCGAATCGGACTTTGTCGCCGACTTGATAAGTCTTCTTCCTCGCAAGATCGAAGTGAGTCGGTCCCTTCTCCATTCTTTGTGGTCCCCGCTTGCGATTCTTGATGATTTCCTCGAAGACGACATCTTTCTTTGTCTATTGGAAGATTCCTTCACTTGCTTTTCCCAAGAAAAATGACCACTTTCTCGACAACGAACAAGGAGTAGAAAAACAAAAGATCGGGAGGAGAGTGCCTTTTAGGGTTTTGAAGATTGGGCGAAGAGAAACTGTATATATATAACTTAGTTTTTGAAAAGGGAAGTTCAATCGGTACAAGGAAAGTGTACGAACACTTCTTTTCAAAATCAATAACCGCCAAAATTAATCCCTTTTTATTTTAAATTTTTTTTTGAATTTCACACGGATTATAGAATAACCGAACAAAAGATCGTACCTTTTCGAGTTTAAATAACTAAGCGAGAATTCGTACCTTTTAGATAAAATAGCAACTTACATTCTTTAGCCATGAATGTTTGAGTCTCATGATTTAAAGTCTGAGAGATCAGAGTCTTAGAGTTGGTGAGTCTCTAGACTTTAATTTCTTCAAGCTTCAAAATGTTGAGTCTTGAACGGATAAAGTCGAATTGATTTTTCTCCAATGGCTTTGTGAATATATCCGCTAGTTGACTCTTTGAATCAACAAATTGAATCGAGATTTCTCCATTTTGAATATGATCTCTAATGAAGTGATGTCGAATCTCAATATGCTTTGCTCTTGAATGAAGGATTGGATTTTTGGTGAGATTGATCGCACCGGTGTTGTCACATCTGATTTCGTGCATGAGTCTTCAATCCCAAAGTCTTGTAGCTGTTGTTTTATCCATAGAATTTGCGAACAGCAGCTTCCAAGAGCTACATACTCGTCGTCGTTGAGAGAGCTACGGTGCTTTGCTTCCTCGAAAACCAAGACACCGTCCCCTGTTTCCAAGTAGTTGACAAGTTCCGTAAGTGCTCTTTCTATCGACTCTACAACCGGCCGGATCCGCATCTCGAGTATCCTAGAAGATTAAAGTCTCCCTTCTTGGGATACCTGTGAGACCCATGCTTGAAGATGAAGCAACGTATTTAATAATACGTTTTGCAGTACTAAGATGAGATTCTCTAGGATCTGATTGAAACCTAGCACAGATACAAACACTTAACAAAATGTCAGGTCTAGAAGCAGTAAGATAAAGAAGTGAACCGATGATGCTCCTATATAGCTTTTGATCAACTTTCTTCCCTTCCTCATCTTTGTCTATCTTCAAAGAACTTGACATTGGTATATCAATCTTCTTGCAATTTTCCAATCCAAATCTTTTGACAAGATCATTAGCATATTTTTCTTGAAAATAAAAGTTCCTTCCTTCAATTGCTTTATTTGAAGGCCAAGGAAGAATGTTAATTCTCCCATCATACTCATTTCAAACTCATCCCGCATAGACTTAGAAAATTTCTTGCAAAGACTTTCATTAGAGGATCCAAAAATAATGTCATCAACATATATTTGAACGAGTAAAAAACTTTTGTTTTCCTTTTTGATGAACAGAGTAGTATCTACTTTACCTTTGACAAATCCGTTCGTAATAAGAACTTACTTAGTCTCGTCGTACCAAGCTCGAGGTGCTTGCTTTAGACCATACAGAGCCTTTTTTCCCAAGACCGAGTCCGGCTTCTTTGGGCCTTCAAATCCAGGCGGTTGTTCCACATAAACTTCCTCTTGGATAAATCCATTTAGGAAAGCACTTTTGACGTCCATTTGGAATAACCTGAAATTTTTGTAACAAGCAAACGCAAGTAATAGACGAATAGCTTCTAACCTTGCTACGGGAGCGTAAGTCTCATCATAGTCTATTCCTTCTTCTTGCGTATATCCCTTGGTCACGAGTCTTGCTTTATTTCGTACGACTTTTCCTTTTCATTCATCTTGTTTCGAACACCCATTTGGCTCCAACAATGTTTTTTACCTTTTGGTTTAGATGTCAATTCCTGCACATCGTTAATGTTGAACTGCTCCGAGCTCTTCTTGCATAGCTTCGATCCAGCTTTCATCAAATAAAGCTTCTTCTATGCTTTTTGGTTCAATTTCAGAAATGAGAGCCACAAAGACTAGACTCTTCACGTCTTTTAGATCCGGTACGAATTCCTTCATTAATTTCGCCGATAATGAGATCTTTAGGATGACTGGATTTATGCTTCCAAGCACTGGTTGATTTGCTTGGTTGATGATCTCTTTCTTTATTTGAATCTTCATGAGCTTCTTGATGTTGGACTTCCGTAGTCCGAGATGCTTCTTGAGTTGAAGACTTTGGAAGGTCTAGAGTGAGTTCGACTCTTCATATTGAGTCCTGGCTGGATTCATCTTGCGCCGAGTCTTGGAATTTGACATTCATTGATTCTTTCACGACTGGCTTTTCTTGTTATAGACTCGCAGGCTTTGCTTGATGTAGAATATCCAAGGAAGATGCCTTCATCCGATCTTTCTTCAAACTTACCAACTCGATCATTTGCATTTTTCAAAATAAAGCATTTGCAACCAAACACATGAAAGTATGAAACAATAGGCTTCTTACCTTTGAATAATTCATAAGGGGTTTTCTCAAGAATAGGTCTTAGGAAGAATCTATTGATGATATAGCATGCTGTTGAAACAGCTTCAGCCCAAAATCGTGAAGAAATTTTGCTTTCAATTAAAAATGTTCTAGCCATTTCTTGAAGAGATCTATTCTTTCTTTCCACAACTCCATTTTGCTGAGGAGTGTATGGAGAAGAGAATACATGTTTAAAACCAGATTCATCACACAATTTTGTGAAATCTTGATTTTCAAATTCACCTCCATGATCTGTTTTTATACTAGAAATAGCACATCCTTTTTCATTTTGAACCTTTTTAGCAAACTTCTCAAAGTACGAAAAGGTTTCGACTTACTTGCAAGAAAATATACCTGTGTAAAGCGAGAGTAATCGTCTACAATTACTAGACAATACTTCTTACCTCCAATGCTCGGGTTCTTGTTGGTCCGAAGAGATCCATATGAAGCAACCGTAGTACATGATTAGTAGAGACATGATTTATTGGCTTAAATGAATTTCTTACCGTTTCCCGAGAATGCATGGAGTGCATGAATCGACTTTTGGTATGGCAATTTAGGTAGTCCTCGAACAAGCTGCTTTGATGAGATTTTGGCTAATTGCTTCATGTTGACATGGCCAAGCTTTCTCGTGCCATAAGCTTGCTTCATCTTGATTGAAATTAGACATTGAGATTTATTCAATTTCATGTCTAAGAGGTAGATGTTTCCATGTCTTCGACCCATGAAAGACTCAAGTAGAGTCTTTACTAATTCCATAGCAAATTCCTTCTTGAAAGGAGATCTTGAAACCGGTATCACACAGTTGGCTAATGCTGAGAAGGTTATAGTTGAGTCCTTCTACTAGAGAAACATTGCTTATTGTGAGATTTCCAATTTTCACAGCCCAAATCCCACGATGCTTCCTTTGCCGTTTCCTCCAAATGAAACATTTCCACCGTTTACTTGAACAAGCTTTATGAAGCACTTTGAGTCTCCGTCATGTGTCTTGAACATCCGCTGTCAAGATACCATTTTATCTTTTCTTGACGGAGACCTGCATTTAAAAGAGAATCTCAAGTTTTCTTTGGTACCCAAATTTTCTTGGGTCCTTTGGTGTTAGTAGGATAAGCATTATTAGGCCATACTTTCTTAACAGGTTTCCAAACCATAGGACATTCTTTTTCAAAGTGATCCTTACTGTTACACTTTGAACACCTTAGAGCATTTCGACCAAATGACTTTACAAAAACTTTCTTAAAATGATTTTTGTAAGCCTCTCTCGACGGTCTTTTTCTTAATTCTTTCTTTAACTTTAGGAAAATCAATCAAGGGAATTGTTTCCGCTGTCATGCCTAAACCAGACTTATTGAAGTAAGGTCTTTGAACTAAAAGAACTTTTTCAAGCTTTTCGGATCCTATCGAAAACTTCTTTGAAATATTTGATAAGTCCGTTTTAAGAAAACATTTTCTTTCAAAAGATCATCTTCTTTTTCTTTAAGAGCAGAAACATTTAGGTCTAGACTTTTAACTCTTTCTTCTAAAATAACTTCCTTTTGTTTTAGAATTGAGTTTTCCTTTTTAAGTTCGGAAATCCTTTTGAGAGAAGTCTTAAGACTCGAAACACAGTTCATCAATATATTTAGAGACTTTGACAGGAATTTTAAAATCACTTACCTCAAATTCACTGTTTCGAGTCCGATCCGGACTGAAATGAGTCCGAATGTGCCATCAAACATATGTTGGCATATTCATTATCACTCTCTTCACATTCTCGTATCACCTGTGTTTCGGCTTTGAGAGCCTTTCGAAACTTCTCAACTTTTCCTCTTTTCTTTTCGAAGAGGACAGTTGGGTCCGATGTGTCCCTTCTTTTTACATTCGAAGCAAACTACATCTTTGTTTGGTTCCTCATCATCAACAGACTTGGTCTCGCTGTCTCGAAAACTTTGTTTCTTTGGGTTGAACCTTCTGCCTTTTCTATTCAGTTTTCTGAATCTTCTTATCATGAGGGCGAGCTCCTCATCATCCATATCATCTTCAGAATCTGCATCATCGAATCATCATTTGATTTTAGTGCAATAGATTTCTTACCTCTTGGATCTTCGTCTTCATTAATTCGTTCCACTTCGTAAGACTCAAGAGTTCCAATCAGCTCGTCTACGATAATGGCATGATTCTTTGCGTCTCTCTTATTGAAGTCTTTATATGATTCCAATCCTTGGAGAGTCCACGCAGAAGCTTGTTCACCTTCATGGGATCAGAAATTTTTTGTCCTTGGTTCTCAAGACCATTGACAATATCGTAAAACGACTAAACATGTCGTTATAGATTCTCCTGGGTTTCATTTTGAAGGCCTCATATTGACCGAGGAGAATGTTAATTCTGGTCTCCTTCACTCGATCCGTCCCTTCATAGGTGATGTGTAATCTATCCCATACTTCTTTTGCTGTAACACAAGAAGATATTATGTTATATTCAGTTGGAGACAAGGCACAATATAAAGAGTAAATTGCTTTTGCATCGAGTGCTTGTCTCTTGTTTATTTCTTCCCGAGGCATTCCGGGCTTCAAGTTTCTTTCCCTCTTTCGAGACTCGATGCAGCAACAGGAGTGATTCCTCTTTCCACAACATCCCATTCCGAGGATCCTTGGATCGTAGGAAAGCTTTTATCTTATTCTTCCAGATGTTGTAATCCTTTCCGTCAAAGTAGGGTGGTCAGTATTGCTTTGCCCTTCCATCAGCCCCGGTGCTAGCATACTAGCCATGGATCTTTTACTCAAGTAAAACACTTCAAACAAAGTAAGAACACAGGCTCGATACCAATTGATATTGCTAGTATGAGTACCTAGAGGGGGTGAATAGGTATACAAAGATTTTCTTGATAATTTCTGTATACTTGCGCAATACTTAGACAGTTGAAAAATAGTTTGCGTTAAGTAATAATCAACGAAAGACTTAAGTGAAGGAAAGAGAGAATTAAACACGCGGTTTATAGTGGTTCGGCTTGATCCAAGCCTACGTCCACTCTTTTCGCACCGAGCCAATTGGCTGGATTCCACTATGAACAAAGAGATGTTACAGTGTTGATCTTCCTTGATTTCTCGGTGTAGATGATCTACCACACTCACTCAAGGTATTACCAAGTACAAACACTCTGTGTATACAATTTCGCTCGATCGTATCGACTAATAATCAAGGTTCTTCGAGACTGAATTTCTCTATCGATCACACACTTAAAACAACTAGAACGTCTTCCTTTTATACTCCTTTATGCCATCATAGCCGTTGGCACTTACCAAAGGAATTCCTCCAATCTACCCGTTGGACGGAATCAATCAAGAAGATCATCCGAGCTATTTAAGGAATCTCGATGATAGCCCATCAATCTGTTCGCCCATACAATCGGGATCTTGGTTTCCAAGAATAGAACATTCCAAGAATACTTCGTCGACCATCGGATCTTCAATCGATCTTAGATAAGAATTAAAGAATCCGAAATGATTATCCAACCAAAGAATCTTTTCTAGAGGATAGGATCGAATCCTCAACCATATACCTCGGCTTTGGATTTCCTTCGTCACTTTGGATTAGAAAGACTGCATCGGTGAGAATAGACTTAAGTCTTGAGTCTTGAGTCTTAAGTCTTGAGTCTTGAGTCTTGAGTCTTGGGTCTTGAGTCTTGGGTCTTGAGTCTCGAGAATACAAAGTCTTCGGACTTTAAATTGTCGGTCTCCGAACATCCAGACTTAGGCGATAGAAACGTTTTGTCGCCTTCAAAATATTCTGGAAAGATTTCTCCAACATTGTTCCTCGGCAGCGACCCCCGAGGCCGGATCTGCTCGTCAGTGCTGAAATACCCATTTGTCGCATTCCTTCCAAGCGAGCCATAGGACAGCTGCTGAGAGCTCTGGCGACGATGGGGTAGGATCGGGCACCATCTTTTCATGAATTCACTTGTGATTTCGTGTTAAGCTGACAGGGGAGACTGTGACGTTGAGTCGCGGGTCTGAACATATGCCGTTGGTCTAGTTAGACGGGAAGACGAGGTGTTCCGAAACGCGTTGCTCTTCATCTTCTTGATGATGTATCCGGGAACAAAATCGATCAACCGGGTCAAAGCGAAAGATCTTCTAAACACTCTCTGTTCTTGCTTACCTGCCCAACACTATAGTCATCTGGGTCGAGACAAATCTAAGACCCCGAAGAGCTCCAAGCAGCCTTCACGATGCTCTCAACATCGTCGGAAACCGATCCTTTTGTTGCCAAAGTTAAGGAAGTCGAGGACCCAGATGAGGCATTGTCTCTTTTCTATGAGTATCACCGGATGGGCTTCAGACACGACTACCCTTCGTATTCTGCTCTCATTTACAAGCTCGCTCGGTCTCGAAGTTTCGAAGCTGTTGAGGAGATTCTGAGTCGCATTGAGGAGAATGATGTTCGTTGCCGGGAGAGCCTCTTTATAGCTTTGATTCAGCACTACGGGAAAGTTCATTTGGTGGACAAGGCTGTTCGGCTATTCCAAAAGATGATTTCTTTCAACTGTACCCGCACATTACAATCCTTCAATACGATTCTCAATGTTCTTGTGGACAAAAAGGCCCTAGGACGATTTTTTCCCAAAAAAGTCTTGGCTTTCAAAAAAAGTTTTCTGAAACTGAGTTGACGGTCCTAGAATTAATTGTGACGTGACAGAACTTTTGATTTCTGAAATCGGACTCAAATTCGCGGTTAATTTCACTCAGGCGCGTTTTTAGCGTGACCTAGGCTAACGGGTAAGTTTCAGAAATTAGTGCAAATGACCCATGATTGATTTTCTTCGAGCCATAATGAACCCACTCGATGCATTGGCGACTCTCGGTTGTCGTGAAAATCTCGAGGATTCAAATATGGACATAGGGTACCAAAACGATAGAAAAATAAGTCTAGTGCCGGCCGACAAGAATTTTCCAAATTAGTGGAGTCACCCGCGTTTAGCCACACATCTTAGTTGAATCGACCTATCTTTGATCTCAAATCAATTTTTAACTTTGCCATAATGGCCTCTAAAGATGAGCACGGTCGAATAGCCGATTCCTAGTCGAATTCTTAGGTTTATCGCATTAAAATTCCTTAATGGCTTCCCTGGATAGTTTAGTTATCTCGAGAGTGATCAGTTTTGAGAATAGCCCTATAGGCGCGTTGATGAAATGCCCGATTAATTTAATTGAAAGCAGAATTGAAAATTTGGGATGTCACAACTCTTCCCCTCTTATAAAAAATTTTTTCCTCAAAATTTAAACAATTACAATACTTTAAACAAAAAGGTGGGGGTACAACTGTTTCATCGACTCTTCAGTCTCCTATGTTGCTCCTTCAGTATCGTGGCGTTGCCAGACCACTTTGAGCAATGGGATGGTCTTTGTACGCAGAACTTGCTCTTTCCTGTCCACGATTTGGACTGGGCTTTCAATGTATGACACACGGTCATCCTTGTCTAATTCTTCAAAATTAAGCACGTGGGTCGGGTTAGGCTCGTACTTCCTCAACATCAACACGGGAAAGATGTCGTGCAGTTGCGCCAATTTCGGCGGCAATGCAAGATGATACACTAGGGTCCCAATTCTCTCTAGAATTTTGAATGGACCCACATACCTTGGACTCAGTTTTCCCTTCTTACTAAAACGCGAAGTTCCCCTTATTGGTAACATCTTCAGAAAAACGTGATCACTAACTTGGAATTCCAATAATCTTCATCGCTTCTTTGCGTGACTTTTATGTCTGCTCAGAGCGGTCTTTAATCTACCTTTGATCACTGCAACGGCTTTCACTGACCGTTGGACTAACTCTAGGCTTGTAATCTTCCTTTCCCAATTTCATCCTAACACACTGGTGTCTTACACACTCAGTCATATAACGCTTCGAATGGAGCCATTTGGATGCTCTGTTGATAATTATTGTTGTAGGCAAATTCCACTAAGTGTAGTTGTTCTTACCAACTTCCTTTAAAATCTAGCACACAAGCTCGGAGCATATCTTCAAGGGTCTGAATCGTCCTCTTAAACTGGCCATCCGTTTGAGGATGATATGCCATACTGTACTGCAGTTTGGTACCTAAGGCACTTTATAAGCTCTTCCAAAAAGCGGCGGTAAATCTCGAGTTTCTATATGAAGTTATCGTAACCGGCACTCCATGCAGATGAACCACTTGATGCACATACAGATCTGCGTGTCTATGCAAACTGAGGTCTTTTTGAACTGCAATAAAGTGAGCCGACTTTGTCAGTTTGTCGACCACAACTCAAATCAAATCATTTCCTCTCTAACTCCTCGGTAGTCCAGTCACCAAATCCATTGTGATATGCTCCCAATTCCATTTTGGGATCTCAAGAGGTTGCAGAAATCCTCCCGGCTTGCAATGCTGAGCTTTAACCTGCTGACACGTCAGATACTTGGCAACATGCTTGGTGATGTCCGCCTTCATACCTGACCATCAATTGTCTTGACGCAGATTCTGGTACATCTTGGTATTGCCGGGATGTATGCTGTAGTTGCTACGATGTGCTTTTGATAAAATATCCTCTCTAAGCTCCACATCGTCAGGTACAACCAAACGTTCTCGAAACCTTAGTGTTCCTTCATCAGAAATCTGAAAGTTAGCCTTTCTTTTCTTAGTGTCCTCTTAAGGGATCTTTTGCACATCTGGGTCTATTGGTTGGAGTAACTTCATTATGATTTGGACATCCGGTTCAATTCTGAGGGTGGCCATAAGACTCGAAAGGTGGCCTACCTCAAATTTGAATACCGATCTCGAGCTCTCTCGATTAGGTTCTACTCCTTAATCAATATATGAGCAACTGAAGATTTTCAACTCAAAGCATCGGTGACCTTGTTTGCCTTTTCCCAAGTGATAAAGCATCGTAGTCCTTTAGCAATTCCATCTATCTGTGCTGTCTCATGTTCAACTCCTTTTGAGAGTATAGGTACTTAAGACTTTGATGGTTTGTGAAGATCTGGAATTTTTCTTTGTATAAATAGTGTCTCCAAATCTTCAGGGCGAAAATAATCGCCGCGAGTTCTAAGTCATCCATTGAATAATTCTGTTCATGAGGCCTCAATTGATGGGAGGCGTATGCAACAACTCTGCTATGTTGCATCAGCACGCAACCCAATCATCTGAATGACATATCACTATAGATCTCATATCCTATAGGACCAGATGGAATGGTCAGCACATGTGCGGTAGTTAGCTTTTCCTTAAGCTCTTGGAAACTATGCTCGCACTTGTCTATCCACACAAATTTTTCTTCTTTCTTTAGGAGTCTTGTCAATGGCGACGCTAATGATGAGAATCATTCCACAAACCGTCTGTAATAATTTGCCAAACCCAAAAAACTTCTGATCTCTATCACTGTAGTCGGTCTTGGCCAGTTGATCACTGCTTTAATCTTGCTCAGGTCCACAGAGATTCCTTAACCTAAAATCACGTGACTTAAGAAAGCAACACAAGTCAAGGTAAGGATGTATGTGAATCGACTATTGATTTTTGGTTGTTAATCTTTGGTTTGTTTGTGGGATGGTTCTGAAGAGATACCCCGAGTTGAGTTGGTGTACTAACTAGGGCTTAAGGGTGGAACTCACTGAGATTTATATCTCATTGGTTATTGAATAACCATTTTCAGGTCCTTAGTGTTAAGAACCCAGAGCTTGAAGCATAAGGGTCTGGAGCATAGGTGGTTTAGTAGTCCTTTATGAGATAGACCTTCTTATAAGCTTGAGGTATTTATGAAAGTGTATTTGATTTAAAATTGGTTGTCCTACTTTTCTATCACATGTTTGTTGTTGTCGGGGGATTAGTTAATTCGCTTCCACATGTACAATAAAATGAAAAGGGTCGGCGACAAGTGTGGCATTCTAAAATTTTATAACAACACCTAGATACACTGCGACCTATGAAAAGGTATCGGAAGCGCCATCGGACTATATTATAGTCATTAGACCAACGGATTTCAATTAAACAAGGCCGAGCATTGAATGGACTATTTTTTTGATTGAGAATATATTATATGCTCATGAGTGATCTATATTGTGTTAAAAGATGAATTGATGAGAAATTTTCTATTCTTGGCCATGTACTCTATAAGTTGGAATTACCATCGACTGATATTGCAAAATTTTATGGCCATGTGAATATTTGTAATTAAGTAATTATGAGTGGGGATTAAGGTGGAAAAATAAGAGCAAATGTGGGCTGGATATTTAAGGCCTAAAACAACCTAAGGCAGCCCATAACCCACCCCCCCCACTGTTCGGACGACCAAGGCTTGGCCCAAGAAGCCCATAAGGCTGTTGACCCAAGAAGGGAGAGGAACCGGATGGAGCAACCCCACGCCACCTCTCCATTTGTCCTCTTGATGAAGCCACATGTCTTTCCCTTGGAGCCAAGTGTCTTTGCATGCAAAAAAAAATGATTACTAGCTAATCAAGAGATTAAGAGAGAGAGGGGGAGGCAGATTGCTCGAGGGAATCCGCCGAGAGAGAGAGAGAGAGAGAGAGAGAGAGAGAGAGAGAGAGTGAGACCGAGCGGGCGAGCGAGCGAGAGAGAGAGGAGGAGAGTTCGAGCGGGAGAGAGAGCGCACGAGTGTGGGATATGAAGGGGGAAGAGGAGGACCGTCTTCTGCCGTGTCCAAGCTGCCACCGTCGACGCTGCCTAGCTCCGCCGTCGATCGAGTTGCGCCCGGAGTCCTCAAATCGCCGTTTGCTTGTTGTGTTTGTGTGAACTTAAGGCAAGTGAGAGTCCATTGATCTACACTTTGCTTGCTGTGGTTGTATGTGAAGTGTAATGGATTTTGGAGATGCTTGAGTTGTGATGCTGGGTGTTGCAATTTCGAAAGTATAGGAGTAGTTCTTCAAGTTAGTAAATTATTTCATGGAAAAACAGCTTGACCTTTGGCGACTCTGTGAATTTTCTGTAATTATCTAGTCGAAATTTGACTTCATGTCCTTGATGAAAGTTGTATATGACATCCTGAGAATTAACATACTAAAATTTGAGAAGAAACGGACAAGTATTGGTTGGCAAAACGATTTTCTCTGAAATTATTAAATCTGGAAATCGTTATTGAGGGTTAGGGAGAGTTATAGTGATTGTAGCTCATGATATATAATGAATCTGACTTTGAGTTCTTCACAAAAATTTTACCTCTAGCTTTTTTCTATAACATATCAAAATTGAATAATTTTCTGAGTTGATTTAGGGGTTATACCGAATTTGTGAATAAAACTGTGCAATGGTGATGTTAGAAATTTTAAGGCTCTGATGCATGGACCGTAGCAACTCGTACGAAATTCTTTTGACATGGTGTTCTTCATGAAACCTTTTTCCCTAGATCTCTTTTATAACATGTTAAATTTTCAGAATTTATTAAGATCGTTTACTAATTTTTCCAGAATTTTAATTAAAGAAGTACATTCTATTTTATCCGAAAATTATTTTATTTTCAAGAACAAATGAATTGCTCTATGAGATGTGATGTCTTGGGTTGTCATTTATACAGCATATGTGGTGACATTTAACATATCATATGACATCAAAAATTGATTGAAACCTTTGACATTATTGCATCAAATGCCATTTTGAAAGTGAGACATATATGTGAATATACATTGTGATGTTGATGATACCGTCGGACCCTTGAGTCGACGATGCCCCGGGAGTGTTGTGATGCCCGGAGGTGTGTGCCGAATGTCCTCGGGAGTTTTGAGATGCTCGGAGGTGTGTGCCGGATGCCTGGAGGTGTGTGCCGGATGCCTGGAGGTGTGTGCCGGAAGTCTCGCGATACCAGGTTGGGTGTGAGAGTCAGGAGGGATGCAAAGATTGATCCCTGGGAAAAATGAGATCCCTTTCGAATATCAGAATGGGAAATGAATCGTACGCATATGTGTGCATATGGCATGGTGCATGAATTGTCTATGAATTTGAGTTGGTACTATTTGGCATTGATGATGTGGTCATTGGGGTATTGAATAGATCTCATGGACATATATGCATGATTGCATGGATGATATGTGCATTTCACATGAAATTTTGGTTGTCTTACTTGTTGCATTGTGTAGTTTGATGGATCTTTTACTGCCGAGTGGTTGTACTCACCCATTTTGGGGACTAACATTTCAAATTAAGAGATGCCTCTATTACCAGTCACACGTGGTACTTTCTATGGGTTACAGTCCGACGTTGACGTTGAGTGTTTGGAACATTCCTGTGTTGGTGCTTGTGGACTGGTGTTCATCCATGTTTGAGTTTTAGTTATGTATGACGTGGGTCTACCTGATGGCCCTGTAGTCTAGGAGTTCCCGTCTATGCATGTCTGCCGAGACGGGGTTATGATGGGGATGCTGCCACCGCCCCCAGCCAATGCACCAGGCTGGGTGTGATTGTGCGTGTGACTGGTAGAGGATGACACTTTTTGGATAGCCGACACTGGATGATGGATCGGTCCACATGACTGATGTGGGGTTGGGTACTTTTGGGTTATAGCCGAGCTTAGTAAAGCCTTGGCCTTTTGATGTACCGACTCTTGATGTTCGATCAAGCTATGTAAATAAAAGTGTTTCGGCTCTAACTTATATATATGAAAGGGGTAGTTGGTGTGCATTTGTGGCATCCCAAAAATCCAAGACAACCTCTAGAGGAATTAAAGCCCGTAATTAGGTAATGAAATTACCTATGGTATATGTTTTAGTCATTAGTTTTCTCTTAAGACTAAGTGATATATGCTTGTGTTCATGAGATTTTAAATTAGATAAATTAATGAGAATAATCTATGCTTGGCTATGCACTTTATAGACTAAGTTCCTATAAATAAAATGTTACAAGATTTTGGCCATGTGGAATTTAGTAATTTAAATTCTTAAAAGAAAGAATAAGAAAGGGAAAAATTGATTTGAATTAGGATGGGCCTTAGGCCCAAGAGTGGACCTTTAATGGGCCAAGTTGGCTGGCCCATTGAAGCCCACAAGAGGGCTGCCGTCGACCATGAAATGGGGGAGGAGTGGCCGGCCCATTTGCTGGCCCAATTGCTCCCAAAGCCCATTATGCATGAGCCTTGCCAAGTGGCAAAAAGAGGCTTGCATGCATTGGCCCTTGGAGTGGCAAGTAATCATTGCCAATGATGGAAGTTTGGGGGAATAAAAGGGAAAGAGAGAGAGAGAGATGGCCGGTTGTGTCATTCGGCCAAGTGAGAGAGAGAGAGAGAGAGTGAGTTGTGAGAGAGAGGGAATCGCTGAGAGAGAGAGTGAGGCCGAGAGAAGAGAAGCCAAGAGGGAGGAGGAGTCGACCGTCGCCGCCCGTACGCCGTCCGTCTGTCGCCGGTGTGCCGTCTCTTTTGCTGCTGTTCATTCGGTCTTTAAGGCAAGTTGGGATTGATTTCCATTCTTGCATGTGTGTCTTGCATGTGTGGTTGAGTTCTTGGATGTTTAGAAGCTAGAAATCAAAGTGCATGAGGTTTGTTCTTGGAGATGCTTGCTGTTTTCGTATGAACCGCCTGAACCAGAATCTTGTGAGAGCTTGCATGCATGTTTCTAGTTTGATTTTGACCTTGATTCCTTCATGAAAGTTGTAGCCAACATCTTAAAATACAACATAAAAAAATTTGGGACAAAATGATGGAGATTTAAGGGGTAAAACCCTCATCCTACAAAGATACTAGATCTGGAACGATTTCGCTGACCTTTTGGTAGATTTGTGGTTGCATGTTGATTTTTACTAAGAATATCTCTTCGAATTCTTCACGAAAATTGTAGAGAACATCCTAAAGACTAACATACTCAATGTTGAAGTAAAATGAACAAGTTTAGCCTACTGAATTGACTTACTCTTGAAGACGGTAAATCTGGAAACACGGTACAAGACACCCGAGAATTAATGGACCCGTATGGTGACTATTCATTGGAAATATGACTTAGATCTCTGAATGAAAGTTGTAGGAGATCTCTTGAAGTAAAACATATCCAAATTTCAGAGGAAAAGAAGAAGAATAGAGGGGTGAAAACTCGATATTTCGGAGATGACTTCACTGGACATTTCGGTGCGAGAACCAGAAGATTTGTACGACTATAGAAAGATATCTAAAACGAATCTGGCTTAGAAGTCTTCATGAAAAATCTACTTTGGTGTCTTAACTATAACCTAGAAAAAGTTAATAATTTTCGGAGGTTTTTCGGGTATTTTAATCGAATTATTTCGAAAACTGCACATTCTGTTTCTATCCGAATTGCATGCTGAAATTGTGTGGATTATATCTTCTTATGTGGAACTCTATTGGGCATGTGTTTTTCATGAAATTACTATCTTATTGTCTTGTCTATCACATGCCTTGATTTCATGATTTTTGAGAAGCATATGGATATTTAATTTAAATATTTTCTAAAAATGGTACATGCTGGAATTTTGTAAAAAGGCATGAAATATGGACCATTTTAAATAGCATGGACTCCATGAATTGTATTGTTATGGATGATGGTGTCTTGCTGCATGTATGATGATGATGATTTGAGATGCATGTATGCATTCAAAGGATGAATATGATCTTGATTGCCATCGCATCACATGCCATGTTAAATTGAACTATAATTGAAGATGTGAATTGAGATAAATGAGAAGGCCGTCGGAGGTGTGAGCCGATGATGCCCCGGGAGTGTCGGGATGCCTGGCTAGAAAGGTACGGCTGGTTGCCCGGTGGTCAAGAATGGCCGGATACCGGAGGGCCTCGGGAGACCGAGTGGTATCGAGATGCCCGGAGAGTGGGGGAGTCGGAGGCTCGGCATGGTAATTATGCCGAGGGAAATCTCGCGATGCTGGATTGGGTGAGAGATGCTTGGCTTGAAGGGTGCGGCCGGTTGCCCGGTGGCCTTAAATGGCTGGATGCCGGAGGGTCCTCGTGATGCCAATTGGGGTACGAGATGCCCGGAGAGTGGGGGAGTCGGATGGTCTGAATTGTATCTTGGATACATGTGGGATGCAAACATTGGTCCCGGGAATGAGAAATGTGGCGGTCCAAGATGAAATTGGAATTAAATCATGCATGGTGATATATGCATGACATGATGCATGATGATATATGCATGACATGATGCATGATGATATATGCATGATATGATGATGATGTTACATGCATGGATGCATGATAATGATGATGGTACATGTGATATGATGATGATGTTACATGCATGGCTGCATGGTAATGATGATGATACATGTGATATTTACATGCATGGATGCATGGTAATGATGATGGTACATGTCATATGATGATGATGTCATATGCATGGATGCATGGTAAGGATGATGCCATATGTGACATGATGATGGTAAGTATAAGATATGATGGTGATGTCTATATGATGATGATGGTATATGAGGTATGATGACATGTGCATGATGCCATGGTATGTTATGCATGGATACTTGTATGTCATGTGATGCTATGATTGTGATGACTACATGACATGATGTATTGAGTGGCTTATTGATCCTTTACCTGCTGAGTAGTTGTACTCACTCCTTCGGGGACCAACATTTCAGATTAGTAGGATGCCGCTCCCTGCTGTCACGCGGGGCGTGTTTTACGGCCTACCTTCCGATGTAGAGGTCGAGTGCGAGGAGTTTGCTGTCCCTCCATTCCTGGACTGACGTATATTCGAGTGCGCTGTTTAGTTATGTACGATGTGGGCTTGGCTGGGGGTCCTGTTATCCAGGAGTTCATATCCGTCGATATTTGCCGAGACAGAGTGATGTGTGGGATGTTGCCGCCGCCACCGCCTGATGCACCGGGATGGGTGTGAGGGCCTGTGCGTGTCAAGTAGGAGTTGAACTTTTTGGATGGTTAGTTGACACTAGTGATGGGGGATCTTGCACGTTAGTCAAAGTGGGTCGAGCGTTTCTTTTTGGGTTTATGGCCGAGTGTGGCTACATGTCCTGGCCTTACTTTTGATGTACCGACCCAAGGAAACCCATCTTAAAAATATGTAAATAAAGTGTCATGGCTTTGTCTTTATTATGATGTTTAGTGGTGTGCAATTGTATCATGGTTGTTGGAGGGGGAGATGGTGATATTATATTTTGCTTCCGCTAATGAGTCGCGGTGGAACCGTTTTAAAAATATATATATATATATATGTCCATGATTTATGACGCTTCTTTTAAGAGATGTAATTAGGTGTAACGTTTGGTGCCTGTGGTGACCTAAGGGTGGTTCGGGGTGCCTGTGGCGACCTAAGGGCGGTTCGGGGTGCCACAACGCCTCTTTTTGGTATCAGAGCGAATGGTTATAGGTGGAGTGATAAGGAGCCTCATTTGGAAATTAAGGAACATGATGACAATGCACACCATAGGATATAAAACGGAATAATTGAATAACGGGTGATGAGTATTCACTCGTAGATCCCTAGTAGTTTATTTTGAGTTGCCTTTAGGTACCTGTAACATGTATATGTTACTTATGAAATATTAGTAGTTGCTTTGAATAGAGACAGTGAGTCTCAGAATATTCCTGAGGCAATGCTTGGAAATTGCAGGAAAGTCATGGTGTGAGCTAGAAGTGCTCATCCATCGAGGGCTGAAGCCTCTGCTGCTAGGGCTGAACCCCGAATGGAAGACATCCTGCAGGCATTGACCAATATTGGAAATTTGATGGAAAGGCAAGCGCAGCAACAACCTAGAGCAAAACGCCGTACTCAAGGATTGGTGGAGCAGTTTTTGAAGCTGAAGCCACCTAAGTTCGGTGGAATGGGAAGTCCTGAGGAGGCAGAACATTGGATTGATGGAATGGAGCAAATTTTCAGGTTGTTGGACTGCACTGCTGCTGAGAAAATAACTTTAGCAGAGTACCAGCTGGAGGGAAATGCAAAGTTTTGGTGGAGAGCATCGAGGGACACAATCTTTCCACCAAGTACTGAGGTTAACTGGGAAGAGTTTGTGAGAGCTTTTAATAGAAAGCATTTTTTTGACTGTGCTAAGGATAGGAAAATTACTGAATTTGTTCAATTGGAACAAAAGGAGCTGACAGTAGACCAGTATGAGGCTAGATTTTCTGAACTATTTAGATATGCTCCTAGGCTAGTTGAGGACCAAGAAGAGAAGGCTAAGAGATTTCTGAAAGGACTAAGGACGGATATCAGGAGACAACTAGTGCCTTTGAACATAAGAGATTATAATGAGATCTATGAAAGGGCACAGTTGGTGGAACATGAGTTGGTGAGGGAACATTCGGAGGATAAGAAACCATTGTCCTTTGGTGATGTGAGAAGGGGTAAGAGATCCTATACAGGTCAAGGTTAGACCTGGGGATCTAAGAAGAAGGGCAATTTTGGGGACTATGGAAGAGGCAAGGGTAGCCTGAGTCTGGGAAGGACACCTTATCAGGATGCGGAGTGTCGAATGTGTAGTAGGCGACATGGCCCAGGACCTTGCATTGGGCAACCAAAGTGCTATGGTTATGGAAAGATAGGCCATATTAAGAGAAACTGCCCTCAAGAAAGATCGTACGCGAGTATGGGCTCGGAGCAGCAGCCGCAGTGGAATGCTGTTAGGCCAAACTTACCAAGGAATCCCCAGAGGCCACCAGCACAAGGAAGAGTGTATGCGATCACCCAAGAGAAAGCGGAAGCTTCCAAAAATGTTATCTCAGGTACGATCCTTATAAATGATAAAAAGGCATATGCATTGTTTGATACGGGTGCTACGCATTCATTTGTGTCTGAAAGATATAGACAGTTGAATAAGATAGAAACTATGCCTCTTGAGATGCCTCTTTGTGTTTCTACGCCTCTAAAAGATATGTTATTGTCTATGCTGGTGTGTGGAGATTGTAAGATAACAATGGGGGGAAAGGATATGGAAATAGACCTAGTTGTAATGGCCATGTATAATTTTGATGTTATCATAGGAATGGATTGGCTTCGTAAGTATCGTGCCCAGATGGATTGTTATAGGAAAGTGATCCAATTTACCTTACCTGATTAGTCTAGTTGTGAATTTCTGGGAGGTCAGACCCACCTACCTGTATCGCTTATTTCAGCAATAGAAGCCCGTGCGTTACTTGACAAAGGATGTCAGGGTACTTGGCCATGGTTAGAGACTATACTAAGGAAGAGCCTAAGATCAATGAAATTCGGGTAGTTAACGAATTTCAAGATGTATTCCCTGAGGAATTGCCTAGATTGCCGCCAGAGCGGGAAATTGAGTTTGAAATTGAGTTAATGCCTGGAACAGGACCTATATCAAAAGCCCCATATAGGATGGCCTTAGTCGAATTGAAGGAATTGAAAGTGCAACTACAAGAGTTGCTTGACAAATGATTCATTAGACCAAGTGCTTCACCTTGGGGTGCACCGGTCTTATTTGTGAAAAAGAAAGATGGATCGATGCGCTTGTGCATTGATTATAGGTAGTTGAACCAGGTGACCATTAAGAATAAGTATCCTTTGCCTAGAATTGATGACCTGTTTGACCAACTCCAGGGAAGTTCGGTCTTCTTTAAGATTGACTTAAGGTCGGGATACTATCAGCTGAGGATTAAGAAAGAGGACATTCCTAAGACTGCGTTCAGGACTAGTTATGGACACTACGAGTTCCTTGTTATGCCATTTGGATTGACTAACGCGCCGGCTGCATTTATGGATTTAATGAATAGGGTATTTAAACCTTATTTAGACCAGTTTGTGATTGTTTTTATTGATGATATCCTGATATATTCGAGAGGACCTAAAGAGCATGAGCAACACTTGAGGATAGTTTTGCAAACCCTGAGAGAGCATAAGTTGTATGCCAAGTTTAGTAAGTGTGAATTCTAGCTGGACCAGATAATATTTTTAGGGCATGTGGTATCAGGAGAAGGAATTGCAGTAGACCCGGCTAAAGTTGAGATGGTAATAAATTGGTCGAGACCAACGACACCTACTGAAATACGAAGTTTCTTAGGACTGGCTGGTTATTATAGGAGGTTTATTGAAGGATTTTCACGACTGGCAGGACCTTTAACTAAGTTGACCCAAAAGAATGTAAAATTTGAATGGAATGGAGAATGTGAAAGGAGTTTCCAGGAGCTTAAAAGGAAATTGATCTCGGCTCCAATCCTGACTATACCGACTAGACTTGATGGTTTTACAGTGTATAGTGATGCATCTCACAAAGGACTAGGATGTGTTTTGATGCAGCATGGCAATGTTGTAGCTTATGCATCTAGACAATTAAAACCCCATGAGCTGAACTACCCAACGCATGATTTAGAGCTAGCAGCTATAGTGTTTGCCTTGAAGATATGGAGACACTATCTGTATGGGGAAAAATTTGAAATTTATACGGACCATAAGAGTTTGAAATACTTGTTCTCACAAAAGGAGTTGAACATGAGACAAAGGAGGTGGATGGAGTTGTTAAAGGATTACGATTGTGAGATAAAATACCATCCAGGGAAGGCGAATAAGGTAGAAGATGCTCTTAGTCGTAAGTTGGCTATGGAGATGGCTAGTTTAAGAATGGCGGAATGGAGCTTGTTAAAGTCTGTTATAGACTCAGAATTTTAATTAAAAGTAGATTGTCTTACTGGTATGCTTAGTGCATTAAGGATTGAACCTGAAATTATTTAGAAAATTAAAATCCTGCAAGAGTATGACCCGGAGATTTTGAAAGTGAAAGACGCTGTGTCTTTAGGAAAAAGACCAGAATTTCAAGTCTCTGATGATGGAATGGTAAGATGCCAAGGACGACTTTGTGTTCCTGACAACGAAGAATTAAAGAAGGAAATTCTGTCGGAGGCACATAAGAGTAATTATAGTATCCATCCATGTAGCACAAAGATGTATAGGAATTTACGTCAGCAGTTTTGGTGGAATGGTATGATGGCAGATACGGCTAAGTACGTTTCTCAATGTTTGACGTGCCAGTAAGTAAAAGTGGAATATCGCAAACCCGCAGGACTCTTGAGACCATTAGACATTCCAGAATGGAAATGGGAGCATATAACGATGGACTTTATACAAAGATTACCAAGGACGTCAAGCAGTCATGACTCTATTTGGGTTATAGTGGACCGTTTGACTAAATCGGCTCATTTCCTAGCAATTCGCACGGACTACCCAATGGACAAATATGCGGACATGTATGTAAGTCAAGTGGTACGCTTACATGGTGTTCCATTGACTATTACCTCGGATCGGGATTCGAGATTCACTTCGAACTTTTGGCGAAGTCTTCAGATTGCATTAGGAACTAAGCTTCAGTTTAGTACTGCTTTTCATCCCCAGACAGATGGACAAACAGAAAGAATAATTCAGACATTAGAGGATATGTTAAGGGTTTGTGTAATTGATTTCAAAGGAAACTAGGATGAAAGATTGCATTTGGTGGAGTTTGCCTATAATAATAGTTTTCAGAAAAGCATAGGCATGGCTCCTTATGAAGCATTATATGGAAGAAGGTGTAGGACTCCTGTCTGTTGGAGTGAAATAGGTGAAAGGAAATTGACAGGACCTGAACTGGTACAATTTACCACTGAGGTTGTTGAAATTATCATAAAAAGGCTTACTCAGAGTAAATAGAAAGACTACACAGATAAGCGTAGAAGGCCTTTAGAATTTAGTGTGGGAGATCATGTATTCTTGAAGGTATCTCCAATGAAAGGGATATCTCGATTTGGGATGGAGGGTAAGTTAAGCTCTAGATTTGTCGGACCTTTTAAGATACTTGATTGGATAGGGGATGTAGCTCATCGTTTAGCGTTGCCTTCTAAGTTGGGAAATTTGCATGATGTGTTTCATGTATTGATGTTGAGGAAGTACCAGCTAGATCCTGGTCACATACTCGATCATGAAGCCATCGAAGTGGATGAAAAAGTAAGGTACATCGAAGAGCCTGTGCAGATATTAGATCGAAAGGAACAAATTCTTAGGACTAAGAACATCCCATTGGTTAAGGTACTATGGCGACATCATGATATGGAGGAAACCACATGGGAAAGTGAGGATCAGATGAAGGGAAAGTACCCCTATTTGTTTCAAGAAGGCACGAGTGGTGTCTAATTTCGAGGACGAAATTCTCTAAGGAGGGGAGAATTGTGGCATCCCAAAAATCCAAGACAACCTCTAGAGGAATTAAAGCCCGTAATTAGGTAATGGAATTACCTATGGTATATGTTTTAGTCATTAGTTTTCTCTTAAGACTAAGTGATATATGCTTGTGTTCATGAGATTTTAAATTAGATAAATTAATGAGAATAATCTATGCTTGGCTATGCACTTTATAGACTAAGTTCATATAAATAAAATGTTACAAGATTTTGGCCATGTGGAATTTAGTAATTTAAATTCTTAAAAGAAAGAATAAGAAAGGGAAAAATTGATTTGAATTAGGATGGGCCTTAGGCCCAAGAGTGGACCTTTAATGGGCCAAGTTGGCTAGCCCATTGAAGCCCACAAGAGGCTGCCGTCGACCATGAAAGGGGGGAGGAGTGGCCGTCCCATTTGCTGGCCCAATTGCTCTCAAAGCCCATTATGCATGAGCCTTGCCAAGTGGCAAAAAGAGGCTTGCATGCATTGGCCCTTGGAGTGGCAAGTAATCATTGCCAATGATGGAAGTTTGGGGGAATAAAAGGGAAAGAGAGAGAGAGAGAGAGATGGCCGGTTGTGTCATTCGGCCAAGTGAGAGAGAGAGAGTGAGGCCGAGAGAAGAGAAGCCGAGAGGGAGGAGGAGTCGCCCGTCGCCGCCCGCACGCCATCCGTCCGTCGCCGGTGTGCCGTCTCTTTTGCTGCTGTTCGTTCGGTCTTTAAGGAAAGTTGGGATTGATTTCCACTCTTGCATGTGTGTCTTGCATGTGTGGTTGAGTTCTTGGATGTTTAGAAGCTAGAAATCGAAGTGCATGAGGTTTGTTCTTGGAGATGCTTGCTGTTTTCGTATGAACCGCCTGAACCAGAATCTTGTGAGAGCTTGAATGCATGTTTCGAGTTTGATTTTGACCTTGATTCCTTCATGAAAGTTGTAGCCAACATCTTAAACTACAACATACAAAAATTTGCGACAAAATGATGGAGATTTAAGGGGTCAAACCATCATCCTACAAAGATACTAGATCTGGAACGATTTCGCTAACCTTTTGGTAGATTTGTGGTTGCATGTTGATTTTTACTAAGAATCTCTCTTAGAATTATTCAATAAACTTGTAGAGAACATCCTAAATACTAACATACTCAAATTTGAAGTAAAATGAGCAAGTGTAGCCTAGTGAATCGACTTACTCTTGAAGACGGTAAATCTGGAAACACGGTACAGGACGCCTGAGAATTCATGGACCCGTATGGTGACTATTCCTTGGAAATCTGACTTAGATCGAAATTTGTAGGAGACCTCTTGAAGTAAAAAATATCCAAATTTCAGAGGAAACAAAGAAGAATAGAGGGGTGAAAACTCGATATTTCGGAGATGACTTCACTGGACATTTCGGTGCGAGAACCAGAAGCTTTGTACGACTATAGAAACATATCTAAAACGAATCTGGTTTAGAAGTCTTCATGAAAAATCTACTTTAGTGTCTTAAATATAACCTGATAAAAGTTCATAATTTTTGGAGGTCGTTCGGGTATTTTAATCGAATTATTTCGAAAACTGCACATTCTGTTTCTATCCGAATTGCATGCTGAAATTGTGTGGATTATATCTTCTTGTGTGGAACTCTATTGGGCATGTGTTTTTCATGAAATTACTATCTTATTGTCTTGTCTATCACATGCCTTGATTTCATGATTTTTGAGAAGCATATGGATATTTAATTTAAATATTTTCTAAAAATGGTACATGCTGGAATTTTGTAAAAAGGCATGGAATATGGACCATTTTAAATAGCATGGACTCCATGAATCGTATTGTTATGGATGATGGTGTCTTGCTGCATGTATGATGATGATTTGAGATGCATGTATGCATTCAAAGGATGAATATGATCTTGATTGCCATTGCATCACATGCCATGTTAAATTGAACTATAATTGAAGATGTGAATTGAGATAAATGAGAAGGCCGTCGGAGGTGTGAGCCGATGATGCCCCGGGAGTGTCGGGATGCCAGGCTAGAAGGGTACGGCCGGTTGCCCGGTGGCCTTAAATGATTGGATGCCGGAGGGTCCTCGTGATGCCAGTTGGGGTACGAGATGCCCGGAGAGTGAGGGAGCCGAATAGTCTGAATTGTATCTTGGATACATGTGGGATGCAAACATTGATCCCGAGAAAGAGAAATGTGGCAGTCCAAGATGAAATTGGAATTAAATCATGCATGGTGATATATGCATGACATGATGCATGATGATATATGCATGACATGACGCATGATGATATATGCATGATATGATGATGATGATGTTACATGCATGGATGCATGGTAATGATGATGGTACATGTGATATGATGATGATGTTACATGCATGGATGCATGGTAATGATGATGGTACATGTGATATGATGATGATGTCATATGCATGGATGCATGGTAAGGATGATGCCATATGTGACATGATGATGGTAAGTGTAAGATATGATGGTGATGTCTATATGATGATGATGGTATATGAGTTATGATGACATGTGCATGATGCCATGGTATGTTATGCATGGATACTTGTATGTCATGTGATGCTATGATTGTGATGACTGCATGACATGATGTATTGAGTAGCTTATTGATCCTTTACCTGCTGAGTGGTTGTACTCACCCCTTCGGGGACCAACATTTCAGATTAGTAGGATGCCGCTTCCTGCTGTCACGCGGGGCGTGTTTTACGGCCTACCTTCTGATGTAGAGGTCGAGTGGGAGGAGTTTGACTGTCCCTCCGTTCCTGGACTGATGTATATTTGAGTGCGTTGTTTAGTTATGTACGATGTGGGCCTGGCTGAGGGCCCTGTTATCCAGGAGTTCATATCCGTCGATGTTCGCCGAGACGGAGTGATGCGTGGGATGTTGCCGCCGCCACCGCCTGATCCACCGGGATGGGTGTGAGGGCCCGTGTGTGTCAAGTAGGAGCAGACATTTTGGATGGTTAGCCGACACTAGTGATGGGGGATCTTGCACGTTAGTCGTAGTGGGTTAAGCGTTTCTTTTTGGGTTTATGGCCGAGTGTGGCTACATGTCCTTGCCTTACTTTTGATGTACCGACCCAAGGAAACCCATCTTAAAAATATGTAAATAAAGTGTCATGGCTTTGTCTTTATTATGATGTTTAGTGGTGTGCAATTGTATCATGGTTGTTGGAGGGGGAGATGGTGATATTATATTTTGCTTTCGCTAATGAGTCGCGCTGGGACCGTTTTCAATATATATATACATAGATGTCCATGATTTACGACTCTTCTTTTAAGAGATGTAATTTGGTGTAACGTTTGGTGGCTGTGGCGACCTAAGGGGGTTCGGGGTGCCACAGCATTGCATTGCATTATCTTGATGAGCATGGGGTAGAGAGATATTGATTTTGCTTCCGTTATATGAATTGCGTTGGGACCAATTTAAATGATATAAACCCTCAGGACATATGGAGAGACTATAATTCAATGGTATCAGAATGACATGTTATTAGGGTACAAGGAAAGGTAAGACGACTATGGCGACCTCAACGGATCGGGGGTCGTGTTTTTCGGGGGCGCCACAACAAGTCCTGGGAACGTCACAAAATTCTATCGACCACCGAGGGACGTGCACGCACTCGAGGGTCAAGGCGTGACATCCCTATTTAGTGGTATCAGAGTGAGATTAGTGTTTGGAGTGATAAGGTGTGATGGGTTTTGGGATAGTTAGTAGAAAAGGCTTTTTCCTTATGCAGACACTTGTGATTTGCTAGCTGTTTGGTAGTTTGTGTGGGTCACTCAATTTTCCTAATTCAGGGTGGAATTAGGAGGCAGGTTCTGTAGAGATCTTGTAGGATGAGTGATCTGGATCAGAAGATTCCAAAGAGGAGGTTTGTTGCATCTGTCACTTGGGATAAGACGCCGATTAGGATCGATCCCCGAGGAAGAGCGCAGACTTAGGCTAGTTGAGGGAGAGAATACCGCCTCAGGTCGGTACTGGTGTAGCAGTATTTGACGATCCTAGATTAGATAGGATCGTGCAGACATTTGAGACTTTAGGAATTTTGACGGGACAGTAAGTTCATAATCATGTTACCGCTATCGCTGCTACAGCTGCACCTGCTGAAGTCTAACCTAGGATTGTGATCGGGGGGAGACCGAGCCACAAGCTGGTAGAGCAGCTCCTGAGACTTAAGCCACCGAGGTTTAGTGGTGTGGGCGACCCTGAGACTGCGGCCCTTTGGTTAAGGGATGTTAAGAAGACCTTCACCGTGCCGAGGTGTTCAAAAGAAGATCGAGTACTTTTGGCGGCTTATCAGCTTCAAGGTAACACCAGTACGTGGTGGGAAGCCACTCAAGGAAGAGTGTTCCCGGAAGGCATAGCTTAGACTTAGGGTGCCTTTTGTGAGGCTTTCAATGGAAAGTACTTCTCAGATAGTGCGAGAGAGTCCAAGGTGGTAGAGTTCCAACGGCTTTGCCATAATTAGATGTTCGTAGATCAGTATAAGATAAAGTTTGCAGAGTTGTCTAAGTATGCACCGAGACTAATTGAGGACCCATTAAGTGGGACAAAGAGGTTTTTAGACGATTTAAAACTGGACATTGAACGTTAGTTGATGTCTCTGAACTTGAAAGATAAGCAAGCTTAGGATAGTGCACTACTAGGATGGGTGACCTCCTAGGATAGTGCCTAACCATGCGCCAAAGGGTAAAATTGTGAGGCTCGGTATGGGATGGGCCAAAGCGGACAATGCCTCTGTGAGTTAGTCCCTATAGAAACGGGACCCCTTCAGTAGATGTGTAGCTCGGGGATGAACCGGGTGAAGGTTGGTAGGCCTGTAACGACCCGGTCCGATGAGGGTGGGGAGTGATTGCCGAGGCTAGAGAGCTTGGATAAAGAGTGGCTCCTAGTAGGCTTCTAGGATGGTGAAGGGGGTAGGAATGAACCAGACTATGCACTGAACATAAGGGGCAGTCTTTTTGGGATAATTTATCAAAGTGGTGAAACGAAAGTATCGTTAAGCTTGTAGAACTTCGGTTTAGTGGAATGAGGTTGGAGAAAGGAGGAGCATCTTGTAATAATGGATTGTTATTGTGAAGCAATTCAGTTTAATTTGGTGGCAAGAGGTAATTTTGAATTCATTGAAAATCGAAGGACCCTCGATTACTTTGATTTCATTTGTTGAGGCAACCTGGTTACTAGATGGGGGTTGCCAAGGTTAGTTGGCAATCGTAGTTGACACGATAGTTGAAGAGTTGAAGATCAAAGATATTGCTGTGGACCCAAGCAAGATTGAAGCAGTAATTAATTGGCCAAGACCAACTACAGTGACAAAGATCAAAAGTTTTCTGGGTTTAGCAGGGTATTGCTGATGGTTTGTAGAAGGGTTTTCTACGTTAGTGTCACCATTGACTCGACTTCTAAAGAAGGAAGAAAAATAATTGTATGGACAGGTGAATGTGAGTATAGTTTTCAAGAGTGTAAGGAAAAACTGACTACCGCACATGTGCTGACCATACCATCTAGTCTAGAAGAATACGAGATCTATAGTGATATGTCATTTAGAGGACTAGGTTGCATGTTAATGTAGCATGGTAGAGTTGTTGCTTACACGTCCCGTCAATTGAGACCTCATGAATTGAACTATCCAATGCATGACTTAGAACTCGCAACAATTATTTTTGCTCTAAAGATTTGGAGACATTATTTGTGTGGAGAAAGATTCAGATCTTCATGGACCATCAAAGTCTCAAGTATTTATTTTCTCAGAAGGAATTGAATATGAGACAACGTCACTGGATGGAACTTCTGAAGAACTATGATTGTGATATTTTGTATCACCCAGGAAATGCGAATAAAGTCGCTGATACGCTGAGTCGGAAGTATTCAGTTGCCCAAATGGTATTCAAGAAATGGACTTTGATCAAGAAGATTAGAGATTCGGATTTCAAGTCTAAGGTAGGTCACCTTTCAAATCTTATGTTCACCCTCAGAATTGAATCAGAACTACAAATGAGAATCAAGACACTTTAGTGGACCGACCTAGAGATCCAGAAACTTGTACAAGAGGAGGTAGGAAAGAGAAAACCAGACTTCCACATTTTAGAAGACGGAACGTTGAGATTCAGAGGATGATTATGTGTACCTGATGATGCAAACATAGCTAAGCATGTCGCCAAGTGTTTGACGTGTCAGCAAGTCAAGGCTTAGCACTGTAAACCAGGAGAACTTTTACAACCTCTCGAGATTCTCGAGTGGAAGTGGGAGCACATCACTATGGATTTTGTGATAGGCTTACCGAGGAGTTAGAGGGGTAATGATTCCATTTTGGGTACTGGTTGACAGACTGATGAAGTCGGCCCGGTTAATCGCAGTACTGAAAGATCTTGATTTGGATAGGTATGCAGAGCTGTACGTCCATCAAATTGTTTGTCTACATGGAGTGCTAGTAACGATTACGTCCGACCGAGACCAGAGATTTATAGCTGCATTTTGGAAAAGTTTGCAGACTGCCTTAGGAACGAAGCTGCAATACAGTACGGCTTATCATCCTCAAATGGATGGCCAGTCTGAGAGGATGATTCAAACCCTCGAAGACATGCTGCGGGCTTGCGTGTTGGATCACAAAGGAAGTTGGGAGGAACAACTTCATCTCATCAAGTTCCTCTACAACAACTATCGGCAGAGCATTCAGATGGCTCCTGTTGAAGCGTTGTATGGTAGAGCATGCAGAACATCGGTATGTTGGTAGAGCGTGCAGAGTTAGTCCAGCAGTTAGTGGATGCCGTCACAGTTATCAGAAACAGATTTAAGACTGCTGAAAACCGCTAGAAAAGCTATGCCAATAAGCGCCGAAGACCATTGGAATTCCAAGTTAGTGAAAACGTGTTTTTGAAATTGTCACAAATGATGGGTACTTCACACTTTGGCAAGAAAGGAAAACTAAGTCCGAGGTACGTAGGTCCCTTTGAAATCTTGACATTCAAGTCCTCTGAGGGATGAATTAATGTGAATTTCGTTAATGCATTGTTGGTTGATCTCATTCGGAATTTATCACTCCTGAGATATTGACCGTGAGGGGAAAGGCTAATAAGGACAGAACTCGTAGGACTAAAGAACTTGACCTCGAAAAACGACTTGACCGTGAGACTTGCGTGAGGACGATCCTTTAGATAGGTAGGCCGATTTCAAGCATGACTAAAAGTCGATTCATGGACAGAACATAATGGAATGACGGGTGATTCTGTTTACTGTTATTAAGCCCACGAACGACCCTAGGCCGATCCTCAGTAATCGTGTACTTTGAAAATGTGGCACCCCTCGAACGGCCCCCGATCCGTTACGGTCGTCACAGTTCGCTTACCTTTCACTTTCCCTAATCACATGTCACTCTGATACCATTTCAATTTGCAGCGGGTCCATAGAACCTGGGGGTTTACATCTTTTAGATCGGTCCCTTATGCAGCTCATATAATGGAAGCATATCTAATAACTCTCTTCCCTATGTTTAGAAAACGATGCACACCTATTAAACATTTTTAGGTAAAGGCCGAACACTTTTATTTACTTAAACCAGATGGACATCATTCATCGGGTACATCAAAATGCCGTAGTCTTCTATACTCGGCTATACTTCAAAAGATGACCAACATCTCCTCCAACAGTCGTATACTTATGGTCCATCGATCAGTGTCGACGTCCAACAGTTCCTTCCTTTGCTATCCTCCTCATCGCGGTCATATCCAACCACTTGATTCATCTACCGGTGGCAGTGGCAGCAGATGTATCTTATCTAGTCTGAAATGTTAGTCCCAAAAAGGGGTGAGTACAACCACTCAACAGGTAAAAGATCCATTAAACTACTCAATGCATTAAACAGAACAATCATGGCATCATAGAGTACACATAGTTCATACATATTAAACATATCTCACCTTTCAGTCATGCATATTACATCAAAACAGCCATATATATACATATATAGGTCACCATGTCATGTGCATATACCACCAATGCACATGTACATATAACATCATACAGTCATGCATACATGTCACCATACCGTGTGCACATACCACCATGCACTTATACATGTTACATCATATAGCCATGCATATATGTCACCATACCATGTGCACATACTACCATGCACTTATACATGTTACATCATACAGCCATGCATACATGTCACCACACTATGCATGATTCAATTTCAGCTCTTGTTTTTCAATTGGATCGCCACATTTTTCTTTCCCGGGACTAGTAATTGCATCCCACATTTCTATTGCTCGCACACAACTTGGCATCGCGAGGAACCTCCGGCACACACCTCCGGGCATCCGGCACACACACTTTGGGCATCTCGAAACTCCCGAGGACATCAAGCACACACCTCCGAGCATCCGGCACTCACCTCTGGGCATCTCGACACTCCCGGGGCATCGTTGGCTCACACCTCCGACGGCATCCTCATTTATCACAATTTATGTTCATAATTGTGTCTCAATATTAACATGGCACATGATGTGATGGCAACAAGGTCAATTCCAGCTTTTGATTTTATATGTAATGCCATATATCATCACACATGCAGCAAGATCAATTACTATTATTTCAGAAAACAGAATGCATTCTTTTTTTTCTTTTTTTTTGGTAAAGGAAAACAGAATGCATTCTTTTTAATTTACATTTCCTAAAATTTAGTAATTGTCTCTAATAATTTCTAAGAATTTAGTACATCATAGACAAACTCTAGGGGCATTTATCTCATGAAGAACATAACACCACCAGAATTTCATACAAAACAGGATAGTCCATACATCACAGCTTTTGAAATTTGCACAATCCAGCTAGCACAGTTTTAGAAAACATTTTCATTAAATACCCAAATGACATTAAAAAATTATGAAATTCGAACATGTGATAGTCAAGACATAAAGGCAGATACTTCATGAAAAACACGACACCAAAAGATCCCCATATGGTTCAATACAGACCACGCATCACAGCACTACTAATTCTGTCCGTTCCACTTGCACAGTTTTTGAAACATTTTTGGTTAAATAGGCAAATGAACTTCAAAAATTACGAAATTTGAATATGTTGTAGGAAAGACATAACTAAAGATATTTCATGCAGAACACTTTTCCAAATGAATCTCATAAAAAACGTTATAGACCACGCATTGCAACATTACCAAGTCCGAACACATCAGATTGCACAGTTTTAGAAACAGTTTCAATTAAATACCCAAATGACATTAAAAAATTATGAAATTTGACTATGTGATAGCCAAGACCATAAGGTAAATACTTCATGAATACATTGAAGTCCGATTCGTCCTAGGTAATTAAATATAGGCGGTTAAAACTTCTGTTCCTAGTACCGAAATTTCCAGATCTAACCATCTCCGAAAGACCACCATTTCACCTACCTATTCTTGTTTTTTTTCTCTAAATTTTTGATATGTTAAACCTCAAGATTTCCTTTACATCTTTTTTAAGAAATCAAAGTGAATTTTCAACAAAAAGATTTCCTTACAGTCCATGCATTCATCAAGGGTGGGTACCAAAATCTCCAGATCCAGTCTTTCCAAAGAATAACGATTTCACCCACTTATACTTGTTTTTTTTTGTCCCAAATTTGATTATGTTATACTCCAAGAAGTCCTTTACAACTTTCATTGAGAGGTCAAAGCTAAAATTCAACTAGAACATCACATGCAAGTCACTAGAACATCCAAGGTTGAACTGTTTTTGTCAAGAACAGTACACTAGACTAGAGCACCACTCTTATAACTTCAATTTTTCACATTCTATACGTCCGAAATTATTACCATTCAATCACACACACTAAGCACAGCATGCAAGAGTAGATCAAAGGATCCCACTTGTCTCTAGACCGAGCAATGGCGAGCACACGGCGGCGACGGACGGCAATGCATGGCCCCTCCTCCTTCCTTCTTCCCTTCTTCCTTTCTTCATTTCTTCCTTCTCTTTCTCTCCTCTCTCTCTCTCGGACGAACCCTCCTCTCTCTCTCCCTCTCTCTTGCTTAAACCGGCCACCCTTTTCCCCCTAATTTCCTTCCCTTTATCATTAGCCATCATCACCTTTTGCATGGGGTGACACTTGGCCATCACTATGGGACAACTGGGGGAGGCATGCAAACCGGACTCCCCCCCCCCTCCTTCGTGCGACAACAGCCCTTCATGGGCTTATGGGCCGGCCATTAAGGCCCATCTTAGGCCCAACACTCTTGGGCCTAAGACCCAAGCTTAAATAAATCCAGAATTGACCCTTTTAAAAACTAACTAAATCCCTATTAAATCAAAGTACTAAATTGTAAATTAAATGGCTATACACTTGCAACCATAAATCCATAAGTTCCAATTTATAATACATATGGCCAAAGATAGAACTTTCTCATTGTGAATCATGGATCATGGATCAAAAGGCTACAAATATACAATAACGGTGTTTCCATCACCTATCCATGGCTCATGGCATACTTAGGGATTTTCATGAAATTCTAGGATGCCACAGAAAAAAGAATCCATCCTCCATAATTTTATGTAGTCAAGGATGTCCATGAGTCGAGATGTCTTGAATGTGGTTTGGCACGAGTTGGTCACGTGTGAATCCTCAAAGACGCCTGTTAGTCTGAGTTGTACCCAAAATGGCATTAGGGTGAAATTCACGTGGCATGAGGACTAAAGATTGGACCTTGAATTATCGGGAACGTTCGGGACAGAAGAAGCTACTTGGAGGAGTGAAGAATCGATGACACGACAATATCCCCACCTTTTTGAAGAAGAATTTTAATGGTTTAAATTTTGAGGACGAAATTTTTGTAAGAGGGAAAGAGTTGTGACATCCCGAAATTTCGGAAAAGAAATTATCAGATAAAAATCGGAGATTGGAAGAAAAAGAAAAATGATAACAATATTATTATTTTTCTCTCTCCTCCTTCTCCTCTCCTTTACGCTCCCTCCTCCTTTGACCGAAAGTCTTCTTCCTCCCTTTTCTTTTCTCTCTCTTCTCTCTCTCTTCCTCACGTTTTCTTCTCCCCTCCTTTGCACGCAATTTCCTCCCCCTCTCTTTTCTTCTCTCTTTCTTCTTTTTCCCCTCTCTCTCCCACTTTTCCACCCCTCACATACACCAACTTCTTCTGCTGCAATTTCCCCGCAACTTCCCCTCTCTTTTTTATTGTTTCTCTCTCCCACTTTCCCCCCTTCCTCCTCTTGACAACCCCACTCCCATGTCCCTCTTCTTCTTCTCTTTTTCTCTTTAATTTCTTTTCTACTTTGCTTCCAAAACAGCATCGTGTGCTGCTGTTTTTGCCCCAAGCCAGCCATCACCTTGAGCCATGGACGTGGGCCATCACTGTCCGCAAGCCGCCATCCACCATCGAAGAGCCGCACCACCTGTCCGCGAGCCATCCTCCCGCCGTTCGTGCCAAATCAGAAACCACTGCCGAGACCCATTTTTAACGAGTGCCTCCATGACATTTTGGATGTAACCGTGAGTAGCCCTCACCACCACCGTCCCACTCATGTCGTTGGAATTGTCGTCGGGTGAGTTTAGCTCTTAATCCTTTGATTAGTGCCTAAACTTGCTTAGGAGGTTGATTTGTGCTTAAGGGTTGTTTAGATTAGTGTTACTCTAATTAGTGAGATTAGCACATTTGAGGTGCATTAGTCCAAATTAGTGGATTTCCTGCAATTCAGACTCTTGGACACTTGCGGTTTGCTAATTTTGTAAACTAAGATGTATTGTGATTTTGAAGTGATTTCTTTATGAAGAAATGTTTTAGACACCTTTAATCATAACATACTGTGGCACCCGAGAATTTCGCAAACCGTGATTGTGCGACAGCAGTGACTGATTAATGAAAGTATCGCCGAATGGTATCATTAGTATTTTGCACGGACATTGCTTCGATTCCATTGTCGGACTCATAGGTCGCGTTTAGAAGTATTTCGATCATCGCATAAGTCATAGTCCTGTCCTTGCCCACTATCTCTAATGAAGCCGAGAGTGTGCTATAAGATATGTCGACAATTATATTTTTTCTATATTGATTTTTTGGTCATCCAATTGTGTACCCTACTAACCGAACCCCAGTACATTGTTGCGACCTCGTGTAGTCGCGAAAGTAATTATTTTTCAGCACTTGTATTTGCTGAAATTAAGAGTCGAATATTGGGGAAATTGAACTGTGAGCGAGGACCCAACACGGCCATGCATGGCCATGTGAGTAGATTACAATTAACCCATGCATGTGTGGAGACTAAGGCAAATGGATAGAGAAGATGTTGGGCTGTATCATTAGGATAATGAGCCGCAACTCACCGGCCCAAAACCTCTCCACATTAACCTCTAATTGTCGACATAATTGGTCAACCATGAAGAAGAGACGTTGACTGTAGCTTGGCTGGGTGATACCACGTTGCTGGCGTATGGACAGCCAGTGAAATGCACGGGGAGGCATGCTAAAGACATGTCCATTCTAGCTGTCTGTTCCCCCTGCAGCCACCGAAACATGTCTCTCTTTTGTTGATTGGTTTTAGCAAAACTGGTGATCTTGTGCTCGTGAAAGTGGGTAATTGAGAGAGAGTGAGCGAAACCAGGAGTAATCGAGAGAGAGTGAGCGAGAAAGGTTGCGAGTGAGCAGTGAGAGGGTGAGTCGGCAAGGGAAGGAAGGAGATTAGTCCCCGCCGTGCGTGCGCGTTGCCGCCGTCGTTGAGCCACGCACTCCTCACCGTCTCACCACACGCTGTTGAACCGTAGGACATCAAGGCAAGTAGAGTCTATTAATCTACCCTTTGCATGCTGTGATGTGTGTGTGATGAATGGTGAATTTAGGATGTGGATGAAGTGTGAAATTTCGAAGCTATGAGTGTTGTGTTCTAGCCTAGTGTTCTATTTCTGGAAAAACAGTCCGACTTTTGATGATTTCGTGAGTTACATACGATGTTCTAGTGGGAATTTGGCTTTGACTTCTTGATGAAAGTTGTAAAGGACTTCTTGGAGAGTAACATATAAAAATTTCAGAAGAAATGAACAAGTATATACTGGTGAAACCATTTTTCTTTGAAGAAGCTAGATTTGGAAACTGTTATGTTGATCTGTTGTGATTACATGGATTTTGTGAAATTATCCAGTCCGAATTTGATCTCATGTTCTTGAGAAGAGTTGTAGAAAACATCTTGAGGAGTAACAAAATAGAATTTGAGAATAAAAGGACAAGTATTGATCGGGGAAAAACGATTTTCTTTGAAGAGGATGAGTCTGGACAGTGAAAGGAGAGTTAGGGAGAGTTATGAAAATTATATCTTTTAATCCAAAAGGAATTAGACTTAAATTTCTTCATGAGATTTTTACCTCTAGATCTCAGCTATGAAATATTAGAATCTCAGAATTTTCCGAGTTCATTTAATATTTTAATCGAAATTATTTCTGAAACTGTGCAAAAGTGGTGCTGAAATTTCTTTTGCTGTGATGTGTGGGTCTATGTAGGTGATGTGGAACTTTCTTGACATGGTGTTCTTCACAAAATATCTTCATCTGGATCTTGTTTACCTCATGTTAAATTTTCAGAATTTATTGAGATTGTTTACTAATTTTTCAAGAATTTTTACTAAAGAGGTGCATTCTGTTTTACCTGAAAATTGGTTCTATTTTAAAACTCCAATGAACTGCTTTATGAAATGTGATATCGTGGGTGTTATGTGTACTGCATGTACAGTGACGTTTGGCATATCATATGACATCAAAAAGCTAGTTTAGACATTTGATATTGTTGCATCAAATGCCATGTTGAAAATGAGACATATATGTGAATATACATTGTGATAATGATGATACTGTCAGAGGTGTGAGCCGACGATGACCCGGGAGTCGGGGTGCCCAAAGGTTTGAATGAGTCGATGCCCTTTGGATGTCTGGTTGTATTATGAATACATGCCCAGAGGTTTTTCCCAGGAGTGTGGGGATGCCCGGTTGTATTATGATACATGCTTGGAGGGAGGGGTTGTATTATGATGCATGCCCAAAGGGTAGGGGTAACCATTTTCATGGCGAGCCCCGGAGATTCTTCGTGATACCAAGTGGGATGCGAGATGCCCGGAGGTGTGTGCCGGAGGCTCCTCGCGATGCCAGGTTGGGTGCGAGTGATAAATTGAGGGATGCAAACATTGGTCCCTGGAAGAAAAATGATGAGATCCTTGTGAGAGATAAATACTGAAATTGAATCATGTGCATGGGTGTATGCATATTGCATGATGCATGATCTGCTTATGAAAGTAAATTAATGCTATTTGACATTGAGAATGCGATCATGAAGGCTTGAATGGATCTCATAGGGATGTATACATGATAGCATGGATGATATGAATCATGCGTATGTATGGAATATGGCATGCATTGAACCTCATGGAAATGCAAGCATGAACTGCAAGGTGAGATATGCATGACTGTATGGCGATATATGCACGACTACATAGTGATGTATGCTCGATAGTATGGATGATATGTGCTTTACTTGTGATATCTTGATTGTCTTGCTTGTTGCATTGTGTAGTTTGATGGATCTTTACTGCTGAGTGGTTGTACTCACCCCTTTTGGGGACTAACATTTCAGACTAGATAAGATACCTCTGCTGCCACTGCCATCGGTAGATGGATCAAGTGGTTGGATATGACGGCCGGGAGAAGGATAGCAAAGGAAGGAATTGTTGGACGCCGACACTGATCGATGGACTTTAAGTATACGACTGTTGGAGGAGATGTCGGTCATCTTTTGAAGTATAGTTGAGTATAGAAGACTACGGCATTTTGATGTACTAATAAATGATGTCCATCTGGTTTAAGTAAATAAAAGTGTTCGGCTATTACCTATAGATGTTTAGTATGTGTGCATCGTTTTTTGAATATAGGGAAGTGATTTGTTGGATGTGCTTCCGTATATGAACTGCGTAAGGGACCGATCTAAAAGATGTAAACCCCCATGGTTGAATGGACACACTGCAATTGAAATGGTATCAAAGAGACATGTTATTAGAGAAAGTGAAAGGTAAGGGAACTGTGGCGACCCTAACGGATCAGAGGCCGTCGAGGGGTGCCACACATAGATTTTTCTCAGGATTTTTTGGAATTAAAAAGAAGACGATTTTAGCTCCGTTATCTTTAAATAGAAAGTCATACTATATTGGAAATCCCGACCTATTATGATTCTAAGGGTGTTTATTGACCATTAAGGTTCGAATTTCCAAATGGTTTTTCCATAAAAGTTGTTTATTGCATCTTCTAGTTTAACATACTAAAATTTCAGATCAAACGGACATGTTTAAGACCTCAAACCAAACTGATTTCGAAAAATTGACTTTCTAGGAACGAACCTAGCTTTGGTGTTGGGTTGAGCGCCGAAAGTGTTTTTAAATACTATATCAAACAATGGGATTTTCAAAGAGATGACATGAACTTTCTGGTTCGATCTGACCGTGTCCCCACACATGATTATTTTACCATGCATTTCTAATATGAAGAAAGTAGGTTGGGATCACCATTTTAATTAAGGTATTTGAGTGCAGTACATGGTGTCCTGGGCCAAAATTGAATGATTGTGTGGATGATATGAGATTCCATCACGAGCCTTTGGGGTCGGACGATGCTCCTTTGGGAATGCCCCTAGTCAACGGATGCCGGTCGCAGTGAAGGCTAGGTTGATGCTCCTATATAGAATGCTGTCTAGAAGTAGATGTTGCCGTGCTCGATGGTGCGAGACGATGCCCGGCTACGCCGGAAGACTACTGACTGTTGAATCGGCCGTGGCCGGTGGGTCGAAATGAATTGGAACGCATGAGTGTTAAGATAGTTGGGCCTTATTATAGGGTAAGACTGTATGGCATGGAATGAGACGTGTCACATCGATTTTAATCAGGACCTGTGTGATTGATCAATATGTGTTGTATGACGCACTAATGTGCAATAATGCATGAGAATCATGGCATCTTTGGTTCCACTCATGCATGAGTTACGCACATTGTTTATGGCACGCATGCATGAATAGATAACGCATTTCACATATGATTCCGCTGTGCTGAGAACAAAGCCTTGAGGGGTGGCCCGATTGGGATGGCGGTTCGTGCGTGCTAATGCGGGCCCAAAGAGGACAAGAATGGGCTAGGATGAGGGATGGCGGTGCGTTCGCGCCTTTACCCCAAACAGTGCGTTTGTGTGGCAATGGCCAGGTGAGTCGCTTGTAACGCGATTCGTGTGTGATTGGTAAACTACATCATCTAATGGCCATGTGCATTGCATGTATTGTGCTGAGTTATGACATGCAGGGTATGGCATACCAGGTAAGGATGTATGTGAATTGACTATTGATTTTTTGTTGTTAATCTTTGGTTTGTTTGTGGGATGGTTCTAAAGAGATACCCCGAGTTGAGTTGGTGTACTAACTAGGGCTTAAGGGTGGAACTCGCTGAGATTTATATCTCACTGGTTATTGAATAACCATTTTCAGGACCCTAGTGTTAAGAACCCGGAGCTTGAAGCAAAAGGGTCTGGAGCATAGGTGGTTCAGTAGTCCTTTATGAGATAGACCTTCTTATAAGCTTGGGGTATTTATGAAAGTGTATTTGATTTAAACTGCTTGTTCTACTTTTCTTTGTATTTGATTTGAAATTGGTTGTCCTACTTTTCTATCATATGTTTGTTGTTGTCAGAGGATTAGTTAATTCGCTTCCACATGTGCAATAAAATGAAAGGAGTCAGCGACAAGTCTTGGGAATGTCGCAAAATTCTATCGACCACCGAGGGATGTGCGCGCGCTCGAGGTTCGGGGTGTGACATAGATAGTATAGCTCGCTCAAAGCTAACATATCAAGTCCGTAGACTGATATAGTATACCTATGATGCTCATCCTAAGCTGATAAAATACACCGCTTGCCCAAAGCTGACATATTAAGTCCGTAGATTGATATAGTATACTTGATCTCACCAACTGAGAATGCCACCCTTTTTATTATTCTCGACTAAAATAATCGTGTGTGGGTACACGGTTATCCTTAGCCAAAATACAATATTTCCCTTTCCAAAAATCCCACAATTTATGCAATCCATAAAAAAAATTTTTGTCTTGTAAACCGACACTCGGTTATTTCCCAATCAAATACTAAAAATTTAAAATTTTGGGATATAGCCCAAAATCACAAATTACACTCAATTTGCATAAAATAACAGCCAGCTAAATAAACCAACCATACAATTGCAATCATCATGAAATTTCGGTCACCAACTATCCCGGTCTAATTTTCGAAAAATAATAATTAAGTAAATAATTAAAAAAATTAATTAATAAATACCCATAAATACCAAAAATAGCAACTTAGGCTGGAAAAGCCTAATTAAAAGCCGAGACGGGCCCGGAAAAATTCTGAGACTCGTTAGATAAATACTAGAGCTTGTCTAGACTCTAATTACACTACTCTAACCACCTAACATACAATAATGGTTAATTAAATTGCTAATCTATTCTAACTATCCACCTAATCCATACTTAGTCTAAACTAAACAACCCTTAAACGTCATTAATTTACTAATCAAAGATTAGTGAGTTAAACTCACTTGATTAATGAGCCAATTGAACCACGATGACGGCAGAGAGGAGACAGGCCAAAAACTTCAAAGTGGCGGTACCAAGCGGGGTCGGGATGGGCTCGAAATCGGCCTCACAAAGCCCACGGTTGAGCTAAGTGGGTTGCTTCGATTCTGCTTGTTGCTGGGCAGCTTAACTTGGGGCTGCTGATGGAGTTGACCGGCTGGATTGCAGGCTGAGCGGGGCTGGAACGAATGACTACTGGACTTTGGTGGTTCCGCTGGTGATTGTTGGGCCTGCGACTTGAAGATGAAGTTGGCTTGTAGGCTGAAAATGGAGCTATTATGTGGGCAACTACCCGAACGAAAGGCCAAGAAGGAGCTGTTGGCATTGACGTCGATTTTGCTGGAGAAAAGAGGCTGACTCGGTGGGCCTGATGAAGAAGCAATGGACAAGCTGCACGTGAGATGGGATGAAAGAGAGGAGACAAGTGAAGCAGCAGACTTTGGCAAAAGAGAAGCCCGTGCGAAGAAGAACAAAGAGAGGAGAGATTGAGAGGGTTCGGTGGGGCAGCGAACATACGGGGAAATAATAATAAAATAATAAAAGAGGAACGGCCGGGGAAAGGATAAAGGAGCAGATGTCGGCTGGGAAAAAACGTGTAGAAAAATTAAAAGAAAAGGGAGAGGGAGAGAGATGTGTACGAGGTAGACGGATAAGGAAGGAGGGTCAACGGTCAAGGAAGAAAAGCAACAGCAGACCACGGTAGGGAATCGGTGGGATGGGCGGCGGGGGGTTTGGTTGGTGAAGGGGAAATGAAAATAATCAAGACACAATTATTTTTTTTTTTTTGCTCAACTTCACACAACGATAACAATTGGTCATTCAAGGCCAATTTCAACACCAACTTGCACAATTTGAAGTCCAATTGAAGACCAAAATAAAATAGTCTCTCAAACCTACGAATTTCCCTCAATTCCGAATTCTATTTCCTTTTTCCCCGAAACCTGATTTCGTAACAAATATCTCCGATTGATGTCCAATTTTGTTGAAGAAAAGCCCACATAATTTCCTTTCATTAAGTAGCTCACACAAAAGGCCAAAATCCCTTCAAATTGACTAATTCAAATTTCCGTTTGTTTTCCGAATCGTCCAAATCGATTTTTCATGAAAATCCCAAACTCGCCGAAAATTCCTCGAAAGATGAGTCGACGTTCCTAAAATTAATCGTGACATGATAGAACTTTCAATTTCTGAAAGTGGGTTCAAATTCGCGGTTAATTTCAATCATACGCGATTTTAGCGTGACCTAACCTACCGGATAGCTTTTATAAATTTTTGGTGCAATTGACCCGTGGTCAATTTTCTTCGAGCCACACGTACATCTTCGATACATTGGCGACTCTTGGTAGTCGTGAAAAATCTCGAGGTTTCAAATACGGGCACATGGTACCCAAAATGATAGAAAATCGGTCTAGTGTCGATTGAAGAGAATTTTGCTATCAGATGGAATCACCAATACTTTGATCACACATCTCAGTCAAATCGATTTATTTCCGGTTTCTGATCGATTTTAATTGTGCCGTAATGACCCTTGCAGACTAGCACGGTCGAGCAGTCAATTCCTGATCGAATTCTCAAGTCTATTTGATTAAAATCCCTTAACGGTTTCACTTGATAGGTTAGTTATCTTGTGAGTGGCAACCTCAGAGAAAAGCACTATAGGCGCATTAATGAAAAGCCCAACTTATCCAATCGAAATAAAAACCTAAAAATCAGGATATCACATGGCATCCTTATGGGTGAGCTTGACGAGAGGGCTACCATTGTAAAGGTACCCCTAAATCTGATATCCACACCCGACCCCTTCTTCTAAGGTGTGCTGCTCGTGTGGATATGGATTGTGACACTCCGCTGTTACGCGAGGTACGAGCTTAGGAGAGCTCACGATCTCGTGGAGGGAACTCACAAGAGGCTTGATCCAAAAGGTGGGGTGATGACGTCTTTTAGAACATGAGTCATGAGGAAACTCATGATCAAGTACCCCTAAACCCGACCTTTCCCCCTTTCCTCTCCTAGAGATGATGAGGGATACGAGGGTGGCGAGATCGGGTCATGACAATATCTGTCCTCAGACCTTTCAGGGATCTCTTAGCCTTTTCCTCTCGGTCCTTTATCAATCTAGTGGCATACCTAGACAACTCAGAAAATTTCACTTCATACTAGTCTATCGTCAATTCCTTTTGTTCTAATTGAACAAATTCAATTATTTTCTTATCCTTAGCACAGTCGGAAAAATGCTTTCTATTGAAAGCTCTAACGAACTCATCCCAATTTACAACAATACCAGGTGGAAAGATTGTATCTCTAGAAGCTCTCCACCAAAATTTGGCATTTACTTCCAGTTGGTATTCTGCCAAGGTTATCTTTTCGGCATCGTTGCAATTCAACAACTAAAAAATTCTTTCTATCCCATAAATCCATTGTTCCACCTCCTCAGAACTTCCTATTCCAGTAAACTTGGTTGGTTTCGATTTCAAGGATTGTTCCACCAATCCTTGAGTACGACGCTCTGCTTTAGGTTGTTGCTGTTGTTGAGCTTGTCTTTCCATCAAATTTCCTATGATAGCCAATGCCTGTAGGATATCCTCCATTCGGGGTTTTGCCCTTGAAGTCGTAGCTTCAGCCCTTGATGGAGGAGAACTCCCTGTTCGAACCATGGTTTCCTGCAGTTCATCAAACATTTGCCTCAGGAACAATTAGTGACTCAGTGTCACTAATTAACTAAAAAGAAAATAACGTAAGAGTGTTACTGGAATCACATAAGTAACATAAAATGTTACTCACACACACATGTAACTTACGATCATTACTGGTATTTTATGAGTGAAAATCAATCACCTGTTATTCGCGGTTAGTCAACTACACCTAGTTAGTGCCTTATTATGTGCATCATTATACCCTCCTTTCTACTAAGGCACCTTATCACTTAAGATAAATCTAGTGCTCTGATACCCCCTTGTGGCACCCTCGACAGCCCACGACCCGTTGGGGTCATCACACCATTTCCTTATACTAGATGTCATTTGTTTTGATACCATTAACTTGCGGTGATTCGCGATTTTAGGGCTTGTCACACTATTCATTGGTCCCTGAGCAATTTTATTGCGGAAGCGGATACATCAACTCCTTTCTAAATCCTAAAATGACGTACATGATATATACATATCAAATAGGCACTTTTATTTACATATATTTTTGTTAGACGACGTTTGTTGGTACACAAAAGCCAAAATGTTATATATTTGCCTATACCAAAGTTGGACCAACTCTTCTGCTAACTAACCCCACTACCATCTAACTAGCTAAGGGCTCCATAATCCAGGGCTCAAACTCGATGATCATATTGGGGTCGAGTTTAGGGTTGGACACCTCCCCATCGGGAACATCAACATCAATGGCATCCCAGTTGATGCCTCCCTTTAAACCCCCAGCCCCTAGTGGACCGTTGAAACCACGGATCGAACCGTGGCTCTTATCTCCTATCCAAAAGTACTACACTGCGAAATGATGAGCCATTAGATTAGGAAGTCCCTCGTCAACCCAGATTGTCATGACCAGAACCCCGGGCACGCGCACATCCCTCGACAGTCGATTAAAAATGCGATGTCCTAGGACACGTCGCCAACCCATTCTTTTTTTTTTTTCTTTCAATTATGCATATGCATAAGTGAATTAAATAAACACCCGGTCAACCGACAACAATAGGGATAGTAGAAATGCAACAAATGTTGCCAAAAACCACATATTCATTTATTCACTTTTACCCCTAGGACGTTTAACGGTACATGCCTTTCTACGACCACTTCCCATCGATCCTCTCAAAATCCGCAGGGATTAAGGCCAACCTACTTCACTAACGGCAGGGCTAGCTAAAAGGGTGTTGCATCTCACGAGCCCATCACATCCGCACTTAGCAGATCTCCATGCTAAGGCCTCGAAAAATGTTAACCACGATGGGGTGAGATAAATCTCAATGAGTCAAAACCCTAAAGCCCAGTTAGCACACAAATTTGCCTCGAAGGGGGTCCTAAACACGCACCACGCATAACTCACCTTGCCTCTGCATGTCCCTGCACATTAGTACATCACATATACTATTATCAATACAACAAACGTAATTTAATAACTGGAACACATCAATTCGTTCACATGGATCCTGATTATAAGGCCAAACCATTATGATACATCCAATACCATGCCACACAATTTTGTCCCATAATCAGGCGCAACTATCACATCCATTTAGGTGTGTTCTAAATATTACGACCTATCGACCACGGCCAACTTGAAAGTCGGCAGTCATCGTGTCTAATCGAGCATCGTCTTGCCCCATCGAACACGGCATCGTCTAGAACCCTCACCTAGACGGCATTCCACACAGGAGCATCGTGCCGCGTAAACGCATCAGGACGGGTTCCACTTAGTGACCATGCAAGCACATCATCAATCAACCTATTTCTTATCTTTCATCAATTAGCCCAAAATACCAAAATTCATTTTAAAACAATAAATGTTGCAATCCCTTTTTTTTTGTTCAAAGCTTTCTGAAATAAATTTGTACGGGGTCACGTATTTGAAATTAACCCGTCAAACTTTGCACGCATCTAGTAGAAAACCTCCTTGTTTTATTGAGCACATAAAATTTGGCATCCAAACCCGACACCTTATTTATTTTATATTTTCTTTTCCAACCACCCCTTTTTGGAAACAATATTTAGTAACCCTTTTTTTTTTGTTCAAAACTTTTAGAAATAAATTTATAGGTGCTTATGTACTCAAAATTAATCCGCGAAACTTTGCACACACCTAGTTCAAACCCTCATTGTTTTATTGGGCAAATAAGTTTTGGTATCCAAACCCAACACCTAAATTTTATTTCCATTTAAAGGCCCAAATGCCATCTCTTGCAATAATGATAAACAATTAACATGAAGCAATCAACCTCATCATGTCTCACATAAGTTCTCAGCATGCCCAAAAGTCAACCACATCACAAAATATACAATTTCTAGCAAGCAAAACACCAAGAACAACCACAAAACCACAACCGTCCCCAACCGGCAGAAACTGGGTCCACTCGCGCATCTCTACGATTAATTCTAGAAACCTAACTAAACGAGTTCAGAAAATTCTCAAATTTGAATATTTTATAAATGACACTTAAACAAACACCTTTGATGAAGATACTTTGACCCAAATATTTATAGTATAAGAGCAGTAAATCGCCCAAACCGTTACCAAAATTGTGTCCGTGTCCAGAAATTATGTTTTCCAAACTCAGTTTGGTTCGAGGTCCAAAACTTGTCCTTTTGATCTGAAATTTGACTATGTTAAACTAAAATATGTGATGAACAACTTTTTGATGGAACTCTTTCAAAAATCGAACCCTAAGAGTTGATAAAAATCCCTTAAACACCAAAAGGTAACTGGTTCCAGCACAAACCCATATTCTATTTTGCATGTAACGAATCTGAAATCTTGTTCCTTTAAATCCATAAAATCTTGAGTAAAATATATGTCATAGCTAAAGATGTGTATAAATTTTTTTTAAGAAGGAAGCAATCCAAAAATCGTAGTACATTTTAATCCACAAAAATAGCAATCGGCAAGGGTCCAGTAAACCGATCCGGAGAGAAATCCACTAAACCAAAGTAAATCAAACTAAACCACCCTCATTAGTACTAATCTAACCAACTAGATTAACACTAATCCATCTTAAGGCTAATTTAACCAAACTAGATGAACACCTAATCCCTTAAGTGCAATTAACAAACTAATCAAGGATTAGGGAGTTAACTCATCGGAATTCGACGGTGGCGAGCTAACGTCAATGGCAATGTGACGACAACAAGAACCCGAGTGAACTGTGACTCAAACAGAGTTCAACCAGCAAAGGAAAAGGCCCTACAAGGCTTCAGCTAGGGGGTTGCTAGGTTCTATCAAGGAGGGGCTATTCGGTCTTGGCTTAGGCTAGTCTGGATGGTGGAATGGGTGGATGGAGCTGCGGCCTGGACGTTGGTGCTGTGGGGACGCTTGACGATGCTGATGATGAAGAAATGAAGTTGGTGTGACGGTGGAGGGCTGCTCTAGGCGTGAGGATGTAGTTGGGTGATGGTGTCGAGGTGTGAGGTGATGGGTGAAACAACAGCAAGGGTGGAGGAGTTGTTGTGGTGTGGGCGGTTGGGCTGAGGTTGCTGGAGTTAAGACACTAGGGGTTGCTGGTGGTTGCTGGACTTGGAGATGGTGAGGTGCGGCTATGGTGGTGCGGTTGCTAGATGTTGTGGGATCATGATGATGGGCTGGCGTTGGTGATGGATGATGATGAGAGATGAAGAAGGTGGCAGCATGCGGGAGCAGAAGGAAGGGGATGGAGCTAGCGTGGGAAGAAGAATAGAGAAAAGAAGAAAGAACATGGGGAAGAGTTTGAGGGAAAGAAGTTGAAGAAAGATGATCGGTAGCAAGGGGGAGGCAACAGGGGGAGGAATGTGCGTGAGAGGGGGAAGAAGAAAGGAAGTCAAGCTATCAACCAATCAAAAACTAAGAGGAATATTTAAACACTCATTGTTTTTGCCTCAAAGTCTTCATCCCAAGAAGTCAAGCACTCCACCAATGAGAAATTACCTTCAATTTGTCACGCCCCAAATGGTCGATAGAATTTTGCGACGTTCCCAAGATTCATTGCCGACCCTTGTCATTTTATTGCACATACGGAAGCGAATTACTAATCCACTGACAACAACATTCATGCGAAAGAAAAGTAGGACAATCAGTTTCAAATCAAATACATTTTCATAAACACCTCAAGCTTATACAGAAGGTCTTTCTCATAAAGAACTACCGAACCACCTATGCTCCTGACACTTCTGCTTCAAGCTCCGGGTTCTTCACACTAGGGACCTAAAAATAGTTATGCAATAACCGGTGAGATATATATCTCTTCAAAACCACCCCACAACAAACAAAAAATCAACAACCCACATTCAATAGTCGGTTCGCATGCAATCTTACCTTTATGCCATACCCTACACGTTATAATTTAGCACGATACATGCAAAGCACATGCCCGTTAGATGATGCAGTTCATCATTCACATATGAGTCGCGTCACAAGTGATCTCACCTGACCATTGCCACACCCTACACATTATCGATTCATGCGTGCGTGCCATAAACAATGTGCTCCACTCATGCATGACTTGAACCAAAGATGCCATGATCCTCATGTGTTCTTGCACATTAGTACGCCACCTATAACGCATCAACCCATCACACCCGTCCCGATTATAAGGTAAAATTGTTCTGACACGTCCCATACCACACCACACAATGTTACCCCATAATAAGGCGCAATGATCTCAATCAATCATGTGTTCCAATTGTTAAACTCGCCCCTCTTGGGCACGGCTTACTCCCAAGTTCGGCAGTCTACTGGTGTAACTAGGATTGTCTCACCACCTTTCAGCATGGCTTTGTCAGTACGACAGCGTTCCCGAAGGAGCATTGGTCCAGAATCTACTATGACCGGCATCCATTGTGCAGGCATCCCATATAGGGGCATGTCTACCCGACTCGTTTTAGGGACGGGTTCTCTTAACCAACACACAACCATTCAATTTCGACCTAGGACATTGTGCATTGCATTCAAATGCCTCAATTAAAATAGTAATCTTGGCCTATTTTCTTCGTATTAAAAACATCCGGGAAAAATAGTCATGTGTGGGTACATGGTAAGATCGAACCTTTCAAAGTGATATCCTTTCATTTTAAAGTCCCACTATTTGATATAGTACATAAAATCATTTTCAGTGTCAAAACCCGACACCCGGTATTTTTCAATTAAATACCAAAATTTCCAATCACCACACAATTGCACAAATCATCACTCAATTCATGCGGATGCCCATGCATTTACACATCCATTCACTTCATAAAATCAACACAAAGGAAATTAGACCACTATTTACATTCTGGATAAACAGTGCGCGTGAACAGTGCGCATGAACAGTGACTTGTGAATAGTGTCACGTAAACTGTAAATTCCTAGAATTAAATAAGTAATAAATTAAATTAATAAATTAAACAAAACATTAATTAAAGCAAACAATCAATCAATTAAAGCTAAACATATGTAGTTAAGCACATAAACATCATTAAACTAGAATTAAATCTCCTAAACTAGAATTAACTCTAACTCACCCATGTAGTGGGCCGAAGACACAGACGCGGCGGTAACGACGGAGGCTACGCTCGGGAACCTCCACCACGATGACCAAGCCGGTCCCAAGGCTGGAATAGTAGCCACAAGCTTGTCCTCCGACATAAACTCCTGGAAACTGAACTGAAGAGGAAGAGAAGGGGGACTTGCTAGTGGTTCGGCTAGGAGGAGGAAGGCTTGGAATGGGAGAAAAATGGCGGAAATCATGAAACGGTGTAGGTAGGCGGGCGAATTGATGAACCGGTGAGGGGCTTCTTCTGGCCAACAAGCGGGTCGGTCGGTGGCTCTATTCGGTGAGCAGCGAGGTCCGTTCGTATGGATTGGCTCTCCTAGACACGGTGGTGGGTGGCACGAAGGCAGATTCTCACTGGAAGGCAACGAATAACTCAAGTTTTCACAAGAAGGTCAACTGGAGTAGAATAGGACCAGACGGTCAAACTGGTGTTGGCTTCTAGTTGGCCGGCGGGTCATTCGATGGCTCCGACCGGTGATTAGCAAAGTCAGGGTAGACGGTCTAGGTGTCCTGAGCACAGTGGTGGGTGGCACTGGAGCTGATTCGTCCAGGAAGGCAACAATCAACTCAGCTTTTCACAAAAAGGTCTGTAGGAGTAGAAGGAAGAAGAAAGGGAAAAACGAGGGAGAGAGGGGTCCGACCAAGATGGAGTTGAAGGAGGAGAGAGAGAGTGAAGTGAGGGCTACTGTCAAGGCCCCAAAATCTAGCCCCAAGTCCTCATGCAAATCACCTCAACTTCTCTCTCTTCCTTTGCCCTTATCCACACACTTTTATGAGCAAAATAGTCATTCCACCATGAACAAATTACCAATCTGTCCTTGGGCTAAAAATGGTGGGTGAGCCTAAGAATTGGGCTTGGAAATGAAGAGGAATGGGCTTGGGAATTGATTGGGCTTGAAATGGTTCAAGGCTTAGACAATGGGCTTGGAAGATGAATAGTTTGGTTTGGGCCCAATGAGCTCACTGCTTGCTTTGGGCCCACCATGGTGGTTGTCCCACCTTAGGACTAAGGCACACACTAGCTTGGCTTGGACCATGTCCTCATAGGCTCGTTTCCTCGATCCAAAAACCCCTTTTCCAAATATTTGACTTAACTGGCGCTGTCGACTAACGAAGTAGTTTCCTCCAAAGTCCGTCCCGGACATTCCCGATAATTCGAAGTCCAATCTTTAATTCTCATATCATGTCAATTTCGCCCAAATAGCATTTTGGGTACAACTTAGACTGACAAGCGGCTTCGAGGATTCACACGTAACCAACTCGTGCCAAACCACATTCAACACATCTCAACACATCAACGTCCTTGACTACATGAAATTGCGGAGGATATATTCTTATTTCAAAGTACACGATTACTAAGGATCGACTTAGGGTCATTCGCTGGCTAAGGAACAGTAAACAGAATCACTCGTCGTTCCATTATGTTCTGTTTGCGAATCAACTTCTAGCCGTCCTTGAAATCGACTACCTATCTACAGGATCGTCTTCACGCAAGTCTCATGGTCAAGCCATTTTCCTAGGTCAAGTTCTTTAGTCATATGAGTCCTGTCCTCATTAGCCTTTCCCCTCAAGATCAGTATCTCAGGAGTGATCAATTTCGAGTGAGATTAACCAACAATATATTGACAAAATTCACATTCATTCATCCCTTAGAGGGCTCGGATTTCAGGATGTCACAACTCTTCCCCTCTTATAAAAATTTCGTCCTCCAATTTAAACCATCAAAATTCTTCTTCAAAATGGTGGGGGTATTGTCGTCTCATCGATTCTTTGCTTTCTGCAGTAGCTTTTTTTATCCCGTGGTGTTGCCAAACCACTTTGACCAAAGAGGTCGTCTTAGTGCACAGAATCTATTTTTTCCGATCCACAATCTGAACCGGCTTTCCACATACGATACTTTGTCGTCCACACCTAATTCTTCAAAATTTAGCACATGAGTCGGGTCAGGCTCATACTTCCTCAACAACGACACATGAAAGACGTCATGCACTTATGCCAACCTCGGCGGCAACGCAAAACGATATGTTAGGATCCCGATTCTTTCTAGAATCTTAAAGGGACCTACGTACCTCCGACTTAGCTTTCCATTCTTATCGAAGCACGAAGTACCTCTCATTGGTGACACCTTCAGAAAAATGTGATCACTAACTTGGAATTCCAAAGGTCTCCGACGCTTATCTGCATAACTTTTCTGGCGGCTCTCCCAATAAACTGGACTTTTGCACTCTCTACCATACAACGCTTTAAACTATGCCATCTGGGCAATCTACTGATAATTGCTACATTGTGCTTCTAACAAGATGGTTTCCTTAAGCTCCGCATTGTCAAGTATACACAATCGTCCACAAACTTTTAGTGTTCCATCCTTAGTAGCTTGCAAATAAGCCATTCTCATTTCTATATTTTCCTGCAGAATCTTCTCAATCTCTAGATCTGCCAATTGCAACATCTTGATTCTTAGTTATACTTCTAGTTCAATTCTGAGGATGGCCATAAGACTTGAAAGGTGGCCTACCTCAGATTTCAAACTGAATCTCTAGCCATTTGAATAAAATCCACTCTTGAATCACCATCTATGCAATCCATGACTTTCGATTCAATGCATCTGTAATTTGTAACTTTACTAGCTTTTCCGAGGTGATACAAGAGGTCGCAATTGCAGTCCTTGAGGAATTCCATCCGATGACTCTGTCTCTTGTTTAATTCTTTCTTAATCTCAACTAATGATGACCCATACTCAAGTCGACCTGCGAGAGCATCGAAGCTCCCTATAACCGATCAAATAGATCGTCAATTCTTGTCAATGGATACTTGCTCTCACTTGGTTGAGTTGCCGATAGTCGATGTAAAGGCGTAACGACCCACCTTCCCTTCTCACAAACCGAATTGGTGCTCCCCAAGGTGATGTACTAGGATGTATCAATCCTTTATCCAACAATGCTTACATATGCACCATTAGTTCTTTCAAAGTTCTTCGTATGACTCGGGACTAGTTCTTACTTTCTCGAATGACCTTGACGGCGTCAACTGACTTCTCGGTAACCCCATCACAAGACCCATCGTGATGTGTTCCCACTTCCACTCGGGAAACTCCAGAGGTTGCAAAAGTCCTCCAGAACAAGATGAAATCGTCAGCACTGGTGCGGTAGTCAGCTTCCACTTAAGCTCTTGGAAACTACGTTCGCACTTATCTATCTATACGAACATCTCTACCTTCTTCAAAAATCTAGTAAGAGACATAACTATTGCTAAAAATATTCCAACAAATCTGTCTGTAAAAACTTGCCAATCCCAAGAAACTTTTGATCTCTGTTACTGTCGTCGATCTTGGCCAATTGATCACGACTTCAGTCTTAGTTGGGTTCACAGAAATCCCATCCATGTTCTATTCCTAAGAAATAAAAAGGAAAACAAACAATGAAAATGAAATTGCAAGACATGAAGTAAACAATCAAGAAAAGCAGTAAATCTATCATGCAAATCTAAAAGAAAGTATAAAAGAGAAATATATGGGAAAAAGAGAGAAAAACCCGCAACTCGTCGGGTTTTATACAACAAATGGAGCCCGAGACATATGTCGGGAAAATGGGTATTACATGAAAATGGTCGGAATGGACATCGACCTCCACCATCTTCATGCCTTCTCCATCTTCAAGGTCCTAATCTAAACCTTATCTAAGAAATTTATGACTAGGTGCATACAAGTGAAAGAAACAATCATCACAACTAAGATCAAAGCAATTGGGGTAGAACCCATGTATGATTGGCTTTAAGAAAAAAGCACAAAAATCAAGCACTTTATAAAGAGCAACTTTCATAAATGGAATTTCCTTAGGCGTATCAAGTTCAAGTAAAGTCGAATTCATGGCCGAAAATCAACAATCGTTAAAGCATGCAAATCAATCATAAGCAAATCAGAGAATGATGCATGATAACTGATTTGTTAAGCCACCTAATCAATGCATGAAAATCATGAAATTTGAACGTGACGTAGGGTTAAATGTGAAGAAAAAGTTTGATTTAGACATTTAACCCTAAATTCATGTGCAAAAGGCCACACAAATCCATTAATATTGATATGTGACTTGTCATTAGGAGCAAAATGCATAACAATTTAAATTGCTGCATGTCAACTTGAATTCTAGGGTTACTTGACCTTAAAAATTCTCAAATTTTAGCATGGGATGGATATAGATATTATGGACAGCTTTTATTGAGAATTTATCCTCAAGATCATTATGTATAAGATCACACAAAATTGGTAGACAGTCAGATTCGTAGAGACAAGACAGCACTGCAGGTCAAGACAAATTCAGACTTCAAAACTTGATCTAAAAAAAAAAAGAAAAGCAGGGCTAATGATGGGCAAATTGGACAAACTAGATATCGTTAGAAAACTCAAGGTGTCCTTTACGAATTCCTATTAGGTGACAATTGCAATTTAGGTCTTTTTCTAGCTCAAGCAAAGCCATTTGTATAAGTGGTCAGATCAGATCATAACAAGCAGAACACATCAGCAGATTAGTGCTCTTTGCAAGAAGCATCAGGCAGGGAAAATGGTGGACAAATCGCATGTATTATATGTCTATGGAACGCTTGAGAAGTCTATTACAAACCTCCAGAAGACATTAAGTCCTAATAACATCATCTACCAGCTCAATCTAGTTAAAACAAAAAATCGCAGTAAGTCAGAACAGCAAATCATTCTAAAACAATTACTGCAGAATCAACAGACTTTGTAGGTGTTTTTCGATGACTGAACAACATCCGTTCAGGGCGTACAACATATCAAATCAAAGCTCTAGAAGTGAATTTTATATGTCTAGAAGGGCTCGAAGTCAAAAAACCTTATCTAACACCTCGTTTCAGCCAAAACAGAAAGTGATATATCAGGTATACGAATTTGCAGATCAAGGCAAATCAAGTTCAAAGAAGATAAGATAATCAGATTCAGCATGTAGATTGAAGATAAGGAGAGAAAACAAGCATTGGAAATCAGCCAAAATGGTCCATCACTAAGCCCATGCATTTTTATCATAATCCTTAGCTTCTACTCTTTCTAATAAACCAGATCTGTCAAGACAACATGGGTTCTGAATTTCATTTTATGACAGATTTCTATCATGCGCATCACAAGAGAAGTTGAGTCCAATTGATATACAAATCATGTGAAATCAGCATCATAGGAAAGATTAAAACATAATGCATAACTAATGGTTTATAAAACCATCCAGACAATGCACAGAGAGTAGTTCTAAAAAGAAAATGAATCACAGCAAACTCTACAACTTAAAAGGGATCAACAAAAGTAGCAAACCCTGCTTTTATTTCTACAAACTTCTACCGATATCCGCCAACTTCAACCATCGGTTTTACCCATCAATTGATCTCTGCTTGATCTAGAAAAACTTCCCAAATTTGAGTAAAACCATACCAGAACAGAGATTTATTACTTTCTAACACTCAATCTGGTTCAAAATGAAAACGAATATTACTCACAATCAACGAGGCCAATGAGCACAGGTTTTAAGCACGCCATAATGCTAAAATTATTCAGATTGATTGGATCAACAGTAAGCGAGATGAAATCAATATGGGCATCATTATTTAAGTAAGCCATGAACATTTTGCATATAGACTGATGAAGACACTTATGCGGATATTCATTCAGGCATTTTCACAAACATATGGCAGGCATCTCCACATAACAAAATCTAACCATGTATCATCTTCCTCAGCTAAATGCCGAGCTTCGAACTTTTCATATCAAAATGAATAGATATTCCATACACGCCTCGAAAGACCATTTTTCTTCAACAAGGATAAGGCAGCTGTTGTTTATTACATCAAACATGTGGAGGACATTTCCAGGTTATGGAGCAAATGGCACCAAACAAAACATCACAAACATGGCAATTATCATGAACGTCAGGCAAGCTAAAGTGACTTGGCGAAAGAAGCTAATGAAGGCATGCAACTTCGAAGATAGAAAGCAGATATAAGTACAAAATCAGAAGAGAAAAAGTGATCGATAGAAAGAACCTGATCGAACCAGAAACAGAGAGCAGCTTTCGCTGAGGGGTTTCGGAGTTTTGTCCTTAGAGATGAACCGAAACCTCCAAACTTAGTGCGGTTCCAAACCCCGGCACCTTGAGCTCCGGAAGGATGCGATCCGCGACGAGAGCGTTAGATCCGGCCGGGAGCAAGATTACCATAGAGAGCGATCGAGAAAGAGATAGAGATCAGAATCCACGACTCGAAACTCTAACGGATTGAGAGTGATAGAAAGAGAACTCACCGATTCGGTGAGCCCGATTCAGAGAGAAGATCAGTTAAGCGTCGTCGTCGTCGCGGCTGTCGCCGATCTTGGCCCCAATCCGAGAGAGAAATCCGTTGAGGGAGAGATTCTCTGGTTTCCACCCCTTCGACAAGAGCTCGAGTGGTTGATGATGAACGGAAAAGGTCGAATCAATGGTGGAATCGAAAAATTAGGGCTCGCGGCCGACGAGGGGCTCGAGTTGAGGGCACGCACACAGCGGATCCGCTCCGCGACGGTGGCGACGACTTCTCGACCTCCTGCTGGGTGATTCCCTCGCCCCTCTTTCTACCTTTGACTCCGGGGTCTTCTTCCAGTGGACGTCGAGCGAGAGTGAGAGCCGACGATCAAGCAAGCGAGCGTTCGATTTCTGAGAACGAGCCAGAAAACATCCGATTGAGAACCTCTGGAAGCGATCGTCGAGGGAGGGAGTAGAGCCATGGCCGGCGCCGGAGGGTCCTTCGTCGGCCTCCGAGTTCGGGAAGAAATCCAGAGAGAGAGGAGGTTGTTACGGCGGAAGAGAGGGAGTGCGCGAGTCCGTTCTTGGTGTTTTTGCCCAGAGAGCGAAAAACTAGGGAGAGAATCAGAAAGAGCCCCCCAAAGAGAGCCCAAGAGAGTTCATGGAGAGTCCCCCCTAAAGAGAGAGAGATCCCCCTTCCCAGAGAGTCGCGAGAGCGTTTTAAGAGAGAGCTCGTGAGAGAATCCATGTGCCCCTCCTCCTTCCTTTTCTATTATTTTTATTTTTCTTTTATTTTTTTCTTCTTCTCTTTTTTTTTTATTGTTTCCTTTACTTTTTTTTTGTTTGTTTTCTTTTCATTTTTACTTTTTTTATGTTTTCATTCATTTTTTAATCTTTTTGGCTTTCTATCTCTTTTTTCTTTTTCTTTCTTCTTTTTTTATTTATTTATATGCAAACTAAATGGACGTTAAAAAAAATGATAAAATTTCGGGTGTCAACAATTGATAAACACTATCACGAACTCGATCTTCCATTTTGGGGAAAACCAGATGATTCCTTAGGAAACGTGTCAAAAAACTTTCGTTCCATGGCGATGCTCTCCATTTTCGATTTCTCAACTGTCCTATCCATTACAGTTGCCAAATAACATTGACACCCCACATCCAATAACCAGTTGCCTTAAATGACAACATGAAAATAAACGAGGGTCCTCCTCGATTTTCGACAAACTTGAAACTTTCTCCCACTAACGGGTTAAACTAAATTACAGCATAATAACGATTCATTACAACAAGATGCTCCTTGAGCCAATATTTTCTATTTACAACCTCAAAGTTATACATAAGCAAAAATAGCCAAGTACCACTCTAGCCAGTGATTCTCGTCTTTACAATTTCATTTGAACAAATTGAAATTCTACAAACTTAACCAAAATTCCGATGTGCCACATTGATAAAGTTATCCCAAAAACATTCTTCTCCCGATCGATGCATGGCTCGATTCCTTCTTGTCTCCTTCACCATCCCAGTGGCGCCCTATCTACGGTGCATTATGCGATGCGTTCTCTCTGTTCTGTTCCATCAGTGGTAGCACTAGTAGCTGAGATCCCATCGGCCTGTGCAGACAATCTTTGACCAGGTGGCTATACTGGCGACACCCATAGCAAACTCTTGTCCTAGGAAAACACAAGACTGATCCATGTCATCTCCCACAGAAACGACATATTCCATTATGATTCAATGTTGATTTGCCTATCCCACCCTTCATATCAGGCAGAATAGAGTACCTTCCTCCAATCATTGGTTTCTTCCCAAAGTCGATCTCCATATATGTTCGAACTGAACTTGAACCAGATGCAGTAGTCTGTTCACTCACATTCCTCTCTATCAATTGGGCCCAACCATATACCTCATTGTAATCTTTCAGATCGAACGGAACCAGCGGATTCTTCTGCTCTGGTCGAAGGTCGTTCCTAAGCCTCCTAGCTCTATCTTCAGGATCTTCCACCAGTCTTAGAACATATTGAGACAACATAGTGAACTTCACTTCGTACAGATCTATTGTCATCATACCTTGGCGAAGGTGCTAGAATTCCATCATCTTCAATTCTCTGGCACCGTTAGAAAAGTACCTACCGTTGAAGGCATTGAGAAAGGCGTTCCACACTGGAACTACGCCTTTAGGGAATACCATGCCTCTGGTGGCTCTCCACCATATACTTGCATTACCTTGTGCACATCAGCAGTGCAAGGGCTTTCTCTAAGTCTTGGATCCAAAGCGATGCAGCCTTGGGATCTCCTGTGCCGGTGAACCTTGGCTGGTTCAGCTTCAAGAACTGCTCGACTAACTTATGCATCGGACTCCTAGCAACCATGTTCCCAGGTGGAACATTGATAGGTGCGGCTGTGGTTGTAGTAACGGTGGCTAAAGCGGTGGTACTGATAGCTTGATTCTAGGCCTGCTTCCTTACCACGTTCCCAAGTTTCTTTAGCACCTGCATGATCCCATCGATTATGGGATCACCAGGGGCTGCTACCCCACTAGTGCTGGCCTCAGCCTGTTTAGGCACTAATCGAAGGATTAAGAGCTAAACTCACTTATTAAGTGGGCCGGAGACACGGATGCAACGGCAACGACGGAAGCTATGTCGAGAACCTCTACCACGACGATCCAAGGTGGTTCAAAGGCTGGAACAGTAGCCACAAACTTTGCCTCCCACAGAAACTCCTGGAAACCGAACTATAGAGGAGGAGAACGAGATGGGCGGCTGATCGGAGCTCTAGTGAGGAGTTAGCCGGCAACCAGCAGCACTTGGGGGTTAAGGGAGACTTGCTGGTGGCTAGGCTGGGTGGATGAAGGGTCGAAATTGGAGAAAAATGGCGGAAATCGCGAAATAGTGTAGGCGGGCGGGCGGACTGATAGACTAGCGAGCGACTTCTTCTGGCCGGCAAGCGGGTCGGCTAGCGGGTCCATTTGGCGAGCGGCGGGGTCCATCCATACAGATTGGCTCTCCTGGACATGGTGGTGGGTGGCACGAAGGCTGATTCTCATTGGAAGGCAACGATCAACTCAAGTTTTCACAAAATGGTCTATAAGAGCAAAAGGAAGAAGAAAAGGAAAAACGAGGGAGAGAGAGGTTCGGTTGAGATGGATCTGAAGGAGGAGAGAGAGAGAGAGAGTGAAGTGAGGGCTATTGTGAAGGCCCCAAAAGCTGGCCCCAAGTCCCCCTGAAAGTCACCTTAACTTCTCTCTCTTCCTTTGCCTTTATCCACACACTTTTAGGAGAAAAATAGTCATTCCATTTTGCATAAATTACCAATCTGTCCTTGGGCTGAAAATGATTGGTGGGCCTAAGAATTGGGCTTGGAAATGAATTGGAATGGGCTTGGGAATTGATTGGGCTTGAAATGGATCAAGGCTTAGACAATGGGCTTGGAAGATGAATAGTTTGTGACACCCCTCGACGGCCCCTGATCCGATTAGGGTCGCCACAGTTTGCTTACCATTCACTTTGCTTATTAACATATCACTCTGATACCATTTCAAGTGCAGCAGGTCCATACAACTTGGGGGTTTACATTTTTTTCTTTTTTTTTTCGATCAGTCCCTTGCGCAATTTATATGCGGAAGCACATCCAACAACTCCCTTCCCTATATTCAGAAAACGATGCACACCTACTAAACATCTTATAAGTAAAAGCCGTACACTTTTATTTACTTAAATCAGATGGACATAATTCATCGGTACATCAAAATGCCGTAGTCTTCTATATTTGGCTACACTCCAAAAGATGACCGACATTTCCTCCAACAGTCATACACTTTAAGTTCATCGATCGGTGTCGGCGTCCAAAGGTTCCTTCCTTTGCTATCCTTCTCCCTCACGGTCATATCCAACCGTTCAAACCATCTACTAATCTGAAATGTTATCCCCAAAAGGGTGAGTACAACCACTCAGAGATAGGAAATCCGGTAACAACTCAATGCATCAAGCAAATCATACATGCATTGCAGGCGTTACTCACCTTGAAGCCATGCGCATACTATCATGCATCATCATAACAGTTTATAACACATACATGTGTATCATCATCGTATCATACATGTCATCATCATCATGACATCATCACATTACACATGTCATATCATATATCATCATCATTATCATCACCATGCATATCATCATGCATATCATATCATAGGTGATCATCATATCATGTCACATCATCATCATCATCATCATCATCATGCATATTATATATCGTATCGTAGGTGATCATCATATCATGTCACATCACATCATCATCATCATCATCATGCATATCATATATCATATCATAGGTGATCATCATATCATGTCACATCACATCATCATCATCATCATCATGCATATCATCATGCATATCATATATCGTCGGTTCATTTTTTTCATCTTTTATTTTTAAGTTTGATCACCACATCACCCACTTCTCATATCATCAATATCATCATCCCTTCGGGCAAAGACCTCTGACAGGGTTCCTAGCATTCCAGCCATCCCATGGCCACCGGGCTTCCAGCCCCCCACATTCCAGGCATCTCGCATCCCAACTAGCATCACGAGGCATTCCCTTCGGGCAGAAACCTCCGACAGGGCTTCCGGCCTTTACCCTTCTAGCCAGGCATCTCGCACCCCAATCCTGGCATCGCGAGGTATTCCTTTCGGGCAAAGACCTCCGACAAGGCTTCCGGAATTATGTACCGACATACCACCAGGCCTCCCCTGGAATTACGTACCGTATACCACCAGGCATCGCGACACTCCGGGAATCTCCGAATTACGCGATAGGCCACAGACATCATCATCCACCACAACCTCTTACTCACATATCATTTCCACATTCACCATCCTTTTAATCTCGTTGTTACATGGCATATGATTCACACATGCATCACAATTTATGATCATACATACACCGATGTCATATAACAATGCATAACAAATTCAATGAAATTCATGGCCAATAAAATAATCCCTTATTATTTTATTATTATTTTATTATTATTTTATTATTTTATTATTATATTTATTTATTTTCATAAATAAATATTAAATTTAATATCTATGATTTTCCCAAAATCATAATATTCAAACAACCATTTAACAAATCAATAGGATAACAATTTCATACAAAATTCATGGCCAAATTGAATTTCTTATAATTTCACAATTTCCACAAAATAGCACATGTTATTCGGATAATGACCAGAATTGCACAGTTTCCAAATAAATTCGATTAAAATACTCATATGGCCTTCAAAAATTACGAAATTTTACATGGTGATAGCCAACACATTTTTGTGCATTTTTCATCCAGAACTCTAAGCCAAATTATTTTTAGATTAATTTATACAACCCCACGAAACTTCTGGAACCACTACCGCGTCGTCCAGAACACACATCTCCGAAATTTTTAGATTTCACCCATCTATTCTCTTTCTTTTCCTCTGAAATTTGAGTATGTTATGTACCAAGGTGTCCTTTACAAGTTTCATGAAGAGATCTAGGTCAAATAACCAAAGTATGGTCGCCATTTAAGTCCATGAAGTCTCGGGTGTCTCGAAATACCTCACCAGAACCATCATTTTCAAGATCTAGCTGATTCACCAAGCTATACTTGTTCTTTTTGCTTCAAATTTGAGTATGTGGTAGCTTAAGGTGTTACCTACAACTTTTATGAAGACATCGAAGTCAAATATTCAACAGAAATTAACATGCAAACAAGAATCTAGCAAGAGGTCAGCGAAAACTTCACAGATCTAGGGTCTCCGTATAATGGAACTTTAACCCCTCATATCTCCATCATTTTCCACGAAATTTCAGTATGTTATAGTAAAAGACGTTATCTACAACTTCCATGAAGTCATCGAAGCCAAAATCGGACTCCAAACACACATGCAAGCTCAAACAAGCTACTAACTCCAACAAACCGAACAAGAACAGTCACACGGTTTGAAAATAACCAACTCTTACCTCGGTTTTTCGCACAAATCACACCTAAAATCGAACATGCAACCAACAAAACAAACATGCAAGAGAAGTTAAGGACTCCACTTGCCTCTAAGATGGACACACGACGACGAACGGCGACGATCGGACGGCGAACGAACGGCGCACCCCACGGCTCTGCCTCCTTCCCTCTCGGTCTCTCTCCCTTTCTCTCAAACTCTCTCTTTCTCACCCTCTCTTTGGACGAATTGAAGCAAGTAACCGGCCACTCTCTCTCCTCATCCCTTTTATACTCCCTTAATCCCATCATTTGCAATCATGAGATTGCCTACAAACCCACCAATGCATGCTCTTGCCCCTTGCCACTTGTCATTTTTATTTTTGAATTGGATTTGGGCTCGTTGGGCTTTGGAGTTGGGCCATCCGGCCACTCCTCTTGGGCTGGTCGAATTCCCTCTTGTGGGCTTCCATTTGGGCGGCCATTCGGCCCACTAGGCTTAGGCCAAATGGGTCTAAGGCCCATTCCAATTTTAACCCTCTTTTTCTCTTTTTTTTTTTTTTGAATTCCTTCTATAAATATTTCTAAATTTCAATTTTCAATCTTGGCCAAAGTCTTAGGATATTTTTGGTTATTGAAATTTTTAAATCATATGGCCAAGCATAGATTATAAATCTTATTAAATTTAAATTTCCACAATCACAAGCACAAATCATCAAATTAAAAGACTGATGGCTAAAACATAAGCCATGGAAATTCTATCACCTAATTAAAGACTTTAACACACCTTATGGCTTGGCTTTGAATTTCTGGGATGCCACATAGTTGGTTTAGGCCCAATGGGCTCACTTGCTTGCTTTGGGCCCATCATGGTGGCTGTCCCACCTTGGGCCTAAGGCTCACATTGATTTGGCCTGGCCCATGTTCTCAAAGGCTCATTTCCTTGGTCCAAAAACCCATTTTCCAAATACTCGACTTAATTGGCGCTGTCGACTGATGAAGTAGCTTCATCCAAAGTCCCTTCCGGACGTTCCCGATAATTCGAAATCTAATCTTTAGTTCTCATGCCATGTCAATTTCACCCAAATGCCATTTTGGGTACAACTCAGACTGACATGCGGCTTCAAGGATTCCCGCGTAACTAACTCGTGCCAAACCACATTCAAGATATCTCGACACATGGACGTCCTTGACTACATGAAATTGTGGATGATAGATTCTTATTTCCAAGTACATGATTACTAAGGATTGACCTAGGGTCGTTCGCAGGCTCGATAACAGTAAATGGAATTACTCATCGTTCCATTATGTTTTGTCCGCGAATCAACTTCTAGTCGTCCTTGAAATCAACTTGCCTATCTACAGGATCGTCCTCACGCAAGTCTCACGGTCAAGTCATTTTCCTAGGTCAAGTTCTTTGGTCGTACGAGTCCTATCCTCATTAGCCTTTCCCCTCAAGGTCAATATCTCAGGAGTGATCAATTCCGAGTGAAATTAACGAACAATGCATTGACAAAATTCACATTCATTCATCCCTTAGAGGGCTCAAATTTCAGGATGTCACGCAATTCCTCAAAACTAAAACATTTTAGGGGTAGAAATAATCCAAATCTTTAGCCATCTGAATTTCACTTAATTTCTTTTGTTCGAAATCGATTTTTCTACAAAATTTCGGACTCAGCGAAATAATCCAAATCATGACACGCTCGAATGTCCGATTCCTGAAATGGAATTCAATTTCATGGTTAAAATGGTCCGAATGCGATTTTAGTACGACCTAACATATCGGGTAGCTTTTAGGGATTTTAGCGCTTTTGACCTGTGGTCGATAATGTTCGATCCACGTTTGTGCATCTCTGACTTGTAGACAACGTTCAATTGTCATAAAAATCGTGAGGTTTCAATTACGTGTCCCAAGTATAACATCGATAGAAAATTGGGTTATTGCCATTCGATGCGAATACCGCAATTGTGCGGAACCACCCATAATTCAACTACGCAATTCCATTGAATCGACCTATACCTACTCGCTAATCGATTATAACGGTGTAATATTGACCATTGCTGATTATTATTGTAGAGCGATCAATTTTGATCGAATTCTCTAGTTTACCGAATTTATATCTCTTAACGGCCTCACCTAATAGATTAGTTAACTTGCGAGTGATCAATTCTGAGTAAAATGACCATAAGCGCGTCGACGAAACAACCATTTCATATATTTGAGATGGGGTCGAAATTCAGGATGTCACAACTCTTCCCCTCTTATAAAAATTCCATCCTCGAAATTTAAACTATTACAGTTCTTCTTCAAAAAAGTTGGGGGTCTTGACATCTCATTGACTCCTTGCTTTCCCACGTGGCTCCCTCTATTTTGTGGTATTGCCAAACCACTTTAACCAAACGGATCGTCTTGTTGCGCAACACTTGCTCATTTTGATCCATTATCCAAACCTATCTCTCCACTTACGACACGCTTTTGCCCACGTCTAATTCCTCGAAATTTAGCACGTGGGTTGGATCAAGCTCATACTTCCTCAACATCAACACATGGAAGACGTCATGCACTTATGCAAGTTTCAGTGGCAACGCAAGACGATACGCCAAAGTCTCAATTCGCTCCAAAATCTCAAAGGGACCGACATACCTCGGACTTAGCTTCCTTTTTTTGCCAAAGCACGAAGTACCCCTCATCAATAACACTTTAAGGAATACGTGTTCACCAACTTGGAACTCCAATGGTCCTCGCCGCTTATCTGCATAACTTTTCAAACGACTCTGAGCTGTTTTAAGTCTTTCTCGAATGACTTTGACGGCGTCAACTGATTGCTGAACTAACTTAAGGCCGGTAATCTTACATTCTTCGACTTTGTCCCAACAAACAAAAGTCTTGTAGGCTCTACCATACAACGTTTCAAATGGTGCCATCTGGATACTGTGCTGATAACTATTGTTGTAGGCGAATTCAACTAGATGAAGCTATCCGTCTCAGCTTCCTTTGAAGTCCAATACGCAAGCTTGCAACATGTCCTCGAGGGTTCGAATCATCCTCTCAAACTGGCCATCTATCTGCGGATGATAGGCCGTGTTGTACTGCAACTTCGTTCCCAAGGCAGTTTGTAAACTTTTCTAAAAAGTTGCCGTGAACTTTGGGTCTTGATCTGACGTTTATCGTCGCTAGTACTCTATGAAGACAAACTATTTGTCGCACATACAATTCAGCCTATTTGTCTAATGCAAAGTCCTTTCGTACGACGATGTCCTCCATTCCTAATTCCTCAGCTGATGTATTAACTAAGGTTGCGAAATAACCTCGGCAACCCACATCTAGTAACCAGGTTGCCTTAAGTGACAAAATTAAACTAATCAACGGTCCTTCTCGATTCCCAACAAACTCAAAACTAGAATGACCCAATGGGTTAAACTAGATTACTGTATAACAACAATCCATTACAACAAGATGCTCATTGAGCCAAGCAACAATCCAATATGGCTCGATGATTCTTGAACCAATCCTTTGCAAGATGACATCACAATCATACATAGACAAAATAGTTAAGTATAACTCTAGTCACTGGTCCTCCTTTCGCTGATCTAATCTCAATAAATTGAAGTCCTACAAGCTTGACGAAACACTGCCATTATTGTTCGGTGCATAGTCTGGTTCATTCTTATTCCCTTCGCCATCTTAGAAGCCTGCCAAGAGTCATTCCTTGCTTAGGCCCTTTGGCCATAACAACCACTCCCCACTTTCATCAGACCAAGTCGTTACAGGCCCACTAGCATTCACCTGGTTCATCCCCTAACTACACATCTACTGGAGGGGTCCCGTTTCTATAAGGACTAACTCACAGAGATATAGTCCACTTTGGCTTATCCCATACTAAGCCTCACGGTTGTATCCCTTGGCACATAGGTAGGCACTTTCCCAGGAGGTCATCCATCCTAGTAGTGCACTATCCTAAGCTCGCTTATCCTTTAGGTTCAGGGGTACCCACTCGTTGTCCTATTCACGGAAACCATCTTGAAATCTCTTTGTCCTATCCACGGAAACCTCTTGGTTGTCCTATTGGAGGCAGTGGCACTGGTGCTCCCATGGGCCCGCGGGACAGTCCTTAATCTGGTGGCCGTAGAGGCCTTACCCATAACAAGCTCTCGTCTTAGCAGGACATGGTATTGGTCCATGTTTCGTTCTACAAATTCGGCAAACGATGTTAGAGTTGGGTGTCGGCTTTCAGATTCCACCATTTTAGTTGGGCGGAATGGGATACCTTCCTCTTTTCATCGGCCATTTTCTGAACAAATTACTTTGTTGAGCGCGAATCGCGACCCAGATGTGGTGGCTCGCTCGTCCAAGTTCCTTTCTATTAGTTGGGCTCTCTCATATAGTTCATTGTAGTCCTTGAGATTTAGTGGTACCAGCGGATCCTTGATCTCTGGCCTCAATCCATCTTGGAACCTCCTCGCTCTATCCATTGGGTCTTCAATCAGCCTCATTGCATACTTAAATAGCTCTGCAAACTTTGCCTTGTATTGGTCCACTGACATCAGACTTTGATGAAGACGCTGCAGTTCTTTCATCTTCTGCTCTCTGGCGCAGTTAGAAAAGTACTCCCCGTAAAAGACTTCCACGAAGGCATTCCGCACTGGACACGTACCTTCAGGAAACACTCTCCCTCTGGTGGTTTCCCACCAAGTGCTTGCGTTCCCTTACAACAAGTAGACTATCATGACTACCTTATCTTCCTCAGATCACCTCAGTAGTGCGAAGACTTTCTCTAGCTCTCGAATCCAGAAGGTTGCAGCCTCAGGATCGCCTGCTCCAGATAACCTTGATGGCTTCAACTTTAGGAACTGCTCCACCAATTTGCACATTGACCACTCACCATTCCCATTTTCAGGTGGGACTCCAGCAGGTGCGTTGCAACAATAGCAATGGCATTGGCGGCAGTAGTGGTGACGGTGGTAGCAGCAACTTGGTTCTGAGCTTGCTGATCGATCATATTCCCTAGGGTCTCTAGCGCTTGAATGATCCCATCTATCCTAGGATCACATGGTGCTCCTACCCCAGTACTAGCCTGCGGCGGCACTCTTTCCCTTGCGCTAGCCTGAGTCAGCGCTCTACCTCGAGCACCGATCCGAGTCGGTGTCCTTTCCCGAGTAACAGTCAAAACTACCCTCTTTCGAGGAGTCCTTTGATCAGGATCGCTCTTCTTGTAGAATCTTTACAGAAACCTGCTTTCCAATTCTAACACAGAATTAGAAATCTAAGCGACCCGCACAAAACAATCAATCAATCACAGGCATCAGCGTAAGGAAAATGTCTTTCCTAGCTAACTATCCCAAGACCCATCACACCTTATTACTCCAAACACTGACCAGCTTTGATACCACTTCGAGCGGGGATGTCACGACCCGAACCCTAAGCATGTGCACATCCCTCGACGGTCGATTAAAAATACGACGTCCCAGGAAGCATTACCGACCCATTCTTTTTTTTTTTTTACTTTCAATTAAGCACATGCGGATGTGAATTAAATAAACACCCGGTCAACCAACAACAATAGGGATAGTAGAAATGCAACAAATGTTGCTGAAAACCACATATTCATTTATTCATTGTTACCACTAGGAAGTTTAATAATACATGCCTTTCTACAGCCACTTGCTCTCGACCCTCTCAAAATCCTCAGGGATTAGGACCAACCTACTTCACTAACGGCAGGGCTAGCCAAAAGGGTGTCCTTCTCATGTGCCCACCACATCCGCACTCAGCAGATCTCTACACTATGGCTCCGAAAAATGTTAATCATGACGGGGTGAGATAAATCCCAATGAGTCAAATCCCTAAACTCCAGTTAGGATGCAAATTCGCCTCAAAGGCAGTCCTAAACACGCACCACGCAGAACTCACCTTGCCTCTGCATGTCCCTGCACATTAGTTCACATGGGCCTCGATTCGTTCACATGGGTCTTGATTATAAGGCCAAACCGTTATGACACATCTCATACCGTGCCACACAATTTTGTCTCATAATCAGGCGCAACTATTACATCCATTCAAGCGTGTTCCAATTATTACGACCCATCGGCTACAGCCAGCTCAAAAGTCGGTGGTCATCCGTTGTAACTGGGCATCATCTCGCCCCATCGAGCATTGCATCGTCTAGAATCCCCGCCTAGACAGGATTCCACATAGGAGCTTCGTTCCGAAATCCATTTGCGAATGACAACGTCTAGCATCCTCCGTCTAGACTACATTCCACACAAGAGCATCGTCCCGTGTAAACGCATTAAGACGGGTTTCAGTTAGTGACCATGCAAGCACGTCATCAATCAACCCATTTCTTATCTTTCCTCAATTAGCCCAAAAGACCAAAATTCATTTAAAAATATTAAACCTTGCAATTCCTTTCTATTTTTTTTTGCTCAAAGCTTTCCGAAATAAATTTGTACGGGGTCACGTATTTGAAATTAACTCGCCAAACTTTGCACGCATCTAGTATAAAACCTCCTCGTTTTATTGAGCACATAAAATTTGGCGTCCAAACCCGACACCTCAATTATTTTCTAATTTCTTTTCCAACCACCCCTTTTTGGAAACAATCTTTAGTAACTCCTTTTTTTTTTCTTTTTGTTCAAAACTTTTAGAAATAAATTCATCGGGGCTCACGTACTCAAAATTAATCAGTCAAACTTTGTACGAACCTAGTTTAAAACCTCATTGTTTAATTGGGAAAATAAGTTTTGGTGTCCAAACCTGACACCTAAATTTTCTTTCCATTTAAAAGCCCAAAGGCCATCTCTTGCAATAATGATAAACAATCAACATGAAGCAATCAACCTCATCATGTCACACATAAGTTATCAGCATGTCCAAAAGTCAACCACATCACAATATATACAATTTACAGCAAGCAAAACACCATGAACAACCACAAAACCACAACTGTCCCCAACTGGCAAAAACTGGGTCCACTCGAGCGTCTCTACAATTAATTCCAGAAACCTAACCAAATAAGTTCAAAAAAATTCTCAAATTTGAATATGTTATAAATGACACTTAGACAAACACTTTTCATGAAGACACCTTCCCCAAATATTTCTAGAATAAGAGTAGTAAATCACGCAAACCGTTACCAAAACTGTGTCTGTGTCCAGAAATTATGTTTTCCAAAATCAATTTGGTTTGAAGCCCAAAACTTGTCCGTTTGATCTAAAATTTGACTATGTTAACCTAAAAGATGTGATGAACAACTTTTGTGAAGGAACTCTTTCGAAAATCGAAACCTAAAAGTTGATAAAAATCCCTTAAACACCAAAAGGTCATTGGTTCCAACACAAACCCTAATTATGTTTTGCATGTAACAAATCTAAAATGTTGTTCCTTTAAATCCGTGAAATCTTGAGTACAATATATGTCATAGCTAAAGATGTCTTAAAAATTGATTTGGAGACCACCCTCATTAATACTAATCTAATCAACTAGATTAACACTAATCCATATTAACGCTAATCTAACCAAACTAGATTACCACTAATCCATCTTAAGGCTAATCTAACCAAACTAGATTAATACTAATGTAACCCCCTAAGTGCAATTAACAACCTAATCAAGGATTAGGGAGTAAACTCATTGGAATTCGATGGTGGCAGGCTCACGGTGACGGCAACACGACTGTGATGAGGACCGGAGTCTACCGTAACTCAAACGGAGTTCAACTAGTGGAGAAAAAGGCCCTACAAGGCTATAACCAAGGGGTTGCTGGGTTCGGTTAAGGAGGGGCTGTTTGGTCTTGGCTTAGGCTGGTCAGGACGGTGGAGTGCGCAGACGAAGCCGTGGGCTGGACATTGGTGCTGTGGGGATCCTAACCGGTGTTGATGATGAAGAAATGAAGGTGGCGTGATGGTGGAGGGCTGCTCTGGACGTGAGGATGCAGCTAGGTGATGGTGTTGAGGTGTGAAGTGATGGGTGAAATAGCAACACGGGAGGAGGAGCTGCTGTAGTGTGGGCGGTTGAGCTAAGGGTTCTAGAGTTGGGACACTAGGGGCTGCTGGTGGTTGCTATGGCTGCTAGACTTGGAGATGGTGAGGTGCGGCTATAGTGGTGTGATTGCTAGATGCTGTGGGATTGTGAAGATGGGCTGGCGTTGGTGATGGATGATGATGAGAGATGAAGAAGGTGGCAGCATGCGCTAGCAAAAGGAAGGGGATGGAGTTGGCGTGGGAAGAAGAATAGAGAAGAGAAGAAAGAATGTGGGGAAGAATTTGAGGTAGAGAAGTTGAAGAAAGATGGTCGGCAGCAAGGGGAGGTAGTAAGGGGAAGGAACGTGCGTGAGAGGGCGGGGGAAAGAAGAAATGAAGTCAAGCTATCAACCAATCAAAAACTAAGAGGAATATCTAAACACTCATTGCTTTTGCCTCAAAGTCTTCATACCAAGAAGTCGAGCACTCCATCAATGAGAAATTAGCTTCAATTCCTCAAAACTAAACCATTTTAAGGGTAGAAATAATCCAAATCTTCAGCCATCCGAATTTCACTTAATTTCTTTTGTCCGAAATCAATTTTTCCGCAAAATTTCGGACTCGACGAAATTTCTCCGAAAGATGAAACAACGTCCTATAAATGAATCATAACACGCTCGAACGTCCGATTCCCGAAACCGAATTCAATTTCCTGGTTATAATCGACCGAACGCGATTTTAGTATGACCTAACCTATCGGGTAGCTTTTAGGGATTTTAGCGCGTTTGACCCGTGGTCGATAATGTTCGATTCACATTTGTGCATCTCTGACTCGTAGACGACGTTCAATTGTCATAAAAATTGCGAGGTTTTAATTAGGTGTCCCTAGTATAATAACGATAGAAAATTGGGTTATTTCTGTTCGACGCGAATACTAAAATCGTGCGGATCCACCTACAATTCTAATATGCAATTATATCAAATTGGCCTATACCCATTTGCTAATCGATTAAAATGGTGTCGTATTGATCCTTGCCGATTATTATGGTCGAGCAATCGATTTTCGATTGAATTCTCTAATTTGCCGCGTTTATATCCCTTAATGGTCTCACCATATAGATTAGTTAACTCAAGAGTGTTCAGTTCCGAGTAAAATGACCATAAGCGCATCGACGAAACAACCATTTCATATATTCGAGACGGGGTTGAAATTCATAATGTCACACAGATGGTCATGACATAACGCGCATAACGTGCATAAGTCTCCCCTACCGAATACTCGATCACCCCCTGGCTCTACTTTATAGCGAGTTTGAATTGGATCTGGCGGAAAGGCTCAGCCATTCTTAGGGCCTATAAATATTCAACAAAAGTAGTGAGATAAACTCACTATGTGAACTTCCTAGACCTCGCGTAGGGAAGCTGTTCAACTTGAAAACGCTTTAAACGTGTAATTATCTATCGATTGCAAAAACATAACAAGTTTCTCTCGCTTTACTTTATCTATCCACATGAAAACGAATCTACTTAATCAAGGCCATCAATATAACACAAAGGCAAATCCCATAACACTTTCCACACTCCTAAGTCAATCACACGAATGTCCAATATAGTTAAATCATACGCCCATGCCATGCAATGATCTAGACCTAATCACATACAAATCTCATGCACTTTCCACATAAATATGTCCAGATTATTACAACCATTTAGGGCCTAAGGCCAACCCGAAGGTTCGCAGTCATTCGACATAACCGAGCATTGTCTCGCCCCATCGAGCACGACATCATCCCGTGTAAATGCATCAAAACGGCATTCTTGTAAGGAGCTTTGTTTTGAAATCCATTCATGAACGACATCCCGTTGACTTGTGGGCATCCAAATTGAATCAGGTATCATTCTATGTAAGATGCATCGGGATGAGTTTACACCCCACGTAAAATGTATCAAGGTCTTTAGGTGATCAAACGGGCATGCAACACACAATTTATTTCATTTTTTTTTATTAATCAATGTGATGCCCATGCGATATGCAACGACCTTTGTCATATGCTATCTTGTCATATGTGTGGCTCATATTATTTCACATAAATACACCATCCAATTCACAAGTCCAATTGTGACATCCTGAAATTTGACCTCGTCATGGATATATGAAATTGTTGTTTCATCAACGCACTTGTGGTTAATTTATTCTGAGCTGGCCACTCACGGGTTAACTAATCTATGGTGAAGCCGTTAAGGGATATAAACATGATAGACTAGAGAATTCAATCGGAAATCAACCGCTCGACCATAATAAAATCGACAAGAGTCAATACAACACCATTATAATCGATTAGTGAACTGATATAAGTCGATTCGATAGAATTACGTAGTTGAATTGCAGGTGGTTCCACACGATTGCGATATTCGCATCGAACGGTAATAACCCAATTTTCTATCGATATTATACTCGAGACACGTAATTGAAACCTTACGATTTTTACGACAAATAAGAGTCGTCTATGATTTGGAGATAGACAAATGTGGATCGAAAATTATCGACCACAGGTTGAACGCGTGAAAAATCCCTAAAAGCTACCCGATAGGTTAGGTCGTACTAAAATCATGTTCGGTCGATTTTATCCACGAAATTGAATTCGGTTTCGAGAATCGGATGTTGGAGCGTGTCAAGATTCATTTATATGATGTTGTCTCATCTTTCGGCGAATTTTCGTCGAGTTCAGAATTTGTGCGGAAAATCAATTTCAAACAAAAAGAAAATGAAAGTGAAATTCGGATGGGCTGATTAAGTGGGTTATTTGGCTGCCAAAAGGGTTTATTTTGTGAGAAATTAGGAAAAATTCCTCATTGGATGGCCACAAGACTTATTTGGCATGAATTTACAAGTTTCGCAATGATCATTTAGATTTTTCCCTAGGCTTTCTATTGGCTGCAGCTTTGACTTCCAATTTCTCCTCTCTCTCTCTCTAATTTCCCGCTCTCCCTCTTATGCGTGCACCCTCTGTTTCAGCCGCCCATCTCCTTCTCCATTTCCCTCCTTCCTTCATGTTCATTTCCCTCTTTCAGTTGCCACACGCCATCATCCCATTCCCCCCCTCCTCACACCATCACCTCCATCGTCTCTTCACCAGCACCGACCAACACACCGCCCCACCACTACATCGCAACACTCCCACGTCACCAGCTTCTACCCACCATCCATCTTCAGCCCCACACATCTGCCCACAAAACTAGCGCCTCATGCCCACTCTCCTAGATTAGTGTAATTAGCTTAGTTAGGTTGGTTTGGTTAGGTTGGTTAGGTTAGTTGACATTGGTTAGTTAGTTAACCGTGGTTAGATTAATTAATCATGGTTAAGTTAATTAAGTTGGATTTACTTAATTAATCGCAATTTATTCAATTAACCGTAATCAGCATAATTAGTGACGGATTAGTCATTTCGTGAAATTTTACGCTCATTCTCATGGATGAATTTATATGTGAATTTGATGGCTTATATGTGCAATTGATTGCTTGATGGTAGTTGTTGATTATTATTGTAAAACTTGATTTTATGGGTATTTAAATAGAAAAATACCAGGTGTCGATTTTTTTACGCCAATTTTTATGTACTATATAAAATTGTAGAGTTTTAAAATGAAAGTGTACTTAGTTTGATGGTTCAATTTAAATACATGACCACGCACGATTATTTTACCGGGAATTTTTAATACGAAGAACAGTGGCCAAGTTCATTATTTGAAAACGAGATATTTGAACGCAAAGCAAGGTGTTCTTGGCCAAGTATGTGCTCGTGTGATCACTATCGAAACCCATCATCCAACAAGAGTTGGGGAGGCGATGCCTAATTAAATTCGGACGCCCCACGTCAACGGATGCCGGTCACGGTGGAGGCCGGGCCGATGCTCCTTTATGGAATGCCATTTAGGTGTGTAATGCTAGATGTTGCCGTGCCCGATGGAGCGGGACGATGCTCAGTTACGCCGGATGACCGCCGGCTGTTGAGTTGACCGTGGCTGATGGGTCATAATAATCAGAACACGCCTGAATGGTTATGATAGTTGCACCTGATTATGGGGCAAAAGTGTGTGTCATGGTATGGGACGTCTCATAATGGTTTTACCTTATAATCGGGACCCATGTGAATGTTTCAATGATGAAAATGATGTGTTCCGGTTATTAATTACGCATGTGATATTTATAATCAATATGTGATGCACTAATATGCAAGGATGTGCCGAGGCAAGGTGAGTTTTGTATGGTGCAAGTTTCGGACCGCCTTTGACGCAAATTTATGTCCTAATCGGGGTTTAGGGTATTGACACACTGAGATTTATCTCACCCTGTCGTGGTTAACCCTTTCTCAGGTCCGTTGACACCTATTTTTAAACAAAAACAAAAAGAAAAGAAAAGAAAAGAAAAAACAAAAACAACAAAAGAAAAGAAAAAGAAAAAATGCGTATGGGTCGGGTTGGGCTAGATCTAACCTTGGCTCGGCCCGTCTCTCTTTTCTCTCGCGGCCTAAGCCGTTTCACCTTGGGCCCGGCCCACGCCAGCTTCTTCCTCCTTCCTGGCCATCCTTGTATGTGGGGGGACGCTGGGGAAAGGAAAATGCAGCAATAGAGCATCGGGTAGAGAGAAGAGCAGCAAGGGCAAAGAAAAAGGAAAAGTAGGAACAGAGGAGAGAAAAAAATGGAACAGAGGGAGAATGGAGAGGGAGGGGGAATTCAAGCGAGAGCAAGGGGGAGAGATCGAGGATCGACGATCTAGACCGCCGTCCTCATCCAGACCCTCACCGCCCTTAGCGCTAAGGTTCGCTGCAAATCCTGCACCCTCTTCTCCCCCCAGGACCATGCTGCCGCCGCTATCACCCGTAACTCCGCCGCTGTGTTCGGCTGGAGGGGCAATACTCTGAAGGAGTACTGGTGGCGCACTGAGTGCACCCTCAATTAGGGCCCAGGCGGGGGGACCTAACCTCATCGTCGACGACGGCGGCGACACCACGCTGCTAATCCATGTGGGCGTCAAAACCAAGAAGGAAACAAAGGGGGAGCCGAGAGCAAACCTTAGAGAGAGATCTCTAGCGGTGAGCGAGCCCGAGAAGGAGAGACGCCGAGCAAGCCAAGATCTGATCATTTCTGATCAAATCTGGGAGATAACGCCGCTTCGCCGTCGCCTGTCGTTGCCATTCTACCATCCCCGATGCTGCCTGACGCCGTCTTTGCGCCAGACCGTACTGTCCCGGCCATCCATTGACGCTGTCATCGCACCGAATCTCCTCTGCATTGTTGTCGCTCTCCACAATCTGCTTTAGCGTAGTCCCAATGCCAAGCTAGTGGAGAAAATAAGAAATTAAGAGTTAAAGGCAGATCTGGAGATCCACGGGAGTTACTTCCTACCACCCTTTGACCCTAACTGCGGCAACGCCTGGACCCGACGCCGTCATGACTCCATCCCTGACGCCGTGCCAAGTTACTCACCGCCGCGTCCGCCGGCCTTCGACACGAGCCTCGCCGTGCTACTCATTGGCCCATCGGTGTCACCTCCATCTTGACTCCATCCCTGATGCAGCCATCTCAGTTGTTGCCTGTCCTCTTCGGTGTCGTCCTTGAAAACCTAGCCACCTGTAGATGTGTCCCCACCGTGCTGCAGTCCACTGCCGGAGTCCTTGGATGGTTGCAGACCAGCGCTGTCTCCTCAGTGACCACCGACGCCAGCATCCCAAATATCCTCCTTCGGTGCTGCGAAAGACCAGCAGAGAGAGGAGGTATGAACCGAGTCAAAGAGTCGGGCTAGGAGCCTCCAATCGAGTAGGGTTTGACCCCAAATGGGGTCGGGCTTGGGTCACTCTTTGGGCTGAGTTTTAGTTACAGGGCCAGCAATTGGTGGGCTTAATTCTGTGTGGGCTGGGTTTATTTTAATGAATTGGGTTTAAAGAATTTCAAGGAGCCCTCTTACAAGAGGATTGGGCCCCTCTAGTTGGGCCCAATCACATCCGCGTGAAGGCCTGACCACCTCTGGTCAAGCCTGGTCCCTTGGTCGGCCTTCCCTTAAAAGAGCCGGACCCGAGCAAGTCAACCGACCTGCCTGACCGGGTCAGATCCGATCTAGTCAAATCAAACCTGAAACAGTTCTTCCAACTTTTTCACTTTGTCCACAAAAAATAAAATTAATTATAAAAAAATTAATTTTTTCTAAAATTTTAAAATATAAAATTATTAAAAAATTTCGAAAATTAAAAAAATGTATGGTTTGGTTAGGAATTGACATGTCTTGCATTTTTAGTATAATTAGGCCTTTATTTGCTCGTACATTGATTATATCGCAAGTTTAATTTGCATATTTGATTATGTTTGTGAATGTTTAATTGCACATGCTCAATTTTCTTGTAATTAGAATCTTGGTAGCTATGATTGTTAATATAATGATTGCGTACCTGTATAATCACCTCACATGTTAATGGATGGGTATAAAATCAATCTAAACTGCCTAACAAAAATATTTTCTTTTAAAATGAACAAGATTAGGTACCAAAAGGGCACTAATTGTTTAATTAGTGTAATCAAGTCTCTGACCCTATATTCTCTGGTTGCGTAGGAAGTGAAGTACACTCGCATGCCTCACTTGGTTTCTAGCCAACCCCAATAGGCTAGTGATGACTGATTTTGGCGAATTTCTTAAAAATACCTCAATGTCATGTGAGGTATGGGCTTGGGAGAGCCCGCAACTAATCATGGGCCTTAGATCCATCATTTAGGCAATACCCCTAAATATGTTCCCTTCGATCGAGGGGTAGGTCGCGACAGTTTGGTCACTCCACTGGGGACTTAGTTTTAGAACTTAAAGGACTTAGGCCGAAATTTATCTTGTTGAAAAAACATTTTTTGTTTTGTTTGGCAACAAGGATATCAGGTACGCCTTAACTTGTCAAGTGTTAAATGTTCATGCAGAATGGAAGCTACAGGGGGAGGAGTGATTGTTAACCCATTGTCTTGCAGGTGTGGAGTTGGGAATGGATGTTTATGTTTTGAATTTATGAAGTGCTGCTTGCGTATAAATTGTCATGCATGTGTTCCTTGCGTTGCACTACACCATGGCACACACTACCTGCCGCCAGACCTGTGCCGTATAGGATCACCTAGGATGGTGTTGAGGTGGATACCACTCTGACTACAATCATGTAATACGAGTCATCTATCTCAACCCTGAAATTTCCTTCTTGATGTCAAAGGTCCCCACCCTGGTCTACAACCATACGACATGGGTCGGTTCTTTGACGAACCCGGAGTCATGGGTAACATGACCTGGCTACGATCTTGTTGGTTTGGTCAGGTGATCCTATGGCTTCATTTTTAGCCGTATAGAGTAGAAATCGAACCACATCTCATATGCATGTCTATGTAATAATAATAATAAAAAAAAAACAGAGAAAAGTCGTCCCCGACTGTAAGTATCATTCTTCTTTTATTCACTTTTCTTTTATTAATTTTTCATCTTGAAATTCGCGGAAATCATATTTTTGATCAAATTCTTTCTTACTCTCATTTGGGGATTGAAATTTAGATAATACTTTGTGTACAGATTTCTCAAAACAAAAGTCACTTGATTTTTGCAGGAGTAAAATCATAAATCAATCTTTAAAAAATCAATGCCACTTTTGCATATGAAACTTTTAGAGTAAAAGTGGACATTCGATTGGTGGTCGCGGGTCTCTTTTTTTTTTAATGATGTCTTCTCTTATGATAAAATTTTGTGAAATACTAAATCCCCGTAATAAGGATTATGGGGGCATGTACTGTGGCCTCGATTTTGTTGTAAGAAGCAACCTCATTAAGAAATCATTTTCTCATTTACATACTGACATTGTCATCTTTTTTGTAGGTTATGCCTTAAGCTCCTTGACATACTCATGTTTGATCACATAGAGAAGTGAATTCTACAGTAGAATGAGGAGTTTATTCGAGATCAGCATCCTCATATATGGGGGGACCTAGGGGAAAGGAACAAGTAGCAACAAAGCATCAGGTAGAGAGAAGAGCAGCAAGGGCAGAGAAAAAGGAAAAGCGAGCACAAAGGAGAGAAAAAACAAACGGAATAGAGGGAGAAGGGAGAGGGAGGGGGTAGTTCAAGCGAGAGCAAGGGGGAGAGATCAAGGATTGATGATCTAGACCGCCGTCCTCATCGAGACCCTCATCGCCCTCAGCACTGAGGTCCGCTGCAGATCATGCACCTTCTTCTCCCCCTACAACCATGCCGTCGCCGCCATCACCCGCAACTCCGCCGTCGTGTTCGGCTGGAGGGGCACACCCTCAACTGGGGCCCAGGCTGGGGGACCTCACCTCATCGTCAACGACGGCGGCAACACCATGCTACTAATCCATGAGGGCGTCAAAGCCGAGAAGGAAACAAAGGGGGAACCGAGAGCGAACCCTAAAGAGAGATCTCCGGCGATGAGCGAGCCCGAGAAGGAGAGACATTGAGCAAGCCAAAATTTGATCATTTCTGATTAGATCTGGGAGATAACGCCACTTTGCCGTCGCCTGTTGCTGCCATTCCGCCATCCCTAACACTACCCGATGCCATCCTTACGCCAGATCATACTGTCCCGGCCATCCACCGACGCCATCATTGCACCAAATCTCCTCTGCGTCGCTGTCGCTCGCCACAATCTACTTCAGCGTAGTCCCGACGCCTAGCCAGTCGAGCAGACGAGAAGTTAAGAGTTGAGGGTAGATCTAGAGACCCGCGAGAGTTACTTCCCACCGCCCTTCGACCCCGACTACGGCGATGCCTAGGCCTAACGCCGTCGTGACTCCATCCCAAATGCCGTACCGAGTTACTCGCCGCCTCATATGCCGGCCTTCGACACGAGCCTCGCCGTGCTGCTCGTTGGCCCATCGGTGTTCCCTCCATCTTGACTCCATTCCTGACGTAGCCGTCTAAGTTGCTGCCCGTCCTCATCGATATCATCCTTGAAAACCTAACCACCTCCAGACGTGTCTCCGCCGAGCTGCAGTCCACCACCGGAGTCCTTGGCTGTTCGCAGACCAACGGTGTCTCCTTAGCGACCATCGGCGCCGACATCCCAAACATCCTCTTTTGGCACCACGAAAGAGCAGGAGAGAGAGGACGTATGAACTAAGTCAAAGAGCCGAGCCAAGAGCCTCCAATCGGGTAAGGTTTGGCCCCAAACCGGGTTAGGCTTGGGTCACCCTTTGGGCTGAGTTTTAGTTAACTGCTAGCAATTATTGGGCTTAGTTTTGTGTGGGCTGGGTTTATTTTAATGAATTGGGTGTAGAGAATTTGAGAGAGCCCTCTTACAAGAGGATTGAGCTCCTCTGGTTGGGCCCAATCCCATCCATGCGAAGGCCTTACCACCTCTAGTAGGGCCTGGTCCTTTGGTCGGCCTAACCCTAAATGGGCCGGACTCGGGTGGGTCAACTGACCTGCCCGATCGGGTCAGACCGGATCGAGTCAAACTAAACCTAAGCAAGTTTTCCCAATTATTTTCTCTTTTCTTGAAACAAGTAAAATAAAATATAAAAAAATTATTTTCTTAAAATTTAAAAAAATTAAAAAATTAAAAATTTTCTAAAATTAAAAAAATGTAGGGTTTGGTTAGGAATTGACATGTCTTGCATTTTTAGTGTAATTAGGCCTTTATTTGCTTGCACATTGATTATATCGCATGTTTAATTTGCATATTTGATTATGTTTGTGAATGTTTAATTGCACATGCTCAATTTTACTGTAATTAGAATCTTGGTAGCTATGATTGTTAATATAATGATTGCGTACCTGTATAATCACCTCACATGTTTATGGATGGGTATAAAATCAATCTAAACTGCCTAACAAAAATATTTTCTTTTAAAATGAACAAGATTAGGTACCAAAAGGGCACTAATTGTTTAATTAGTGTAATCAAGTCTCCGACCCTATATTCTCTGGTTGCGTAGGAAGTGAAGTACACTCTCATGCCTCACTTGGTTTCTAGCCAACCCCAATAGGCTAGCGATGACTGATTTTGGCGAATTTCTTAAAAATACCCCAATGTCATGCGAGGTATGGGCTTGGGAGAGCCCGCAACTAATCATGGGCCTTAGATCCATCATTTAGGCAATACCCCTAAATATGTTCCCTTCGATCGAGGGGTAGGTCGCGATAGCTTGGCCACTCCACTGGGGACTTAGTTTTAGAACTTAAAGGACTTAAGCCGAAACTTATCTTGTTCAAAAATCATTTTTTGTGTTTGGTAGTGAGGATATCAGGTACGCCCTAACGGATAAGGTGTTAAATGTTCATGTAGAATGGGAGCTAGAGGGGAAGGAGTGATTGTTAACCCCTTGTCATGCATGCGTTTCTTGCATTGCACTACACCGTGGCACACACTACCTACTGCCGGACCTGGGCCATATAGGATCACATAAGATGGTGCTGAGGTGGATATCTCTCCAACTACAATCATGTAGTACGAGTCACTTATCTCAACCTTGAAATTTCCTTTTTGATGTGAAAGGTCTCCACCCTTGCTAGAACCATATAACACGGGTCGGTTCTTTGACGAAGCTGGAGTCATGGGTAACATGACCTAACTGCGATCTTGTTGGTTCGGTTTGGTGATCCTATGGCTTCATTTTTAGCCGTATAGAGTAGAAATTGAACCACATCACATGTGCATGTCTATGTTATAATAAAATAAAATAAAATAACCAAGAGAAAAAGTCGTCCCCCACTGTAAGTATCATTCTTCTTTATTCGCTTTTATTTTATTGATTTTTCATCTTGAAATTTGCAGAAATCAATTGAATGCCCTTGGTGTTGTAGGCTTATAATTGAAAAAATTGGCAATCACTCTTGATAAGTGAACATTGAATGTAAGTTCTAAACTCTTTGATTTAGCCCCATTGAACATATGACTTTGTTTTAATTTTCAATTATGGGCTCAAAACCACTTTTTTTTTTTTTTCGAATCTTTCAAGTCAAGATTATATTTTGGGGCACAAAAATTGAGATCATATTTTTGATCAAATTCTTTCTTACTCTCATTTTGGGATTGAAATTTAGATAATACTTTGTGTAGAGATTTCTCAAAACAAAAGTCACTTGATTTTGCAAGAGTAAAACCATAAATCAATCTTTAAAAAATCAATGCCACTTTTGCCTATGAAACTTTTAGAGTAAAAGTGGACGTTCGATTGGTGGCCGCGGGTCATTTTTTTTTTTTTTTTTTAATGAAGTCTTCTCTTATGATAAAATTTTGATGAAATACTAAAACCATGTAATAAGGATTATGGGGGCATGTATCGTGACCTCGAATTTGTTGTAAGAAGCAACCTCATTAAGAAATCATTTTCTCATTCACATACTAACATTGTCATCTTTTTTGCAGGTTATGCGTAATGCTCCTTAACATACTCGTGTTTGATCTCATAGAGAAGTGAATTCTACAGTAGAATGAGGAGTTTATTCGAGATTGGCATCTGCCCCTTCTAAAAGATAAAAGTGTAGGCTCATGGAACTCAAAGAGCAAGCATGCGTCGAGGCTTCGTTGGCGCCAATCTTCCATAGGGGCGGAACGAAGTTGAATTCCATTCCAAGAAGTTTCTCTATTTGGAGGAAATGACGCAAATGCCTTAGGTGTCAAAATAGCCCATCGATCTCGTTCACTTTGCATGATGTGACATATGAAGGGAGTTTCCAAGTATTTAAAAAGGCAAATTCAAAGGAAGAGTAAATTGTATCGATTCCAATTATTCATTTCTAATATCATTTTTTACATGACTTTTTTTTCATTGTCACTAAGACATCAAGAGTACCAAGTTTTGTAACATTTCAACAAATGTGATGGAGCATTTTTAAGTCCTATTCATCTTAAACAAAGAATGATTCAAATGAAATAGAGGGGCAATATTATCCGTTCCTCCATCAGAGATACCTTAGGATGTTGGTCGCCTGACTTTGGAAAATGATGTATTTCGTTCCTAAACTTGATTCTCTTTAGCATAAAGAAATGACATATCATTTTCTTTGGTACATGACATACTCAAACAAAACAAAGGTTTGTCAAATAAAGATTGGGGGAGCAATGTTTGACTAGGAAAAACTCTCTCATTCCCTCACCAATGAAGTGTGCTTCGACAACATTGTCAAATTCATCAAGAAATGATGTATCGTTCCTCAATTGAATCTAATTAAGGATGTAAATAACACAATTCATCTCCTCTTCTTATAGGGTGATAAATGCGAGAAAAGTTGCACATTGACCATAGAAGCAGCGCCTTCCACCAAGGAATCAGGATAAGACCTGATTGTCCATTTTGGCGTGAAGGGATGTGTATAGTTCCTAAATGATTACAATTTGAGCGAGGAAATAACATCTCAAATCTTTTCTTTGCAAGCAATAAATGGGCAAAACATCTAAAGAACAATATCCCCAAATGTGGAAACAAGGAGAAAACATCAAACACTTAAAGGCGAATGCAAGTGAAGGGTATTGTTGAGTTACCAAATATCCACAAGGGTGAATCCAAGAAATGTTAGGACCCAAAGGATGAAAGCGAATGAAGGTAATAATGTATCATTTCCAACATTTCAATCCCTAGAGATTTTTGCACTAACACCGCAGGTAAGTACCCTTCTTCTCAAAATTAAATGAAAAAAAAAATGGAGAATTTCTATTACAAAAAAGAACCTTTGGCACTTTCCTAGAAACAAGCACAAAAATGAATAATTAAAAAAAAAAAATTCTACGAACTTTTTGAGAATCATTTTTATCTCAAAATTATTTTCTCATTTTCTGGGCTGTTCATTTTGAATCAAATTTCCCTCTGGAGATTGATCTACTCAAATGATCCCAGTAGAGTGAAATGGAGACGTTAACCATGCCAAACAAGAAGTGCTTTGGATGAAGAAAGGCAAGCCTTTTCCAAACACATCTTTCAAACACTTTTGAGAGTTGAGTGAAAAGCGACATCCATTCGCATTGAGCGCAAAGATTGAAATGATAAAGGCGTTTCCTTCATCAATCCCAAGCATTGCACTAATCTCTTGCTACCCCTTTGGGCTGAATAAAGATGATCCTTCAAAGTACTCCCATCGAGAACGACCCTACATTGGGGCAACATAGGAGGTTACAATCGTGTTGTAAAGCGAAGGATTGAGAAAGATTCTATTGCTTTCACTTGCATTAATCTTCTGGTGATTGCTTTAGAGGAATTCTCATCAGAGCTTGACTCATCCCAAGGTGAAGAAGAGCATTTCCTTCTCTACCCAAATATTCATACTCGTCGCTTTAACTAATTTGGGCCTAATTGTTCATTTTTGAATACTGACCAGTGATCATCTCCCTTCATTAGGGCAAGGTGTAAGAATTGACATAATACAATTGACAGTTACGAGAAAACGTGAAAAGCATCTTGAAAGTCATAAGAGCTCCAAAAGTTCAAAAAGCAAAAAGTCTGATAAATTATGGGGCATGAAAAAGCAGTGTGCTGGTAAAAGCAAGGCCAAAGTCCGTCAAGAAAAAGAGCAAAAACATTGCATCTTATGTGAAAAAAAAAATTATCAAAGTCTAAGTGCCTGCATAAAAAAATCATCGCAAGTGCAAAGGAAATTAGAGAGAGGAGCAAAGCTCCCATGCAAAAATGATTAGTCAAGGGACTTTTGAGATGTGCTCTGTTTCAAAAGCTAAATGATCTCGAAAGATCAAGTGACCTAGTCATGATGCCATGATGATCACCGACTCTTAAAAACCCTCTTGAAAATTTTAATCCTTTTGAGCCTTCCTCAAGCCAACATTACAACCCTCTTTCGAAGTCTCTTCTGGTTAGGATGGTTCGAGTGAAAATAAGAATGCCACAAAGAAGCTACTGCTTGAAGGAGTGGAAGCAATTCTATCTTGTCCTATCTTTCAAGTTCTTGACTTGTAAACCTGATGAAGATAGTGACAAATGTTCCTTTATTAGCCTCAAAGCAATAACCCCTTTGTGTAAGCCCTAACCAAGCCTATATTGCGGTGCTTTCAAAAGACCTTTTTGATCGATCATGTTGTGCTCATCGCGAATGTCTCTGAAGCTTTGATATGGGTTATGTGAGACATCCTCAGCAATTAGTTACTCCCCACACGAATAGATGGGATCAAGCAGCCATTTTATCGAGAGTATGTGAGAAACCCTTTCTGATTAAGAAGCTTTAGTTTGGCATGTTTAATGAGCCTTTTTCACGAGTCATAACCGTTCTAATAAGAGCTTGACTCCTAGAGAATTTGATGATTAATGATACATCCCCAAGCAAGATGACAATTATATGCCGCATGATGCTAATTTACATGTTTCTCAAGGCGATTAGACTTTGATTGTTTATTTTTTCAATTAATACTGCAATATTGCCAATACATCTCTTGATGTCATCCCTAATGACATTTGCTTAAGTTGAGTTTGACAGGATTCCCTACTGAAGCCATGCAGTTTTCAAGGGATTAGTAGATGCTTCCCTAAATACCACAAAGGTTCATGGTCAGCCTTAAACCATGTCATCTCCAAAGGTTCATGGTCTACCTTAAACCATGTCATCTACAAAGGTTCATGGGTTTTCCTTAGACCATGTATTTTCAGCCCGGTCGAAACTTGTTATTACACGGTGAGACTTCATACCTCTTTCTTCTTATGACACAAAGTGCTTCTGTAGCCCGTAGTGCCTCTCCTTCTTATGACACGAAGTGGTTCTGTAGCCCGGAGTCCCTCTCCTTCTTCTTATGGCATGGAGTGCTTTTGTAGCCTAGAGTCTCACTTTCTTCTTATGACACAGAGTGCTTCTATAGTTTGGCGTCCCACTCCTTCTTCTTATGACACGAAATGCTTCTGTAGCCTAGAGTCCCTCTCATTCTTCTTATGAAATGGAGTGCTTCTGTAGCTTGGAGTCCCTCATTCTTCTTATGACACAGAGTGCTTCTAGAGCCCGGAGTCCCTCATTCTTCTTATGACACGGAGTGCTTCTAGAGCCCGGAGTCCCTCTTTCTTCTTCTTATGACACAGAGTGCTTCCGTAACCCGAAGTCCCTCTCCTTCTTCTTATGACACGGAGTTATTCCATAGCCTAGAGTCCCTCTCCTTCTTCTTATGACATCGAGTGCTTCCATAGCCCAGAGTCCCTCTCCTTCTTCTTATGACACTGAGTGCTTCTGTAGCCTAAAATCCCTCTCATTTTTCTTGTGACACAGTGTGCTTTTGTAGACCGAGGTCTTTCTTCCTCTTATCGACAAGACATGCTTCCATAGTTATGAGTCATTTCCGTCAACCCGATACTTGCTTATGCACCTAGGGTCTCTTTACTGCCGAAATAATTTAAGTGTCTTCTATCTTTGAATGCAACCTCTTCAAGGCTACATTCAAAGGGGGTAGCTATCGACACCTATTTTTAAAAAAAAAAAAAGAAAAAAAAAGATGCTTAGGGGTCGGGTTGGGCCGGATTCGGCCTTGGCCTAGCCTGCCTCTCTTTTCTCACGCGGCCCAAGCTGTTTCCCCTTGGGCCTGACCCACACCGGCTTCTTCCTCCCTCCTGGCCATCCTCTCATGCAGGGGGACCTAAGGGAAAGGAAAAAGCAGCAATAGAGCATCAGGTGGAGAGAAGAGCAGCAAGGGCCGATGTGACATCTTGAATTTTGGGTTTTGTTTTCGATTGAATAAGTTGGGCTTTTCATCAACGCACCAATAATTTTTTTCCCTAAGCTAATCACTCACGGGATAACTAGCTTATCAGGATAAGCCGTTAAGGGATAACTTTGAGAATTCGACCAGGAATCGACCGCTTGACTATGCTAATCTTCAAGGGTCATTACAACATAGTCAAAATCAACCAGAGATCGGAGATAGGTCGTTTCTATAGAGGCATGTGATTATTGTGTGGGTGATTCCACCTAATTGCAAAATTTCTGTCGAACGGCATTAGACTAATTTTTCTGCCATTTTCGTACCCTGTGTCCATATTTGAAACCTTGAGATTTTCACGACAACTGAGAGTCGCCAATGTGTCTAATATGTACAATGTGGCTTGAAAATAATCGACCATGGGTCAATTGCACTAAAAATTCCTAAAAGCTACCAAGTAAATTAGATCATGCTAAAATCACGTCAAATCGAAATTAACCATGAAATTGAATTCAGTTTCAGGAATCAGACGTTCTAGCGTGTCACAATTCATTTATAGGACGTCGTCTTGTCTTTCGGAGAAATTTCGTCGAGTTTGAAATTTTTACGGAAAATCAATTCGGACGATTCGAAAAATTGAGTGGACGTTTGGCTCCCTTAGTGAGCTATTTGGTGAAGGAAAATTGCGGAAATTGTGTGGGCTTCCTCCTTAGAAAAATTGGACATCAAATTGGGGAAATTGGTGAAGAATTTGAAGTTCGAAGTGAGGAAATTCGTAGGCTTGAATGGGTCTGCAACATTTGGCACCAAAATGAGTTATTTGTGGAATTAATATGCAAGAAAGGATTGGGGGGACACAAGCGGATATGCATGAAGACTTTGGACCAAGTAATGATGTATTAGATATTTTATTTTACTTTTGCTCTCTCTCTCTCTCTCTCTCTCTCTCTCTCTCTCTCTCTCTCTCTCTCTCTCTCTCTCTCCTCCTTCCTTCGCACACCTACTCTCCCTTCTTCTTCAAGAGTCTGCTTCCCTGATCCCCCCCTTTGTTTTGCCTTTTTCTTCCTTTCCTTTGTTCCTTTGGAAACTTCTGTACCTTCTTCCTTCATCCACTTCTCTTCTGCCACCAAAGCAACCACCACGAAATCCAGTTGCTTCCCCCTCCATTTCTTCCTTGCTACCAGTGGTTCCTTGCGTGGTAGTCAACTCATGAACCCTGCAGCTCACCATCACTTGTTCCCTTTGAATTCTGCAACTCCACCGAAGCCCTCCACTCCTCTGCTCTGCCGCGTGCCATCTCCCTCCACCGAGTCAACCAACAAAGCTCCCCCTAATGTTAACTCCTCCAGCATCCATCCATCCCCACCAGTGAATGAAACCCCTTCGCACGCCTGCAACTGCCCCTTGCATCTTCAGCCAGCCCAAGCAACCGGTTGGACTTCGTTTGAGTCACGGTAGACTCGAGTCTCAGCTGCCATCGCGCCGCCGTCACCGTGAACCAGTTTTCGCACTAAACCGGTGAGTTTATGCACTAAACTCTCATTAGGGTGCTAATGACACTTAAGTGGTGTTTAGATTAAATTAAGATTATATTAGTGTAATTATTAGCTTGTTTAGTTAATTTAGGTTAGTTAAATTAGTGAATTAAGTGGTTAGATATTGTAGTTAGATGGTTTATTATGTGGCATTGTAGTTAGAATGGTTAGGATAATTTAATTAGTTCAATAGGTGGTTAGATTAGCAATTTTTAGCCTAAGTTTGTATTTATTGAATTAATATTATTTCTTTAATTAATTTTGCTATTTATTTAATTATTAAATATTTTCCGAAAATTATACCAAAATAGCCGGTGACTAGAATTCCATGCTAATTGCAATGGTGTGATTAGTTTCTATGATTGAATGTTATATTGTGCAAATTGAGTGAAAATTGTAATTTTGGGTATTTGTCCCAAAATTGGATAATTTTGGTATTTTACTCAGAAAATACCGGGGCATCGGTTTCTAATGCCAAAAATGTTTGTAGACATTATAATAAATAGTGGGATTTTTAAAAAAGGAAGATATTATATTTTCAGTTTAACTGACCGTGTACCCACACACGATTATTTTATCGGGTATTTTTAGCACGATGAAAATAGGCCAAATCACATTATTTTAATTGAGGCGTTTGAGTGCAAAGCACAATGTCCTTGGCCAGGATTGAATGATCGTGTGCTGGTTAAGAGAATTCATCACCCGCTGTGTCTCGGGTGCACGATGCTCTTATGTGGAAAGCCGTCTTGAGGTCGACATTGTCGTGCTCGATGGGCAAGACGACACCCAGCTATGTGATGGATAGATCCGTTGTGTGACATATAGATCCGCTGTGTTATGGCTAGATCCCCTGTGTGATGGTTAGATCTGTTGTGTGACGATTAGATCATGCCTGTGTGGCCGTAATCAATTGAAACGCATGATAAGTCGTGCCTGTGTGACTGTGATCAATTGGACGCATGATTGAATGAGTTATACGAGCTAGATTATGGGATGAAATTGTGTGACATGGTATGAGACATGTCATAACGATTTGGTCTCATAATCGGGACCTCTGTGGTAGATTGATGGATTGATTGACTGAGATGTGGTGATTGATGGAGATGTGATTTGAGACACTCCAACGGATCGAGTATTATTACTGCATTTATGCATTATATGAATTGTACTGATGTGCAATAAGGATCTAAGACAAGGTAATTCTCTGTGGTTGTATGATTGTGTTGTTGAGACGCCTTTAGGCATATTACCCTCCCAATCAGGGTTGAGAGTGTGAACTCGCTGAGATTTGTATCTCATGCCGTCGTGGGGTTCAACTTTTCAGGACCGTAGGATGGAGGATCTGAAGCCAAGCTAAGGGGATCTGAGGTGTAGGTCAGATATGACAACTTTTTTTTAGAGTTGATATGTTGAAGTCTTTTGGTTGTAGACTTTTGTACTTGACTCAGTGTGTATATAAAAGAGGGTTTTGGTTGTGAATCTGTTTTCCTGCTTTTCTATGCGAAGTTGTTACGGTTAGGGGAATTATTTATTCGCTTCCGCACGTGTATTAAAATTAATGGGTCAACGACGCGTCTTGGGACGTCGCAAAATTTTATCGATCACTGAGGGATGTGTACACGCTTGAGGTTCGGGGCGTGACAATAGAGAAATAGGAAAAGCAAGCACAAAGGAGAGAAAAAAAAAGTGAAACAAAGGGAGAATGGAGAGGGAGGGGGAGTTCAAGCGAGAGCAAGGGAGAAAGACTGGGGATCGACGATCCATACCACCATCCTCATCGAGACCCTCACTACCCTCGGTGCTGAGATCCACCAGTGCTCTTTCTCCCCCTAGGACCACGCTACCGCCACCATCGCTCGCGACTCCACTGCCAGGGGCGAGACCCTCCAGGAGTATTGGTGGCGCACTGAGCACGCCCTAGAGAGAGATCTCTTACGGTGAGCAAGCCCAAGAAGGAGAGACGCCGAGCGAGCCCATATCTGATACGCCACTTTGTCGTTGCCTGCCACTACCATTCTGCCATCCTCAATGCTACCTAACGCTGTCCTTGGGCCGAATTGTACTGTCCCAGCCATTCCCCGACGCTGTCACTGCACTGGATCTCCATTGCGTCGCTGTCACTTGCCACCATTTGCTTTGGCATAGTCTCGATGCCGACCTAGTCGAACAAAAGAGAACTCGAGAGTTATGGGCAGATTTGGAGATCCGGGGGAGTTACTAGCCATCACCCCTCCGACCCCGACTGCGGTGATGCCTAGGCCCGACACCATTGTGACTCCATCCCCGACGTCATGCTGAGTTACTTGCCGCCGCGTCTGCCGACCATTGACATTAGCCTCGTCGTGCTACTCATTAGCCCGTTGGTCTCGCCTCCATCTCGACTCCATCCCCGACGAAGCCGTCTCAACCGCTGCTTGTCCTCATTGGTGTCATCCCTAAAAACCTAGCCACCTTCATATGCGTCCCTGCCGAGCTACAGTCCACCGCTAGAGTCCTTGGCTGGTCGCAAACCAATGATGTCTCGTCAGTGACCATCGGCGCCGGTGTGACATCCAGATTTCGTCAAACCTGGAGTAGATAACTGTCCGAGACAAGTCGACGAATTTGTCGTTAGACTACATCATTAGCACCACTTGTGAATGCCATTTCGTCACCACACTCGCCGTAACGAAATGTGACGTTTCGTCATGTTCTCACGATAGCTCCTTGTCTAAACTTTTCTCGCTTGATGCGGTCAACTATGTGGCACCCCGAAGCGCCCAAGGTCACAACATCTTACCAAAGAAGTACCTTAGTTTGTAGGCATATATATATTTAAACGGTCCCAGCGCATCTTATTTGGAAGCATAATCAAGTTCTACTAACTCTCCCTCCAACAACCATGATACAATTGCACACCACTAAACATCATAAGAAAAGATAAAGCCATGACACTTTTATTTACATATTTTTAAGATGGATTTTTTCCCAGGTCGGTACAACAAAGAAAGGCCAAGACTTCTCACTACACTCGGCCATAAACCCAAAAAGAGATAACTCGACCCTCTATGACAATCGTGTAAATCCCTCCATCAACTGGTGTCGGCTATTGTCCAAAAAGTTGCAACTCCTACTTCTCACACATGGGCCCTCACACCCATCTCAGTGCATCAGGCGATGGTGGTGGCAACATCCCCCGCATCACTGTGTCTCGACGAACGTGAACGAATATGAACTCATGAATGACAGGGCCCTCAGCCAAGCCCATATCATACATCACTAAGGCGCAAACCCGAATGAATGTCAGACCAGGGATGGTGGGATAGTCGATCTCTACACACTCGACCTCCACATCCGAAGGAAGGCCGTAAAATACACCCCGCGTGACAGCAGGGAGCAACATCTTTCTAATCTGAAATGTTGGTCCCCGAATGGGTGAGTATAACCACTCAGCAGGTAAAGGACCAATAAATCACTCAATGCATCACACAATACAATCATAACATAATACATGTCATACAAGCATCCATGCCATGCATAATTTACCTTAATACCATGCATATGTCATCATACCGCATGTACATACATCCTCATATAATCATCACCACCATGTCATACACTTACCTTTATCATGTCACATATACCATCAGTTCAAAGATGCACATACATCCATGCACTTACCATCATCATGTCACATGTACCATCATGCCATAGGTGCAGATACATCCATGCACTCATCATCATCATGTCACATGTATCATCATGCCATAAGTGCACATACATCAATGCACTCATCATCATCATGTCACATGTACCATATCATGCGTATTTCAATTTCAATTTCCCAATTTTATTCTTTCATTTTGGGCTGCCACATTTCTCTTTCCCGAGACTAATGTTTGCATCCCACATTTATCGCTCGCACCCCACCTGGCATCGCGAGGAATCCTCTGGCACAAACCTCTGGGCATCCAACACAATACCTACCAAGCATCTCGTACCCCAACTAGCATCATGAGGCATTCCCCGGTACAATACCTGCCAGGCTTCCGGCTCCCCAAGCTCCGGGCATCTCGAAACTCCCGAGGACCCTCCGGGCATGCATCATGATACAACCGGGCATCCAGCACAAACCTCCAGGCATGTATCATGACACAATCAGGCATCTGGCCTTTACCCTTCTAGCCAAGCATCCCGACACTCCCGGGGCATCGTCGGCTCACACCTCCGACGGCCTTCTTACTTATCTTAGTTCTCACTTTCAGTTATAGCTCAATTTCAACATGGCATATGATGTGATGGCAAACAAGATCATTTTCATCATTTGATTCTTATATGCATTTCCAATCATCATCATACATGCAACAAGATCCAATCACCTATGACAATACAATCCATTGGGGTCCATGCAACATAGAATAATCCATACATCATGACCTTTTTGAAATTTACAAAATTCCAGCTTGCACAATTTCGGAAAATATATAAATTAAATATTTATATGATATTCAAAAATCATGAAATCAGAACATGTAATGGACAAGACATAAACATAGCAATTCCATGAAGAACACATGCCCAAAGGAGCTTCACACAAGAAGATATAGCTCACACAATACAGCATGCAAAATTCGGATAAAGTCAGATTGCGCAGTTCTTGAAATATTTCGATTAAAATACCCGGATGACCTCCAACAATTATGAAATTTTACCAGGTTATAGTAAAGAACCTAAGGTATATTTTTCATGCAGACATCTCGGCCAGATTCGTCCTAGATAATTTACTATGGCCGGACAAAGCGACTGTTCCTAGTACCGAACAGTCCAGTATAGCTGTCTCCAAAAAATCGAGGTTTCGCCTACTTATCTTTCTTCATTTCTTCTGAAATTTTGACATGTTTTGCTTCAAGAGGTCCACTACAGCTTTTATTAAGGGATCTAGGTGAGATTCTCAAAGGATAGTCACCATTTAGTCCACGAAGTCTCGGGAGTGCAGTACCATACTTCCAGATCTACTGTCTTCAAAAGAAAATCATTTCACTAGGCTACACTTCCTCGTTTTACCTCAAATTTAAGTATGTTAATCATCAGAATGCTCTCTACAACTTTAGTGAAGAAGTCAAAGTGAAATTATTAGTAAAAGTGACATGCAACACACAAAACCACCAAGAGGTCGACGAAAAAGTTTCAGATCTAGCCTTTTCGTAGAAAGAGGGTTTCACCCCTCAAAAATCAACCATTTTATCTTAAATTTTAGTATGTTATACTTTGAGATGTTTTCTACAATTTTTGTGAAGAAGTCGAAGCCAAAATCCAACTAAAAACCCACATGCAAGCCTCTACAACTTTCGGGGTCAGGCGGCACAGTCGAAAACAGAATACATTTTCAAGAACAACACACTCTAGCTTCGGTTTCTCAAACCCTAAACATCCGAGATTTACCACCATTTCAAACACACATGCAAAACACACATGCAAGAGCAGAATATGGATCCCAACTTGCCTCCAAAATCGAGCAAACAACGGCACACGGACGGCGAACGGACGGACGAAGGGACGGACAACGGGCAGGCGAACGGCTCCTTCCTCCTCTCTCTCGGTTTCTCCCTCTCTCGCAACCCTCTCTCTCTCTCTCACTTGGCTTGGGCGACAGCCCCTCAACCGGCCACTCTCTCCCTTTTATTTCCCTTAAACCTCATCATTTGCAATCATGAGAAGCCACCCTCAATGGCCAATGCATGGAGCCTTTCTCTTGCCACTTGGCAAGACTTATGCAAAATGGGCTTGGAAGTGGGCCGGCCTCTCCCCCTCTCCTTGGTTGATGGAAGCCCTCTCCATGGGCTTCATGGGCCGGCCTTTTGGCCCATTAAAGGTCCATACTCTTGGGCCTAAGGCCCAAGCCTAATTAAACCCACAATTTCACTTTCAATTATTCATCTTTAATTCTCTCTTTTATAGATTTCAAATTTTAAATTTTATATGGCCATAATCTTGTAACATTTAATCTATAGGAATTAAATCTACGAGGTGCATAGCCAAGAATAAATTCTTCTTATTAATTTAGCCTATAATACTAATTTTAATAACTCATGAACACCAATATATAACACTTGGTCTTAAAAGAAAACCAATGGCTAAAGCATAAACCGTAGGTAATTTCATTACCTAATCATGGGCTTTTAATACATCTAGAGGTTGTCTTCAATTTTGGGATGCCACAAACTACAAAGGAAAATGTTAATCCTGAGCGGCCTCACAAATCAATAGAGTTGAAGACCCCGATTTTGTACCACCCGCCACCACCATCCCTCTCCTTAGGCGGCCTCATCAACGGCCTCATTTTCTTTTCCTCAGCCGGTCAACGGGCTGGAAATAATGGCCATGCACGAAGATTCCCCATGCAGCCACGTCCATTACTCTCCCTTGTGAAGACATGAAGACATTGAAATTTTTAGCCATGTGCACGAACATGTGATGGTCAACCAAGGGAGGAGTGTTGACCCCATGCAGCAGCAATGCACGACCCTTCTCTTCGTGGGTCAACAATTGGAAGAGAATTAACCAGGCCGCCATGTCTGTTGCATGAAGGGGGCGAGCTGGCAGGTGCATTGCCCAAAACTTGGCTTCTCTTCGGTCGAAGAAGCCATGCCAAGGGTTTTGATAAGCTGAAGCCACGCATCAACTGCTCTTTGCGCTGGCGATGGGAGGCTTGGATGAAGGCCACGCTAATCTCCACCCGCTGTTCATTGCAACAGCCACCGAGGGTCACCAGTGTTGACCCATGCAGTCACTCGAAGAAAACAAGGCAGAAGAGGGCGCGACTTCTTCTTGTTCAGTCGGTGATTTCAGCTTTCTCACTTTCCCATCAACGGCCCCACCCGAAATTCTGTTGCTCCGTCTGTTCCCTGAGATTCACCAACGACCACCGCATCACCGGCCTCTCGCCATCTCGCAGCCCATCACCCGTCACTCCTAGCTGACCCCGCACCACTGCTAGCCACCAACCTCCTTCGTCGCCGTCTAGCTCATCTCAACCATGCCACAACTCACTGTCCATCTTTCCATCAACAGCCGCATCGCCGTTGCACCGTTCCGCAGCTCGTCTTAGCCGTGCTCGTGGTCGCAGTTCACAGATTCGCCTTGCCATTGACACCCCAAACCAAAGGCAAGTCAATATCTACTAACTTATAAGACGTGAATGCTGTCGTTGCTTGGTGAAACTGTCCCGTATGTTAAGATTATTTTGGTATACTCACGCTGAATTGTGAACTTGAAGGTTATCGGGTTGATTCTGAGCTATATGGGAAGGGATTTTATAACTATTGTGGTCGAGTTCGAATTAGAGGCCACGTACATGTTGATTTCCGATATTTCGAAGCTCTAAGGATTTATGTGTGTGAACTACTTTGAAAATCTTAAGGTCGGGACTAAGTTTGATGACTCGCTGATGCGTCGATTTCGGTATTTCAAGAAAGGCTTACAGTTTTGGTATTTCAAAGTTTTTGGTTTCAAAATCTTCACGTCAGGACCGATATTATCGACCCACCGAACTGTGATTTCCAATACTTCAAGAAATGCTTATGGTTTTGGTGAAAATCATCATCTGTACATTCCAAGTTTTGAAACGTGAAGAAGTGCTAAGTCCACGCCTGTAAATTTTGGATTTTGATTGGGGTGGAACGATAGAAAACTTCTTCAATTTATTATGGTATTCGAACTCTAGACTTTATGAAAGATTTCGCCGACAGGGATTTGATACGCTGTTGAGATTTCATTAGATTTTGATCCATACCATGATTTGGGATTTTGAAATCAAAGCAATTTTCACATATTGTCGGTACAGGAACGTTTTGGCATTTAATATGATTTGACTGCTACACCATGGTTAATGTGTTATTGTTGCCGTCGGACCCTCGGGACGATGATGCCCCGGGCGATGTCTCTGGATGCCTGGGGACTGGTGAGCCCTAGAGGTTCCCTAGGAGTATAAGGATGCCCGAACATATGACGATACACATTCCGGAGGGTAGGGGCAATCATTTACATGGTGAGCCCTGGTGATTCCTCGTGATGCTAGGTGAGGTGTGAGATGCCTAGAGGTGTGACATAACAAGCTCTGGATGCCTGGTGACTGAAATATGGAACCAGAGGCTTTCACGATGCCAGATTGGGTGCGAATGCCTAGAGAGACGCAAACACTGGTCCTCCGGGAGATAGTGATAGTGAATCAAAAATCTATTGAATTCTAAAGCTTGATTGTTCTGTTGTGTTATGCCATTTCATTAGTAAATCTTATTGGTTTGATGCATGTTTATTACTATCATTATGCGTACTAATTTGGATTGCGTGGAATTGGGTGACGATAGGCATTGTAATATAGTTTAGTAGAATTTTGACTGCTAGGTGGTTGTACTCACCCCTCGTGGGGACTAACATATTACAGAGTGGTAAAGCCGCCATCACCAGAGGACGATCATGGAGGCTCAAGCAGAGTAGAGTGACCGAGGGCGGGAAGACAGCAGTGAATTTTTGGACACCAGCACTTGCTAATGGACAACATGTGAATAGCTGATGGAAAATGTCAATCTAGTTTTTGGATATAGCCAAGTATAGGAAACTTTGGCTTTTGATGTACCAATGAATGATGTCCATCCAGTACATGTAAATAAAAAATGCTCGGTTATTATCTATAGGCATATTTGGTGTGCATAATTTCTAAGTATAGGAAAGGGAGTTATTGGATACGCTTCCGCCTTATACATTGCGCAGGGACCATTGAAGTGTGTGATAAAACCCCCACATAGAAGTCCATTGATCATGAAAAAGAAGGACATCCACCCTAACGGATTGGGGGCCGTCGAGGGGCATCACAACCGGCATCCCGAACATGTTCCTTCGGCACCGGAAAAGAGCAGAAGAGAGAGGAGGTATCAACCAAGTCAAAAGAGCCAGGCTAGAAGCCTCTAATCAGGTAGGTCTGACCCCAAACCGGGTCAAGCTTGGGTCACTCTTTAGGCTGAGTTTTAGTTATTGGGCCAGCAATTGTTAGGCTTAACTTTTCTTGGGCTGGGTTTATTTTAATGAATTAGGTCTAGAGAATTTGAGAGAGCCCTCTTACAAGAGGATTGGGCCCAATCCTGTTGGCACGAAGGCCCAACCACCTCTAGTCGGGCCTGGTCCCTTGGTCGACCGGCCCCAAAATGGGCCGGATGTGGGCGGGCCCCAACCAAGTCGGACTCGGGTCGGGTCGACGGACCCAACCGCTTTGCACAATTTTTTTTTCTCGTTTTCCCAGAAAAATAAAATAAAATATAAAAAACATTTTAATATTTTAAATAAATTTAAAAATTAAAAATTAAAAATTAACAAATTTCGAAAATCTAAAAAAATGTATGGTTTGGTTAGAAATTGACATGTCTTGCCTTTTTAGTGTAATTAGGCATTTATTTGCTTACACATTGATTATATCGCATGTTTAATTCACATATTTGATTATGTTTGTGAATGTTTAATTGCACATGCTCAATTTTACTGCAATTAGGATGTTGGTAGCTATGATTGTTATTATAATGATTGCCTACCTGCATGATCACATCACATGTTAATGGATGGGTATAAAATCAATCCAAACTGCCTAACAAAAATATTTTCTTTTATAATAAACAAGATTAGGTACCAAAAGGGCACTAATTGGTCAATTAGTGTAATCAAGTCCTCGACCCTAGATTCTCTGGTTGTGTAGGAGGTGAGGTACACTCCTATACCTCACTTGGTTTCTAGCGAACCCCAATAGGCTAGTGGCGACTCCTTTTTGTGAATTTCTTAAGAATACCCCAATGTTATGCGAGGTATGGGCTTGGAAGAGCCCGTGCCTAATTATGGGTCTTAGGTCCATCATGTTCCCTCCCACCGTGGGGTAGATTGCAACAAGGTCCTTAGTATGGAGATACGTCATGTTCGTTTTGGAGTCCCATGGCACATGGACTTAGAGTCTACCTTCTTCCCTATCTCCGGGACCACCAAGACTCGCGAGCTAGTTGTGACCACGATTTGGGTTGTTGAGGGCCTCCTTCACTTGGTGCCTCATTGCTTCAAAGCGTGGTTCATCAACAAGCGTAATGGGTCTCAGGAGGGTCCTTTGCAGGGTTTTGATGGACCGCCCGCTGGGACGAAGGATGGGGAGGTAGGTCACCCCATGGACATCGATATACTGGACGATGTCATGGAGAACGTGGAGCCCGAGTTAGAGGGCTTCGGGGTGTAGGTTGCCTAGGACTTTCTTTTTGAAACAGACTTGTTTATATAAACTCCTAGGTTAACTTGGTATGTATATAAATCGTAGTTTGTGAAAATCACTATTATGTTTTACTATCCTTGTGTTTGTTTGTTGGCCGGCTGTTTAGTTAATTCGCTTTCACATGTGCTTAATTGAAAGATAAAAAGAGTAGGTCGGCGATGTGTCCTACGACGTCTCATTTTTAATCACTGCCGAGGGATGTGCGCGTGCCCAGGGTTCAGGGCATGACATCCCTTCCCAAAGTGGTATCAGAGCTTGGTCAGTGTCTGGAGTAATAAGGCGTGATGGGTTTTGGGATAATTAGCAAGGAAAGACTTTTTCCTTACGCTAATGCTTGTGATTGATTGATTATTTTTTGTGGGTCACTCAGATTTCTAATTTTGTGTTAGAATCGAAAAGGAGGTTTCTGTAAATATTCTACAGGATGAGCGATCCTGAGTAGAGGACTCCTCGGAAGAGGGCAGTTTCAGCTGTTACTCGGGGTAGGATACCAACTAGGATCGGTACCCGAGGTAGAGCGTCGGCTCAGGCTAGCGCGAGGGAAAGAGTACCATCGTATGCTAGTACTAGAGTAGGAGCACCAGGCAACCCCAAGTTAGATGGGATCATTGACTTTGGGGAATATGTTGGATCAGTAGGCTCAAAACCAAGCTATTGCTACCACCACCGCCACTGCTATCGCCAATGTCGTTGCTACCATTATCGCTGCATCTACTGAAGTCCCACCTGGAAATGGGAATGGTGAACGGCTCATGCATAAGCTAATGTAGCAGTTCCTGAAGTTGAAACCACCAAGGTTTCCGAGAGCAGGCCATCTTGAGGTTGCAACCCTCTGGATCTGAGAGCTAGATAAGGTCTTCGCACTGCTGAGGTGCTCTAAAGAAGACAAGGTAGTCCTGGCGGCCTACCAGTTGCGAGGGAACGCAAGTACTTGGTGGGAAGCCACTAGAGGCAAAGTGTTTCCCGAAGGCAGGGTTCCAGAGTGGAATGCCTTCGTGGAGGTCTTTTACGAAAAGTACTTTTTTGACTGTGTCGGAGAGCAAAAGATGGCAGAATTTCAGCGTCTTTGTCAGAACCAAATGTTAATGGACCAGTATGAGGCGAAGTTTGCAGAATTGTCCAAGTATGCACCTAGGCTAATTGAAGACCAATGGGCAGGGCTAGGAGATTCAAAGACTGACTGAGACCAAAGATCAAGGATCTGCTAGTGCCACTAAATCTCAAGGATTATAACGACCTGTACAAGAGGGCCCAGCTGATCAAGATTTGAACGAGCGAGCCACCATATATGGGTCACGGTTCGGGCCCAATAGAGACAATAATTGGTTCGGGAAAAGGCCGATGACAAGAGGCAGGTATTCCATTCCTCCCAACCAAAAAGGTGGAATAGGAAAGTCGGCACCCAACTTGAATGGTGCATGCCGTTTCTATGGGAGAAGACATGGATCAGCCCCGTGTTATATTAGGACGGGAGCTTGTTTTGAATGTGACTAGCACGGCCATCAGATCAAGGATTGTCCACGTAGGCCTATGTGAGCACAAGCGCCATAGCCGCAGATGGGACAACTAGGAGGGAGTGCATCGCAAAACGCACAGCACAGTATTTTGAACAAGCCTCCGATGCAAGGAAGGGTGTATGTTGTCACCCGAAGGGAGGCAGAGGACCCACAGGATGTAGTTACAGGTACGGTCTCGTTGAACGGTCATACTACTTATGCTTTATTTGATGCTAGAGCTACGCATTCATTTATTGCTGAGCAATCCGTTAAGTTGGTAGGATTGAGTCCAAAACCGTCGAGAACAATCGTTAATATAGTATTGCTTCCGATAGGGTGTCCTGGTTGTAAGTTAGTGATTGGTGAGCGAGAGGAAATGATAGATTTCATTTTGTCGGCTATGTTCGACTTTGATGTGATCATTGGCATGGATTGGCTCACCAAGCAACAAGCTACTGTAGACTGTTATCGTAAATTGATTCAGTTTAACCCATTAACGGGTGAAAGTTTCGAGCTTATTGGAACTCGAGAAGGACTCTCAATTACCTTAATCTCGTCGCTTGAGAAAACTCGTTTGTTAGAAGTGGGTTGCCAAGGTTATTTGGCAATCGTAGTGGATACGTTAGTTGAGAAGTCGAAGATGGAAGACATCGCCGTGGTACGGGAGTCTTCTAACGTGTTTCTTGAGGAATTACCCGATTTGCCCTTGGAAAGGGAGATCAAGTTCTTGATCGAGTTCCTAAAGGTGTAGATGTAGGAACTGTTAGAAAAAAGGATTTATACGTCTTAGCGCATCACCTTGGGGAGCACCAGTTTTGTTTGTAAGGAAGAATGATGGTTTGTTGCACCTTTGCATTAACTATCAGTAACTCAACCAGGTGACAATCATGAACAAGTATCTATTGCCAAGGATTGATGACTTGTTTGATTAGTTACAGGGAGTATCGACATTTTCCAAGATCGACCTGAGGACAAGTTCCATCATCTGAGGATTAAAAAAGAGGACATACTGAAGACGGCTTTTCGTACGCGTTACAACCATTATGAATTCACCTTAATGCCATTTGGTTTGACCAACGTCCTAGCTGATTTCATAGATTTCATGAATCAAGTGTTCAAGGAGTATTTGGACCAGTTCGTGATTGTGTTTATCAACGACATTTTGGTGTACTCGAGAAGTACCAAAGAAGCATGAACGACACTTAAGGACGATACTTCAGACCCTGCGAGAACAAGAGTTGTATGGCAAGTTTATCAAGTGCGAGTTTTGGCTAACTTGTGTAGCTTTCTTAGGTCATGTGATTTTTGGTGAAGGGATTTCCATGGACCCAACCAAGATCGAAGCCGTGATAAATTGGCCAAGACCAACGACAGTGACAAAGATCAGAAGTTTCTTGGGATTGGTAGGCTATTATAGACGATTCGTGGAAGGATTTTCTGCGATAGCCGTGCCTTTGACACTATTGATAAAAAAGGAATAGAAGTTCGAATGGACAGATAAGTGCGAGCGTAGTTTTCAAGAGCTTAAGCAGAGACTGACTACCACATCAGTATTAACGATTCCGTCTAGTCCTGGAGAATATAAGATCTATAGCGATGCATCATACAAAGGACTGGGCTGCATTTTAATGCAACATGGAAGAGTTGTCGCATACGCATCCCATTAGTTGAGACCTCATGAGTTGAATTATCGACGCATGACTTAGAACTCACAGTGATCATCTTTGCCTTGAAGTTTTGGAGACATCACTTATGCGAAGAAATGTTACAGATCTTTACAGACCATCAGAACCTAAAGTACTTATTCTCTCAAAATGAGTTGAACATGAGATAGCATCATTGGATGGAGCTTTTCAAGGACTACGACTGCAACATCCTGTATCATCCTGGAAAAGCCAATAAAGTCACAAACGCGTTGAGTCAGAAGTATTCGATTGCACAAATGATGGTTTAGGAGTGGATCCTACTCGAAGGAGCTCAAGATTCGAATTTCAAATTTGAGGTAGGCCACCTTTCAAATCTCATGGCCACCCTCAGAATTGAACTAGAAGTGTAGATAAGGATTAAGACGTTACAATTGACAAACCCTGATATCCAGAAAATTCTATAAGAAGATGCAGAAAAGGGGAAGGCTGACTTTCAAGTTACCGAGAACGGAGTACTAAAGTTTCGTGGGCGTTTGTGTGTACCTGACGATATGAAGCTTAAGGAAGAGATCTTGTTAGAAGCCCATCGTAGTAGTTACGGTATTCATCCATGCAATACAAAAATGTATCAGAATCTACGTCAACACTATTGGTGGACTGGTATGAAGGCAGATATCGCTAAATATGTCACCAAGTGTTTGACGTGTCAGCAAGTGAAAGCATAACATTATAAGCATGAGGGACTTTTGCAATGTCTCGAGATTCCCGAGTGGAAGTGGGAACATATCACAATAGATTTTGTGATGGGGTTATCGAGGATTCAGCGAGGTAGCGACTCCATATGGGCTGTAGTCGACAGATTGATAAAGTTTGCTCACTTCACTATCATACGAAAGGATTTTGCATTGGATAGATATGCTAAGTTGTACATGAGACAAATAGTTCATCTTCATGAAGTGCTAGTGACAATCATGTCAAATCGAGACCCGAAGTTCACGGCAACTTTTTGGAAAAGTTTACAAACTACCTTGGGAACAAAGCTGCAGTATAGTATGGCCTACCATCCACAGACGGATGGCCAGTTTGAGAGGACGATTCAAACCCTCGAGAACATGCTGCGAGCTTACGTATTGGACTTCAAGGGAAGCTGGGAGGAATAGCTTTATCTAGTTGAGTTCACCTACAACAACAGTTATCAGCAGAGTATTTAGATGGTACCATTTGAAGCGTTATATTGGAAAGCCTGTAGAACTCCCGTTTGCTGGGATGAAGTTGGGGAATGTAAGATTACCGGCCCTGAGTTAGTTTAGTAGTCAGTCGACGCCATCAAAGTTATTCGAGAAAGACTCAAGACCACTGGAGTTGTCAGAAGAGTTATGCAGATAAGCGGCGTAGGCCATTGGAGTTCCAAGTTGGTGAACACGTATTCCTCGAAGTGTCACCAATGAGGGATACTTTGCACAACAAGATGATTCCCTTGGTTAAAGTGGTATGGCAACACCACGGAACGGAGTGAGCCACATGGGAAAGCGAAGAATCAATGAGATGTCAATACCCCCCACCTTTTTTGAAAAAGATCTGTAACGGTTTAAATTTTTATAAGAGCGGAAGAGTTGTGACATCTTGAAATTTGACCTCATCCCAGATATATGAAATGGTTGTTTCATCGATGCGCTTGTGGCTAATTTACTTTAAGCTGGCCACTCACAACTTAACTAATCTATTAGGTGAAGCCGTTAAGGGATATAAACATGACAGACTAGAGAATTCGATCGAAAATCGACTGCTTGACCATAATAATCGGCAGGGGTCAATACGACACCGTTATAATGGATTAGCAAAAGGATATAAGTTGATTGGATGGAATTATGTAATCAAATTGTGCGTGGTTCCGCACGATTGCGATATTCGCATCGAACGGCAACAACCCAATTTTCTATCGATATTATACTTGGGACACGTAATTGAAACCTTGCGATTTTTATGACAACCGAGAGTCGACCATGGGTCGAACGTACAAAAATCCCTATAAGCTACCCGATAGGTTAGTTCATACTAAAATCGCATTCGTTCAATTTTAACCACGAAATTGAATTCAATTTTGGGAATCAGACATTCGAGCATGTCACGATTCATTTATAAGATGTCGTCTCATCTTTCGGTGAATTTTTGTTAAGTCTAGAATTTATGTGGAAAATCGATTTCGGACAAAAAGAAAATGAAAGTAAAATTCGGATGGGCTGATTAAGTGGATTATTTTGTTGCCAAATGGGTTTATTTTGTGAGAAATTAGGACAAATTCCCCATTGGATGGCCACAAGACTTATTTGGCAAGAAAACTTTAGGGGTTTTGTGATGATCATTTAGATTTTTCCCTATGCTTTTTATTGGCTGCAGCTTTGACTTCCAATTTCTCCTCTCTCTCTCTCTCTAATTTCCCTCTCTCCTTCTTATGCGTGAACCCCCATTTCAGCTGCCCATCTCCTTCTCCATTTCCCTCTTTCCTTCATGTCCATTTCCCTCTTTCAGCTGCCGCACGCCATCATCTCATTTCCCCCCCTCCTCACACCATAACCTCCATCGTCTCTTCACCAGCACTGATCAGCACACCACCCCAGCACACCACCACAACACTCCCACGTCACAAGCTTCCGCCCACCATCCATCTTCAGCCCCACAAATCCACCCATAGAACTAGCGCCTCGCATCCACTCTCCTCTGCACGTCCATGTCCAGCCTAGCTCACTGCCTCCTCAGCCCGCGGCCAGCAACCACCACCATCACCCACCTCACCACCTCACGCCACCGCCTTAGCCCAGCACCACCGAACAGCCTCCACCCTAGTGCCAACTCCACCGCACCTCAGCCTCCACAAACAGCATTGTCCAGCAAGGACTAGCCCTTGGCCGTGAGCCCTCCTTGTTGATTCAGCCGTCGTTGACTCTTTGTTTAAGACGTGGTAGTCTTGAGTTCTCATCGCCGTCGTGTTGCCATTGCCATGAGCCTATCGTCGTCCTAATGTGGTGAGTTAACTCCCTAATCTTTGTTTAGATTGTAAATTGCGCTTAGGGGTTAGATTAGTGTTAATTAGGATTAGTTAGTTAATCCTAGATTAGTGTAATTAGCTTAGTTAGGTTGCTTTGGTTAGCTTGGTTAAGTTAGTAGCTTGGTTAGGTTAGTTTACCTTGATTAGTTAGTTAACCATGATTACGTTAGTTGACCATGGTTAGGTTAGTTAACCATGGTTAGATTAATCAATCATGGTTAAGTTAATTAAGTTGGATTTACTTAATTAATCACAATTTATTTAATTAATCGTAATTAGTGTAATTAGTGATAGATTAGCCGTTTTATGAAATTTTATGCTCGTTCTCATGGATGAATTTATACCTGAATTTGATGGCTCATATGTGCAATTGATTGCTTTGTCACGCCTCGACCCTCGAGCACGCGCACATCCCACTGCGGTTGATACAAATGCGACTTCCCAGGACTAGTTGCTGACCCTTTCATTTTTAATGCACATGCGGAAGTGAACAATAACCCCTTACAAAAAACAGCATGGGATAAGAAAGCAGGGCACATTTCACAAAAAGTACACTTTTTATAAACAACTGGGTTTAGGTACAAAAAGAGTCTGGGTAAAAGTCTACAAAATATTGACTTCCAAAAAGAAGTTGACCTATGACAACCAGTCAGACACATACATCGATCCTTCAGACTCCACCTCCACAAACTCCGAGGCTTCGGTCCTTCACGAACACTCTCTAAGGACTTAAAAATTAAAGCCCACAATGGGGTGAGATGATGCCTCAACAAGTTCACCCCCTAAACCCATATTAGGAAGGAAATATGCCAAAGGTGGCGTAACCACACAATCACACAATTACAACAGGGGACTTACCTTGCCTAAGTTCCTTGCTGCACGTCAGCACAGTTTATATGCCAAATTCATGTAATTAATGCCCACAACAATTTAAATGTCTCATCAATTCAATAAATCACAAGGGTCCCGATTATAAGACTAAACCATTATGACACATCCCATACCATGCCACGCAGTTTTGTCTCATAATCAGGGGCATCTAACTCAATCAACCATGCGTTCCAATTATTAATTTTTCTCCTCAAGGGTATGACCTACTCAAAAGTTTGGTGTCTTCTAGCATAGCCAGGCATCGTCTCACCCTCATTGAGCACGGTGACGTCTCTCTATTAGACGGCTTCCCCAAAGGGGCATAGGTCCAGAATCTACTGTGACCTAAGTCCCATGAATGGGTATCCCATATAGGGTACATCCGGCTTAAAAACTTGAGATGGTTTCTCTCTAACCAACGCACGACCAATCAATCTCAGCCTAGGACACCGTGCATTGCACTCAAATGTCACCACTAAAATAGTGATCCAGACCTATTTTCTTCATATTAGAAATACCTTGTAAAAATAGTCACGTGTGGATACATGGTAAGATCGAACCATTTAAAATTCATATCCTCTAATTTAAAATCCCACTATTTTATATAGTATATAAAACCATTTTCAGTGTTAAAACCCAACACTCGAGATTTCTGAATAATTAATGAAATTCACAATTTTGGAATAAATTACCCAACAATCCAATCAGCACTCAATTTGCACAAATTAATATTCGATTGCATAAATTGAACACACCATTGCAATCAGCACAAAATTCCAGTAATCGGCTACTCTAGTCTAATTTTCGGAAAATATTTAATAATTAAATAATTACCAAAATGAATTAAATAATTCAATTTAAATACCGAAATAGCTAACTTATGCCGAAATTACCTAATTAAATACCGAGACGGGCCCAGAAAATTTTCGACCTAATCTAGATAATTAATACAACCTATCCAGGCCTTAATTAATCTAATCTAACAACCTAACATGCAAAATTGGATAATTAAATTACTAATATAATCTAACTAACCACATAATCCTTAATTAACTTAAAATAATTACCCCTAAGCATAATTAACCTCCTAAGCGAGGTTTAGTGGGTAAACTCACTGGATTTGCAAGCCGGTGAGTTCGTGGCAATGGCGGCCCGACGGTGAGCGATAAATTCCAAAGTAGTGAAACCAACGGGGCACGGACCGAGCCAAAAAATGGCCCGCAAGTCACGGCCAAGGGCTGTAATTTACAGTTGATTTTGTGTGGTTGCACGTAGCTGGACAGAGAAGATGTGAAGGAGCTGCCTCGACCGCGTGAGGGACGGCTTCTTGCGGATAGGTGGCTGCGAAATGAAGGAAGGCTAGCATTGAAGATCCATGGAGATGGGGCGGCGTGTGTTGGTATTGAAGTCTCGATCAACATATGAGCAAGAGACAAAAGATGGTGGGAGAAATGGGCTTTGGTGGTGTGAGGGGAGCGGACGCAGAGGGAGACAGAGGCTCAGTGGAAGAGGGGACAACGGCTGGTGGAGGAGTAGGCGGTAGAGAGAGGAAATGGGGCTGGCTACTTCGATAGAAGGAAAATGAAGGAGAATAGAAACAAAAAGGGAAATGAAAGAGAGCCGTGGAGAGGGAGTAAACCAAGGTAGCTTGCTCGAGAAGATGGGAAAAAAGAGAGAGAAAAGTCAAGATTAAATATCTCAAACTTATTAATGCAAGGTCCAAAAAGTCTTCAAGTTTATTCTATGGTCCCCCAATTCTTTCTAGTTTAGAATTTCCTTGAATTAACCAATTTGATGCCAAAAATGCAGCCTCCTTCCATAGCTCCGAATTTCCTCACTTTAGGGACTTCAATTTCTTCAAAAAATTCCCCAAGTTGATGTCCAAATTTTGATGAAGAAAAAACCCAGATAATTTCTACAATTTCCTTTCACCAAGTATGGAGGCCAAAAATCCCTTCAATTTAGCCAATTTGAATTTTCGTTCTTTTCCGAAACGTCCGAATCGATTTTCCGTAAAAATCCCGGAATCACTAAAAATTCTTCAAAGGATGAGTAGACGTTCCTAAAATAAATAGTGATATGATAGAACTTTCAATTTCTGAAATTGAGTTCCAATTTGCGGTTAATTTCAATCTGACGCGATTTTAGCATGAGCTAACCTACCGAGTAGCTTTCAAAATTTTTTAGTGCAATGGACCCATGGTCGATTATTTTCGAGCCACAACGTACATCTTTGACATATTGGCAACTATCAGTTGTCGTGAAAATCTAAAAGTTTCAAATATGAACACAAGGTACCCAAAATGACAAAACAATCGGTCTAGTGCTGATCAACAAGAATTTTGCAATTAGGTGGAATCACCCACACTTAATCACACACCGCTGTCGAATCAACCTATTAATCACACACATTTGTCGAATCAACCTATCTTCGGTCTATGATCGATTTTTATTTGTGCCGTAATGACCCTTGCAAATTAGCACGGTCGAGCAATCGATTCCTGGTCGAATTCTCAAGTTTATTGCGTTAAAATCCTTTAATGACTTCCCTAGATAATCTAGTTATCTCATGAGTGATCAGCTCAGAGAATAGCACTATAAGCGCGTTGATGAAAGGCTCGATTCATTCAATTGAAAACAGAACTGAAATTTCAGGATGTCACAACTCTTCCTCTCTTATAAAAATTTCGTCCTCAAAATTTAAACCATACAAATATTTAAAGAAAAAGGTGGGGGTACAGTCATTTCATCGAATCTTCACTTTCCCAAGTTGCTCATTCAATGTCGTGGTGTTGCCAAACCACTTTGACCAATGGGATGGTCTTGGTGCGCAGAACCTGCTTCTTGCGATCCACAATCTAAACCGGGCTTTCAATGTACAACACTCTGTCGTCCACATCCAATTCCTCAAAATTAAGCACATGGGTCGGGTTAGGCTCATACTTCATCGACATTGACATGTGAAAGACGTCATGCAATTGCGCCAGCTTCGGCGGTGATGTAAGACAATATGCTAGGATCCCGATTCTTTCAAGAATCTCAAAGGGACCTACGTACCTCGGACTCAGCTTTCCTTTCTTGCCAAAGTGTGAAGTACCCCTCACTAGTGACACCTTCAGAAAGACGTGATCACCAACTTGGAATTCCAATGACCTTCGACGCTTATCAGCGTAGCTTTTCTAGTAGCTCTAAGAGGTCTTTAATCTATCTCTGACGATGGCAACTGCATCCACTGAATGCTGGACTAACTCTAGGCCTATGATCTTCCACTCTCCGACTTCATCCTAACAAACTGGTGTTCTGCACGCTCTGTCATACAACGCTTCGAAAGGAGCCATCTGAATACTCTGCCGGTAACTGTTGTTGTAGGCGAACTCGATAAGGTGAAGTTGTTCCTCCCAACTTCCCTTGAAATCCAACACGCAAGCTCGTAGCATGTCTTCAAGGGTTTGAATCGTCCTCTTAGACTGGCTATCTGTCTGAGGATGATAAGCCGTACTATACCACAACTTCCTTCCTAAAGCACTCTGCAAACTTTTCCAAAAGGTAGCCGTGAACCTCAGGTCTCGATTTGATGTAAACATCACTGACACTCCATGTAGACGAACTATCTGATGCGTGTACAACTCTACGTGCCTGTCCAAATCAAGGTTCTTTCGTACTATAATGAAGTGAGCCGACTTCGTCAGTCTATCAACCACTACCCAAATGGAATCATTTCCTCTCTAACTCATTGGTAAGCTCGTCACAAAGTCCATTGTGACGTGTTCCCATTTCCACTTGGGAATCTCAAGAGGTTGCAGAAGTCCTCCCAGCTTACAATGCTATGCCTTTACCTGTTGATACGTCAAACACTTAGTGGCATGCTTGACGATATCCGCCTTTTCATATAGGACCACCAATAATGTTGACACAAATTCTGATACATTTTTGTGCTACCAGGATGAATGCTGTAACTGCTACAATGAGCTTCTGACAAAATGTCTTCCTTAAGCACTGCATCGTCAGGTACACACAATCGTCCTCGGAACCTCAGTGTTCCATCATCAGAAATCTGAAAGTCAGTCTTCCTCTTCTCGGTATCCTCTTGCAGGATTTTCTAAACATCTGGATCTGTCGGCTGAAGTGTCTTGATTATGATCTAAACATCTGGCTCAATTCTGAGGGTGGCCATAAGATTTGAAAGGTGGCCTACCTCAAACTTGAAAATCGAATCTCGAGCCTTCTCAAGCAAAGCCCATCCTTTGATCAACATCTGTGCCACTGAAGACTTCCAACTCAGCGCATCTGCAACCTTATTCGCATTTCTAGGGTGATACAGAATATCATAATCATAGTCCTTAAAGATTTCCATCCAACGACGCTATCTCATATTCAACTCCTTTTGAGAGAATAGATACTTGAGACTTTGATGGTTAGTGAAGACCTAAAATCTTTCTCCACATAAATAATGTCTACAAATCTTCAAAGTGAAAATAATCGCTACGAGTTCTAAGTCATGCATCGGGTAGTTCAGCTCATGAGGTCTCAACTGACGGTACGCATATGCAACAACTCTACCATGCTACATCAACACGCAACCCAGTCCTTTAAATGACACATCACTGTAGATCTCATATCCTCTAGGACCATATGGTATGGTCAATACTGAAGCGGTAGTCAACTTCTACTTCAACTTTTGGAAACTACACTCGAACTTATCTATCCATATAAACTTCTCTTCCTTCTTTAGCAGTTGAGTCAAAGGTGAAGTTAAGGCTGAAAATCCTTCCGCAAACCGTCTGTAATACCTTGCTAAACCTAGAAAACTTCTAATCTCTGTCACTGTAGTCGGTTTTGGCCAATTGATGACTGCTTCAATCTTGGTGGGGTCCACGGAGATTCCTTCTTTTGAAATCACATGACCTAGAAAAGCAACACGAGTCAACCAAAACTCACACTTGCTGAACTTGGCATACAAATCATGAGTCCTTAGAGTCTGGAGTACCATCCTAAGATGCCTTTCGTGTTCCTCAAGACTTTTCGAGTGCACCAAGATGTCATCAATGAACATGATCACAAACCGATCCAAATATTCCTTGAACACTCGGTTCATAAGATCCATAAAAGCAGCTAGAGCGTTTGTCAATCCAAACGGCATGCCTGTGAATTCATAATGACCGTACTGAGTACGAAACACTGACTTCGGTATGTCCTCTTTTCTGATCCTCAACTAATGATATCCCGTCCTCAGGTCAATTTCGGAAAATATCGACGCTCCTTGTAAACAAGTCATCGATCCTTGGCAATGGATACTTGTTCTTGATTGTCACCTGATTGAGTTGACGGTAGTCGATGCACAGGCACAACGAACCATCCTTCTTCTTTACAAACAGAATAGGTGCTCCCCAAGGTGATGCACTAGGACGTATGAATCATTTATCCAACAACTCTTGCATCTGCACCTTCAGTTCTTTCAGCTCTGACAAAACCATCCGGTAAGGTGGCTAACTCAATCACGAATTCAATCTCTCTTTCCGGTAGCAGACTTGGCAATTCTTTCAGGAACACCTCTAGAAACTCTTAGACTACTGCAATGTCTTCTATCTTCAGCTCCTCAACTGTCGTATCCATGACAGTCGCCAAGTAACCTTGGCAATCCCCGTCTGACAAATGGGTTGCCTCGAGTGACGAGATTAAGGTAATTGAGGGTCCTCCTTGACTTCCAATAAACTTGAAGCTCTCACCCTCTATCGAGTTAAACTGAATCGCCTTGTGATAACAGTCCAGCTTAGCTCGTTTCTTGGTGAGCTAACCCATGCCAATAATTAGGTCAATGTCACACATGGCCAAGACTATCAAGTCTATCTTCCCCTCTCACTCACCAATTGCTAATGTGCCACCAGGACAACCCACGGTAACTAACACCTTATCCTTTAATGGTGTTGATATACTGACCACTGACTCCAACAACTCAAGAATTAATCCTACCAACTTAACATACTGCTCAGCTATAAATTAATGAATAGCTCCAGGGTCAAATAAAGCAGAAGTAGCGTGGTCATTGAACGAGACCGTACCTGTGATCACATTAGGCGCATCCTCCGTCCATCCTCTCATGATAGCATATGTCCTTCCTTGAGCTGGAGGCCGGTTCAGACCACCCTGCAGTCCATTCGATGGTGGAATTCCTCGGATCTGACCCATCGGTGGCGGCGACGGTAACTGCAGTCTCGTTTGTCTTTTGTGACAGTTCTTGGCTATGTGACCCAGTTGGCCACATACAAAGCAAGCACCCATCCTAGCTAGACACGGGGCTGTTCCATGTTGTCCTCCGGAGGAATGACACACTTTAAACTGGCTCACTGACTTTCCTATCCCACCCTTTCTGTTGGGTGGAACAGGATACCTTTCTCTAGTCATCGGTCTCTTTCCCAACCAATTACTATATGTATTAGAACCAAACCGTGACCTAGATACGGTAGCTTGTTCATTCAGATTCCTCTCAATCATTTTGGCTCGTTCGTACAGCTCATTATAGTTCTTTATATCAAACGGTACTAGCAGATTTTTCAACTCCGGTCGAAGGCCACCCCTAAACTTCCTCGCTTTTTCCTCGAGATCCTCGTCCAATCTAGGGGCATGCTTCGATAACTCAACGAATTTTGCCTCGTACTAGTCCATAGTCATTGGACCTTGACAAAGGCGATAAAATTCCGCTATCTTCTGATCCTTGGCACAGCTGGAGAAATACTTGCCATTGAATGCTCTAACAAAGGTGTTCCACATCAGATCCACACCTTCTAGGAATACCTCTTCTCTGGTGGCCCTCCGCCAAGTACTAGCAATCCCCTGCAGCTGATATATTGCAAGGGTGACCTTTTCTTCCTTAGTGCACCTCAATAGTGCAAACGTTTTATCAAAGTCTTGTATCCAGAGGGTTGCAGCCTCCGGATCTTCTGTTCCTGTGAACCTCGGTGGGTTCAACTTTAGAAACTGCTCAATGAGTTTATGAATTAGTCTCTCGGCAACCACGTTCCCTGGTGAAACCTTAGCAGGTGTGGCAGCGGCTGCGGCAGTAGCGGCGATTTCATTTTGGACATGCTACCCCATCAGAACTCCAATTGTCTGAAGTGTTTGCATGTTCCCTTCGAACCTTGGATCACCAGAGGCTGCTACCCCAGCACCAACCGGTGGAATAGGCGACGGTGCTACTCCACTTGTGTAAATAAAATGCCCAACTCCTTCAATTGTCTAGAGAGCATAATGTGTAGATGGTCATTTATTTAGGCCATTAGGGAAGAGCTTGGGTAATTAATCTTAGAAAACATCATTTTAGTAAATGTGGTAAAATATTAGTAGAACATTATCCAATCTATATTAGATAATGACTAGAAAAAAATAAAAAAGAAAAAAAAGGAAAGGCAAATGTCCAACTCTCCACTAGCGTCTGATCCACTCTTTGTTGCATAAGCCAACCAAACAGAAGACAGCAGTGTTGGAGATATGTGAGGATTGCGATCAATCAATCCAAGATTATCTAGGATTATGATTGACTGATTATATCAATCCAAGATTGGATTTAATTCCTTGTATATGTTTTTATTACTTCCTTAGTTAAATCATTCAGGTGATTCTACATTGTAAATAAACATGTCAATCATTCTTCTCTTTACCTCAAATTATGTATTGGTATCAGAGCCACCCTCACTTGGCCTAGTTTCCGCATCCATTGAATTGCCTTTGATTTCATCCTCTAGATTATTCTTGCAAGGTTCTACCTTGCAAAACAAAATGGCAAACCATACTGGAATTCATATTTTTTTCATACCATGGCCAAAGATAAAATCATATACAGTTCTTCCATGGAGGAGAGACCTACCTCACCACAAAACTAGACCCCAACCTTGTTAGAACATATTGACTCAATTGGAGAGTAATAGCCTTTTGTTCAACGTCTCGGTGGTGACCATTCCCAACATTCTGTTGATGGCATTCCCGCTTCCATTCTAGACCAAGTCTCTGGGCCAATTCAGTGGCCGCAAGTTTTCTGGTACCCTATATAGGGCCCATAGGCCACCAGGTCAGACCAAGTGTGGGTGCAACAATACCAATATGGCCCATCTGAAGAGGAAAGGCCCTCGAGCTTTGGAGCCCAGAATAATGGAAGCAAGTAGAACCATTCACCATGAGAGATCGACTGGCAGATTGGGTTGAACAAATTCGAGTCAAAGACTTGGATTAGTACCAAGCAATCTCTACCCATTTTTTGGACCATTTTTCTACCATACGCATTCCCAATCACCAATAATGGTCGCCCTAAGCTTATTGATCCATTTCACACATCACTGGCCAGTGAACTTGAGCTACAACTCATCACGATGCTGGTCACTGGACTGAAAACCTATAATGCATGAGCTTGGGACCTTCAACGAGCCCTTGTCATGAAGGACAAGACGGCTTCCTTGACGAAGCCATACCCTTCCCGATCGACGAGCGAGTCTAGAGATATTAGTGGAAGTGCAACCAATTGGTTCACACTTGGATCGGGAATTGCCTCACCCCCAACATTGCGGCTAGACTACCACCCACTGAAGACTCAAAAAAAAATTATTGGAAAACATACATGAGATGTACGATCAATTAGATCAGGCGAGGTCATTGACAATCATGCAATCCCTTTCCAAATTAAAGTAAGGGAACCCCTCAGGTACCGCTTGCTTCAATTGGCTCTCGGCCTTATGGAACGAGCTCGAGGTGGCTAAGGAGCACCTCGAGGGGCTCGAAGCTACTCTTCGACAATACAAAGAAATTAAAGAAAGAGAGAAGGCGATGAGGTTCTTACTCATTTGTAACGAGTCTTTTTCATCATCCCGATCACATATTCTTGTGATATATCCCATGCTATTGCTCAACCGAATCTGTCACTTGGTCGTCCAAGAGGAGAATCAAGTGAACACATGTGCGAGGGTGTGAGTCGTGTGGCTTTCTTCTTCGGTGATGCTTCAATGGGGTCGACGAAGGGAGGGGGGAGTTTCAGGCTTGACAAATTGGGAATAGCTATTGTGGCATATGGGCAAAAAGGAGGAAACCCTATCTCTTTAAAAATGGACAGTTGGGATATCACGCTATATCAAATGGCTATCATGGACCAATCATTTCGGTTGCATTGGACAGCTCTCATCCATCCATCACTTCGGCGGGATCAGATGGCTTGCAGGAAGCCATGTCAACGCCGATCCTTAAGGGGCATCCTTCAACAACATTATCGAAGGGAAATTCAAAAGGAAAAGGAAAGTTATATTGCGATTATTGCAAACGCCTGCATCACATGGTGGAAACTTGTTAGAAATTGAAAGAAAATCCTAGGGAGAAAGGAAAAAGGGGATCGTTTGCTAATTAAGTCATAGGGGTTAATTTTGATAAGCCTATTACTCATAATCAATATTAGCAGATCATGAGGGCGTTGAAGCAACTTGAAACTTCTGATAAAAGGGAAAGTTTCTCAGGTACTTCATATTTTCTCAACTCTATTTCCCATGATGTATGGATAATTGATTCAAGTCCTAGTAACCACATTATCTACGACGAAAGTTTCTTTTCTCATACTCATAAAAGTCATTTCCTTATATCTATGCAACTTCCAAATGAGAATACTACGTACATCACAAAAGTAGGGACAGTGAAATTCAGTCCATCCATTTCTCTTCAGAAAGTGCTTTATGTCCTCCAGTTTCAATTTAATCTTACGTTAGTATCAAAGGCCTGTGAGGAAAATTCTAGTCACATTTTTCTTCAATTCTGACACATGTTTCTTTTAGGCCCCTTCGACCGGCAACCGATGGGCTTAGGTAACCTTTCACAAGGATTATATTTTTGGACCAAATTTCTCGAAAATTAATTAATATATATTCCTGTAAATAAGAAATCAATGTGTAACACTGCTACCAATGATAGAGTTGTTCGTTCTCATCAACGTTTGGGTCAAAATGCTTGCTTTCCACATCCTCAATGTTCGATTTGGCCTCTTGTAAAGCCATCGCATGCCCCATATCCCATAAGCAAATCTCAAGCAATAGAAAAATTTTCTTTAATTCATGCAGATATTTGGGGCTCTTGTCATACCCCACACTGTGACGGATCCCAATTTTTTCTTACCATTGTAGACGTTCATTCTCCTGCTACATGGGTTTTCCTCATGCAGACAAAAAATCAAGCCCTTTCTCACTTACAATTTTTTTTCACTCTATCGAAAAATTAATTCAGTAAATCTATGAGGCACATTCAAACAAATAATGGGAAAGAGTTATTTAGTCATGAGTGAAAAAACCTTTTTTCTTCTCATGGAATTTTGGATGAGACTTCGTGCACTTACACGCCTTAACAAAATGGAATTGTTGAGCATAAACACCATCACTCTTAGAAGTCACACGAGCTCTTAAATTTCAAGCATCCATTCTTGAGACTTTCTAGGGAGATTGTGTGGTCACGGCAACTTACCCGATCAATCACATGCCAACTCGAGTTCTCAGCAGACGAACTCCCTTTGAAGTACTTTATGGTAAGAAGCCTGAAATTAATCACCTCAGAGTTTTTGGATGCTTATGTTATGTCACTACCCTTGGTCCCCATGATAAAATGAGTCCCCAGGCCCGATGATGTATTTTCATGGTGTACCGTAGCTCTTTAGAAGGGTTATCGTGTTTTCAAGCTATCGATAAGTAACTTCTTTATAAATAGAGATGTCGTATTTCAAGAAGAGATATTTCCTTTTCAAGATAAGGCTTCTTCAACTGAGCCTTCTAGCCCAAACATTCCTCACAGAAGTTTTCTATCTGAGGAAGATTTGTCCCCTACTCCACATTATATGCTTGTCCCATCTACGGACATTCCGACATCCTGCAACATCCTGAATTTTGACCCCGTCTTGTGTGACATCCCGAATTTCTGATTCTATTTTCAATTGAATGAGTTGGGTTTTTCATCGATGTGCCTATAATTCTATTCTCTAAGCTGATCACTCACGAGATAACTAGTCTATCTAGCCATTAAGGGATTTTCATGCAATAGACTTGAGAATTTGACCAGAAATCAACTGCTCGGCCATGCTAATCTGCAAGGGTCATTACGGCATCATCAAAATTGATCAAATCGAAGATAGGTCAATTCGATAGAGGTATGTGTGAGTGATTCCACCTGATTACAAATTTTTTGTCGAATGACAATAGACCGATTTTTCTATCATTTCCGTACCCTCTGTCCATATTTGAAACCTCGAGATTTTCACGACAACTGAGAGTCGCCAATGTGTTGAAGATGTACAATGTGGCTCGAAAATAATCGACCACGAGTCAATTGCACTAAAAATTTCTAAAAGTTACTCGGTAGGCTAGGTCATACTAAAATCACGTCCGGTTGAAATTAACCACGAATTTAAACCCGATTTCAGAAATTGAAAGTTCTGTCATGTCACGATTCATTTTTGGAACGTCGACTCATCCCCTGCAAATTTTTTTGCAAACGCAAGATTTTGGTGAAAAATCAAAGTAAGGCTATTTTGGACCGAGAAAATCATATGGCTGTTTTTTGTCACAATTTTGGCCATCAAGTTGGTTCAATTGATGAGGAAAAATCATAAGAGGGACGATGGCACCTTGGCTGAATTTTTGAGACTTCAATTGGATCAATTTGGAGGGAAATTGAAGGAAATTGGATGGCCAAATGTACAAAATTCGCAAGCCCAAAGGGGTGCAACATTTCAGCCTCAACTAAGTTTTGTTGGGGTAGTTTTGTGAGGGAAAAGAGGCTGAGGATAGTGTTGAAGGTGGTGAGGGCAAGCAATGAGCACAAATGGGATATTTGTGAAGCATTTAAGGCAAATGGGACCCCTCTCTCTTCAGCACACTTCTTCTTCTTCCCTCAGCTCACTTTACCCATTGTTGAGTGAGTTTGGAGCTTGAGAGAACTAGAGAAGAGCCCCTACCGTCGACCGCCTCCTCTGCCGTCGTCATGCTTATCCTTGCCATCCAGCGCCACGTGCCCGCTCGCACGCATCGTTCGCTCGCCCGCACCTCCTTTCGCGCCCAGGCGCTATCTCAAGCCCTTGTCTAACTAGTTGAAGCATCGCCGTCACTGTTCCAGCCACTATCCACCTCTCTCGAGCTCACCAGGAGCTGTTGCTGCCACCACCATCCCGCCATGGCTGTTCCAACCCATCCAGCCACCTCGACCAGCCCCTTTGGCCCAAGGACAAAGGCCGAAGTCCAGCAAGGGCTATGAAGCTTCAAGGCCATTTTAAGGCCCATCCAGACTTCCATTGGTGTCGCCGTAGGCTTGTTTATCACTCGCTTCTACGTCGCCGTCGCCGTGGACTCACTGGCCCACTAAACCGGTAAGTTTACATGCTAAACTCTGCTTAGGGAGTTAATGACGTTTAATAGATAATTAGTTTAGGGTAATTAGGGATTAAGTGGTTAGTTAGTGTAGATTAGTGATTTAATTATTCACTTGTGCATATTAAGTGGTTAGAATGGATTGATTAGGGGCTAAAGAGGTCGTGCTATTTATCTAGATAGATTCATAAATTTTCTAGGCCCGTTCATGTGGTTAGATTAGTGTTTCCAGCCTAAGTGAGTATTTATGGTATTTAATTTGCATTGTTTAATTAATTTAGTATTTATTTGATTATTTATTATTTTTGGTAATTATACCGGGATAGCCGGTGATCGGAATTTCATGCTAATTGTAGTGATGTGCTTAGTTTATGCAATTGAGTGCTAAATTGTGCAAATTGAGTGGGGATTGAAAATTTGGTTATTTATCCCAAATCTGTGAAATTTTAATATTTAATTAGAAAATCTCGGGTGCCCGATTTTGACACCGAAAATGGTTTTAAAGACTATTATCAAATAGTGGGATTTTAAAAAGAAGGGTATCAATTTTTTTGTTCAAATTGACCGTGTACTCACACACGACTATTTTACCACATGTTTTAATATGAAGAAAATGGGCCAAGTACATTATTTTAATTAGGACATTTGAGTGCAAAGCATGATGTCTTGGATGGGTGCATGAATGATATGAGAACCCATCACAAGCCTTTAGGGCTGGGCGATGCTCCCTCGTGAATGCCCCAAGTCAATGAATGCCGATCGCAGTGGAAGTTGGGCCAATGCACCTATGTGGAATGCTGTCTAGATGTAAACGTTTCTGTGCTCGATGGTGTGACACAACACCCAACTACGTCGGAAGACTGTTGACTGTTGAGTCGGCCGTGATCGTTGGGTCATAATCAATTGGGACACATGATTGATTGATTTGATGCACCTAATTATGGGACAAAATTGTGTGGCACGATATGGGACGTGTCATAACGATTTGGCCTTATAATCGGGACCCCTTGTGTTTATTCTAATGAAAGTGGTGGCATTCCAATTGATTGAATTTGATTACTACATATGGTTGTGTATATGAACTGTGCAGACATGCAGGGAGGATTTGAGACGAGGTATGTCTCTATGGTTGTGTGATTTTGTGGCTAGGCGTATTTCCTTCCTAGTCGAAGTTTAAAGGGTGAACTTGCTGAGACATTGTCTCACCCCGCCGTGGGCTCAATTCTTTTTAGGTCCTCAGATGGCGGCCCCGCCGGTTCGTTATGGTCAGCCTTGGAGGGTTACGGAAGTGGTTACTGACAACCTTGTTCCCGTAGGCCATGGGGTCTAGGTCTATGAGCTCGTAGTGACCACCGTCTGGGTCGATGAAGGCCTACCTCAGAGGGTACCTCATCGATTTAGGGCGTGGTTTCACCGCAGGCTCAATGAATACAAAGTTGGTCCCTTCCAGGGTTTTGAGGTCCCCGCTATAGTTGTCAATGCTACTTTTGGCGAGGGTACAGCTACCTATCTTTATGGTGCTATGGAGGATCCGATGTCCCCGAAGCCTGTGGAGTCCGAAGGTCGGTGAACGTGTCCGACTAGGGGGTCGTAGGACAGTTTCCTTTGTGAGGGCTGATCTTTTTGGTAGACAGACTAGTATTGTATATAACCTAGTTTGTATATAAAAGCATGTTTTGGTTTTGAATTTGTTATCCTACTTTTCTATCCCATGTTGTTTGCTGTCAAGGGATTTGTTTATTCGCTTCCGCATGTGCATTAAAATGAATGGGTCAGCGATGCGTCTTGGGATGTCGCAATTTCATCGACCACCAAGGGATGTGCGCGCACTTAGAACTCTGGGGCGTGACATCCCTGCCCAGAGTGATATCAGAGCTGGTCGGTAGTTGGAGTGATAAGGTGCAAGGGTTCTTGGGATAGTTAGTAAGAATGACCTTTATTTTATGCTGATGCATTTGATTGATAGCTATTTGGTAGTTTGTGGGGATCACTTAGTTTCTAATTCTGTTCAGAAAATGAGTGATCATGAGCAGAGGACTCCTAGGAAGAGGACCATTGGACCAGTAACTCGAGGTAGGATGCCGACAAGGGTCGGTACCCGAGGTAGTCATGGTCGAGCACCGGCTCAGGCCAACGCTAGTGGAGTAGCACCGCCTCTAGTTGGTACTAGGGTAATAGCCCTTGGCAATCCTAGGATCGATGGGATTGTTCAGGCGCTAAAGACGCTGGGAGCACTAATGGGGCAGCAGGCCCAGAATCAAACCGCCGCCACTACCACCGCCACTACAGTTGCTCTTACTACTACCGTTCCTGCTGCCACAGCCGTACTTGCTGAAGTTCCACCTAGGAACGTGGTTGTTGAAAGATAAAGGCCCATGCACAAGTTGGCGGAACAATTTTTGAAGTTGAACTCGCCAAGGTTCACCGGTGCAGGAGATCTCGAGGCTACAACCCACTGGATACAAGACCTAGAGAAGGCCTTTGCACTGCTGATGTGTAATGAGGAGAAGAAGGTTGTCTTGGTAGTATATCAGCTGCAGGGTAACGCGAGAACCTGGTGGAGGACCACCAGAGGCAGAGTAGTCCTTGAAGGTGAGGTTTCGGTGTGGAACGCCTTCCTGAGAGCCTTTAATAGTAAGTATTTTTCTGATAGTGCTTGAGAGCAGAAGATTGATGAATTCCAGCACCACCATCAATGGATGCTAACAGTGGATCAATATGAAACTAAGTTTGCGGAGCTATTGCAATACGCTCCTAGACTGGTGGAGGATCCTGAGGATAGAGCTCAAAGGTTTAGGAACAGCCTTCGACCAGAGCTAAAGAACCCGTTGGTGCCTTTCAACCTGAAGGATCATAAGGAACTATATGGTCAAGCCCAATTGATAGAGAGGAATCTGAATGAACAAGCCGCTACATTTGGGTCATGGTTTGGTTCGAATATGGATGGAAATAGGTTCGGGAAGAAACCTATGATAGGAGGATGGTACCCTATCCCACCTAATAGGAAGGGTGGGGTAGGACAGTCTGTGCCAAACTAGATGGGTGTGTGTCGCTTTTGTAGAAGTTGACACGGATCAGCCCCATGTCATTCTAGGTTGAGTGCTTGCTATGGGTTTGGCTAGTAGGGCCACAAAGTTAGAGATTGTCCAAGAAGATAGATGGGACCGTAACAGTTGCTACTGCCACCACTGATGGGTCAGAATAGAGGGTTCGCGCCACAGATTGCACAACAGGGCGAACAGAACATACCCCTAGCACAAGGAAGAGTGTACACCATCACCAGAGGACAGGTAGAGGACTCGCCTGATGTGATCACAGGTATAGTCTCATTGAATGACCATGCTGCTTATGCTTTATTTGATCCTAGCGTGACTCATTCGTTTATAGTTGAGCAATTTGTTAAGCCGGTATAATTGAGTCCTGAGTTGTTGGAGTTAATAGTTAGCATATCTACACCATAGTCCTAGCCATGTATGATTTCAATGTAATAATTGGTATGGACTGGCTCACCAAGCAACGAGTTAAAATGGACTACTACCGTAAAGTGATTCAGTTTAACCCGTTAAAGGGTGAAAGTTTTGAGTTTATTGTGAGTCGAGGAGGCAACCCGTTTGTTAGACGGGGGTTGCCAAGGTTACTTGGTGACTGTTGTGGATATGACAGTTGAGGAGCTAAAGATTGAACATATCACAATGGTTCTAGATTTCCCGAACGTGTTCACGAAAGATTTATCGGGTTTGCTGTCAGAAAGAGAGAAAGAATTTGTGATTGAGTTAGCCCACGGGACAGAGCCAATCTCTAAGGCTCCTTACCGTATGGCGTTGTTTGAGTTGAAAGAGCTAAGTGTGCAGATGCAGGAATTGTTGGATAAAGGATTCATACGTCCCAGTGCATCACCTTGGGGAGCACCGGTTCTATTGTCTAAGTTGAAGATGGCTCGTTGCATCTGTGCATTGACTATTGACAACTCAATCAGGTGACGATCAAGAACAAGTATCCACCGCCGAGAATCGACAACTTGTTTGACCAGCTACAAGGGGTGTCAATATTTTCTAAGATCAACTTGAGGATACGATATCATCAGTTGAGGATCAGAAATGAGGATAGACCGAAGTTAGCGTTTCATACGCAATATGGCCATTATGAGTTTATTGTAATGCCGTTTGGTTTAACGAACGCCCCAACTACTTTCATGGATATGATGAACCGTGTTTTCAAAGAGTATTTGGATCAGTTTATGATCGTGTTCATTGACGATATCCTGATGTACTCGAGAAGTCCTGAGGAGCACGAAAGGCATTTGAGGATGGTAATTTAGACACTGAGGAATCATGAACTGTATGCCAAGTTTAGCAAGTGCGAGTTTTGGTTGACTTGCGTTGCTTTCCTACATCACGTGATTTCAAGCAAAGCAATCTTTGTGGACCCGACCAAGATCGAATCAGTTATCAATTGGCCAAGACCGACGATGATAGAGATCAGAAGCTTTTTGTGTTTAGCATGGTATTACAGACGGTTCGTGGAAGGATTTTCAACTTTAGCCTCACCGTTGACACGACTGCTGGAGAAGGAAGAGAAATTTGTGTGGATAGATAAGTGTGAGCGTAGTTTCCAGGAGCTTAAGCAGAAGCTAACTACCACACCGTGCTAACCATATCACCTAGTTCTGGAGGGTACGAGATCTACAGTGATCCATCATTCAAAGGACTAGGTCGCGTGTTAATGCGGCATGACAGAGTTGTTGCATACGCATCCCGTCAATTGAGACCTCATGAGCTGAATTATCCAGCGCATGACTTGGAACTCACAGTAATCATATTCGCTCTAAAGATTTGGAGACATTATTTATGTGGAGAAAGATTTAAGATCTTTACAAACTATTAAAGTCTCAAGTACTTATTCTCTCAGAAGGAGTTGAATATTAGACAGCATTGCCGAATGAAACTTCTGAAGGACTATGATTGTAATATCTTGTATCACCCAGGAAAGGCGAATAAGGTCGCAGATGCTTTGAGTTGGAAGTCTTGAGTTGCACAGATGATGGTTAAGGAGTGGATTTTACTTGAGAGAGCTCGAGATTCGATTTTCAAATTTGAGGTAAGCCACCTTTCAAATCTTATGGCCACCCTCAAAATTGAGCCAGAAGTGCAAATCAAAATCAAGACGCTTCAGTTGACAGACCCAGATATTTAGAAAATCTTGCAAGAGGATACCGAAAAGAGAAAGGCTGACTTTCAAATTTTTGAAGACGGAACACTAAGGTTCTGAGGACGATTGTGTGTATCGGACGATACAGAGCTTAAGGAAGAGATCTTGTCAGAAGCTCATCGTAGCAGTTACAGCATTCATCCAGGCAATACCAAGATGTATCAGAATCTACGTTTACATTATTGGTAGACTGGTATGAAGATGGATATCGTCAAGCATGTCGCCAAATGTCTGACTTGTCAGCAAGTGAAGGCACAACACTGTAAGCTGAGAGGACTTCTACAACCTCTCAAGATTCACAAGTGGAAATGGGAACTCATCACAATGGACTTTGTGATGGACTTATCGAGGAGTTAGAGGGGTAATGATTCCATTTAGATTGTGGTCGATAGACTGACGAAGTCGGCTTACTCTATCATCATACAACAGGACCTTGCATTGGATAGATATGCAGAATTGTACATGCGTCAGATTGTTCATCTACATTGAGTGCCAGTGACGATTACATCTGAAGAGACTCGAGATTTATAGCTGCCTTTTGGAAAACTTTGCAGATTGCATTGGGGACGAAACTGCAATTCAGTATGGCTTACCATTCGCAAATAGATGACCAATCTAAGAGGACAATTCAGACTCTGAGGAGATGTTGAGAGCATGTGTGCTAGATTTCAAAGGAAGCTGGGAGGAACAGCTTCATCTCATCGAGTTCAGTTACAACAATAGCTACCAACAGAGTGTTCAGATGGCACATTTCGAAGCGATGTATGGCAAAGCGTGCAGAATGCCAGTTTTTTAGGATGAGGTCGGAGAACGAAAGATCACAGGCCCAGAGTTGGTTTAGCAGTCCATGGATGCAGTTGCAGTTATCAAAGACAAATTAAAGACCGCTCAGAGCCACTAGAAAAGCTATGTAGATAAGCGTCGAAAACCTTTGGAATTCCAAGTTGGTGAGCACGTCTTTCTGAAGGTGTCACTAATGAGGGGTACTTCGTGCTTCGGCAAGAAAAGAAAGTTGAGTTCGAGGTACCTAGGTCCCTATGAGATTTTGGAAAGGATAGGGACTCTAGCGTATCGTTTTGCATTGCCGCCGAGGCTGGTGCAAGTGCATGACATCTTTCACGTGTCAATGTTGAGGAAGTATGAGCCTAACCCGACCCATAGGTTGAACTTTGAAGAGTTACAGTTCAGATTGTAGATTCGAATGAGCAAGTTCTGTGCACCAAGACGATTTTGTTGGTTAAAGTGGTCTGGCAACACCACGGCACAAAGGGAGCAACCTGGGAAAGTGAACATTCGATGAGACGATTGTATCCCACCTTTTTGTTTAAAGATTTGTAATGGTTTAAATTTCAAGGACGAAATTTTTATAAGAGGGGAAGAGTTGTGACATCTCGAATTTCTGATTCTGTTTTCAATTGAATGAGTTGGGCTTTTCATCGACGCGCCTATAGTTCTTTTCTCTAAGTTGATCACTTATGAGATAACTAATCTATCTGGTGAAGCCATTAAGGGATTTTAACGCAATAGACTTGAGAATCCGGCCAGAAATCGACTGCTCGACCGAGCTAATCTGCAAGGGTCATTACGACACCGTCTAAATCAATCAAAGACCGGAGATAGGCCAATTCAATAGAGGTATGTGATTAGTGTGTGGGTGATTCCACTTGATTGCAAAATTTCTGTTGAATAGCACTAGACCAATTTTTCTGTCATTTCTATATCCTTTGTCCGTATTTGAAACCTCGAGATTTTCACGACAACCGAGAGTCACCAATGTGTCAAAGATGTACAATGTGGCTAAAAAATAATCGACCACGAGTTAATTGCACTAAAAAATTCTAAAAACTACCCCGTAGGCTAGGTCACACTAAAATTGTGCCCAGTTGAAATTAACAGCAAATTTAAATCTGATTTCAGAAATTGAAAGTTCTGTCATGCCACGATTCATTTTGGGAACGCCGATGCATCCCCGAAGAATTTTCTGCAAACCCGAGATTTTGGCGAAAAATCAAAGTAAAGCTATTTTGGACCAGGAAAATTAGAGGGCTGTTTTTTGTTGCAATTTTAGTTGTCAAGTTGGTTCAATTGACAAGGAAAAATCATAAGAGGAATGTTGGCACCTTGGCCAAACTTTTGGGGCTTCAATTGGATCAAATTGGAGGGGAATTAAAGGAAATTGGATGGTCAAATGTACAAAATGGGATATTTGTGAAGCCTCTACGGCAAATGGGACCCCTCTCTCTTCAGCACACATCTTCTTCTTCCCTCAACTCACTTTACCCATTGTTGAGTGAGTTTTTAGTATGAGAGAACCAGAGAAGACCCCCTGCCAACAACCGCTTCCCTTGCCGCCGTTGTGCCCATCACTGTCGTCCAGCGCCACGTGCAAGCCCGCGCATGCCGTCCACTCGCCCGCACCTCCTGTCGTGCCCAGCCGCTATCTCGAGCCCTTGTTCAGCTAGTCGAAGCTCACCGTCACCATTCTAGTTGTCGTCCGCCTCTGTCAAGCTTGCCATGAGCTATTATAGCCACCGCCGTCTCGTCAAGGCCGTTCCAACCTATCAAGCCACCTCGACCAGCCCCTTTGGCCCAAGGACCGAGGCCGAAGTCTAGCAAGGGCTGTGAAGCTTCAAGGCCCGTTTTAAGGCCCGTCTAGACCTCTGTTGGTGTTGCCACAGGCTTGTTTATTGCTCACCTCTACGTTGCCGTTGCCATGGACTCATCGGCCCACCAAACCAATGAGTTTACTTGCTAAACTCTGCTTAGAGAGTTAATGACGTTTAGTGGATAATCAGTTTAGGCTAATTAGGGATTAGGTGGTTAGTTAGTGTAGATTAGTGATTTAATTATTCAATTGTGCATGTTAGGTGGTTAGAACATATTGATTAGGAGCTAAAGAGGTCGTGCTATTTATCTAGATAGGTTCGGAAATTTTCTAGGCTCGTTTAGGTGGTTAGATTAGTGTTCTAGCCTAAGTGAGTATTTATTGTATTTAATTTACATTATTTAATTATTTATTATTTTTCAGAAATTATACCAGGATAGCCAGTGACCGAAATTTCATGCTAATTGTAGTGGTGTGCTTAGTTTATGCAATTGTGTGTTAAATTGTGCAAATTGAGTAGTGATTGGAAATTTGATTATTTATCCCAAATTTGTGAAATTTTAATATTTAATTAGAAAATCCCAGGTGTCGGGTTTTGACTCCAAAAATGGTTTTAAAGACTATATCAAATAGTGGGATTTTATAAAGAAGGGTATCAAATTTTCTCGTTCAAATTGACTATGTACCCACACACGACTATTTTACCATGTGTGTTTAATACGAAGAAAATTGGTCAAGTACATTATGTCAATTGGGACATTTGAGTGCAAAGCACGATGTCTTGGCCAGGATTAGATGGGTGCATGAATGATATGAGAACTCGTCACGTGCCTTTAGAGTCAGGCGATGCTTCTTCGGGAATGCCCCAATTCAATGGATGCCGGCTGCAGTGAAGGTTGGACTGATGCTCTTATGTAGAATGCCGTCTAAATATAGACATTGACATGCTTGATGGTGCAAGACGATGCCCGGCTACATCAGAAGACCACTGACTATTGAGTCGGCTGTGGTCGTTAGGTCGTAATCAATTGGGACGAAATTGATTGATTTGATGCGCCTGATTATGGGACAAAATTATGTGGCATGGTATGGGACATGTCATAACGATTTGGCCCTAAAATTGGAACCCCTTGTGTTTATTCAGATCAAAGTGGTGGCGTTCCAATTGATTGAGTTTGATTACTACATATAGTTGTGTATATGAACTGTGCTAACATGTAGGGAAGATCTAAGATGAAGTAAGTCTCTATGGCTGTGTGATTGTGTGGCTAGGTGTATTTCCTTCCTAGTTAGAATTTAGGGAGTCAACTTGCCGAGACATTGTCTCACCCAATCGTTGGCTCAATTCTTTTTAGGTCCTTAGATGGCGGCCCTTATCGGTTCGTTATGGTCAGCCTCAGAGGGTTACGGAGTTGGTTACTAACTACCCTTTCCCAAAGGCCACGGGGTCTGGGCCAATGAGCTAGTAGTGACCACTGTTAGGGTTGATGAGGGCCTACCTCAGAGGGTACCTCATCGATTTAGGGCATGGTTTCACCACAAGCTCAATGGATATAGAGTTGGTCCCCTCTAGGGTTTTGAGGTCCTCACTGTGCTTATCGACGCCACTTTTGGCGAGGGTACAACTGACCATCTTGATGGTGCTGTGGAGGACCTGGTGCCCCCGGAGCCTATGGAGTCCGAAGGGTCGGTGAACTTGTCCGACTAAGGGGTCGTAGGACAGTTTCCTTTTTGAGGGCTGATCTTTTTGGTAGACAGACTAATATTGTATATAACCTAGTTTGTGTATAAAAACGTGTTTTGGTTGTGAATTTGATGTCCTGCTTTTCTATCCCATGTTGTTTGCTGTCAGGGGATTTGTTTATTCGCTTCCACATGTGCATTAAAATGAATAGGTTAGGGATGCGTCTTGGGACATCGCAATTTCATCAACCACTGAGGGATTTGCATGTGCTCGGAGCTTCAGGGCGTGACATCTTGATTATATGAAATGGTTGTTTCACCGACGCGCCTATGGTCATTTTACTCTGAGCTGGCCCCTCACGACTTAACTAATCTATTAGGTGAGGCCGATAAGGAATATAAACGCGACAAACTAGAGAATTCGATCGAAAATCGATCGTTCAACCGTAATAATCGGCAAGAGTCAATACGACACCATTTTAAATGAATTTGGTTTCAGAAATCGGACATTCGAGCATGTCATGATTCATTTTTAGGACATGGTCTCATTTTTCAAAGAATTTTCGTCGAGTTCGGAATTTTGCGGAAAAATCGATTTTGAACAAAAGAAATTAAGGAAATTCGGATGGCTAAAGAAATGGATTATTTGACCCCCAAAATGATTTATTTTGGGTGAAATGGAAGCTAATTCTTCATTGTAGGGTCACTTGACTTAGAGGGCATGAAGAATTTGAAGGCACAAGTGATGAGTGCTTAGATATTTGTCTAAGCTTTGGATTGGTTGAGGCCTTGACTTTCTTTCATTTTCTCTTCATGCGTGTATTTCTTCCCCCACTCCCCCCTACCAGCTTCCCCTTCTTCCTTCTTGCTGCAACCAACCTCCACGTTTCTCACCCTGGTTCGGTCCTTTTCATTTTGTGGTTGCCGCATATCACACCTCATCCCTTTTTATCAGCACCATCAGCCCACCTCATGCCATCCCCACTATCACGCCCCGAACTTTGAGCACGCGCACATCCCTTGGTGGTCAACTAAATTGCTATGTTCTCAGGACGCATCGCCAACCCAAATTATTTATGCTCATGTGGAAGCAAACTATAACTCCAGACAACAAACAACATGGAATAGAAAAACGGGACAGTCAATTCACAAAAGCCACACTTTATAAACACAACGAGTTTATATATACAAAAGATTCTAAACAAAAAAGGAGCTACTGAGCTCACTAAACTCCGGGCTCTACAACCATTGGCTTCGGGTCCACCACGACACCATAAGAAGTGTCGAGATCCATCGGGTGACCTGCTTCCCACTGCCTAGTCCCCACAGGAGGCCCGTCAAAACTAGAAGGGGACCATCCTAACCCCCTTAGGGAAAGCTGATGTACCACGTTATGAATCTATGAGGTACCAACTGAGATAGGCCCTCATTGACCCAGATCGTGGTCTCAACCAACTCTTGCCTCATGGTGGTCCCGGGAATAGGGAAGTAGGTAAACTCAAACTCTATCGTTTGTGGGACCTCGTATCGCACGTGACGTGCCTCCATGTAAGGACCTATAAATTGTAAACCACGGTGGGGTGAGACGATGTCTCAGCGAGTCTACACCTTAAACCCTGATTAGGAAGATAATACACCTAGAGGTAACCTAAACACACATCAAATGAGATTTACCTTGCCTCAACACCTTCATGTATGTTAGCATAGCTTATATAACAGATGCATTCAATAAATGCACTCGATAATTGAAATGCTTCACTTTAATAAACCAGTCAATCACAAGGGTCCCGATTATAAGGCCAAATCATTATGACATGTCTCATTCCGTGTCACACAATTTTGTCCCATAATCAGGTGCGGTTATCTCACTCAGTCAAGCGTTCCAATTAATTACGGCGCAACGGGCAGAGCTTACTCAAGGCTCGGTGGTCTTCCGGCATAACTAGGCATCATCTCGCCCTATTGAGCATGGCAACGTCTACCTCTAGACAGCATTCCCGAAAGAGCATCGGCCAGCCTCTACCACGATCCAGCATCCGTTGACGTGGGGCATTCCATATAAGAGCAACGCCTATCCAACCTTTCTCGAGTGACGGATTCTCATAGCGATCACACACACATCCAATCTCGACCAAGGATATTGTGCTTTGCACTCAAATGATTCAGTTTAAATAATGTGCCTGACTTATTTTCTTCATATTAAAAACACCCAGTAAAATAGGTGTGCATGGACACACAGTGAAACCAGACTACAAAGCGTGATTTCCTTTCATTTTAAAATCTCATGATTTTATATAGTACTGAAAACATTTTTGACGTCATAAACCGACACTTGGTATTTTTCTAATTAAATACCAAATTTTCATAATTTTGAAATAATAATTCAAAAATCATCAATTAGCATCCAATTGCACAAATTAACAATCAATTGCACAAACTAATTGCACCACAACAATCAACATGAAATTTTAACGACTGGCTATCTCGGTATAATTTTCGGAAAATAATAAATAATTAAATAAATTACAAAAAGAATTAAATAAATTACTATTTAAGCTATATACACTAATCTAACCACCTAATTGGACTACTTAAATAATCTACTAAGCTAAATCACATAATCTAATTAACCTCTAACTAAACTAATCTAACCACCTAATTAATCTAATTAGCTAACTAAATCACTAATTAAACTAACTAATCCTTCTAATCCAAAATTAGTCTAAAGTAATCATCCTCTAAGCATAATTAACCCCCTAATTAAGGTTTAGAAAGTAAACTCACTAGTTTAATGAGCTGATGAGTTCATGGCGACGGAGACGCGAAGGCGAGTGAGACTCGGGCCTATGGTGATGTTAAGGGAGATCTGGAAGGGCTCGGAAAAAGCCCACATAGCCCACAGCCCCAGTTGGACCTTTGATTTTGTGGCTGGCTAGAAGGGGCTGGACTGAGGGGCTAGGATGGGCTAGTGGGTGGCGGACGGTAACGAGGACGGGCGATCAGGCGAGCAAGGGTGGCGGAGTCGAGCTGGCAACGTCGAGCTAGGCGGACGTGAGCAGGAATAGCTCGGGCGACCAAGCGTCGCGAGCGAGCATGAGCTAGGGGCACGGGACAGGCGGCTGGATGCGGACGGGTGGCTGACGGTCGAGTGGGCTCAGGCATGGCTTGGACGGTGGCAAAGGGGCCTGGCGGTGGCTGGCTCCTTGCTCTAGAAGTGGAGGTTTTCAGCAACAATGGTGAACAAAGAAGCAAGGAAGAAGAAGAAGAGGCTACTGTTGAGGAAGGATGGGACAAAGCCCTCCAAAGTCCACCAAAAGATCTCAAACACTTGAGTGTTGGCCCCCAAAGTCCACAGCTCTTATTAGCTGCCCATTTCCCTCCCAAATCTTCGTAAGAAAGCCACTTATGGGGTCCAAATGTTGCAGCTCCCCATGGCCTACAAATTTCACCAATTCCCTATTCAATTTCACACCAAGTCTCTCCAGTTCAATCCAATTTGGTCCCCAAAAATACCAGCTAAGGTGCCCACGCCAAATCCACAATTTTCCTCACCAATTGCTCTAACTTGAAGGCAAAAAATGTACACAAAAATGGCCCTCCGAATTTCTTGGTTTAAAATCACCCAGCTTTGATTTTTTACCGAAAATCCAGGCTTACTGAAAGTTCTTTGAAAGATGAGTCAACATCCCTAAAATAAATCATAACACGCCACAACTTTCGATTTCTGAAACCGAGTTCAATTTCGCGATTAATTTCAACCGAACGCGATTTTAGCGTGACCTAACCTACGTATAGCTTTTAGGAATTTTTAGCACATTTAAGTCATGATCAATTATTTTCGATCCATATTGTGCATCTTTGATTCATTGGCGACTCTCGGTTGTCGTAAAAATCTCAAAGTTTCAATTACGGGCACAAGGTACAAAATTGATAGAAAAATTGGTCTAGTGCCATTCGATGTGAATTTTGCAATCAGGTGGAATCACCCACCATTTAATTACATGCCTTAGTTGAATCAACCTATCTTCGGTCTCTAATCGATTTTAACCATGCCATATTGACCCTTGCAGATTAGCACAGTTGAGCAATCGATTTATGATCAAATTCTCAAGTCAGCCACGTTTATATCTCTTCACGGCTTCACCTGATAGATTAGTTATTTCATGAGTGATTAGCTTAGAGAAAAAGACTATAGACACGTCAATGAAAGGCTCATTTAATATAATCGGTACAAGGTCGAAAATCAGGATGTCACACCCACCGCCTCACACCACACAGCAGCACACCTCCACCACTTCACCACTTCATCCCATCACTCATCCCATCTTCACGCTACCTTCAGCCCCTCCACTCGCCACAATCAACAACTCCCAACCGTCCCTCCATAGCTGCATCCGCCTTACCGCTCGTCCGTCACCCGCCGCACTCAACCGTCCAACCGCTGTTCCGACCAACATCTCCACCAGCCACCAACTTCGCAGCGAGCTCAACCAAGCCAAGCCAAACAAGCCCTTGGCCAAGAGCCTTGTAGGGCTGATTTTAGCCTCCATTGGAGACACAATAGTCTCGATTTTTTAATGCCATTGCGTTGCCGTCGCCGTGAGCCCGCCGCTGTCGAATTCCGATGAATTAACTCCCTAATCTTTGATTAGATTGTTAGTTGCACTTAGGAGGTTAGATTAGTGTTAATTAGCTTGGTTAGATTAGTGTTAAAATGGATTAGCTTAATCTTCATATCGGTTTACTAGACACTCGCCGTTTGCCATTTTTTCTAGGTTAAAATGTGTTACAATTTTGAGGTTGCTTCCGTCTTGAACAATGTTTAAACATCTTCAACTATGACATATATTTTAGTTATGATTTTATGGATTTAAAAGAATAAGATTCTAGCTTCATTTCAGGCAAGGTAGAATCCTAGTCTGTGCTGGAACCAGTGACCTTTTGGTGTTTAAGGGATTTTTATTAACTCTTATGGGTCAATTTTCGAAAGAGTTCCTGTATAAAAGTTTTTCATCACATCTTGTAGTTTAACATAGTCAAATTTTAGATCAAACAAACAAGTTTTGGATCTCGAACTAAGCTAAAGTTTTGGGAAATGTAATTTCTGGATACGGACACAATTTTGGTAACGGTTTAGGTGATTTACTGCTCTTATTCTAGAAACATTTCAGTCAAGGTGTCTTCAAGAAAAGTGTTTGTCTTAGTGTCCTTTATATAATATTCAAATCTGAGAAATTTTTGAACTCGTTTGGTTAGATTTCCAGAATTAATCTTGGAGACGTGCGAGTGGACCCTGTTTCTACCAATTAAGGCCGGTAGTGGTCTTGGGGTTGTTCTTGGTGTCTTGCTTGCTGGAAAATGTATATTGTGTGATTTGGTTGATGTTTGGCATGCAGAGAACTTATGTGTGATATTATGTAAATGGTTCTTCTATGATGATTGTTTATTATTATTGCAAAAGTTGGCCTTATGGGCTATTAAATAGAAAATAAATGAGGTGTTGGGTCTGGGCACCAAAAATTATTTGCTCAATAAAACAATAAGCTTTTAAACTAGGTGCATACAAAGTTTGACGAATTAATTTTGAGCACGTGAGCACCTACAAATTTATTTCTAAAAGTTTTGAACAAAAAAAAGGGGTTACTAAAGATTGTTTCCAAAAAGAGGGGTTGGACAAAGAATTAGAAAACAAATATGGTGTTGTGTTTGGACGCCAAGTTTTATGTGCTCAATAAAACTGGGAGGTTTCCAATTAGATGCGTGCAAAGTTTGACGGGTTGATTTCAAATACGTGACCCCGCGCGAATTTATTTCCAAAAGCTTTAAATAAAAAACAAAAGAGTTGCCAAGTTGATTTCTGAAAAGGAATTTTTGATATTCTTGGCTATATGATGGCATTATGCATGTGATAGTGATGGTAGTTATTGAATTTTAGTGGAAAACTTGGTTTTATGGGCTTTTAAATGGAAAAATGCCAGGTGTCGATTTTTGAATGCCAATTCTTATGTACTATATAAAACCGTGGAACTTCAAAATAGGAGTGTACCAAGTTTTACGATTCACTTTTGAACCCGTGATAACAAAGCATCGTGTTCTTGGCCAAGTATGTGGTCATGTGGTCACTAAGTGAACCCGTCCTGATGCATACTCATACGCGAGACGATGCTCCTGTTTGGAATGCCATCTAGGCGGAGGATGCTAGACGTTGCCATTCACTGATGGATTTCGGAACGAAGCTCCTGTGTGGAATGCCGTCTAGGCGGGGGTTCTAGATGATGTTGTGACATCTTAATTTTCCAATTATGCTTTCGACTAAATGAAATGGGTTTTTCATTGACGTGCCTATGGCAGTTTTCTCTGAGTTGGCCACTCACGAGATAACTAATCTATCTGGTAAAGCTGTTAAGGAATCTAAACACGACAGACTTGAGAATTCGACCAAAAATCGACTGCTCGACCATGCTAATTTGCAAGGGTCAATACAGCACCGTCAAAATCGACCAAAGATCGGAGATAGGTCATTTCGATAGAGGCATGTAATTAAAGTGTGAGAGATTCCACCTAATTGCAAAATTCTCGTCGAACGGCACTAAACTGATTTTTCTATCATTTCTGTACCCTATGCCCGTATTTGAAACCTTGAGATTTTCACGACGATTGAGAGTCGCCAATGAGTCAAAGATGTACAGTGTGGCTCGAAAATAATCCACCACGGGTCAAATGTGCTACAAATTCCTAAAAGCTACCCGGTTGGGTTACGTCACGCTAAAATTGCGGCCAATTGAAATTAACTATGGAATTGAACCCGATTTTAGAAATTGAAAGTTTTGTCATGTCATAATTTATTTTAGGAACGTCGACTCATCCTTTGAAGAATTTTCGGCGAGCCCGAGATTTTTACGGAAAATCAATTTCGGAGTATGCAGAAATGAAAAGAAATTCGGAGGAGCCAAATTGAGGGGATTTTTGGCCTCCAAAGTGAGCTACTTGGTGAAGGGAAATTGTGTGGGCATCCTTCTCAGAAAAATTGATCATCAAATTGGAGAGATTTGTTAAGAAATTGAATTTCTGGCATTTCAGAAAAAGGAAAGAAATTCGGATGGGAGAGGGAAATGGCTATTTTGTTGTCCAATTTTAGTTACTTGTGGGATTATGACGCAATAATATAATAGGGGGACCAAGCATTGATGAGTAGATATTTTTATCTGACTTTCTTTCCCTCCTAGGCTTCTCACGCATGCCAAGACCAGCCGCCCCTCCCCTTCTTCTTCGTGCGAGCCTCCTACTTTGCCGATTACAGTTGCTTCGGTCTTCTCTCCATTTGTTTCACACTTATTTTCCCCCACTAGCGAACCGCCTTCCTCTTGCCACCGCAGCAGTCCACTAGCCGATTCCCCAGCTTCCTCCCACTCCACCGAAACAACCCTTGCAGCTGCCACACATCCGCAACTCACCTCCCACCGAGTCAACTCCCCTCCAGCGAAGCCCCAAAGTTCGCTCGCAAACCCCGCTCCATCTCCATCATTTCGCATGCAGCACCCATGCCAGCTGCTCCTTTGTTGGTCCTTCTCTCGCGCGGCCACCTGTCCACCTAGTCGTTTCAGTCATGGCCCGTGACCAACCCCTCGACTGGCCGCCATCCTCGTGCCAAGTCTAGCTCAACCAAGCCCAACCGCAAGCCTCCAAAGCCAACTTGGCCCAAAACCAGAATTGAGAAGCTCAACCGTGGGCTTTGTAACCTTTTTCGGGCCCTCTTGAGCTCCCGTTGGCATTGCCGTAAGCCCAAGTTTCGGCCGCCGTTGTGCTGCTATCGCCGTGAATCAGTTTTTGCACTAAACCGGTGAGTTTATTTCCTAAACTCTAATTAGGGGCTAATGATGCTTAAGGGGTGATTAGATTAAGTTAAGTGTGATTAATGTAATTGTTAGCTTGTTTAGTTAAATTAGGTTAGTTAGATTAGTTAATTAGGTGGTCAGAGATTGTAATTAGTCAGTTTGTTATGTGGCCTTGTAGGTAGAATGGTTAGAATAATATAATTAGTCCAATAGGTGGTTAGATTAGCATTATTAGGCCTAAGTATGTATTTATTTATTTATTTTGCAATTATTTAATTAATTTTATAATTTATTTAATTGTTTAATACTTTCCAGAAATTAGATCGGGATAGCCGATAACCAAAATTTCGTGCTGATTACAGTGGTGTGCTTCGTTTATGCAATCGAGTCTTAATTTGTGCAATTGAGTGGTGATCGTGCTTTTTGATTAATTATTTCAAAATTGTGAAATTTTGGTATTTAATTAGAAAATACTGGGTGTTAGGTTTGACACGAAAGATGTTTTTAAGTACCATATTACATAGTAGGATTTTTAAAAGGAATAGTATCAGTTTTAAGGTCTGATCTGATCACATACCTACACACGATTATTTTTACCGTGTGTTTTTAATACGAAGAAAATGAGTCAAGTGCATTATTTTTGCCAAGTGCATTATTTTAATTGAGGCATTTTAGTGCAAAGCACAATGTCCTTGGTTGTGATTGAATGATCTAGTGATGGTTTATAGTCAAGGCAAGATGACTATTGAAAGTTGAGGTGACATGTGTTGTGTTGAGGAAACCCAATGGGTTATGAGTTGGTAAAGAACTAAGTGTTGCACAATAATGAAACTATGTATGAGCCACCTTTAGTACCTTGTACCGTTGCTTATTGTAGTCAAGGTCTAAGTGCTCCATGGCGACTTGAGTCACATGGGAGCCACCTCTAGAAGCCTTGCATAACTGTCATGCATAGTCAAGAACTAAGTGCTACATGACAGCAAGACTTCGTGTGAGTTACCTCTAAAACCTTGTACTAGTCCTTTTCGTGGTCAAGAACTAAGTTGCCTCTAAAACCTTCGTGGGAGGGGGCACCTCTAGAACCTTGAGTTTGAATTAGAGTCTGGTATTGAGTATTGAGTTGGAATGTGAAGTTGGAATATTGACTGGGGATGTTGAGTTTGAATTGATAACTTGAATATTGAAAGTGAATATCGGGTGTGGATTGAACCACCGATATGAGTTACCCACGCTTGATTATGGGACGAAATTGTGTGACACGAAATGGGACGTGTCATAACGATTTGGCCTTATAATAAGGACACTTGTGAATTGCTTGAATGAGTGCATTGATTATATGCATAGGTTTTATGATTTGTACTAAAGTGCAGGGAGGTGTTGAGGCGAGGTAAGTGTTCTTCGATGTGTGTGTAAGCTACCTCTAGGTATATTATCTTCTTAATAAGGGTTTTGGGCGTGAACTCGCTGAGATTTATATCTCACCCCCATCGTGGGTTATCATTTTCAGGTCCCTAGTATGAAGAACCAGAAGCTTGAGGCGGAAGGGTCAGGAGCATGGGTGGTTCAGTAGTTCTTTTTGGAGATAGACCTCTTATACTTAGACCGTAGAGTTGGCCTCTGTGTATAAACTCGTTCGATTCTAAAAGTGTGGTTTGCTTTATATGGTTATTTTGCTTTTCTATCCCATGTCTATTGTTGTCAAGGGATTAGTTAATTTGCTCCTACATGTGCATAATCGATTGGGTTGGTGACGCATCCTGGGACGTCACAAATTTTACCGACCACCGAGGGATGTGCGTGCGCTCGAGATTTGGGGCGTGACAATACCATGCCTAACGGGGCGGGACGATGACCGGTTACGCCGGATGACCACCGACTTTTGAGTTGGCTATGGCCGTTGGGTCGTAATAATGATCTTCAACCAATTCTGCGCTTCAATATAATTACCAGGAGTAAGCGCTATAGCTTGTTTCCAATCGGAGCACACTTGAATGGTTATGATAATTGCGCCTGATTATGAGGCAAAATTATGTGGTACGGTATGGGATGTGTCATAACGGTTTTACCTTATAATCGAGATCCATGTGAATGTTTGCAGAATGAGGGCTTGTGTTCCAGTTATTAAATTACGCTTGCTGCATTAATAATAGCACATGTGTTGAGCTAACATGCAGGTATGCGCTGAGGTAAAGTGAGTTTTGTATGGTGCGTGTTTAGGACCGCCTTCAAGGCGAATTTGCATTCTAATCAGGGTTTAAGGTTTTGACTCACTGAGATTTATCTCACCCCATCGTAGTTAATATTTTTCAGGGTCGTAACATGGAGATCTGTTGAGTGCGGATGTGGTGGGCGCGAGATGCGACACCTTTTGGCTGGCCCTATCGCTAGTGAAGTTTAGGTTGATTTAATCTCTAAAAGTTTTTGAGAGGGTCGATAGGAAGTGATCGTAGGAAGGCTTGTAAGTATTAAACTTCCTAGGGTTGATAGTTGATAAATGAATATGTTATTTTCGGCAATGCTTGCCGTGTTTTACTATCCCTACTGTTGTTGTTTGACTGAGTGTTTATTTAATTCGCTTTCGCACATGCTTAATTGAAATAAAGAAAAGAATGGGTCAGCGATGGGTCCTAGGACATCGCATTTTTAATCGACCGCCAAGGGATGTGCGCGTGCTCGGGGTTTGGGGCGCAGCACATCTTCTCCCATGCTGGACGCCGTTGCAGGTTCTCCATCCAACCCAAGTCATTCGGTTGAAGGATCTATGATGCACATGGAAGAGAAGTCTTACCCATCGTCACAACTATCGTCTCCACAATTTACTTTGGAAATATCATATTCTACGCTTAACTGTGTTCACCCTCGATGTTCAAGCCAGGTTACTCGACCACCCGCAAGGACCAAGGATTATGTTTGTGCCTCTCTCAACTCATTAGGTACTCCATATCATATCTCCTCTTATGTTTCGTTCGATCGCTTGTCTATGGAATAGATGTGCTGTATCAGTCGTATCTCCGAAGAAATAGAACCATCATCCTATGATGAAGCAGTTCATGATCCTCATTGGCAGAAGGCTATGGAAGCAGAATTACATGCTTTAATATAAAATCAAACGTGTGACATAATACCTTTGCCTACTCATCAAAAACCCATTGGATATAAATGGGTATATAAGATTAAATAATAGGCTGATGGATTTGTTGAATGGTATAAAGCCCCGTTAGTGGTCAAAGGCTTCAAGCAACGTGAGGGTTTTATTATCACGAGACATTCTCCCAAGTTGCAAAATATGTCACTATTCGTTCCTTCCTTTCTATTGTTGCTTTATGAGATTGGGAGTTGCATCAAATGGATGTTCACAATGCCTTTCTTCATGGAGATCTTGATGAAGAAATATACATGGATCTTCCATCGGGATTACAGAGACGGGGGAGTTTGGAGTATGTCATCCGAAAATCCTTATATGGCCTCAAACAAGCCTCTTGACAATGGTATGCAAAGTTCATCACGGCCCTTATAGCCATTGGTTTCAAGCAGTCCAAGCACGATTATGCTCTCTTTACATGGACAAAAAGTATATCATCAATCTATCTAATAATCTATGTTGGTGATATACTTATTATGGGAAACAATGAATTGGTCATCAAGTGCTTTAAAGAGTATCTACACTCTACTTTTCATATCAAAGACTTGGGGCCACCCAAATATTTCCTAGGTATTGAGATTGCTCACTCAAACTTAGGGATTTCTCTCAGCCAATGGAAATTTGTGTTAGAGATTATATCTAAAGCAAGGTTATTTGGATGTAAGCCAGCTATCATCCCTATCGAAGAAAATATCAAGTTAACCACAGTTGATTACGATGCCGGATCATCTTCAGAGATTGATGACCCACTACTTAAAGATCCATCCAGCTATCAGAGGCTTGTGGGGAAACTCATATATCTTACCACGACCAGACCAGACATATATTATGCAGTCTAGACACTTAGTCAATTCATGCATAAACCAAAGGAGTCTCACATGAATGTGGCCTTAAAGGTCGTAAAATATCTAAAGAAATCTCTACGGTTAGGAATACTTCTCTCTCGAGATTGCAATCTAGAAATGACAGCTTATTGTGACATGGATTATGCCACATATCCCATGAGTTGGAGATCAATCATTGGCTTCTCCATTAAGTTGGGAAAGTGCTTACTCTCATGGAAAACGAAGAAGCAATCAACTGTGTCATTATCATTCGTTGTAGCTATGAATATCAAGCTATGGTCAAAACAGTTTGCGAAATAGTTTAGATATGAGGCTTGCTTTCAGACCTCGGTGTACAAGTTAACTGAACAACAAATTTATTCTGTGAGAATGATGCGGTACTGAAACTTGTGGCAAATCCCATATTTCATGATAGAACGAAACATATTGAAGTAGATTGTCATTACACTCAAGATAAAATCCAAGAAGGGATCATCAGGACAAATGGAATTGGAACCACAGAACAATCTGCTAATATTTTTACCAAGCCATAATGTCAAAGACATCATGCATATCTACTAAGCAAGCTAGGTGTCTGGGATATATATAAGCCACTAGCTTGAGGGAGAGTGTTGGAGATATGCGAGGGTCGTGATCAGCTAATCCAAGTTTATCTAGGATTATGATTGACTAATTATGTCAATGCAAGATTGGATTTAATTCCTTGTATCTCTTTTTATTACTTCCCTAGTTAAATCATTCAATGTATTATAAATAGGTGATTGTACATTGTAAATAGACATGTCGATCATATATACAAAATATACATCATTTCCGCCGTTCTTCTCTTTACTTCAAATTTTGTCAAACAGTGTCGACAATGATACAAAACTAGGGCATAAAAGAGGAAGGGAATATTGTCTTAGATCTATGGTTTCAACTAAGCCCGAGGAACAATGTCGTGTAAGCTGGCCTCCGAGGATTTTTTGCAAGCAAAGGTGATAGGACTCCGGTGATTCTTTAAAAGCCAAGGTAATAGGGCTCCGACGGTCAAAGCAGGTTACGAACAAGGAGATGAAGAGATGATCGACTTTTGAGAGAGAGAGAGAGAGAGAGAGAGAGAGAGAGAGAGAGAGAGTCATCTTCCTTGTTGTCATCTTCCTCGAGCAAATTGAAAAACGAGAGAGAGACGTCCTTGAGAGCCGAGAGTAGTGTGAGTTTTCTTATTCACACGAGAGCGGTGTGAGTTGTTTCTTTGGTTTTTTTTTTTTTCCTTGCCTCAATTTATTTATTTCCTTTCCTTCATCTGATTTAGTGAGACACTACTAAAATGCCACCGACTAAGTAGAAAATTGCCACAAAATAATAAGTATACTACTGACACTAACAAAATGCCACGGGAAATGAGAGGTAGACAGTACCGTCACTTTTTAAAAAAAGACTGACAGTGCAGTCTACACCTCACGTTTTCTCGAGGAAATGGGATAACTTGCTTGTCTAATTTCCCAAGATTGTTGGTTTCTTTTTTCTTTTCTTAATGGCTTTTAATTCCTTCTCTTTTTCTTTTCATTTTTTGCTAGGTATTGTTTTCTAGTCCCATTCGAGCTCTCTCTTCTCTATGACCCCTTAAACGCCATCTTTGCAACTACAACTTCTGGGGTTTATTTTTTATTTTTTACAATTTCCCCATCTACGGCCATGAGTGAGTGGTGGGCAAGAGATCAGAAGCAGAGCAAGCACTACTACAAAGAGAAGAAGATTTTCTGAAAATGACCCAAATTGGCGGTTCCTCTCTCTATGCACATCAAAGTGAAGACAATGTCCCCAAGCTCCTCCTTGAGTCATTGAAGACGATGAGCACGTTGGACAAAAGACCCTGAACTGGCTTGACCCACTTCACGACCTTAGCCTCAGGGACAACTCGATCTCTGGCAATGTCCTCAACCTCTCCGGCCTCATCAACCTCAAGTCCGTGACATCCTAATTTTCGACCCTATCTCGATAATATGAACTAGGCATTTTGTTGACGCACCTATGGTCCTTTTTCTTTGAGCTAATCACTCACGAGTTAACTGAGCTATCAAATGAAGCCGTTGAGGGATATAAACACCACAAACTTGAGAATCCGATCAGAAATCGACTACTCAACCGTGATAATTGGCAAGAGTCAATACGTCACCATTATAATCGACTAGTGATTGGATATAGGTTGATTCGATGGAATGGTGTAATTAAATTGTGCGTGATTCCGCATAATTGTAAAATTCGTGTCGAACGGCACTAACCCGATTTTCTATCAATTATGTACTCGGTGCCCGTAATTGAAACCTTGAGATTTTTATAACAACCGAAAGTCGTCGACGAGTCGGAGATGTACAAACGTGGATCAAAAATTATTGACCACGGGTCAAACGCGATAAAATCCATAAAAGCTACCCAGTAGGTTGAGTTGCGCTAAAATCGCGTTCGGTCGATCTTAACCCTGAAATTGAACTCGGTTTTGGGAATCGAACATTCGAGCATGTCACGATTTATTTTTAAGACCTCGTCTCATTGCTCGGGAAATTTCCGTAGAGTTTGGGAATTTTGGCAGAAAAGTCAAATTCGGCAAATTAAAATGGTGGAAATTCGGATGGGCAGCCCTAGTTGGATTTTTTACCACCAAAGTTGAGTAATTGGTGAAGAAAATTTTGGAAATTTGTATGGCAACTTCAAGGGGATAAATTGGCCATCAAATTGGATGAATTGGTCAGGATTTAGGAGGAAGATCAAGGGAAATTCGTAGGGGTTGTTGGGTTGCTGTTTTTGGCCTTCAAATTGGCTTGTTTGTAAAGCTTTGGGAGGGAAAATTGCTATTGGGTGAAGCCTTAACCCTAAGGGGGGCTGAAGACTTTGTGACATTATATTTGAGTGCACGATATTTCTCCTTGGACCCCAATTGGCTACAAATGGACTTCTTGGCCTCTTTGTCCCCCCTTGTTACCCCTTGAACATGCGACCAGCCCCTCCTTCCCAGTAGAATAGCTTATGCTTATGCTTTGCTTCATATTCTTCTTCTTTCTCAGCCCTTCTTCCTCATTCCTTTCTCCTTCATTTGCTACCTCACGCCCCCTTGTTCTTCGAACTTCACCGTTGGTCCAGCAGAACCGCTTAACCAGCCTTGCACCACCACCTATCCCTAGCCCTGACGCCGGACCGCCTCAGCCAGCAACCGCAACCAGCTGCCCACGCCGCTCGACCCGCCTGTTGCTGCTAGCCCGTTGGTCCTCGTCGCTGCCTCCAGCCACCTTTGGCCGACCATCTGCCCATCATTGCTCCAGCAGCACTGTCCCAACTTCGCCTAAGCTGAACTGCCTCAACCCTAACCGGTTCATCCCCTTTACAGAATTAGTTCTTCCAGCCAAGCCGTGAGACTCATAGGCTGATTTCAGCCTATTTCGGGCCTCCTTTAGAGTCGTCGTAAACACGAGATCTCACCGCCGTCACGCCGCTGTCGCCGTGAACCTGTCGCCCCGCTAATCCGGTGAGTTAACTCCCTAATCCTTGATTAGGTTGTTAATTTCACTTAAGGGGATACATTAGTGCTAATTAGTTCAGTTAGATTAGTGTTAAGTTAGATTAGCCTTAAGTTGGATTAGTGTTAATATATTTTGGTTAATTAGCCTTAATATGGATTAGTGTTAATATATTTTGGTTAGATTAACACTAATGAGGATGGATTAGCCTAAAAATTCGTATCAAGTTTATTGGACCCTCGCTGTTTGCCATTTTGGTGGATTAAAATATGTTGCGATTTTGAAGTTGCTTCCTTCTGGAAAAATGTTCTAGACATCTTCAAGTATGACATATATTTTACTCAAAATTTTATGGATTAAAATAATGAGATTTCAACTTCGTTTCAATCAAAACGGAACCTTTGTTTGTGCCGGAACCAGTGACCTTTTGGTGTTCAAAGGATTTTTATCAACTCCTAGGATTTGATTTTCGAAAGAGTTTCTTCAAAAATTTGTTCATCACGTCTTGTAGTTTAACATAGTCAAATTTCAGATAAAATGCACAAGTTTTGGAACTCTAACCAAACTGATTTTTGGAAAACAGAATTTCTGGTCACGGATGCAATTTTGGTAACAGCTTGGGTGATTTACTGCTCTTAATTTAGAAAGATCTGGGCTAAGATGTCTGCATGAAAAGTGTTCGTTCAAGTGTCCTTTACAACATATTTAAATTTGAGAATTTTCTGAACTCTTTTGATTAGATTTCTGGATCTAAACTTGGAGACGCGCGAGTGGACCAGTTTCCACCGGTTAGGACCGGTAGTGGTTTTGTGATTGTTCGTGATGTTGTGCTTGCTGGGCAATGCATATTTAGTGATGTGGTTGGCTTTTGGCATGATTAGAGCTTATAATTGATAATATGTAAAATTGGTTGTTTAATTGTGCAATTGGGCGCTTGGTTGTTGTTATGGACTATTATTGCAAAAATTGGATTTTGGTATTTAAATAGAAAATACTTAGTGTCAGTTTTTGACGCCAAAAATATTTTATGTACTATATAAAATCATTGAATTTTGAAATAGGAGAGTATCACGTTTTATGGTTCGATTTGATGGTGTGACCACGCACAATTATTTTACCGGATATTTTTAATACGAAGAAAATTGGCCAAGTCCATTATTTGAAATGGAAGTATTTGAGTGCAAAGCAAGATATTCTTGGCCGAGTTTGGATGTGTGTGTGATCGCTATCAGAACCCGTCACCCAATGAAAGTCGGGGAGAGATGCCTAATTAAGTTCAGATGCTCTTGACAACAGATGTCGATAGCAGTGGAGGCTGGACTGATACTCCTTTGTGGAATGCTCTTGACAACGGATGCTAGTCACATGGAGGCTGGACTGATTCTCCTATGTGGAATGCCATCTAGATGTAGACGTTGCCGTGCCCGGCAAAGCAGGACGATGTCCGGTTATGCCGAATGAGTTGACCGTGGCTATTGGGTCATAAATAATTGGAACATGCTTGAGTGATTGAGATAGCCACGCCTGATTATGGGACAAAATTGTGTGGCACGGAATGTACGTGTCATAACGGTTTGGCCTTATAATCGGGACCCCTGTGAATATTTGATGAATGACATGAGGTGTTCCAATTATTGATTTACGCTTGTTACGTTTATAACGTTTATAAGTGCATATGTGATGTACTGATGTGAAGGGAAGTGCTGAGGCGAGGTAAGTCCTATATGGTGCATGTTGGGCTACTTATGAGTGAATTCTCATCCTAATCAGGGTTTAGAGTGTTGACTCACTGAGACCTTGTCTCACCCTGTTGTGGTTACCCCTTTTTTAGGTCCCTAGGATGGAGAATCCAGAGCCGGAGTCGAAGGGATCCACGTATAGGTCGGTTAGGACTTCTTTTTGGGAGACAGACCTTTGTGTATGAACTTGTAGGTTTACCTCAGTTTGTTTATAAAGTGAGTTTTGTGAAAATTAGTTGTCCTACTTTTATATCCCATGTTTGATTGTTGTCTGGAGTTTATTAGTTTGCTTCCGCATGTGCATAAATTGATTGGGTTGGCGACGCATCTTGGGAATGTCGCATTTTTAGTTGACCACTGAGGGATGTGTGCGTGCCCGGGGTTTGGGGCATGACAAAGTCCCTCTACCTAAACAACAATTCCTTCTCTGGTAGCTTCCCTACCTCCCTGCCTCAAGATCCTCGTACTCGCCAGGACTGCCTCTCCAACCAGATACAGTCAATAACTCCATGAATATCTTTTTCTGGAAGACTAGTATATTTGTTTCTTTAAATAATGCAAATATGCAAAAGAGATGGTCTTGTAGGGCAAACTAGTGATCCAGTTGCCTGTTATGCACAAAACAAAATGGATGGTCAAAATTGCACCTTTACTTGTAGGAAGTAACAGTGCCGTTCTCCTAGCCCAATCCAAATGCCACCGGTGGCATTGAAAATTGCTGCTAATAATTTTTAACGATGACATATGAACAAGATTATGAAAAAAAAAAACGACGGTCGTAATGGTTTTATGGAGGCTGTCGAGAGAAGATGATGCACACATGGCCAGTTGTACAGGCCATCGGGGAAGAACGTGGGTAATTAGTTTTAGAAAACATCATTTGTGCATATTTGGTAAAATATCAATTGCACATTATCCAATCTATATCAGAGAATGATAATCAGGAAAGAGAACGGTAAATGTCCACAAAGAAGATTGACAAAAACTAAAATTGAACGAACAACTCCACCTAATGTGCACATGGTATGTTGAATAGGCCAATCGAAGTTCCTGGGTGATAAATCTTAGAAAACATTATTTGTGCAGGTTTGGTGAAAGAGCATTTGTGGGTTATCGAATCTATATTTGATTAATGATATGCTCAAATAAAAAGGGAGAGGCAAATATTGACCAAAAAAATAAATTATCTAAAATAGAACGCTCAACTCCTTCGGTTGTCAACGTAATGTGCACAAAGCCAGTCGTCAAGGCCATTAGGGAAGATCTTGGGTAATCAATCTTAGAAAACATCATTTGTGCAGGTTTGATAAAATATCAGCTGCCCATTATCCGATATACTATTAAAACAAAAAAAAAAAAGAAGGGCAAATGTCCACAAAGAAGAGTGACTAAAACTAAAATAGAACGCCCGACTCCACCTAATGTGCACATGGCACGTTCACCGGGCCCAGCGAATGTCTTGCACATAATCCAATCTATATTAGTTATTGATATTCTAGGAAAAGTAAAAAAAAAAAAACAAACAAAGGCAAATGTCCACGAAGAGAAGTGACTAAAACTAAAATAGAACGCACGACTCCTCTTAATATGCACTTGGTACGTTGACAAGGCCATGCGAAGGTCTTGGGTAATAAATCCTAGAAATAATTTTTGGGGCATAATTGGTGAAATATCATTTTTCGGTTATTGAATCTATATTTGATTAATGATATTCTGAAACCGAAAAAACAATAAGAGAGGCAAATATCGACCAAGAAAAGTGAAAATAACCAAAAGAGAATGCTGGACTCCTTCAGTTGTCTAGAGAAGACAATGTGCACATGGTCAGTTGCACTGGCTATTAGGGAAGAGCTGAACCTTTTAGTTAGATCTAATGAAAGACCGGTGGCATACAGGCTTCCTCTTTTGACTTTTTCCCCGTCAAAACAAAAAAAATAAGCCTTTGGGGACTTTCCCCGCGCCTAGAATAGGAATCGTTTCAGATAAACCAGCACCCCTCCCCTTGGGTAATTTATCTTTGAAAACAGCATCTGTGCAAATTCGGTAAAGATATCAATTGCATTATCCAATTTATATTAGACAACGATATTCTAAATAAAAAAAGAAAGCCAAATGTCCACAAAGAAGAGTGACTAAAACTAAAATAGAATGCGCAAATCCACCTAATGTTCACGTGACCTGTTGAGCAGGCCAAGCGAATATTTCTTGTGATAAATTTTAAAAAACATTATTTGTGTAGATTTGGCAAAAGATCATTTGCAGGTTATCAAATCTATATTTGATAAATGATAGACCGACCAAGAAAAGTGAAAATAACAAAAATAGAACGACGGACTCCTTCAGTTGTCTAGAGAGCATAATGTGCACATGGCTAGCTGTACAAGCCATTAGGGAAGAGCTTGCGTAATCAATCTTAGAAAACATCATTTCTGCAGATTTTGTAAAATATCAGTTGCACATTATCCAATCTATATTAGATAATGATAATCTAAAAAAGGAAAAAAGGAAGGCAAATTTCCACGAAGAAGAGTGACTGAAGGTAAAATAGAACGCCCGACTCCATCTAATGTGCACATGGCACCTTGAACAAGCCAAGTAAATGTCTTGCACATTATCCAATCTATATTAAATAATGATGTCTTCTTAAAAAAAGGCAAATGTCCACAAAGAAGAATGACAAAACCAAAATACAATGCATGAATCCAACTAATGTGCACATGGCATGTTGAACAGGCCAAGCATAAACATCATTTGTGCAGATTTGGTAAGATATCAGTTGGATATTATCCAATTTATATTAAGTGATAAGTATATTGGAAGTTCTAAAACTTATCATGAAAGTATAATCGAGTTCTAAAACTTTCAAAAGTCATTCCATTAACTCTGTCCAACTTGACAAATATAAAATGCTAATAAGTTTTTAGGACATGATTAACTTGACAAGTTTTATGAATTGAGGAATTGATTATATTTTTATAATAATTTTAGGATTTGATTGCATTTTTTAAAAGTTTTAGAACTCAATTATACTTTCGTGATAAGTTTAGGAGTGCAATTATCCCAAAAAGAATGGCAAATGTCCACAAAGAAGAGTGACAAAAACAAAAATACAACAAACGGCTCCACCGAATGTGCACATGGCTCGTGAAGGTCTTGGTAATAAATCTTAAAAAGCATTATTTGTGCAGATTTACTGAAAGATGATTCGCAAGTTATCGAATCTGTATTTGATTAATGTTATGCTCAAACAAAACAAGAGAGACAAATTTTGAACAAAAAAAGTGAAAACAACTAAAATAGAACGCCTAACTCTTTCGGTTGTCTAGAGAATATAACGTGTACATTGTCCGTTGTGCAGGCCAATAGGGAAGACCTGGGGTAATTAATCTTAGGTTTCCTTTGCCCGATTCTTTCGCCGAAGATTCTTGCGCACTTCATCAAAGTGAAAAATCGAAACATAAGACTGAGAGATAGGAATCTGTGGAAATTATTCCTTATATTCCTATTTCTAAAGTTGGTTGGTCGCTTTTGAATATGCAAATCGAAACCCACATATGGGATTCATTAATTTGTGTTTTTTTTTTTTTGTCGTTTTACTTTGAGCGCAAGGAGGCTTACCTGGGGGCGAAAGATGACAAGACCATTGCCAGTTTGACCGTGCATTTATGCACGATAATTGGGAGGAAGCCCACGTAATTATTTAAGCTGCGTTTAGTAGACTGGATATAATGTCATGTAAGAAAATTTTTATCCTATGTAGAGTTTGGGAGAATACTAGATTCGCATATGTCCAGGTATAGTTTGGATTACTAAAAAAAAAAAAAAAATCACCTAGGGAATGGGATAAAGCTGTATATGATATTTAATATAGAAAAACAAAGGAAAAAAACAGAAAAAAGGAGAAACCTGAGAGACTCGCGTCGCTGCTCCTTGTTCGATGTCGTGAGCGCCATATTTGCACCTCTCAATTGATCCCTCTTCTTGACGTCGGCCCACCACCGTTGCCCTCTACCCCGATTGCCTTTTCCTTGGACCGTGGCTTCTAGCTTCGTCACGCGCAGCCATTTAAAGCATTGACTTCTATTTGTGAAAATTTTCAGCGCCTTCTGTCGAGAGTTTTGATCAACACTGCTCTTATTTTCAATCATCCTCTGCTTTTGCTTCTATCTAAATAAAAGGATGGCGGTGATAGGTTAAATTGTCGGGCTTACCAAGGAGGGTTTGTCCTTACGACGCATTTAACTTGGTGGTGATGGGTCATCAAAACGGGTTTTTTTGCCATGATCAAGTTCTATTTGCTGGACTTTCAACGTCTACCTTCATCCCCGTTTAGTACTCTATTCTGCGCGATCAATGAGTTCCTGAGGTAAGTTATGAGTTCTATTTTTTCCTGATGGATTTATGAGATGGGCTTAAGGTCCATCCGCTCAAGTTGGGCCCAAAAAGCCCCGGCCCACGGGAATAGGGCCCGTGGATGGGGGAAGGTATAAAAGGGAGGAGAGAGAGGGAGATGACACCCGTTGGAAAAACAAATGTACGTACGCTTTTCTCCCGTGCGCTTTCTCTCTCTCCAAAAGGACAAAAAGAACAGTAAGGCAAACGGCACTGTCTTCCCTTCAATTGACATCATCGGATCAGAATTTCTTCCTTTTCTTCAGCATTGGTGTTTAATCTGTGGCTAATAAGGTACGCTCGAATCCGTGGTGTGCTTTACGATCGGTGATACGTGTTTTTCCCGGGCTTCGTCTTCCGCATTGATTTAGGGGTTCGATTCAGTGTCGAATCCGGTTTTCGGGGATCCGTTATTCCCAACATTGGTATCAGAGCCCTAGTTCACGTTTTCCCGATCAATTTGATGTTTTTTGATTGATTTTTTGCAAAAACCATTCGGCCGTACGGATCGGGGCGAGAAATCCCGACACCCGAGCGTTGTTCGGCCATTTTTTTGAGTTTTCATAAGTCGAAATCGTCTTCTGAACACATGGGGAGAAAGGCGACGTCGAGACGAGTCCGGCGACATGTCGCACGCCTCCGTACGATGCCGCACGAGCTCACACGCGCGGCCAGAAGCCGATGCGCGTGGGCGCGACGCGCCCGAAGCGCTGGCAATGGCCAGCGCGTGCGCCACACGCGCCGGTGACTAACCGGCACGTGCGTGCCGGCGACCGGCGAAACGGCACGCGCCGGTCGGCGAACCGACGCGTGCTGACGTCACGCGATGACGTCATCGTGACGTCATCCAACGGTCGGTAACCGCTCCGATGACGTCACCGATGACGTCATCGCCGACGACGTTTCGCGGGCGGTCACCGGCCGGCGACCCGACCCGACTCGCGGACGCAGGCACGCGCCCGGCACGTGCCGGATGACGTCTGCGTGACGTTTGCGTGAAATCATCCCCCGCACGCGCGAGGCACGTGCGGTCGGTCCGCGCGAGCGGTCCGATCGGCCCGTCCGGTCCGACCGGTTCGACCGTCGCGACCGGTTCGACCGGTCCTACCCGCGCGCCCGTTGACCCGACCCGTTGACCGACCGTTGACCGTTGACCGACCATTGACCGTTGACCGACCGTTGACCGTTGACTTTGACCGTTGACCGTTGACCCGAAAAAAAAAACAAAACAAAAACAAAAAACAAAAAAACAAAAAAAAAAAAAAGGAATTTTGTTTCTTTTTCAGTCATGCCTATGTGGGTTATAAGTAATCCATTTTTAATTCTGCATTTGTTGCATGAATTTTGGAAAATTATGTATTTTCCCTTATATTTATTATGGATTATAAGTGATCCATTTTTTAGTTCTGCATTTGTTGCAGGAACTATGATGCGTTATGCAAGCATACCTGCAATCCCGAGAACGGACGAGGGAAATGCAAGACTTAAGAGGCTGATGTCGAGTTAGCTAATTATCGGTGGCATGATGGTGATTTAGTATCACATGTGGTGGGGTCAATCGATGATACAGGAAATCATCTGGAATGGTTATCTTATGCCGGATTTTGAGAAGGTGCCGGCTTTAATGAACACTCTTCCACCTGAATGGCAAGCAGTGTTGGATCGGCTATGGGAGGTCAACGTGGTCCCGGGTTATAGGAGTCTAGTGGAAGCTTTTGTAAGAGAGCACTATAGGATTGAGTTGGCCAAAACTTCAACCCTTAGGTTGAGTGCCACATGGCGCAGAGTGAATGCACCTTGGTGGCGGCATAAAAGCCCTCCAAAAGTTTTTCCATGGTTGGCAAATGTGCCTTCAGTTTTCTCAGATGTTTTGACTGATAGATTAGAAGGGACATTCCCTATTTATTTCTATGATTAATTATGTAATGTTTACTACCTGATTGTTATTGATGTAGCAACCGATATGTTAGTTGTATCATGTGAAAGCATTGTTATTTTATTGGATGTTAAGATTTTATTTGCTTTCTGCTATTGCTGGTTCTTTGTGGGTAATTAGCTGTGGGTAGTAATAGAAGTTTTTGTAACTTCATAGAATTTATTTGCATAAGACAATTATATTAATAATAATTTTGAGTTAGGATTTTTGGAGGATGATTGGAAACATAGTGACCTTTTGATTCTGAAGCCTTACTTGAAATTATTCATTAATATGATGGGTCTATGCAAATAGGGATGTATAAATGATAGGCATTAATTATTCGTGCATGTATGTCTGATGTGTTCAGATCGATGGTTCAGCAACTAAGAATGTAATTGCTGATATGAACGGCAACAATTGTGAAATATTGAATAAGAAGATTCAATATGTGCTGAAAAAGCAAGAAGCACTAGAAGCTCTTGACCATGTTATGGAAGATCTTGAGGATGCTGTGCGTCACCTTGAGCGAGTCGAGGACCGCTTGATGGCATGTGAGCCGAAAATAGATATCGGCAATGCTGGTTCTAGCTCATAAATGGCTTTGTGCTCTAAGCGCAAGCGTATTGATTCGTTCAATATGTGGGAATGCAAAGGATCAAGTCCTTATTGCATGAAATCAAGAGTTAACCAACACAAAAGAGGAAAACGTCCTCAAGAAAAGAAAATGTCAAGGGTGAGGTGTTACAATTGTGATAAGAAAGGTCACTATACTTGCAACTGTAGTGAGCCGAAAAAAGGTCAACACCTCTTGTACATTTAAGAACTTTGCTTATGTGTCAAGTTTTGAAAAATAGGCTGAATCCAATCCTTTGTGGAATGTAGATTCATGAGCGACAGACCATGTAGCAAAGGATAGAGGATCCTTCGTGGAATTCCGACGATACCAACTGGAACTAAGTGGACCTATATTGGAAATAACTCCAGAGCTGAAGTTAAAGGGATTGGCACCTGCCAATTGAACATGCATGGTGGACGCATCTTGATGTTCTATATGCTCTGGAGATTCGTCGAAATTTAGTGTCTGTCTTAGTGTTGGTTAAGCTTGGTTTTGGTATGAACTTCCATAATAAAGGAGTAGATTTGTGTTTAGATATAAACTACTATGGTTGTGGTCACTTACTGAATGGTTTTATTGTACTAAATGTTGACTATAGTGGTGTCAATATTTGTTATTCCCTTATTTCACGTCTTCTTCTTTATATGACAATGATGTGATTGTGTGGCATGCTAGACTTGGTCATATGGGCCAACAACATATGAATAGGCTAGCCAAAGAAGGCTTGTTGGGCAATATTGAAAAAGTCGATTTGTCCATATGTAAGCATTGCCTAGTAGGGAAAATGACAAGGAAACCATTTGGAAAAGGTAAAAGAGCTGAATTTCCTCTGCATTTAATCCATTTAGACGTCTGTGGTTCAATGAATGTGAGAGGAAGGCAAGGGGCTGTTTATTTCATCACTTTTTATAGATGATTATACTCGAGTCGGATATGTCTATTTGATTTCTCATGAATCTAAAGCATAAGTTGTTTCAGAAGGTTTATGAACCTGGCAGAAAATCAATTAGACAAGAAAATAAAGGTATTTAGATCCGATCGAGGTTGAGAATATTTATCTGATAAGTTCAGAAAATTATGTGATGAAAAAGGAATAGAAAGATAGTTGTCTATTCCATTTACTCCTCAACAAAATGGTGTTGCAGAGAGAATAAACAGAACCCTACTGGAATGGTTAAGTCCATGATGGCGCATGCTAACTTACCTATCACTTTTTGGAGTGATGTGTTGTTAACTGCTGCCTATATACTTAACCGGGTGCCTTCCAAATCAGTTATTTCCACTTCATATGAGTTATGGATAGTTAGAAAACCAGACTTAAGTTTTCTTAAGCTATGGGGTTGTGCTGCCTATACTCATGAGTCCTCTCACAAGTTTGGGAAATTGGGTCCCGAAAGAAAATAAGAGTATTTTCATGAGATACTGCGAACACTCAAAAGAGTATGTGTTCAAAGGTGAGCAGGAAAGTGGGAGTATAACTGAATTTGAATCACGGGATGTCACATTCTTAGTGGATGAATTCCTAAGAAGGACAAAATAGGGAAAATAACTCCCTATTTGAAACCTTGGATCAAGATAATGATGTCAGTGGAGTTTGTCCAAGTGGGAGTAATATGAGATGTGATGAATTGAATTCAACTCATTCTCAATTGCAACCACCTGATGTGACGACATCATCATTACCTAATCCAAGTGGGAGCATGATGGGGAATGATGTGCTAAGTGTACAATCTCCCATACGGTGAACAAGTCGCCAAAGTATTCCCCGTCGATGTTTTGACATTGAAAGGGAAACTTTTATAATTGCTCCACGAGATAAGGATGAGCCAAGAAATATTAATGAGGCTCTGAAATGCCCTAGTAAGGAAAAATGGATTTATGCAATGAAAGAGGAGATGGAGTCAATGAAGTCAAACCAAGTCTGAGAACTGGTTGATCTTCCAAAAGGGACGCAGAGCTATTGGGAACAAGTGGGTTCGTAATATAAAGCGAAAGGCTGATGGCTCAATAGAAAGGCATAAGGCTCGCCTTGTGGCGAAGGGGTATAATCAACAGGAAGGAATTGATGATGAAGATACATTTTCTCCTGTAGTGAGATTTACCTTGATTCACATTATTCTGGCAATAGTGATTAGTATGGATCTTGAGTTACATCAAATGGATGTAAAGACTGCTTTCCTCAATGGAGAATTAGAGGAAGAAATATATATGGAACAATATGCTGGTTTCATAGTGAAAGGCCAAGAAGAAAAGGTATGTCGACTTTGGGGGTCGATATATTGCCTTAAGCAGTCGTCAAGACAATGGTATATACGTTTTCATAATGCCATAATGGCATATGACTTTACAATGATAGATGATGATCATTGTGTATATATCAAAAGATCCAATGATCAATTTGTGATCATATCATTATATGTTGATGATATACTGATTGCCGGAAGCAATATGGAGTTGGTTAATACTGTCAAGAGATGGTTGTCTTCCAATTTTGAATTGAAGGATATGGGTGAGGCTGCATACATTCTTGGAGTTAAGATTTCGAGAGATCGTTCGAAGAGATCGTTGTCTCTTTCGCAAGAAACCTATATAAATAAGGTTCTTGAACGATTTCGTATGCAAGACTGTAAACCCATAGACACTCCTATTGCAAAAGGTGAAGGATTGAGCCACAGACTGTGTCCAAGGACTCCACAAGAGAAGGAACAAATGAAACATGTTCCTTATGCTAGTGCTGTTGGGAGCTTGATGTACGCTATGATGTGTACAAGACTTGGCGTATGTTTTACAGTTGGAATGGTGAGTAGATACCAATCCAATCCAGGTCCAGCACAATGGAAAGCCGTTAAGAGAATACTAGGGTATCTAAAGGGGACTGCTGATCATACGTTGAGTTATTAAGGAAAGGATCTACAACTCAAAGGCTATTGTGATATTGATTGGGGAGGAGATTTAGATGAAAGAAAATCTATCTCTGGGTTTGTTTTCTTATCGAATAATGGCACCATATGTTGGAGCAGTAAGAAACAAAAGTATATAGCCTTGTCCACGATGTAAGTTGAGTTCGTGGCATTATCAGCAGCAGTATAAGAAGGTGTTTGGCTTAAGAGATTTTTTGGATCATTTAGGTGTTATTGGAAGTGCTGCAGATTCATTGTTGGTTAACTGTGATAGCCAAGCAGCAAAAGTGTACACCAAAGATCCAAAATATCATGGCAAGACCGAACACATAGATACCAAGTATAATTTTGTAAAGGATATGGTTGCACGAAAAGACGTGAACTTAGAGTACATACTACGCATAGAATGGTAGCAGATCCTATGACAAAGCCAATACCTAGAGATGTGTTTTGTGGCCATATGAAATCTCTAGGATTGCGTAGAGGCTGATGTACTGAATATTGTATTTTCCCTAAGTGTTCACATTTGATGAATTTGTGTTTTCATCATTAATGCCTATGAATCTTTGTTTGATCTTTATACATCTTAATGCTTAGTGCATTACTTTAAGTTGAGAAGTATGTCGGACAGATATAAGATTAGCCCACTCACACGGGTAATCGCCTCTATTTACTGTGTGATAAATAGAGATGAGACTGTTTTAAAGCTTATTATCTAGGTGATAATTGAGAGCTCAAGCTTAAAACACGTATGTCGCCTTAACTAGGTGTTAAGATGAGGATATAATACTTACTATGTCCGAAAGTAAAATATCCCACATATTTTACTTTATCTGTCTAAGATGCCAGATGTGAGTTCTGATGAATTTTTGTGAATGAGTAGATACGTGAACTCAAGTTAGACATTGGGTATGTCTGAACTATCATCTGTACGGTATTGAAAGGTGTAGACATACGCTCCATGGAAAAGGAGTTAATACCGTAATACGTATTTCATACTACGTATGCATGAGACGACCAATAAGAGTGGCAAAAGTTTGATCTCAACTTTTATGTCGTGTGAGACTCTTGAGGAAGAGAGTTCCTCAATTTCTTAGTCCCCTCATGACTCTTACTTATTCTCAAGATTTCTATTTAGTGTTTGCTATCTTAGGATGTTGCCAATGGTCATGAGTGATTCGATTTAATGGGGCATTTCTAGAAAAGCAAGTTGAACTGAAATTGAGAGTTTGAAGGAAAGAGGAAGATCGATTTTGGAGAATCACATTGTAGTTTTGTATTCACCAGTTAACCAATTATGACTGTCTTTGTGATAATCATAATTGTGAATACAATATATATATATCATTGTTTAAAAGAGATCAAGAGAGATGTAAAATGTGATCGATCGATCTAGGGTACTGCATACTAAATCTACTCAGGAAGTGATGCCCATTATGAGCTGCTATATATTCCTAACAGATGTATGGCAACGAGCTCTCAAAGTATGCTGGTCGCACGGATTATTCACCGGTATGAATGTTGAAGAGAGGAAAAGAGGATTCTGTTCGGCCCACCATGTTAAGTGAGAGTCTATGATGGATTTTTCTCTGATGGGGCTGAGTATGGAATGTCCGCCCATGTTGGTTTTGGACCACCATGTGCGAGTGGGAGATGATGGATTTATGAGATGGGCTTAAGGCCCATCCGCTCAAGTTAGGCCCAAAAAGGCCCGGCCCACGGGAATAGGGCCCGTGGTTGGGGGAAGGTATAAAAGGGAGGAGAGAGAGGGAGATGACACCCGTTGGAAAAACAAATGTACGTATGCTTTTCTCCCGCGCGCTTTCTCTCTCTCCAAAAGGACAAAAAGAACAGTAAGGCAAACGGCACTGTCTTCCCTTCAATTGACATCATCGGATCAGAATTTCTTCCTCTTCTTCAGCATTGGTGTTTAATCTGTGGCTAACAAGGTACGCTCGAATCCGTGGTGTGCTTCACGATCGGTGATACGTGTTTTTCCCGGGCTTCGTCTTCCGCATTGATTTAGGGGTTCGATTCAGTGTCGAATCCGGTTTTCGGGAATCCGTTATTCCCAACATTTCCTTTTGATTTTCAGTTTTGGGTGATAGTCTGTATAACTCTGTTTTGAGAAAAATTTCGGAGAGGACACAAGGATTTGAGTTCAGCTGTGGAGGACTTAAGTATTGATTTCAGAGTATTCATTTGAGTAATCTTTCAAATCCTATCATATACTTATCCTATCCGGTGAAATGTCCGAGCAACTAAATGCAGCCTTAGTCCGGTACAAGGCGATGGCTGCAGTGGCTTGCCGAAAGATAGGAAACATTTTCACATAAGGTATCAAATACACAAGGCACAAGCCAATGAGAGGTTTGTTCATGATATGTCTCGAACTTGTGACCTTTTGGAAGATAGTGCGACCTTGTTACCACCATAACTGTATATGGCAAAACCAATATATGATAAACAAAGCTGTAAATTAATCAAGAGACATTTTCACATGAGGTTGCAAATGGATAATGCAAAAGCTGACTAAAGATGTGTTCATGATATGCCTTGAACTTGTAACCTCTCGGTAGACGGTATGACCTCTATGACCACCATAGCCGAGCATATGGAAAAAGTAATATGTAATACACAAAGCCACAAATTAATTAGGACAAAATTAACGAGAGATTTGCTCCGTGGAATAATGGAATCAAATATTAAGGAAACACATCTTCTATACGTATGTTGTATGTATGATAATAAGGTATATAAGGTGTATCAATTGCTGGAGGAAAAATAAAAGGTCAACTTTATGGCCAAAAAATAACCAATTGACATGTTTCTTTTCCTGGAATTAAAATATGACTGAATAACCCTAGACGGACATTCTGTTGGAAATTAGTCCAAAGAATACACACTATTTGTTGTAGTCAGAACATCAATATAAAGAAGATGGTAACAACTTTATAATATTCTTCCTTTTACAAATCTTGGAGAAGAAGAAAATAATATATCATTGAAAAATAACATAAAATTGGAGGTGAGGTACGGATATCAGAATCTCCTTAAGGCGATTAGTTCCTGCCAATGGTGCCCCGCAGATTCACGAACTATGCCTCCCAAGATACAACACCTCGAACCTGTTTGGATTAGCACTATGCAAACAGAACTCTGTCGAACTGTTCAGTTGAACCAGCACACCCAGATAAAATAGAAGAGTAGAAAAGTATATCAAAGCCTTTTTGGAATCGAGTCGGAAAAACCAAAACAAAAAAAAAAAAACCCTTATGAAGCTCTATGCTCATATCTATTTATAGAGCTTTTTAGTTCATGTACTAAAGAGATACATGAATTAAATAGACGCGTGTATCCACGAGATTCATGAATAAAGAGATACGTGAATCCAAAAGATTCATGTATCCAAAGATACATGAATTCAAGAGATTCATGAACTCAATAAATACATGAACTAAACGATACATGAATCTAGGAAATTCATGAATTCAATAGATACGTGAACATAAAAGTATAGGAAATTCATGAATCCAAAAAAGAGATACGTGAACAGAAAAAAACGTATCTTAATTATTGGCTTCCGTTGATCCATTAACCATTATTATAACCATAATTACAACAATCCCCCACATTAATGGATCAACAAAACATTTTTGACTCGAAGGAATCTGAGCATGCCTGTTGAAATACACCGCATCAAGATATGTAGCTTTTGCTTTGAACCTTCTTTAGTGAAAGCTTATCGGACTTACTTAACTAGTCGATGGACTAAGCCTTGAATCGCCAGTTGTTTGTGTAAACCTAGACAATAAACCTCACACGGAGTATTTCCAATTCAAGATTGGTTCTTGGTTGTGTTCGTTCTTTCGGCCCTGAACCTCTTGGGATTCATGCGTGCTTTAGAAAATCTAGCCTTTAAAGATTTCATAGAGTCGGCCAGCTCCACGCATATAGGTGCATTCCTATTAAAGATATCCTACCATATCTTACTTGGATGTTACATTCCAAGTTATAGGAATCATTAAACGCATAGCGTACCCTTAATAACACCGTAGGAAAGCACTGTTGCATCATAGAAATGGGAGACAGTGCTCACACTAGAGTTTCCAAAATTTGCGTTGTCCTATTGAACCTAGTCCATGGGATCTCCAATCGCATAGGTTAGGTTTCCACCTTGGAATCTCTTTATTGGGTTAAGGCTCTTAAACCCATTCCCCTCGATGCGCAGTTTATATGCTCTCTTGACAAACCTTTTGTCAGCAGATCCATAATATTTTCCTTTGACTTTACAAAGTCTAAAAAATGATTCAATTTGAGAGCAACTGCTTACGGTATTGTGTCTACGACGAATGCGTCTAGACTTACCGTTATAAATCACATTATGCACCCCCACACTTTTAGAAAATTGTAGGATGATAACTTTTCATTCCATAACTCGTATGGAGTTTTACCTGTCTCTTTGTGCGGTATTTTATTAAGAATATAATTTGCAATTAAAACTGCCTCCCCCCACAAGTTCTGAGGTAAACCTGAACTCAAAAGCATGGCATTAGCCATCTCCTTTAGTGTCCTGTTCAATTGTTCAGCAACTCCATTTTGTTGTAGAGTATAAGGTGCAGTCGTTTGGAAAATTATTCCAAAACTAGCACAAGACTCCTTGAAATTGATTGAACTATATTCTCCTTCTCTATTCTGAGGTGTAGAATGAGATCTTCATGGCTCATCTCCTTCCGTTTGTGCTTCAAATAATTTTGAAGTCTGACCAGCCCTGAGGCAATTTCTCAATCATAGCCACCACTTGGAATGATTCACTAAGTATCATTCTCTCAGCAGAGATGTCACTCAGAATTAATTGTAATTCTTGGACCTGACTCATGACAGTTTTAGAATCCACCATTTTGTAGTCCAAGAATTTGGCAACCATAAATTTCTTGGTGCCAGCATCCTCAGTTTTGTATTTTTTCTCTAAGGACTCCCATAACTGTTTAGCATATTCAATATTACAATAAACGTTATATAGAGAATTCACTAAACAGTTAATAATATAATTTCGGCATAAGAAGTCTCCATGCTTCCAAGCCTCCAACGCACCAAGCGTCATGACATCTTTCTCATTTGGACTAATTATCGGGCACACCTTCGATAAATATTTCGTCAGATTGAGCATGGTCAGATAGAAGAACATCTTCTGATGCCACTGTTTAAAGCCCACTCCGGTAAATTTCTCCGGTTTCTCATTAGCTGTAACTGGAGGTGTTGCTATCACGGTAGGCAAGGTTCGTTGAACCATCCCTCCAGAAACATAGCCAAAAGCCATTTGGCTTGTACTGTTTTGAAAAACAGTCACGGGCATACCAGTCGTATGACTTGTACCCACACCACCAAAATTAGTGTTAGCCCAAGGACCCGTAGCATTGGCTACTACAAATTCAAACCTTGAGGGTTGAACATCTTCCATGGCAACAGTCGAATCGACCATAGGAACGTCTCCCGAAACATTCGAGACATTGAAAGGCACTTGATTGTTTTCAGCCATCTCAATAATCTGACAAGAACAACAAACAGTGAGTAAGATAATCGCCTTAAGATTGTTGGAAATTAGTCCAAAGAATACACACTATTTGTTGTAGTCAGAACATCAATATAAAGAAGATGGTAACAACTTTATAATATTCTTCCTTTTACAAATCTTGGAGAAGAAGAAAATAATATATCATTGAAAAATAACATAAAATTGGAGGTGAGGTACAGATATCCGAATCTCCTTAAGGCGATTAGTTCCTGCCAATGGTGCCCCGCAGATTCACGAACTATACCTCCCAAGATACAACACCTCGAACCTGTTTGGATTAGCACTATGCAAACAGAACTCTGTCGAACCGTTCAATTGAACCAGCACACCCAGATAAAATATAAGAGTAGAAAAGTATATCAAAGCCTTTTTGGAATCGGGTCGGAAAAACCAAAAAAAAAAAAAAAAACCCTTATGAAGCTCTATGCTCATATCTATTTATAGAGCTTTTTAGTTCATGTACTAAAGAGATACATGAATTAAATAGACGCGTGTATCCACGAGATTCATGAATAAAGAGATACGTGAATCCAAAAGATTCATGTATCCAAAGATACGTGAATTTAAGAGATTCATGAACTCAATAAATACATGAACTAAACGATACATGAATCTAGGAAATTCATGAATTCAATAGATACGTGAACATAAAAGTATAGGAAATTCATGAATCCAAAAAGAGATACGTGAACAGAAAAAACGTATCTTGATTATTGGCTTCTGTTGATCCATTAACCATAATTATAACCATAATTACAACACATTCTTCTCGTACCTTACACTGTCTTCAATTAATTCTTGCTTTGAATCGTTCAAATTATTCTTGGGTTGTGAACAGCATCTGACGCACTCCACATGTTCCTTGAACCAAATTGGCGCATACTCCTGGAAATCCTAATTTTTATATGCTTAAAAATGACTACGTCTCAGCCCTAATACTGGAGTAGCTCATTTAATGGAACCTACACTCGGGTGTTCCCCTCTATATATATGCCGCTATGCACCATGAAGGAATCACTGCAGAAGCTCTTTCTATTTTCCCCTCTGTCACCCATTGGTCCTAAGTCCTACACAAACACCCACGAAACGGGGAGAATTCGAATTGCCAACCCCAACCACAGAATCAGAAATGGCCGACATCCGAGAGAATAGGCGTAGGATCATCAATGCACTTCGAGAGCACAATGAGAATCTAGAAAAGCTTATCTCGAAACGCATCAGTAGGACTCACCAATTCATGAATCTGTACTTCGTCTTCGAAGGTATTGTTTTTGCTTCTATGCTGTCGTCCTCGACAATCAAGTGTCAACTGAAATGGATTTTTTACACCCTCTCTTTACTGGCTTCCATTTTCAACTTCCTCGCGGTATTTGGAAACATCTGTGCGACACTAAAATCCTACAAAGTGATCGTCAACAACTGGGAGGAACAGAACAGACTGAGGGACCTAAATAATAGGGCCCAACCAGCGGCACAGCAACTTGACGGTGCTAATGCCCAACTGGCCGTGCAGCAACATGACGATGCCGAACTGGGGCAGCAATGTCGCGCCGCCGAACCGGCGGTGCAACAGCAGCAACGTCGCGTCGCCGAACCAGCCGCACACCCTTATAGATGTTATATGTTTCTACGCTACACCGTAAGTGGGTTGACACTGCTGCTGCTTTTGGTGTTGACGGGTATAATGCTATATGGTTGCCAACAAATTAAGTGCAGTCCTGATGTTGTCACTTATATTAATGTGATTTAGACATTATGTAACACTAGATCACATGTCAATATGTGTGACATGTAGACTAGTCTGTCGATCATGTGAAGGTCAAACTACGTAGATGTCGCCCAGTTGGTTTTCCATTTCAAGTGCTTCTTGCGAGTGTTGATTAAACTTTATCTAGACCTTAAACTATGCTTCCGTTGTAAAAGATGGAAGTTTGCATTTGTTATTTAAGTGGTCATGCATTTGTTGTTGCCATTTAGAGCCAAAAGGTCTTAAAGCCACTAAGGACACAAATGATAACTATTCTTCTCTCGGACTCTATTTCTAGCCAAAAATAAATGTTTTTATTCTATTTTTTAAACGAGTTTCTAAACAAAAATGTGTTTGGTAAAGATACAAAATTAATGTTCACGAAACAGATATTCATTTGATAGACCTTCTTAAAAGTCTCCCTCTTGGGTGATGAGCCAATGGTGGCGGGCAGCGAGAATGAGTGATGAGAAGAGTTTTTATTTCATATTTTTGTTCCATTTTTTTTTAAAGGGTAAAAAATTTCTACTTCTCATTTATATTTCAAACCTATTTATAAGTTAAAAATTTGTTCAAAAATAGATAAATGAAATTTTGTTTCTTCTCTTTCGAACCTGTTCCTAAGAAAAAAATACAAAAACAGAGAAACAAAATAGTTATTGTTAACATTTTTAGTGGTTATGCAAATGTTTTTATAGGTGGATTCATTTAAAAGTCTAATATAATTCTAATTCTATTCTACGAAATAGACTTTAACAAACAATGTATTGAAATATGGGGCGGTAAGTAAACACTCAATGAAATGGAAAGGCAAGTTAAACTAAGTGCGATAAAAGAAAAACTATAAACTTGTCAAGTGCTACAAAAATGAAAAATCGGATACAAAGTCGAGCAAAGAATAGACTCGGTTTTGTTATTAAGCTTGGAGACATGAGACCTCAGAAGCTTGCTAATGAAGACAAAGGCAAGTATAATTCTATTCAATCTGATTAAACTAAGCCTAAGCTATTCATCTAAAAATGATACTAAGTCTAGATTGATTTTATCATTTGAGGATGTGAATTGAAACTGAAGTTAATCCTAAAGTGATTAAATTAAACTATTACAAAATTAGACCGAAATGGGCATCAGTCTTTGCTATCTTTAAGAGCTTCAGCTGCCTGCTCCATGGACCACCTTACTTGGCCACAACATGGTGGTGTCAGTTTCTAGTTTTTCCATTTATGTAATGACTCAACTCAAACAATCAACAAAGTTCATTCAAATCATTCAATGGAAAGGCCTTAAGGTCAGCCTTTAATTTTCTTTTGTTAATTTTATTTGTGTTTTATCTTTCTTTTCTTGCTTTTTCTTATCTCCCAATTTATATTTGGGAGCTCTCTCCCTCTCGGTCTAGTTCTCAATTTGAGAGTTTGAGCTCTTCCAATCTAATTCTAGATTTAGGTGCTATCCTCTTCCGATCTAAATCTGAGAATTTAATAAATATGCTTTTAGGGGTTTGATACCCCTTTGTTCTATTTGTGTATAGGTTCTTTGCCTCCAGCCTCAATAATGATTGTAGGAGTTTTGGCATCTCGTTGAATTACGTAGATTTGCTCACCACATGTTAGATCTATATTTGTTTAACATATTCTAGTTGTCTACGTACGACGATGGTGTAAAGGAAGCGGAACCTAGACATGCACGATCAATTGGCAACGATGTAATTATTGGAAAATGAATTTTCGGCGTATACTCAACATTGACAAAGAGACAAGATCCACTGATTGGGTGCCAATTTTGTGGAACAGATTTATACATGCAAAATGAGTTCGTGCTTAACTTTGTTGGTGCTTCGTTGATCCTCCTAGTGTTCTAGATTTAGCTTTATTTATTAGTATTCATGCTCTATTTTGATATGCTTTGTTATGGAGATTATATACTTCTATATCCTTTTGAGTAATAAATATAATTTTTTATCAAAAAAAAAGAAAAAACGAAAAAAAACCTCCTATTGACTAAGATTCTTTTATTGGTGGTTAATGATTATTGGCTACTATTTGCATTCACATAATAATAGTCAATATGATTTAACCCCTAATTCGATTTTAATCAATCCTCACTATATTATCTATCGAGCATTGTTGATACTTGATTTTTAGTCAACACATCAACAAAAGGTAAAATGCTGGGATTAAGGTTTTTCGTCGTGTCGGAACCATTTTGTCAACCAAAAAGTGTTATTTTTCACTTCTTTTTCATTGGCCCATCAGTTATGGGTAATTACTTAATAATTTTCATCAAAAAATTCAAAAGTCAAAAGTTGACTTTTATGGTTTTTTTTCACAAAAAGTTCCTAAATAGTCTCAATTTCATTTTGGCCAAAAAGATTTGAAAAAATCAAAGTTTTGACTATAAATCAACCTTTTTAGTGATTAATCCCCAAAGAGTAGACTTTGACCAAAAAAAAATTGAAAATCTATAAATCATTTTATTTTGGCTTCAATTTGACTCTGGTCACAAAAATTTAACAAAAATCAATTAAAAATCTATTTTTTGAATTTTTTGGATTTCAGTTCGAAATTGACCAAATATAAAATTACTTTCTTTCTAGTTTTATTTTGACTTAGCTTCTTCTATGATATTTGATATAGAGGTCATTTCAAGATCACTCATGCGATTATTTGGGGATTCGGCGGCGTCTCGGTGGCCAGCGGTCACCCTCAGCTGGCCCAACTCATGGTCGACTTCCCCCAAGCCCTTGGTTTGTTGAAATTATGAAATTTCCCTTTCAGGGCGAAAATGACCAAATGCCTTTTAACAATTTTTCGAAGATTCGATAGCAGTCGTTCGTTAGAGGATAATTCTCTCTCTCTCTCTCTCTCTCTCTCTCTCTCTCTCTGCGCCATCCTCTTTGCCGCCGCTCCCGGCTCTGCTTTGCCCACGTCTTGGCCGCTACCTACCACTCTAATGATCACTAGCTCCTTCTCTAGCCAATCATAGGTGTCATCGCTGCCGGCCTCCACTAGAGTCACATGCCGATTGCCATTTCTCCCTCGGGTGCAAGGATGGCATCTTCGCCGGAGTGAAGCCCGATCACTTCAGTTGCTCCAATAAGCGGCCCAATGAATTTATTTTAGCGGTCCAATGGTGCTGCAACCTCTCCTGCTATCCCCTTCTCAATCGCAAGAGTTATCGATGGTGATCATCGCCAGACAGCCTTGAACCGACGGAATCCCCTCTCAAACGTCCATCCTGTGTCCAGCGCCAGTCTTCAATCCGGCAGGGTTGGCAGCTCAAAATGGTGGTCTAATGATCCAATCATCCCTCGGCATTCATGGATGAGTTGTTGAACTTGTGGTGGCTAGCAATCATCCAAAACGTCGACGATCAACCTTTAATTATCTAATATCAATTTGATCATTTTTTTCATCATATTGACATAATTGATCATTCCCTTACTTAATATTCTTTGTAATCATTGTTTAGACCTTGTGAGGAGCTACGATTGGCTATTACTTGAAGTTCAAAAGTGGTTGGTTAGCTTGATTGAGCTCAAGATTGAAGATAAACAAGGAAAACGTTCTAGATCGTGAATCCAATGAAGCAAGATCGCAATAGGCGATCAAGGCTAGGATTCGAACGTTAGGTTACAATCTTATATTTAGATGAATGATATGAATGATTGAGGATGATTTTTTTATAATATTGTGAGGTTTGATGATGAGATTATGGCTTAATGGTGCATAGTTGATGGTTTTGTAAAACTGAAATCCAATTCTCACTGACTTGATTGATGACTTGAAATGAGCTAGTAGATTAGGTCATTTAGCTTCGATGCCTTCATGAGATTTGAAATAGATCTGACAAGCTTTCCAACGACATATCATGTGCTGCCAAATGATTGTTGCAAAATCGTTGTTTAATTCTGGAAATTCAGATGGTTGCTTGGATTAATCCACTTCATGTCTTTGAATGAGCTTGTAGATGACTTCGATTGGCATTAATGTCTTTTAATGATTTGTAGAGGATCTCATGAGGTTTCCATGGACATCTTGTTTGTTAGATTTTGCCATTGTTTGCTATGTCTAATTATTTTTGCAAAATCGAAGTTAGGTTAGTAAATGATACATACTCTGCTGCAATGCTCTATTCCGACTAATGATTGTTGTTTGTCAATTTTTGAGAATATTTTCTAAGCATTTTTTTAAGTGGATGCCTTCACGAAAAATTCATGGAACACATGAAAAATTTTAAGACTTTTTTCATTTCATTAGAGAGTTCAAGCATTAATAAATTTTTCATGTATTGATATGCAAAACTGTGTTTTAAACTAACCTGCACGTGTTTTACATTTTTTTTATTTATAAAATCATAAAAATAGAATGAAGAGTAGGTTGTTTCATTGCATGACATACAGATCTACAACATATAAAACTTACAAACGTTTTGAAATTCATTTGGATAAGATGATTGCCCTTAAACTGTCCACGCTCTGTTCTGTAAAGTTCATGTTGCTTATTTGAGTTGATTCTTTGATCTTGATCAAATCATGATTTGGATTCAAGACATTTCTTCATGAAAGTTGTAGGTGTTTTCATGTTCTGTATGCCATAAAATTTTCATGTAAATCTCATATCATTAGATAGGCATGAGTATACTCTCATCGTGTAATGCCCTATTTGCAACTTTGTTGTTACTACACTACTGTGGCTTGTTCCTTGATTTGTATAAATTCATGTGTTGACAATTAGAGGTCAAAGTCTTCTTGACTATTGTTCATCATTATGTAATCTTTGAAGTGTACAATTTTTGGATCAAACAAGTGTCATGATGTGATCTCGCCACCTGATCCATTCTCAGGAGGAGAGGAAGGGGGGAAATGTCGGATTTAGGGGTACTTGATCATGAAAGTTCCCTCACGGTTCTCCACCATAGGGATATCATCACCTCATCCCCCGGATGAACCTCTTGTGAGTTCCCTTTACAAGGTCATGAGTTCTCCCAAACTCGTACCTTGCGTGATAGCGAAGTGTCACGACCCATTCCCATATGGGCAACACACCTCGAGAGAGGAGGTCGGGTGTGAATATCGAATTTAAGGGTACCTTTACCATGATAGTCCTCCCTCTGATACTTTTTGCTAAGGATGGCATCACTTCATCCATTAGGAATTTTCCACATGCGGATATGCTAAACCATGGTGAGTCCTATCAGGACCCGTACCCTATGCAACGGGTTCATTTGTACGGTCTAGTTGTTTGGGACAACCTAAAAATAATATGGGAGTTTCCACTAGCCTAGTTTTGGGGGTCGACTAGAAATCCAATCAAGGGTCGGAAGTGTTCCCTCCATTTCTATGCAACCAAATTTCTAAGTCTGGGGATTTGAGTTACACTAGTATTTCTATTAGCACTCTTCAGTACCTAAACAGTATGTTGTTTTTACCTAACATATCTATGCATTTCCTATTACATTTTCGGAATCATTAGTCCTAAATTAAGCTATCATGATCTTTTGGTCATTTTCATGCTAATCTATTTCTAAGGAAAATGAAAAGAAAACACTCAATTGAACTGAAAATTACAAAACAGTAAGTAAACAATCAAGGAAAGCAGTTAATCTATCATGCAATTCTAGAAAATATGAAAGAGGAACACAACTGAAAAGGATAAAAGGAAAAGAGAACCCGTAACTCGTCAAGCTTTTGTACAGATGATGAGAACCCGAGACATATGTTAAGGATGAATGATACTGAATAGGACGGAATGAACATCGACCTCCACCATCTTCATGTCTTCTCCATCTTCAGGATCCTAATCTAAACATAGACTAGAAAACTATATAATTAGGTGCATACAACAGAAAGAAACAAGCATACACATCAAAGTAATCAAAAACATGACATATGCCAAAATCAATCTTTCAAATTCAATGCAAAAAGAAGATTCGAGCCTCAAGATTGTCCTTTGAAATTCATGCACAGGTTCTTCTAAGACACCTTCCCATTTTTATTTTTTATGACTTACAATCATTATTGACCAATTGTATTCTCACATGGTCAATGACACTTATAAGTCTCCTAACCAAGTGATCTATATGATCCTAGGATTTTCCTTTGATATCATGCATCTAAAAGTCACATGCATTACTAGAATTAAGCATGCATGCAAGTCTTTTGGACCTATGTTTTGTTTTGTTTTTGTTTTGTTTTTTTTGTTGGGGGGAGTAAAAGGTAATTGTATTAAGCTTTAACCAATATATACAAGCGAACGACACCAAAACTTACACTCAAAATGAAGCAGAGGCATAATGAGTGGAAGGGTGCCAAAAGAAAAAAAATGGAAAAGCCAACAAAGGCACAAGAAGCTACATGTCAAAAGCCAGCTCAACCCGGGCAACAACCAAAACAAGGACCAACTAACAAAAGAAGGCAACCGGCCTGCCAAACAATGGCTACCCACGCCCAAAAAAGCCCTTAATCAAGAGAGCCGCCGCCCTCTACAAACAATAACCAGCAAAACGTTCCGTGGCAGAAGTGAAGCGAACCAAGCCAGCGGACTACCCACCAGCAAATCCACCACTCGCGCCACAACCCCAGCAGTGAAAACTCAGCAACGTCAAGCCATCCAGTAGCAAAAGCAACTCCCACAAGCAGGAACACTAAGGATCGGTAGGATTAAAAGAGAAAATGCAAGGATCAATTCCCCAGCTACGTTGAAGTCTCCTGTCCCTCGAGTTATCCTAGACATTTCTAAACGTTAAGGCCTTGTCCTTAACAACTTTAATGAGGTGGTTTTTCATGGCCAGGACTGCCAAAGTATAGTCTATAAATAGAATCTCATTCCTCTACTTCCAAATAAGGTGGCAAAGAGCACCAAAAGAAAAGCAGGCAATGGAATGATAGAAATCCTTACCGGAAAGGAAGTTCAATGCCCATCAAAGATTCTCTGACCAAGCCCTATTGTGCCAAGAGAGGTTGCATCTAGCAGCCCAAAAGAAATCAAAACTGGCTATGATGCAACAATAAAAAAACAAATGATCGATGGAGTCCGGCGTCAGTTAGCAATAAGCACACAATGCATCCCCAATCCTGCTGTATGATAAAAGCAAGGCCCGAGTGGGAAGACGGTTCTTGGTGATAAGCCAGAGAGTGAATTGATATCTCAGAGCAATAACATTGCTCCAGATCAAGGAAGCCTAATCCACCCAAGCCTTCTTCCTTTTGATGGCATGCCACACCGAAGCAACCGAGAATAAACTAGAAGAACTCTCTTGCCAAGTAAAATGGTCTGGTACTTGAGAAAGAAAAGGAGTGGGCTGCTCCCAAGACTCTAACACTGTCCTCATGGACTGTCCAGATGTTGAAAAAAGGTCAGCCACCAAAGTGTGCTTGGGTAAACTAGAGCTATAGATCAAATAGTCTGAGAATAAAAGATTAAGGGGGCCTCTCGAGTGCCAGTGGTCAAACTAGAAGGAGACAGAAAGGCTATCCCCTAACCTCCAGAGGAAGGAAAGTTGCAACTCGGTCGTGAGATGGAGGATTCTCTTCCAATCCCAAGAGCAGAAAGTAAGCTTCCTAACCCTCCAGAAACTCTTCATTTTTAGGAAAGTCGAATGGATCCACTTGCACCACAAGTATTCATTGTCCGTAAACAGGATCCAGATGTGCTTTAGCATCGCTGCCTTGTTACAATCCCTCAATTTGCGAATGCCGAGCCCTCCTTCCTCCTTCGGAAGGCATACGTCTTCCTAGGAAACTTTGGCACCACCCCTCCTTAGGCCTGGGCCCTTCTAGAGAAATTGCCTCAAGATCTGATCAATACGGTCCAACACTACAATGGGGATAGTAAAAACACTCACCCATTAAGCTTGGATTGCATGAAGTATTGACCTTATTAGCTGAAGATGGCCAACAAATGAGAGAAAGCATTGAGTCCAAGATTGGACCCTGGTCGTTATACGATCAACTAGGGAAACACAGTCTACCTTGCCGAGCTGTGAGGAAATAATAGAAACTCCCAAATAACGCACTAGCAATTTCCCTTCAAGGAAGTCAAGGGCAAGAAGAATCTCACTCCGCAACTCAGCCGACCCTCCAACAAGAAAGATCTCACTTTTATTAGTGTTTGGCTTCAGTCCACTCCATGTAAAAAAGGTATCCAAACCTTCCTTTAAGAGAGAGATCGAGACCAAATCAGCTTCGTAAAACAAGAAGACATCGTCCGCAAAGAACATGTGAGATAAACTCAAAGCCTTGCATCTCCGGAAAAAACTTGAAACCTGGTTACCTAGCACAAGCATTAAAGATCCCGAAGAAGACCTCCATAACCAAAGTGAAAAAATGGGATCCCCCTGATGAAGGCCTTGGCTACTAGTGAAAAACCCATGAAGTTCCCCATTCAAAGAAATAGAAAACTTTGGAGTGCGCACACATACCAAGATAAGTCGAACTAGGTGGTCCGGGAATCCAAACGCATAAAGAACCAACTCAAGAAAGTCCTAGTCCACTGTATCATAAGCTTTCTAAAAATCCACCTTGACAGCACACTTAGGAACATATGGATCAAGATGGAATCCAGCAAACAACTCATGGGCAAGAAGAATATTGTCTCTCATTCGCAGGCCTTTAACAAAGGCATTTTGAGAAGGGCTGATAATGTTGCAAAGAACTGCAACCACACGGTTACCTAAAACCCAGGTAATGCATTTATAAATAGTATTACAATAGGCAATAGGCCTGTAATCATTGATAGACATCGCATTTGGAACTTTCGGGATCAACACTAGGATGGTGTTATTGATCTCCCTGAGAAGTCTCCCCGAGGCAAGGAAATCCTTCACCGCTTCAATTACCAACAGCCCTATCATCTCCCAATTGTGCATAAAAAACTCAACACCAAACCCATCCAACCTTGGAGCCTTCCCCCGAGCAAGGAGGAACATGGTATCGTGAATCTCCGCATTAGTAAAGGGACGAGAGAGAAAACTAACATATTCCTCCTTGAGAGGGCACCGAATGACCTCCTGAAGATCCAGTAAAGAGGGTTTGGAAGACAGTGAGCACGGTGCCAAGAGCTCCTGAAAATGAGAGACGAAGGTCTGCTATACTAAGCTCGGGTCCAAAAAAATATTACTAGAGGTATCCATAATAGAAAGAATCATGTTCCTCAGCTGTCTCCTATTAACGGAATGGTGAAAGAGTTTGGTATTCCGGTCACCTTCCTTAAGCCACAAAATTCTGGACTTTTGTCTGAAGAATGACTCTTCATGATTCTTTAACTCCACGAAAGTTCTTCGATAGAGTCTTCTCTAACTCTACAAGAAGCTCGCTGGTCGGGTCTTGCTAAAGGCCAACCTGGGTGAGCCTTAAAGCATTCCTCGCCGCGACAACCCTCTCGGAGATATTAGAAAAAGACTCTCTATTAAGTTGCTTCAACCGGCCTTTAAGGGCCTTCAGCTTACTCACCAACCTATACATATGAACCCCATCACCGAGGCTCTCCCATACTTGCGAGACAATGTCATGGAAGGACAGGTGCTTAGTCCAGAAATCAAAGAAATTTAAAAGGCTTTCTTCGAATAAGTGGTTGCAAAACTTTAACCACCATCAGTTATGGTCAGAAATGCTAGGCACCAAAAAAGATGCTTCCAAGTAGGAGAAATCAAGGCTCTATTTAGCATTGACAAGCACACGATCTATCTTCCTAGCCTTCTGGTTAACCTCCAAAGAAGTAGACCAAGTATAGCGAAAGCCAACATACCTTAGGTTCTCTAACTCTGATTGAATTAAACACTGATTGAATTTATCAAAGTAAGGAATCCAAGTGTTAGAGCTCCCAAACCTGTGACATCCTGAAATTCGAGCCCTTTGAGGGATGAATGAATGCTAATTTCATCAATGCATTGTTAGTTGATCTCACTCGGAATTAATCACTCCTGAAATACTGACCTTGAAGGGAAAAGCTAATGAGGATAGAACTTGTGCAACTAAAGAACTTGACTTGGGAAAACGACTTGACTGTGAGACTTGAGTGAAGATGATCTTGTAGATAGGCAGGCCGATTTCAAGGATGACTAGAAGTTGATTTGTGGATAGAGCATAATGGAATGACATGTGATTCTGTTTACTGTTATCGAGCTCACGAACGACCCTAGGTCGATCCTCAGTAATCATGTACTTTGAAATTAGAATCTATCCACCGCAATTTCATGTAGTCAAGGATGTCCATGCATTGAGATATCTTGAACATGGTTTGGCACGAATCAGTTACGCGTGAATCCTCAAAGCTGCCTGTCAGTCTGAGTTGTACCCAAAATAGCATTGGGTGAAATTGACATGGCATGAGATCTAAGTATTGAGCTTCGAATTATCAGGAACGTCCAGGATGGACTTTGGATGAAGCTACTTCGTCAATTGATAATGCCAATTAAGCCGAGTATTTGGAAAAGGGATTTTCGGACTGAGAAAATGAGCCCATGAAGACGTGGGCCAAGCAAAGCAAGTGTGGGCCTTCAGCCTAAGGTAGGACAGCCATGGTGGGCCTAAGGCAAGCAAGTGAGCCCATTGGGCCCAAACCACTATTTAACCTTCCAAGCCCACCAAGCCCAAGTGAGCCCAACTTCAAGCCTTTGAGCCCATTTGCATTTTCTAGCCCATTTCTCCACAATTTGAGCCCATACCAATTTTATTCAAGCCCGTATAAAATCTTGGCCCATATATATGTATAGTATGGTATATTATACTTTGAGAAATTACCAGTTTACCCCTTCTAGAAGTGGCATTTATTGTTGGGGGACAAAGAGAGAGAAAAGTCAAAGGAAATTATGAAGGGAAATGATGTAAAGAAAGGGAAATTGGACCTAGCTTCTCTCTTTCTCTTTCTCTCTCTCTCTCTCTCTCTCTCACGTCATTTCTCTCCCTCCCCAATGTCAGGCCCCACTCCCCATGTCCTTCTTCCTCTTCTCTTTCTCTCTTTAGTTTCTTTTCTGTTTTGCTCCTAAAACAGCACCGTGTGCTGCTGTTTTTGCCCCAAACCAGCCACCATCTTGCGCCATGGCCATGGGCCATCACTGTCCGCAAGCCACCGTCCACCACCGAAGAGCCACACTACCCATTCACGAGCCGTCCACCAGCCGTTCTCGCCGAATCAGAAACCACCTCTGCCAAGACCCATTTTTGCTGAGCGCCTTCATCACATTTTGGACATAATCGTGCCGCACTCATGTCGTCAGAATTGTTGTTGGGTGAGTTTAGCTCATAATCTTTTTATTAGTGCCTAAACTTGCTTAGGAGGTTAATTATGCTTAAGGGTTATTTAGATTAGCTTAATATGGATTAGTGATAATTTAGAATGGTTGGATTAGCCTTAGAATTGATTATTTCTAATCTATTTAGTGAGATTAGCACCATTGATGATGGATTAGTCGAATCCAAAGGAATTTCTACAGCTTGGATTTCTAGACACTCGCCGTTTGCCATTTTTGTAGATCGAAATGGGTTGCAAATTTGAGGTCCATTCCTTCTAGAGAGATGTTTTAGGCATCTTTAGCTATAACATATATTTTACTTACGATTTTTAGAGATTTAAAAGTATGATATTTTAGCTCCGTCATTTGCAAATAGAATCTCGGACTGTGCTGGAATTTGTGACCTTTTGGGATTCTAGGAGCTTTTATCAACTCTTAAAATTCTAATTTCAAAATGGTTTTTTCAAAAATGTTGTTTTTAACATCTTCTAGTTTAACATAGTCAAATTTCAGATCAAATAGAAAAGTTTTGAATCTCAAATCAAACTGATTTCTAAAAACATACTTTCTATAAATGGACACAATTTTGGTGCTGGATTGAGAAATTTATTAGGCTTAATATGGAAGGATCTGGGCTTAGGTGTCTGCATAAAAAATGTTCTCTTATGTGTCTTTTAGAACATATTTAAATATGAGAATTTTTTGAACTCGTTTAGTTATGTTTCTGGATTTAAACTTGGAGACACGCGAGTGGCCCAGTTTCTACCAATTAAGACCAATTTTAGTTTGGTGATGGTTTTTGATGCTTTGCTTGCTTTAATTAGTGTTTTTAATGACTTGTGGATTTAATTTATTAGTTATTTAATTCTGGAAATTTAATATTCATAAGAACACTGTTCACGAAACACAGTTCATGCACATTGTGCACGTGCACTGTTCACCCGAGAATGAAAAATGTCTAATTTCATGTGCTTTGATCTTATGAGGTGATTTGAGTGTATAAATGCATGAGCATTCGCATCAATTGAGTGAATTTCACAAAAAGGGAAATAGGGTTGTTCGAGGGACATTGGAAATGGACTGCTTTATGAGAAGAGGATGTGAATGGGTCGTGAGCAATGATTAAGTGATAGGTTATAGTCAAGAGTTAAGTGTTATATGATGACTTGAGTCACATGAGAACTACCTCTAGAGCCTTGCAGTATTGTCATGCACAGTGAAGGACTAAGTACTACTCAAAGATGAGACTTCGTGTGGGTCACCTCTAAAGCCCTATACTATTGCTTATTATAGTCAAGGGCTAAGTGTTACATGACAACTTGAGTCGCATGAAAACTACCTTTTGAGCATTGCAGTACTATCTTACATAGTCAAGAACTAAGTGTTACACAATAGCAAGACTTCGTGTGAGTTACCTCTAGAGCCTTGTATTATTGCTATTTGTGGTCAAGGGCTAAGTACTACACAATATCGACACTCGTGTGAGTTACCTCTAGAGTCTTGTACTATTGCTATAGGTGGTCAAGGACTAAGTACCGCACGATGATGTGACTTCGTGGGAGTCACCTCTAGAGCCTTGAGTCTGTTATTGAGTTTGAACGCTTGAGAGTCGAGTTCGTTGCACCTTAGTATGGGGTAAAATTGTGTGGCATGATATGGGACATGTCATAACAATTTTACCTTATAACCGGGATGCGTGGGATAGATTGATGTGTGATAGGTGGCACACTAAATTGCAAGAATGCATGAGAATCATCGCATCGTTGGTTCATGTCATGCATGAGTTGAGCACATTGTTTATGGCACACACGCATGAATTGATAACGTGCAGGATATGGCATACCAGGTAAGGTTGCATGTGAACCAACTATTGATTGTTGGTTGTTAGTCGTAGTTTATTTGAGGGGAGGTTCTAGAGAGATACCCCGAGTCGAGTTAATGTACTAACCAGGGGCTTAGGAGAGGACTCGTTGAGATTTATGTCACATTGGTCATTGTATAACCATTTTCAAGTCCCTAGTGTGAAGAACCAAGAGCTTGAAGCAGAAGGGTCGGGAGCATAGGTGGCTCAGTAGTTCTTTTTGAGATAGACATTCTATATAAGAACCTGAGGTGTTTTTGAAAGTGTGTTTTGATTTCGGAAATTGTTACCCTACTTTTCTATCTCATGTATGTTGTTGTCAGGGGATTAGTTAATTTGCTTCCGCATGTGCAATAAAATGAAAGAGGTCGGCGACGATCCTGGGAACGTCGCAAAATTCTATCGACCACTGAGAGATGTGCGCGTGCTCGAGGTTCGAGGTGTGACAAAACCGATCAAAAGGGTCCCTGATGGCATTGAAATCTCCGGCCACTAGCCAAGCTAAATCCTAGAAAAGAGCATTCATCTGTACAAGGTCCGCCCACAGAGGCCTTCAAGCTATAAACTTATGTTCAGCATATACCACCGAGATGTAGCAGCACATACCAGACATAAGGAACTTCAAGCTACCATGGATCGCCTAACTATTGGAAAAAATCACTTCAAAACTCACCAAAGAAGGGTTCCAACCAACCCAAATCCTGCCCCTATGAGAGGAGTCATAATTGGCAACCCAACTCCACCCCGACAAAAGCCTAGTAGAAATGGAACCAAATAGAGACTCCGGCACTTTGGTCTCCAATAAACCAATCAGACAAAGGCCGTTAAAAGAAACAAGGTTCCTGACTTCGGCTTGCCTCAAGGGATCAACAAGACCTCTCACATTCTAAAAATCAAAATACATAGATATATAATATAAATATAAAGTAGAATCGGAAGGAGGGAAGGAAGGCCTACCTCCGCCTACTAGGGTTTCGTCTATTAGCTGCCGAGGTAGCAAGGGTCGTAGAAAGAGATGTGGCTAGATCAAGGGCCAGCAGCTTTTCTTGAATGCTCTCGACTCTTCTTGATGAAGGAGGAGCCTTCAAGGAAGGGCCGGGTGAGAGCAAGTCACCATCAGAGCTACTAAAGCTGCCCAAGAACTTCGAATCATCGCTAGGACCAAGTGGACTGAAGGTCAAGGCTTTGGCTGGGTCTTTATCTTCTGCGTGAGAAGGAGAAGGAACCTCCATCAAAGAGCTAGGTCTCTCCTCCACAGAGCTAGAAGGAGGGGACACTAGCTTCAACACTCTAAGACCCCTCAAAGACTTGCGAGAAGAAGGAGGAGGCACACCCTTTTCAGAGGTAGAGTTCTTGAGCTTGAGGATACTGCCCACTTCGTTGGTGGAAGGTGGGCGAGATGAGGGACCTCCCCTCGACTACAATAGGTTCTTCTTTTTTCCCTTGACCTGACTCCAACCTTGCTACGACACCTTTGGGTTCTCAGCCTTAACCGGAGCAGGATCTGGGCTTTAGGCAGGGACGGAAGGGCCGATGATTAGTTGAGCTTGCTGGAAGACTCTGTCTGCAATGACGTTGGCTGCGACATCCTCACAACTGTGACCGAAAGTGCCACAAATAGGGCATTCGACTAGCTTCCATTCATACTCAATAGCAATTGAGCGCAAGACCCTGTTCAAGACCATGTCAATCGAGGTGCACCTCGGTTGCTTATCATAAATCTCTACACACACCCTAGCAAAAGAAAGCATCTTCATTTGCTCTATACGTTCATCGACATAGAGTGGTTTACCAACCGCACTCACAATGCCACCAATTGTTGGCACCAACCACAGATCAAAAGGAAAGTTCTTCAACCTAATCTAGATCGGAACAGAGGTTTGATTATCCCTCTTTAATTCCAAGAGTGGTTGCCATTGCTGTAAGATGAGGGGCACCCTCGCCACTGCGAAGGGCCCATCTTCAAGGATCCTTCGCCAGAAAGTCGGGTCCAAGATATGGAAGAAAAAGAAGCCTTGATTATCCGCCATCACCTCCACAAGCTTCGAGCCCCAAGTTCGCATCAATGCTTGTTCCATGAGTTTGAAAAGAAGCTTTTTCCCAATATAATACCCAATGAGGCACTCATGCCACTTGGGATCGATTGCCTGCAACACTTCCTCTGAGAGGTGGACAAGTGGCTTGTTATCCACAAAGGAAGGGGGAGCATAGGATAGGTTGTATCCTTTCGTAGCAAGCCGTGCAACATTCGCCCAAGAGCGGGCAAGGGTAGGCTTCGAGTCTCCTGGTTGCTGGGCAGGTACATGCGGTCGCTTGGAGGAAGACCGAGCATGGCTCTGGCCACGAGAACGACCTAGATGGGCTGGGGCCTTCTATGGCACTTGCCATTTGTCACTCGGTCCTATAGGGCCCGACTTGAAGGAGTCGAACTAACCTGAAGGCATTAATCAAGCAAGAAAGTGAACCGTCGGCGGGTCACTTATTACCGAGGGCATGCGCCAATCGCAAACATAGGCATTTCTAAATGAATAAAATGATTGTATGTATGAGGTACATGTGATTTTTCAAAGACATCTTTCGAAATCATTCACGAAAAGTTTTGAGACAAAATAATGTCTCGCCTGTGAAAGGCATTCAATTGCCAAGGCTGGTTCGAGACTCACATAAATGCATTCACAAGCATCACAGGCATTTTGAATATAATTCAAATCGTGACTTTCACAATTGCCAAATCAAGATTTAAAAAAAAATGAAAATATTTCAGATTAAGGAATATCTATATTATGGAACATTCAATTGCTAAGGCTAGCTTGGGGCTCGCATAAATGCACTCATAAGTGTCGCAAGCATTTTGAATATGGTCCAAACCATGACTCTCCCTTAAGCTAAAACGAGCTTTTGGAAAAGACCTTTTTAACAAATTGTTTTTAGGAAACATCGCATGTATCAAAGCATTTTTAAATTTGATTTGAAAAAAGGATTCATCAAAAATCATTTAACAATCAATATCAAGGTATTTAAAGCAACTTTTATGAAGATGGAATGACCTAGGGTCATGCACAAACTAACCTAGGAAGTTTATTCAAACAATCAGAATCACGTTTATATCGGGAAATTTTAGAACATGCATGTAAATACAGCAAAATTGGGCAATGCCTAATAACAATTTGGCAATTTAAATTTTTCCTAACATGCATGACAAGATAACATACAACTTTCATGAAGAAAATTTTCCTAGACAGGATACACATGATTTTACAAAAATCAGACACGAAGCAACAGCATGTCAAAAAATTGTCAAAACAGTGGGATATTTAGTCATTTTTACAAAGATTTGTCCTATAAAAGCATATCTAAAAATTACCATATTTATACACAACATAGCCAGCATGTTGACAAACAAGTTTCATTAAGAGGCCGAACGCAGAATCTGTCACACCCCGAACCCCGAGTACACGAACATCCCTCGACGGTCGATTAAAAGTGCAACGTCCTAGGACACGTCACCGATCCATTCTTTTTATCTTTCAATTATACGCATGCGGAAGCGAATTAAGGCCCCGTTTGGTTGGGCTTTCCTAAGGGGCTTTGGGGCCCCAAAGCCCCTTGGGAAAAATTTTGTGTGTTTGGTTGAGCTTTTGAATGCCTATTTGCGAAATGCGAGCATTTTAGATGCCGAAAGCCGAAAGCCGGGGAGGACCAACTTTGAGCATCGGGCATTTCGGAGATGTGATTTTACTATTCACCGAGTCACTGTTCATTGTCTTCTTCACCGTTCGTCTTCTTTTTGCGGTGGGCGGCGCTTAGCCGTGAGCGGCCAGATCTGGCCGCCGGAAAGCCTCGCCTGAGGTCACACAACCTCAGGTGAGGTGGCCTGAGGTCAGGCGACCTTGGGCGCCTGAGGTCGAGCAACCTCAGGCGGCGTCGCCTAGTCGTGCAAGACCAGGCGAGGCCAGATCTGGCCGTTCGATGGCGAGATCTGGCGGTCTTGAGGCCAGATCTAGCCATTCGGCGGCCAAATTTGGCCTCCACGACCTCCAGCGGCTAGATCTGGCGGTCCGACGACGGCCAGATCTGGCGGTCCGGCGGGGTTGGCCGGTGGTGGCCGGCCGCCGGAATTTGATTTCAGACTTAAAAAAAAAAATAATAACAAAAGCTAATTACAAATGTGAATTTTGCCAAACGGTGTTTATACTAAGTTGCATTTCAAAGCTATAATTTACCAAACGGTCTAACATTTCCGAAAGCCCCTTTACCTCAAAGGTATTTGCATTCTCCCAATGGCATTTCCCCAAAGCCAAACCAAATGGGTTCTAAATACACACCTAGTCAACCATTAGAAATAGGGATAGTAAAAAAAAGACACCACATTTTTTCACAAACTACGCTTTATTTATTATCAAGTTAACCCGAAGACTTCCTATATATACAGGCCAATCAAAATGTGAACTCCTACGCGACCTACTAACAAAAGGGTCTAGGTCGGGGCTAACATCCAACTGTACAACTATTACGAGCTCCTACAACCAGGAAGTCGGTTATGCCGCCAGGCGAGCATGGCTCCTCGGGCCCTTCCAACTCAGTTTCAGGATCTATCACGACACCATTGGGGATGTCAATATCCATCAGGTCAGTGTCCTGCTTAACCTCACTCCCTACGGGTGGTCCATCAAAACCGTGCATAAGATCCGCCTGACCCCCGTTCGGTTCTGTAATAAACCAAGCCTTAAAGCTGTGGGGCACCACGTTAAAGAAACCCTCATCGACCCACACCATAGTCACTACCAACTCCCGACATCAGTTGGTCCCAGGGATAGGGTAGAAGGTAGACTCTACCTCAATATCCCATGGAACCCCAAAACAAACTGCACGGATCTCCATACTAAGGACCTAAAAATGTTTAATCATTACAAGGTGAGATAAAATCTTAGTGAGTTAAAATCCCAAAACCTCGAGTAGGATGCGAATTTGCCTCAAGGGCGGTCTAAGCACGCACCAAACATAAACTCATCTCGCCTCAGCACATCCCCGCATATTAGCGCATCTCGTACAATAATAATAGTATAATATGCATAAATAATAATCAGAACACATGCAAGAATTTCACGCGCATTGCCGACTCACATGTTCCAATTATTACGACCCCTCGGGTCACGGCCAACACAAGAGTCGATGGTCTTCCGACATAACCGAGCATCGTCTCGCACCATCGGGCACGGCATCATCCTGCGTATGCATACGCCTTAGGATAGCATTCCCATAAAGGAGTATCGATTAGCCTCAACCGCGACTTGGTTTCTGGACCCCCGCCGGGCATCCAATAAAATCGGGTATTGTCCTCAAACTCCTGTTGGATGACGGGTTCAATTACGTGACAACTCAAGCATATCATCAATCAAACCAACTTTTGCAACTCTTTTTTTTTTCTTTTTTTCAAAACTTTCCAAAATAAATTCATATGGGGTCATGTATTTGAAATCAACCCGTTAAACTTTGCACGCATCTAGTTTGAAACCTCACGGTTTTATTGAGCACATAAAACTTGGCATCCAAACCCGACATCATATTTCTTTTCTATTTCTTTGTCCAACCACCTTTTTTGGAACAATCTTTGGTAACCCCCTCTTTTTTTTATTTAAAACTTTTGAAAAGAAATTCGTATGTGGACACATACTTGAAATCAACCCATCAAACTTTGCAAGCTCTATTTCAAAACCTCTTTGTTTTATTGGGGACATAAAATTTTCGCGTCCAAACCCGACACCTTATTATTTTTCTATTTAAAAGCTTTTAAAGCCATCTTTTGACATAAAAAACAAAACCAACCATTGAGCAATCAATTGCACAATATCGGATGTGCAAACCCTCAAAATCACGCATAATTTCATCCAAGAAAATGAGCATAAAATTCTACGTAACGCCTAATCCGTCACTAATTATGCTAATTGCGATTAATTAAATAAATAACGATTGAATTAAGTAAATTATGATTAATTAAACTAAACCAACTTAATTAACCTAACCATGATTAACTATCTTAATCGTAATTACTTAAACTAATCGCAATTAAAATAAAACTAAACCATTCTTAGTCTAAACTAAACTAAACCATGCTTAATTAACACTAAACATTATTAGTGCTAATCTAATCACCCCTAATTGCAATTAATGGCCTAATCAAATATTAGGGAGTTAACTCGTGGTTTTCGATGGTAGCGGGTTCACGGTGACAGCGATGCAACGGCAACGAAAACATGAGACAACCATGGCTTCGACAGAGCTCAACGACGGTGGTGACAGTCCCTCCAAGCTCTTGGCCAAGAGGGGAGTTCGGCTTGGCTTGGTGGTGCTTGCTGGCATGATGGACGGCGGCTGCTAGATGCCTGGATAGTTGGACGGGCAATGAGGCGGAACAGCTCGACTGGTGAGGGTGTTTCAGTGGTGCTGGGCATGTGGCAAAAGGGCTATTGGCGTGAGGGGAAGTGAACAGAGGAGTGGTGATGTGGGGAACTGCTGGGGTTGGGACCTTTGCGTGGCTGCTGGAGTTGGTGAGGTGGCTGTGCAACGGTGGTGATGGGAAGGGAAGTGGTTGGTGGCTATTGGAAGAGGGAATGAAGGCTTGGAGTAAAGGGGTGAACGTGAGGAAGAAATGAAGAAGGAGTAGAAGGGGGGTTGAACGTGCACGGGGGAGAGAGAGAAATGGGAGAGATAGAGAAAACGAATAAGGAAGTCAAAGGAACAACCAATAAAAAACTTAGCAAAATATCTACTTCACTCATCACATAGCCCCCAAAGTCTCCTACTCTCATCTTCCATCCACCAATCAAAATATTAGCTCTAATTTCCCAAATGAAAGCTTTTTTGGGGTATAAAAACTCTATTTTCTCATCCCATGCGAATTTCCTTTCATTTTTCTTTTTGTCCGAAAACCGTTTTCTGCAAAATTTCGGATTTGTCGAAAATTTGCCGAAGGATGAGATGATGTCCAATAAATGAATCGTGACATGCTAAAACGTTCGATTCTCGAAGCCAAATTAAATTCCGTGGTTCAAATCAACTGAACGCGACTTTAGTACAACCTAATCTACCGGGTAGCTTTCAGGGGTTCTAGCACCTTTGACCCGTGCTCGATAATTTTTTATCTACGTTTGTGCATCTCCAAATCATAGATGACCCTCGGTTGTCATGTAATCACGAGGGTTCAATTACGTGTCCCGAATATAATATTGATAGAAAATCGGTTTATTGCCGTTCGATGTGAATATCGTAATCATGTGGAACTACCCACAAAATTCCATCAAATCAACTTATATATGTTCGCTAATTGATTTATAATGGTGTCATATTGACCTTGCCAATTATTATGGTCGAGCGGTCGATTTTTGATCAAATTCTCTTGTCTATTGCGTTTATATCCCTTAACAGCATCACCTAATAGATTAGTTAACTTGTGAGTGATCAATTTCAAGTAAAATAATTATAAGCGTGTCGACGAAACAACCATCTCATATATTCGAAATGGTTCCAAATTCCGAGATGTCACAATTGTTCCCTCTTATAAAAATTTCGTCCTCGAAATTTAAACCATTACAATCCTTCCACAAAAAGGTGGGGGTACTAATGTCTCATTGACTCCTCGCTTTCCCACGTGGCTCCCTCCGTTCTGTGGTGTTGCCAAACCACTTTGATCAAGGGGATCGTCTTGCTACACAACACTTACTCTTTTTAATCCACTATCCGAACCGATCTCTCCACAGACGACGCTCTCTCGTCCACATCTATCTCCTCAAAATTCAGCACATGGGTTTGATCTGGTTTGTACTTCCTCAACATCAACACATGGAAGACGTCATGCACTTGAGCATGTTTCGGCGGTAATGTGAGACGATATGCCAATGTCCCAATTCACTCCAAAATTTCAAAGGGACTGACGTACCTCGGGCTTAGCTTCCCTTTCTTGCCAAAGCATGAAGTACTCCTCATTGGTGACACTTTGAGGAATATGTGTTCACCTACTTGCAACTCCAGTGGTCTATGCTGCTTATCTGCATAGCTCTTCTGAGAACTCTGGGCGGTCTTAAGTCTTTCTTGAATGACTTTGACGGCGTCGATTGACTGCTGAACTAACTCAGGGCCCGTAATCTTGTGTTCTCCAACTTCATCCCAACAGATAGGAGTCCTGTAGGCCCTACCATACGACACTTTAAATGGTGCCATCTTGATCCTCTGCCGATAGCTGTTATTGTAGGCGAACTCAACTAGATGAAGCTATTCGTCCCAGCTTCAATTGAAGTCCAATATGCAGGCTCACAACATATCCTTGAGGGTTTGAATGGTCCTCTCGGACTAGCCATCCGTCTGCAAATGATAAGCTATGATGTATTGCAACTTCGTTCCCAAGGCAGTCTGTAAACTTTTCCAAAAAGCTGCCATAAACTTTGGGTCTCAATCTGATGTGATCATCACTAACACTCCATGAAGATGAAGTATATGTCGCACGTACAATTCAGCATATCTGTCTAGTGCAAAGTCCTTTCGTACGGCGATGAAGTGAGCCGACTTCGTCAACTTGTCAACTATAGCCCATATGGAATCGTTAGCTCACTGACTCCTCGGTAATCTCATCACAAAATCTATTGTGATATGTTCCCACTTCCACTCGGGAATCTCGGGAGGTTGCAAAAGTCCTCTAAGCTTGCAATGTTGTGCTTTCACTTGTTGGCACATCAGACACTTGACAACATGTCTAGTGATATCCACCTTCATACCGTTCCACCAATAGTGTTGGCATAGATTCTAATACATCTTTGTACTGCCTGGATGAATGCTGTAACTACAATGATGGGCTTCTAACAAGATCTCCTCCATAAGCTCCGCATCATCGGGTACGCACCATTGTCCATGAAACTGTAGTGTTCCATCCTCAGTAACTTGAAAGTCAGCTTTCCTCTTTCCCGCATCCTCCTGCAAGAACTTTTTGGATTTCAGGGTCTGTCAACTGTAGCGTCTTAATATTTATATGCACTTCCGATTCAATTTTAAGGGTTGTGTGGCATCCCAAAATTCAAAGCCAAGCCATAAGGTGTGTTAAAGTCTCTAATTAGGTGATAAATTTCCCATGGCTTATGCTTTAGCTATTAGTCTTTTTAAATAGATGATTCGTGCATGTGCTTGTGAGAATTTAAATTTGATAGATTAATAATCTATGCTTGGCCATGTACTTTATAAATTAAATTTCAATAAATAAAATGTTATAAGACTTTGGCCAAGATGAAAAATTGAAATTTAAAAATAATTATAGAAAGGAATTTCAAAAAAAAAAAAAAAGAGGAAAAGTCAATTTTAGGATGGGCCTTAGGCCCATTGGCCTAAGCTTGTAATGGGCCAAGTTAGTCGGCCCAATTAGGCCCACAAGTGGGCTGTCGACCAGCCCAAGAGGAGGCCCAAAAGCCCAAGCCCAAGAAGCCCAAATCAAATTCAAAAATTCAATAAGACAAGTGGCAAAAAGGGAAGTCCCTTCCTGAAAAGAAGTCCCATCCTGAAAGAATATGTAAATAAAGTGTCGTCGCTTGTTTATAAAATCCTGATGTTTAGTGGTGTGTATTTGTATCATGGTTGGTAGGGGGAGAGATGTGATATTTAATTTGCTTCCGTTAATGAGTCGCGCTGGGACCGTTTTGTTTAAAAAAAAAAATGTGTCTATGAATTACTATGCATCTTCTAAAGGAGAAAGGTAATAAGGAGTAACATTGGCGCTGGTGACGACCTGCGAAGGGTTCGGGGTGTCACAGGTAGCCATGAGACTTGAAAGGTGACCTACCTCAAACTTGAAATACGAATCTCGAACTCCTTTGAGTAGGATCACTTTTGAACCATGATCTGCGCAATCGACGACTTTGGACTTAACGCATCCGTAACCTTATTGGCTTTTCCGAGATGATATAGAATGTCGCAGTCGTAGTCCTTGAGAAGCTCCATCCAACGACGCTATTTCATGTTCAACTCCTTTTGAGAGAACAAATACTTTAGACTTTGATGGTCTATAAAAATTTGGAACTTTTCTCCACATAAGAAATGTCTCCAAATCTTTAGGGCGAAAATGATCGCTACAAGTTCCAAATCATGTGTCGGATAATTCAACTTGTGAGGCCTCATTTGACGGGACGCGTATGCAACAACTCTCCCATGTCACATTAAAACACAGCCCAATCCTCTATACGACGCATCACTATAGATCTCATATCCTTTAGGACTAGACAAAATCATCAATACAGGTGCGGTAGTCAGCTTCTGCTTGAGCTCTTGGAAACTATGCTCGCACTTATCTATCTATTCGAACTTCTTTTCCTTCTTTAGCAAACAAGTCATCAATCCTTGGTAACGGATACTTGTTCTTGATCGTTACTTGGTTGAGTTGCCGATAGTCGATACAAAGGCGTAACAAACCATCATTCTTTCTTACAAATAGAATTGGCGCTCCCTAAGACGTTGCACTAGGATGTATAAATCCTTTGTCTAATGACTCCCACATCTGTACCTTTAATTCCTTTAACTCTAATAACGCAATACAGGGCCTTAGAAATTGGCTCCATCCTAAGGGCCAACTCAATCACGAACTCGATCTCCCTTTTGCGGGGCAAACTAGGCAATTCCTCGGGAAACACGTTAGAAAACTCTTGCACCATGGCAATGTCTTCCATCTTCGGCTCCTCAACTGACGTATCCACTACGGTTGCCAAATAACCTTGGCAACCCACCTCTAACAATCGGGTTGCCTCAAGCGAAAAGATTAAGGTAATCGAGGGTCCTCATCGACTTTCGATAAACTCAAAACTTTCACCTGCTAATGGGTTAAACTGAATCGCTTTACGATAACAGTCTATAGTAGCTCATTGCTTGATGAGCCAATCCATACCAATAATAACATCAAAATCAAACATGGCTAGCACAATCAAATCTATCATTTTCTCTTTCTCACCAATCACTAACTTGCAACTAGGACACCCTATCGCAGACAACACTTATCCTTTAACGGGGTCGATATACTAATGATTGATCCTAATGGTTCTAATTCACTCATCAAATAGCCCCCAAAGTCTCCTACTCTCATCCTCACTCCACCAATAAAAATATTAGCTCTAATTTCCCAAATTAAAGCTTTTTGGGGTATAAAAACTCTAATTTCTTATCCCATCGGAATTTCCTTTTATTTTTCTTTTTGTCCGAAAACCGTTTTTCCGCAAAATTTCGGATTCATCGAAAATTCGTCAAAAGATGAGATGACGTTCAATAAATGAATCGTGACACGCTTGAACATTTGATTCCTGAAACCTAATTAAATTTCGTGCTTAAAATCGACCGAACGTGATTTTAGTACAACCTAATCTACTGAGTAGCTTTTAGGGGTTTTAGCATGTTTGACCCGTGATCAATAATTTTCGAGCCACGTTTGTGCATCTCCGAATTGTAGACAACCCTCAATTGTCACGTAATCGCGAGGGTTCAATTACGTATCCCGAATATACTATCGATAGAAAATTGGTTTATTGCCATTCGACATGAATACCGCAATTATGAGGAACCACATGCAATTCGACTACGAAATTCTATCGAATTGACTTATATCCATTCGCTAATCAATTTATAATAGTATTGTATTGCCCTTGTCGATTATTATGGTCGAGCAGTCGATTATTATGGTCGAGCAGTCGATTTCTGATCGAATTGTCTAGTTTGTTGTGTTTATATCTCTTAATAGCCTCACCTAAGAGATTAGTTAACTCGTGAGTAATCAGTTCCTAGTAAAAGAACCATAAGCGCGTCGATGAAACAACCATCTCATATATTCGAAACGGGGCCAAATTTCAGGATGTATCAAAAAATTGAACAAAAATGTAAAATGTCTATCCAAACAGGAGTTAGAACAGGGTCCAAATTAGATCCCATGTCCAAATTCTTATCTAATTTTGAAAAAAAAAAAAATAGAAAGTGGTCCAAACAATGAGCGATCTACATGAAATATATGGCATTGGAAACCTCTAAGTGTGCCTTACAACTTCTTAGAAGGACTTGAGTCCAAACTAGGTCAATTAGGTTACCTTAAAATTGAGATCTCTAAAGATGTGCATGTTGGTAACTAAGAAAAACATAACTCAAGTATGCATTAAAAAACCTCAAAGTCATTCAAATAATGCACAAACACCATAAAGGAATTACATGGGACTTAGGATTGGATGCGATGGAAAATTTGGATAATCATCTAATCCTAAATCAGCATGCAAAAATGTCATACAATTCAATGACATTATGAAACGATTCGAGATTCCTAATGATATGCTTGGGACTCATAAATCTGATGAACACTTTTATGACACAAATTTAACATATGAAATTATGCTCAAATGATATGGCCTAAACATGTATGCAAACCTTGCAACATGTTGTTCAATTGTCATGAAGGCATAATAGCAAGATTTGGATTCTAGATGACTCAAACAAGCATGACAAGGAATATATACAATAAGGTTTCGTTTCAACATTAACTCCACAGAGCAGGCTTTAGCCACCTGAAGACATACAAAAATCTTATGAAAAATCCCACATATAGAACACGTAATGAGAAATATTTTTTTTAGAGCTCGAGATCTAAACATAATCACATGAGGCATAGAAAAAATGGCAAAACAGATGTGCATATCCAAGTTATATATTGCTGTAACACATTTTCACATTAACTTATGCAATTCACATACTAGATAACATCACCACTTTGCAAATCATGCATCAATTAAACACATTCAGCATGTATTTCATCTTTCATGAAGGATTTGAGATCAAACAAACTCATTTATGGACTCAATTTCATCAAATCACAATTTGGAATAGTGTAGGGCAAACTATTCTATATTCAGATTTAGGTGATTTTGGCCTAGTTAAACACATCAAAAAATTCCAAAAAAATTATAGGATTTTCACCACACAATTATAAGCAACTTTCATGAATGAAAGTTTGTTCATAACTCAACACAAAATTCAGAACAAAAATTATAAAATTAGGAATCAATAGAGATCAAACTAACCTAGGCTCGGATCTAAGTGGTTTTGACCTAGCTAATCATGTCCAAAAATTCTAAAGAAAAAAATGCAAAACATTCTCAAGACAGAAATAGAAAAGACAGAAGGCGAAACATGAATAAAATTGAAAACTAAACTAAACTACTATAAAATTGCACATTTTTGGACGTGTTTTTCGAGGGTCAAACGATGCTCGATTGGGGTGCACAACACTAGTGATGTGTATTTTAAAAGTCTAGAAGGACTCGAACTCAAATAAGGTCATCACGCACCTCATTTTTGCCAAAACAGTAGGTAAGTTCAAAGATACGAAAATGCAGATTTAAGGCTAAATAAAGTCAATCATTCATGATCAATTAAGAACACTCAACCACAGCAGATCTGTGACATCCCAAATTTCACCGACCTTCATTAGTGTAATTAGATCATTATGAACTTAGATTAATTAGATTGGGCCAGAAAGTGAACCCGATGGATCGTGAGAAATGTGTGGGCTTGAGAAGTAAGTGGGCCACATGAATTGGACTTAAGAAATCTAATGAGAGATTATGGGCTTGGACTTGGCTTGAAGTGGGCCAAGGTTCGAAATTATCAAATTTGTAGATTTAGTTTAGTGGGCCGGATTGTTATAGATTAAGCCTATTGGGCCAGAGATGAATATTTAGGCCTGAGTGATTTTATTTTATAGATCATAGTTATGATAATTTGATTAATGATTGTAGTGCTAATATCAATTGCTAACTTTAGCATTTCTTGTGATGAATTTTCTATAGACTAACACTAAGTGGTTAATATGTCATGCAATTTCATAACTTTATATGATTATAATAGAAATGAAATCTAATGGAATCAAAAGGAATTAAGTGAAAAACATTAGAAACTAATGAACCGACTAACGACACGGATTAGAGACTAATTGAATTTGAGTGACAAATAGCAAAAGACATCAAACTTGGAGGCCACGACACTTCTCTCTCTTCTCTCTTTCTTTTTCTTCATCACCCACGGTTTCGATTCCCACAAACCGAGACAAGCAAACTCAAGAGACATAATCATTAGCAAAATCTCATCATTAGTCTAGCCTAGGGATTAGCCTTATAGATATATTTCCCTTATAAATTTCAGAACCCTCTCTCTCTTCAAAAACTGAGAGACCCATCTTCATCTTCTTCTCCTTATTTCTCTCTCGGTCGAGCGGAGAAACCAGAAGCAAACCAGCAACCTTTCTCCTTTTGCATGTGAGCTTTGGTGCTGATTTTTGAAGAATCTTTGAGTTGTCTAATAGCTGAACAAGGTAAGGAAAGATATAACTCTAAGTTGAAAGTTATCCATTGTTCGTCAAGAAAGCTTGCGGATCTAACCAAATAGTGAAGGATTTGATTTGTAGTTGCTGTTTTGTGGTTAATCTAAGCTTAGTAAGTGTTAGATTGAAGGTAGAAGCCATTGCATGTTACTTTTGAGTCTTGCATATTTCGAAATCCAAGTGTGAGTATGCTGTCTTGCTGAGTGAAGTGATGAAATGGATGCCGAGTGGATGGATGTGGTGTATACTGTGATGAGTGAACTCACGGATGCATTTATACTTCGAGCCGAGCTATGGATGGGCTATTTGTTAAAGAAAAGCTTGCTGAAAGTATTTTTAGTTACTGTGATTAAGTATTGAAGTGTTGTAGAAGAGATTTGTGGAAAAATAAGTGGTTTGGTCGGGCTAGGAGTGAAGGAATCATGTATACCTATTCTGTTCTAGGAGAATACGGTTAGGGAGTCTTCTGTTTTGTGTTATTTTCTTTATGTATGTTAATGAAAATAAGAAAGGAACTATTCTACATGATAAAACATCCATTAGATTGAATTAGATACTTAGCTATAACCATACGAATATATAAAACGTAGAGATAGAAGTGAACTTAGTAAAACCAGTAAACTGTTTTTGTGAGAAACGATTTGACCTTTACGGATTATATGAATTTTCTGTATTTACCTAGTTAGAATTTGACTTTGAGTCCTCAATGGAAATTGTAGAACACATATTAAGGAATAACTTGTCAAAATTTGAGATTAAATAGAGAAGAATTGGCTAGTAAAAAAATTTCTTTGTAGATATAAAATCTGGACGTCGGTACAGGGTTCTAGTAAAGATTATGGCGATTATTACTCTTAATACAGTGAGAATTAGACTTAAGTTTCTTCATGGAAAATGTCAATCTATGACTCAAATATAACATACTAAAATTTGGTAGTATTTTGACAATAATTGGTATACCTTCTGTGTCCGAAACCGAAACTGTACATTTAATTAGTAAACTGTCTGGACCCGAGAACATATATTAGATGTTGTGTATTTTATATTAGGCTTTTGTGATGCATGTAGAGTCTAATAAACCTCATAATAGAAGTTAGTCATATAAGAGTAAGTCTCATATCTTATTTGAGATATAAGTGCATGCAATGAGTGCGGTGCATAGTGCTTGATTATGGGGTAAATATCTGTTCGACATGGAATGGGACATGTCGTAATGGGTTTTATCTTATAATTTGGACACGCACGTGTGCTAGGTTCATGAGAGTTAGATTTATAGTTAGATGCTTTGAAGTCTTTTTCTTTTGCATACGATAAATGCATTAATCAAAGGCATGGTGGTGTGAAACGTGTGCTTAAGAGAGTGAATGAACCCATCGGTACAGAGATACCGGTGATGCCCCCGGAAGTTTGGGATGCCCTTGCTGTGTGGTCTTGGATGCCTCGGTAGAGAGATATTGAGGTGATTCGGAGTGAGATGCCCCATGTTGTGTGGTCTTGGGAGGACCTTGGTTGTGTGATACCGAGATGCCTCGGAGTGAGATGCCCATAATAGAAATTTTGTGGAAGTCCGGATAAAGTAACTTCCGGAAGTGACTCAATCAAGCCTGTTGAGTTCCGATTAGTGACTGATCGAGGGTGGATTATATGCACACTAAATATAATTCTACTTGGCGAGTGAGTCCATTCATTATTGTTGCATTGCATCTTGATATGAAATTGAGCTTGAGAAAGGTAAGCATAGAAATGGATACTCATAAGGTGATTATATACGTGATGTGTTAATATCCAATCGTTTATGTTTGTGACAATCCTACCTTAGTATCTTTAATTGTTTGGCCATGATTCCCTTGTAATATTGATGGCTGTGGATTGTTTAAGTTAGAGTTTTATCATTCTTTACTGGGCAAAGTTATTGCTCATACCTTACATTTTCAGATTGATAGCATGGATGTGCCACCAGTAGCTTGATACAGGGCGATAGTACATCTCGATGTTTCTCTTCATGATGAGTATGATCCCGACATTGACATGACTTTCTCCAAGTATGAGGCTACTTTATGGATGGACGATGGTAGAGCTGAGTTGATACCTATGAAGTTCGTTGCATGGTTTATCAACCATGAAGGGGAGATATTTAGACCTTTACCCTTTGGTGCAGGAGGACCTGGAGCTAGGATGGATGGCACCTAGACGCCTTTGATCATGTAGAAGCTAATTGACTTTTGTTTTTTTGTTAGATGCGGGCTTGTGTGGGAACTCGTGGAGTAGACATCCTCACCCTTTATCCCTGTCTTTTGTTACTCCTTACTTTTGTTATGTATATGTTGTATATATATAGGCGATGAACATGGAAAGAGTCCAGGTTGATAAATTTTGTAAGCCCTGATGATGACAAGAAGAAATGAAGCTTCTCGTAATCTCGTTTATGTGCATGAATGATTTGGCCGATACTTAAATTGAAGGTAGAGTGATTGCAGGATAACCTCATAATATAAACTTGAGATTTTAAATAATCCATGTTATACATGCTAACCTTCAATGGTAAACACTATAGATTATCTAAAGGAGATTACAAGTTAGGCAAGATGATAATAATAATAATTATAATTCCGCTTGCGCTTAGTACATGATGCCATGGGACGTCACAAGATCAACATTGAAATCCATCGGTCTAATGTCTAAACATAGCATATTTTCCTATAATTGAACCCTAGCCCTAACCCATTAATCTAGTCTCACTTCACGGGGTTCGAGATCAAGATTGTTACCTTTTGTGTGTTCTTGTTGATTTTGATTGCAATTGATCGAATCAAATCACCGGAACACATTCGAACCTCCATGGACTAGATTTAAACAGCAAAGATCGCTTGCGAATCGGTTGGATTGTTAGCTTGATGCTGAAATAGAACCAATTCGGTTGAATTGGTCTCCAAAGCCACCGGTGAAACTTGGAGATTGATCAGCTTGATTGGAGAGATCAAGCTGTTGCCAAGGCTTCCAAAAGCTCCGATCAACTACTAGAGATCGTGAGGAAGATCGGAGGGATGATCGATGATGGCAAGGTCACCGGCATGGGGGCTAGAACACCGGCGGAAACTTAACGCTCAATGGAGAGAGGGAAGAAGAGAGAATTGACGGGAGAGAGAGAGAGCTAGAGAGAGAGTTTCTTGAAGATTTTTTTTTTTTAAGAAATTCATGAAAATGAGCCTCTCCTCAAAAATGGAGGGAAAATGGACTTATATACTACTCCCAAACCATCCAATTTCGTCTGTCGGTTCAATTCGATGGTCAAAATTTCGATCCAAAGGTCAAAAGTTGATTTCAAAGGCTCTATTATGATCTAGAGGTGTTGACTAATTGATCTAGAGCATTTGATTTGTGAAAACCTGAGGCAAAATCGAGAATTGCGTCAAAATGCTCAATTAGAGGTCTATATGCAATTTTATGAAATCCAAGGATCAATAAGCAAAATTTTGGGAATTTGAGGTTCCATAAATGAAATTAGCACTGTGAAGATTCTAGAACTGGTCACTTGAGGTAAGGAACCAGTCGGCAAGGGGCTGAACTGGCCATCCCCGCCGACAGCTGATAAGACCGATGAGATCGGTTTGGTCTAGTTTGGCTGATTTTTTATCGGTTCTTGACCGATTTTGTCCGATTCTAGCCATTTTGCTCATTTTTTACCCTTATGGATTTAAAATTTATGCAACTAGGTCCCTGAAGGACCCAATTGAATTTTTTTTTTAATCATTTTTAAGAAGAAATTGGTTGATTAAGATTCAATTAAGCTAATCAAATCTCATGAATATGATATAGGGGTCTTTTATTGACCTAATTGAATGATTATTGTAAAAGCAACGGGTCAAAACCATTGGTGCTTCAAATTGGGCCTATGTCATGCCCCGATCCTCGGGTACGCGTCCATCCTTCAATTTGGTCGATTATTAAAGTGCGATATCCCAAGACTAATTATCGCCAACCCTTTCTTTTTATTACGCATGCGGAAGCAGTTATAAATCCCCAGACAATAAAACAATGGGATAGAAAAGCATGCCATATTTTACATATTGAAATTCACAACCACACTTTTATTAACAGCACAACTTATAGTATATTTACAACACTATTTACAGCATAAAAGTCTCACACCTATCTACACTAAGACAGGGTTCACAAAAGGGATAGGATCTCAATCCACATCTGGGTTGTACTCAAGATCCCTCTCTGGATCATCTTCTACTTCAAAATACTTTCTCCCCTTCAGGTTCTTCCTCCTCAGCTTTTCCTCAGGGTCCTGAAATGGTTATTCAATAATCAATGAGACCACGTCTCAATGAGTCCTACCCCCTAAGACTTGATTAGTAAACTAATACGCCATACGGTTGCCTAAGCACAACATGAGTCAGAGGACTTACCTTGGCCTCAGTTCCAACCTGCAATTCAAGGTTAAACACAGATATTCAAACAATTCACGACATCCGATCAAGCACTGGTCAATCGACTAAGTCGATTACGTGTCAGTCAGACCCTCTCTAGGTCATTCCCACTCATACCACGATTTCCCAGAGTACACCAAATCACATGTGTTTCTCGGGCGTTGTTTTCGCCAATGACATACCGATCACCGACACCGTACGTTCTTTAAGGCGTCGTTTTCACCAGTGATATCCTCGATCACCGAACCACATGTCCTTTCTAGGGCACCGTTTTCGCCAAGGTGACATCGGCTATAGACAACATCGTGAGTTCTTTAAGGCATCGTTTTCACCAGTGATATTTCCTTAATCACCGAACCACGTTTGTCTATAAGTCATTCACGTGCATTCTTTAAGGCGCCGTTTTCGCCAGTGATACTTCCAATCACCGAACCACGTTTGTCTATAAGTCATTCACGTGCATTCTTTAAGGCGCCGTTTTCGCCAGTGATACTTCCAATCACCGAACCACGTGTGTCCAATAATATCGTACCTAATTGGTCTCAACCAATAATGTTCTCAGTTAGCTCTCACCATTCTCCCTACTATATAGCCCATCAACGTACTAGCGCTATATACCCATGCTCGGCCATTACCAATCAAATATTCAATAACAAACAATTTAGGACAATTCTTCAAATTTCACAATTTAAATCAATTCCATAAAAATTGAAGCTTAATTAAATAAACGGACTGCACCATGATAATCGACACAAAATTCCTGTCACCAGCCATCACGGTTGAATTTCCGGAAAAATAAATAATTAAATAATTAATTTCGAAAAATAAATAAATAAATAATAAAAGTCCAATTTAGGCCCGTATTGCCTGATTGGAACCCGAAACGGGTTGGGAAAACCCTGAGATGTATTCAATAAATATTAGAAGCTCTCTACTTGCTAGTGACTAAGTCTAACCACCTAACATGCATCATTAAGTCACTAATTTAATTGTTCTAACCTAATCTAACCACCTAATTGCACTTAATTAAATCTAACCAACCCTAAGCATAATTAGTAAACTAATAAAGCATTAGTGAGTAAAACTCACTTGGTAAAAGCGGGGACCAAATCACCGCAACGGCGACGCGATGGCGGCCGAAATCGGACTTTCGACAACACCGGCGGACTTGGACCCGGCCTTGACCTTGGCTCAACAAATCTCAGCCCAACTGAGATTTGTTCTTGCTTTTGGGCCAGACCCAAGTTGGATTGGGCTTGCTGCGAAGATGGGCTTCAAGCTATGGGCTGGGCTGCAATTGATTGCTGAAATTGGGCTTGACCAATTAATTCACTTGGACTGGACTGGGTTTGAACTTGGGCCAAACTGATGCTATGAAAATGGGTTGAGCTGGACTGGCTTCTTGGGCTGGCTTGACCTCTTTATTGGGCCAAAATTGCCTGAAGGTGGGCTGAGCTGGCTGCTGGTTTGCGTGGGCTTGGCGTGCAAAAATGCTGGCCCGAATTCCAGCGGCTCGTGGACTAGATCCGTGTGGCGTGCGGCTTCAATGGATGAGCAAGGGTCAACAAGGAAGAAATCAGCTGACCAAAGACACGCGGCTGCTGAAACTTGCTCGACGAAGACACGAGCTGTTGCTGGGCTGCTCGCTTGAGAATCACGGAGTTCTTGGGCCCATGAAATTTCGGTGGAACCGTGGCGTTGAAGCGGCGAGACGGAGCAGCTTCGTCTGGGCCATGAGGGAGTCAACGAAGAGGAGATCTCCACCGTTCGTTGACGCGTGAGCTGAAGACAAAGACGTGTGGAGACTTCCTCCTTCGGTGGTGCTGGCGAGCTGGAGAGAGGACGCGCACCGACTTCAATCCCGTGGGGAGTAGGTCAACGAAACTGGCGTCTGCTGACCGAAGAAGTGGACGACGCCTGGCAGAAGACACAGATGGAGGAGCAGCTTCGGTTTCGGTGGAGGGAAGACGTGGGCTTTGCTGGCTTACGGTCAACAAAGGGGAAAACTTGATGGTTTTGTTGACTGAGAGAAGGTAGGCCGTGGACATGCGGCGCTGCAGCTTCGGTGAAGTAAAAGAAAAAGAAGAACAGCCGAGGAAATGAAAGCGAAGCCAGAGGTTCACGCGAAGGAGATGAACGGCGGTTGAGCTGGTGTTGCTGGCTACTTCTGCTTCCGCTGGCTTCTTCGTTGCTACAGGCGTGCGGAATGGAGCAAAGAGGAGAAGTCTTGGACGGCAGCTAAGTGAGAGGGAAGAGAGAGATGGATAGAGATGAAGTTGAGGAGCCCACCAGCCTTCCTTTTCCACATGATTATCCCCTCAAACCCTTCCTAGCTAAGTCTTCTTCCTTGGCTTACCTTAGGCCAACAATGCACTCTCCAACACATCTCAATTGGTCCAAAAAAATGCTAGGGGAAGGGGGCTACGAATTTTTAAAATCATGGCTTCAAATGGGACACTCATCACATCTCAATTTCATCTCATATGGCCTCCAAAAATCAATTTAAAGTCCAAATTAATGCTGCCCTCCTTTAAATCCGAATTTCACAATTTTTCGGGACACCTATTTCTTTGAAAATTTCCCATATTCGACGTCCAATTTGATGTAGAAAGAGCCCACATAATTTTCTATAAATCTCTGACACTCAAAGGCTCATTCTGGAAGTCCAATTTTCTATCAATTTAGCCCGTCTGAATTTCCGCCAAATTTCCGCGACGTCCGAAACGGTTTTCGTAAAAATTCCTGAATCTCCGAAAAATCTTCTGAGACTAAGTCGACATTCCTAAAATTTATTGTGACACGACAGAATCTTCAATTTCTGAAATCGGACTTGAATTGACGGTTAATTTTCATTCGGCGCGTTTTTAGCGTGACCTAGACTACCGGGTAGTTTTCAGAACTTCTCAGGGCAATTGACTCGTGGTCGATTTTCTTCGAGCCACTATGAACCCACTCGACTCATTGGCGACTCTCGCTTGTCGTGAAAATCTCGAGGATCCAAATACAGACATAGGGTACCAAAACAATAAGAAAATCAGTCTAGAGCCAGTCGACAAGAATTTTCCAATTTAGTGGAGTCACCCACGATCGGCCACACATCTCAGTCGAATAGACCTATCTCTGATCTCGAATCGATTTTTAACTGTGTTGTAATGGCCTCTAAAGATGGACACGGTCGAGAAGCCGATTCATGATTGAGTTTTCAAGTCTAATTGCCTTAAAATTCCTAATAATTTCCCCAGATAGTCTAGTTATCTCAAGAATGATCGGTTCTAAGAATAGCCCTATAGACGCGTCAATGAAATGCCCGATTTATTCAGTAGAAGACAGGGTTGAAAATCTGGATGTCACAGCCTAAATGGCTAAAATTGTCAAATTTGCAATTCAATGGGCAAAATTGCAAATCAACTAGTTAATGTGACAATTGCCCTATCTAATGAACTACCCATGTGTAAAATCACTTATCGTATTCAAATTGCGCTTGAATTGAAGCGCTCGAGCTTATGTCAAAAATGGATCTAGGCCCGATATGAAAATTAGACCTAGATTCACGAAATTTAACCATAACCATGAATGGGTCAATTCAAATTTTGTTAATTGAAGCTTAATTGCTTGGCTTTCTTATGCTTGAGAGAATACAATTCTTTAAATTGAAATTTTTGGTTTGAACTTATCAAAATCAATTTAAAATTTGGGTTATCTTAAGGAAATGAGTGAGAAACAATCGTCTATTCGCAAGTTATGAAAGATCGATTGTGATCCTCAAATTAGAGCTTAAAATGGAAATTCGCATTTTAACTTGACAATTCGTGAAATTGAATGCACAAGCGAATAGTCCCTTAAACAAATGTCGAAGAAGGAACTAGGCGTAATTTAGACTAAAATAAAAGTAATTTTATTTTTGGTCGATGTAGAACCTAAGAATGAAAAATTCGGAAAACCAGGTTTTTAATCGAATTTTGTGAAACTTTCGACATAAGAATCAAATTGACATTAAAAGAAATGTTTTTGTACATTTTTTTATTTTTTTCCAATTTTTTAGTCAAAGGTTTGATCAAAAGTCAATCCTCTAGTTGACTTTTCCTTAAAGTATGATTTTTTGGTCAAATCTTTGTATTTTTAAGAAATTGATTTGATAAAAGTAAAATTAAAGCCAAATGTCATCTTGTTGGGTAAAAAGTCAAATTTTGACCTAGGGTTGACTTTGGTCAATGGATTAACCAAAAAGTCTATCATTTTGCCTTTTCAGTTTTTCTTGAAAATGAACTTGAAATTGCTTAAAAAAGACAATACTAAAGAAAGAAATGGAAAATGACACTTTTTGGCCAAGAAATGAGGCTCTGTCGCGATCAAAACCAAGATCTCGATTTTTTTTTTTTTTTTTTTTTTTTTATCTTTTAATGACATGTTGACTAGAAATTAGGTGTCAACAACAAGATTCATTAGGTTGGTGAAATATGTTAGAATTGAATAGGTGTACTTTTGTGATGTTGATTTTGCTGAATGATTGGTGTCTACTCATTGATTTTTATTAATTCATATATTGATTATTTGATGTTGATTTTGCTGAATGATTGATGTCTGCTCATTGATTTTTATTAATTCATATATTGATTATTTGATTCTTCATGAGAAATGTTTGAAACATAGTGAACTTTGTCGTAAAAAAGTTTTAGAAAAAAAATGTTTACTTTTTTTATGCATGGTCAAATGTTGAAATTCATTTTCCAGTTTTAATCTTTGAGCATTGTTTGATTATTATAAATTCATATGATGCAAATCTTTAAATGTATTCTCATGAAAGTTTCAAAGGACTTTTCGAGCTTTGATTTCACAATAGTTTCATTGAGTTCGAAATTCTTTAGGGTATTCAAAAGAGGGCTCGATTAGAGTGCCGTTAATTCTACACCAAAGTTCTCATTGAATAACTAAAGGTATTTCACAACATTAATGAAATTATTAATTTTTTTTCCAAAAATTCTCAAAACCCAAAAGTTTCAAACGTCGATCTAAGCTTTCTTTTGACATTATCCACACTTAGGTTCTGGAATTCATTTCCCAAGAACAATCTTGAAATTCCAACAAATTTGATATCCTTGTTTGGTATCATTTGAAACTTGAAAATTGTCTTTAACGACCTAATTGCATTTTTTCAAAACATGTGTCCTTAATTGCAATTTTCTAAAACTTATGTCCGTGTTTGCAAATCTTTAAAAGTTTAACCTTTTTGTTTTCTTTCTTTACGGGCATGTTGTGTGCATACTTGAATAATTGCATTTGCTTTGAATGTGTAAGTGACCCATTTTGGTTCACTTTATATGGGTGATTGATTGAAAACCAAGGTCTTATGACCTAGGTGCATGAGCTTATATTCCTTTGGTATGTGTTTTTAAGATGAATGGGTTAGGACCAATGTATGTGCATGAGGTAAACCAAAGAGACACATATAGACCCAAATTCTAGGAGTCGTTCAGTCTTGCCCACCACTTATGAACATAAGGAAGGGCCAAGTACCGATGGCTAAAACCAATCAATTAGTGGTTATAGGATGGCTCGAAATGCATGAACATCAAAGGTCGATCCTGAGGCCATGTCTTATGCTTTGAATTGCTTTGAAATGTTTGTATTTTTTTTTATTGCATTTGATTGCACATTTGGTTGATATTTTAGCATTGTTAGTATTAGAATAGTGTTGGAGAAATCTTTCCAAAATATTTTGAAGCTGACAAAACGTTTCAATCAGTCTAGTCTGGAGCATTGCAGACCCTTCTATTTAGAGTCTGAAGATCTTCATTGGAGACCCTTCTATTTAGAGTCTGAAGACCTTCAGATCCCCAGACTCAGCACTCAAGACTCAAGACTCAAGACTATTCTCATTGACAGTCTCTAATCCAGTGACGAAGACGATCCAGAGCTAAAGTGTTTGGTTGAGGATTTGGTCTTGTCCACTGGAGTAGATCTCTTGGCTGGGTATGATATAACGGATTCTTTTATTCGAAATCAAGATCGTTTGAAGATCCGATGATTGACGAAATACTCTTGGAAGGTTCTATTCTTGGAAACCAAGATCCTGATTGTATGGGCGAACAGGATTGATGGGCTATCAACATGTTCCTTTAATAGCTCGAATGTTCTTCTTAATTGATTCTGTCCAACGGGAAGATTGGAAGAATTCCTTTGGTAAGTGCCAACGGGTATGATGGCATAAAGGAGTATAAAAGGAAGACGTTCTAGCTGTTCAAGAAGATGCACGATAGAGAAATTCCAGAGTTTGAAGCTCCTTGATTATTAGTCGATTCATATTGAGCAAAACTGTATTCGCAAAAGAGAGTCTATACTTAGTGATACCTTGAGGGAGTGTGGTAGATCTTCTACACCGTGAAATCAAGAGAGAACAGTGCTGTAACATCTCTTTGTTCATAGTGGAATCCAGCCAGTGGGCTGTCAGTGCAGAAGAGTGGACGTAGGCTTGAAATAAGCCGAACCACTATAAACCTTGTGTTCAATTTTCTCTTCGCTATTCTCAGTCTTATTTTGATTGTTGTTTGATGAGAATCAATTGTCTCAATTCTATCAACTATCTAGTATTGTACGATTGTCGTGATAAATTACTCTTTATACCTATTCACCCCCCTCTAGGTACTTTTACTAGCCATATCAAATAGTTCCAAAGGCGATCCTTGTAGGAGGTGATCATGGGGACTTGAAGATGGTGGAATAGCCGACACCCAATCCAGCTTTAATATTTTGTACATATTAATTTCCTTAACACTGACCTTGGGTCTTTAATTCAATTGAACAAATACCTAATGAGTTGCAGGTTTATTTTTCTTGATTTGTCCTTTACTTCCTTATCTTGTTGTCTTGGGTGTTTATTTCCCGCAAAGCAATTTCAAACTACTTGATTGTTTTTTCTCTTCATTTTAATAGTTAGAATAGAATCATATGAATGAATCATCCATTGCGATCATTTAATATCAAAATTTAAACTTGCACAAAAATGTAAAACGACTACATGACCACCTTGGATAATAATCTAACCCATAGGTACCAAAAAGGTGCTAATATATATCTTCAGCATAACCCAAGTCCTTGAACCCACGAAATCTTTGGTTTTATGGAAATCAAGGGAGGTATCTCAACCTTTGATTGGGTCTCTAACTGACCTCCACTAAAGAGGCTAGTAGCAACCCTTAGATAATGTTTTTAGATTGTTTAAAAACTTAAAATGAACCGTTGTCATGTGAAGCATGAATTTGAGAGGACTCAAGTTTATGATTGATAATCTGTTTGCAGTTTTGACAAATTGGGAACTCATTTAAAACTACTGTTCATATGTGCCATTTCAATTATACATCCGTTTGTGGTGAATGGTGTGTCATTTGGGACTTCCATTTGTACATACTTGGATTGACTTTATAAATAAATGCTTATAAATCTATTCCTTAGGATTAAAAGCCCGGAGGGGTTGGTCACAACAAGTTTCGGCCACAAAAACTTCATGGACAAGCTAAAGGTCATTGTTGCAAGGACTGGAGGGCTAAGGACTGCCGTTGGATCGTTAGATTAAGGGCTAGAAATGGTTGATCCAATCACTAGCGTGGAGTACAGTAAGGATGCTAAGAAGAGGATTGGCTGGAATTGTGATTTTAACGTGATTTTCAGCAACGACTCTTGCGGCCGGCTAGGGGGCTCCGCGAGCTGTGCTGGAGTGGTGGTGGCTCATCGAAATAAGGCCAGCGACTGGTAGGCAAGGGTGGTGGAAGTGCTCAGCCAAATAGAGAGAGAGAGAGAGAGAGAGAGAGAGAGAGAGAGAGAGAGAGAGAGAGAGAGAGAGAGAGAGAGAGTTTCGTGTAGAGAGTGGATAATCTCAAAATGGCTGAACACTCCCAATTTTGGAAGGGAAATTTGATATATATGCCTCCTCCATATTTGGATTTTAGCCCTTTGATTAATCCAAGGGTCTAAAATGGTTGCTTTCTCATGAAGCCAATCTCTGGTTGGCTCATTTCAATTCGCTTAGATCAATGCATGGCATAGTGGACGGCTTGGATGGGCTCGTGATGATTGGCTAAGATTATTTGCTTAGCTATTAAGAAAATTTCCAACTGGTCGATTTAAATTGTCAAAGATAGAGGGCATTTTTGTCTGTTCAAGCATTGAAGGCTTAGTCAATTTGCTGCACAAAGCGAGGGGGTAGTCGGCTAGCCATGCTATGCTGATTAGATGGTCGTCCCTGGTTGGAAAAAATCAGTTAGTTAATATCAGTCGAACCAGCTGGACCTGGACTTGACTGGGTTGAGTTGGTTTGGTTTCACTCCTATTTTGTTGTAATTCTTCTTGATTTTATCCAATTAAGCTGGATTAGAAATTTCCCAGATGATTTGAATGAAATTGAATGTAAATTAAACCAATTGATTTGGCATGCGATGCTATAATTGCCCAAATTTCCTTTTAAAACCACACCATGAACTAGACTAGTGTGCACAATTGAGACTCAATTGAACAAATGGAATCTCAGTTAATCAAATTGAATGTTAGTGTAGAATGGATCAAGTTGAATCAAATCAATTAAGGCATTCAATCTTTGATTTTTCAAATGTAAGCTCACAAATTTGGCCAAATTAAGCCAAATGGAGGTGATTTCATCAAAATTAATATTGGAATTGAGTTCTATTCATTTAATTGTATCCAATTCTAGCTACGTTAATCATGAAGAACCGATTAGGAACCTCTAATTGGGTCAAAATTGAAGAAATATGTCGATGACTTGTAATCTTAAAACTAGCTTAATAAATGGATGCGCTACAACCTATAGATCATATGGTGTGAAAGAAACTATCTCGAAAGACGACTAGAAATGGACTAATTTTGATTTTGGCCAATTAGACACTAAAATTCCTAAATTGGGGAAAGGTCGATTCCTAATTGATTTTTGTAAACTTGATGATGCAGAAATCAAAATGAAGTAAAGATAAGTTTCTTTTATAAAGAGGTTGACCAAAAATAGACTTTTTAGAGAAAAAGTTAATTTTTTGGGCCAAATATATTTTCTAAAATCAAAAGTGCAGGAATGAAATTGACACTATTTATGTGTTTTTATTGGAAAATGTCAAAAATTTGACCAAGTTTTGAATTTTCGGTCAAAGTATGACCAAAAAGTCTACTCTTTCGTGACCTCACCTCTTGGGCCAATCCGAAGGAAGCAAGTCTAGAGATAATTGCTTATGAAATAATCCAAATGGTTTAAATAGTGATGGTCTCGGATGGACCCTCATTTGCTATCAATGCAAACGGGTTGTGAATCATAAACGTGGACTGAACCAAGCCTATGCTTCACGTTACAGGAGTTCATTTTTCAGAGTTCTTTTAGACACCCTATGTAACATCGTCGATTATGGGCCATAAGAATAAGGCACGAGGGTCGATCATAGGAATTAATGACATAAACCTTGGATGGACCAAGGCATGGCATGTTTGGCCAGGGACCCGGTCCACTCGATCGAGACCTAGTACTAATCACAAAGTTTATTTTAAGACATCCAATGGACCAATTCTATTGAAAATGGTCATGGACAAGTTTAAGAAGGCTACCGACTTAGTCACACTCATTTGGTTAAAGTTTAGTAAATTTTGGCAAGAACCTCGATTCTCATAGAACTGTTGATGGTGTAAAAAATATAAATGATTTCACCAATTAGGCGACACCCTATGTTAGTCTCATGATTGCCTTGGATGGGATTTTAACACAAATCAATTAATGCAGGGATGAATCATTGGCTAAGTATCAAGAGGTAATTGGGGGTAAATCTTCCATAACCTTTGACCATAGTTTATCCTTATCCATTATATGCCATGTCAAATGGGGGGAGAGAAAACTTACTTCTCAAGTAGCTTGGCAAAAATATCTAGGCACTCATTTAAGGGCTTTGGACATTAGTTCATTAATGACTTTGATGAATCATCAACTTAGGTGCCCTCTAGAATCTTAGGTGAATCTTACGGCATGATGGCCTAGATTATAGCCTTGATGAACAAGGCAAGAATCAACCAATTAGAAGAAGACAATAGGCATTAAAGGGGCTTATGTGTCCCTTAGGCACCATAGACAATAATGAGACTAAAGTGAGCCTTGGAGGATAAGAAAATAGGTAGACTAGTCAAAATTAAACACAAATAAGCATAGGCACCAACTAAGGAGGCTAGATAGGCCAACTCGTATCTTAGGCTTAATCATGAGTTTGCATAAAAGTCTAAGAGGAAGAGACATATAAATAGGAGAAGCCATCCTCACATTTTTAAGAGTTAACCATTCTCTCATTTCCTTTCCATTTCTCTCCTCTCTTTCATGCCTTCCTCACCAAGCCACCTTAGGAGTCGTTCAGTCACCAAAGGAGCGTCTTGGGGCTAGGTTCAAAAGTTGTAAGTAGACTTTCCTAACTCTTCGATAAGGTGATATGCTACACGTATTGATTTAGGATATTGTCATCGCTTGCTTGTGTCTACTTGTATGTTGTGATTGTTGCGTGTTTTCAATTACTTGTCTTGACATCAAGTAAATCATAGTCTCCCGTGGGTCTCGACCACACTTGGATGGCGAGGAAAGGTCTCGGCAATTTGGACATGTGCTGAGGTGGGTGCACGGCCCACGCATGATCTCAGGACAACATTGAAGTGTGTTGTTACTTGGGACAAGCATTGGGTCAATGTCGAAGCCAAAACGAACAATTCCAAGTCAAGAATACGAGCCCGAATCGCATCAGGCATGAGTCTAGTATAATAGGGCCCATTTGTCTGGCACGCGTTAGGGCCTTTCATTCGGCTAGTAATTCAAGATAAAAATATATTGAATGATGTTTGAATGCATGGTTACACGATGGACTTTTACTACTGATGTTGGGGTATGCTGGGTCGTTGTTGGGGTAAAGCCCCAAATGTTATCTCGATATTGAAATCGTGGACGATGTCAGCCCAGGTGAGGCCGATCCATAGGGGTCACCCTGGATGCCATCCTAATAAAAAGATCGGGACGATGCTGGTTGCCAAGAAGGGGATCGATGCTCAGTTGATACCATAAGAGTTGATGGATTTCGACTAATTGAACCGACTAAAATAAACTAGAAATCCACGTGTGGTCCATGACTGATGCATACGTGATGCTTGAATTGATGCCTGCACCAATACCAAAATTGAGGATTGCAAAAACTGTTTTTTTTTTTTTTTTTTAAATTATGTATTGTTGAGTCCTTGCATCAATTTGAGCATATATTTGTATCGGGTCACTTAGTGCTTGAATGAGTTTTATGTGATGCACACATCCCTCTTAGTGACTAGAATGATCATAAGCCACGGATCTTTGGAGGGCTTGTTTTTATGAACTAATTTCTCATCGTTGATGCTTGAAAGCACATAACTGATTGAGAGCCCTTCATATGCATAAGCAAGGCAAGGCACGGACCTTGCTATTGATTTGCTATCGACAAGCGGATGGTGATCTTGTATCCGAGGATTGATGCCAACATGCCCTCCTATAGGAGAATTAGGGATTTCTACATCGACTCACTTTTGTTGTTTTCATCATTTCAAGTGTGGGATGGTTGAACCAACCCTACCGCTCGTCCGTCCTGGTCTTTCAATTGATATGGTTACTACCGTGACGAATATAGTTGACTTAGAAGAGGACGTCACTTACCGGAAATATATTAACATTGTATGGGTCCAAGAAGGGGTAGACACCTTGGTTCCCCATGTGTAGGAGGTTTGGTGCCTCAATTTTTATGGGGACATTTTAGGTTTGATCCGAAGCCTCATCCTTTGGGTGGATCCTATAGGAGCATCGTAGAAGAAAGGGCCATTTTTGGAGGAGCTCAATAGAGGAGCTAGGCTACCCCAGCTTTTTAATCGTCGATGTGTAGTAATGAAGATAAGTAGCCCAAGACTAAGATGGGCATGTAATCATAATAACTTTTGATATGTGTGTATATGTATGAATATATGTTGCTTTTGTTTGCTTGGCTTGTATACATGTTGCTCGACTTCCATGTTTGTTTGTGTACGGGGATTGTTTTTAATTTGCTTCCACATGTGCTTAATCAAAGATAAAATATTTTTGGAACAATTGACATGCCCAAGACGTCGATGCTGACCCGCCGGGTCACGCTCTCGTACTAGAGATGGGGCAAGGATGTAACATTCCAATTTTGGTATCAGAGAGGGGTTAGTTGCCAGGAGTGATAAGGTGCATTGTGGAGTTGGGCTAGTTAGTAAGAAAAACACCATGCATGTGTACGCTTGAGTGATTTGTTGATGCTAACCTTAACCCTTTAAGTTCGATATTGCTATATCTGTCCATATCCTTCTGTATAGGTGTTCCTTAGAATTTTTTGTAGAACACCATGAATGCTCTGGACCAGTCAACTTCTAAAGGAAGGTCGAAGCAAGATCCCCGACTCAATGGAATATTGCAAGCCCTTACGACCATGGGAGGATTAATGGAACAACAAGTACAACACCAAGTTAATGGTAACGGGAATGGTGACCAATTGATGTAGGGATTTATGGAACAGTTCTTGAAGCTTAGGCCATCGAAATTTGCTGGAACTAGAGATCCTAAGCAAGCAGCATCATGGATCGATGAACTAGAAAAAATATTTGCACTATTAAAGTGCTCTGATCAGGACAAAGTTACATTGGCAATGTATCAACTACAAGGCAATGCCAGCCATTGGTGGAAGGCAACTTAGGGGAGGATATTCCCTAATGGTGTAGTTATTACTTGGAATGCTTTTGTGGAAGCATTTAATGGCAAATATTTCATAGACTACGCTCGTGATAAAAAGATCACATAATTCCTATAGCTCCACCAAAATAATATGATGGTTGACCAGTATGAGGCAAAGTTCTCCAAATTGTCTAGGTACGCTCCCTGATTGGTTGAGGATCCCATAAATAGGGTAAAACGATTTTGGGATGGATTAAAGCCAAAAATAGGAAGCCAACTTGTTCCATTAAATCTAAAAGATTATGGCAAGATATATGAGAGGCCCTCAATTGATTGAGAAGGATGCCATAGAGAGAGCGGAGGATCGTTCTTATTATTCCATGTTGAAGGATAAGAATCAGTGTTTAGGTAAGCTACCAATGATGGAGGACAACCGTTCCTTTATTTCTAATAAGAAGAATAATAATCAAAAGTCCTCGTTCACTTCGAAAGATGGATGTTGTATTTGCAGGAGGCATCATGGGAATGCTCCATGTTATGTAAGGACATGAGCTTGCTTCAAATGTGGTTAGTAGGGTCACCATGTTAGAAATTGTTTGCAGCCACAAGGGATGCAGCAATAGCCGTAGCAGCCACCAATGAGGGTTACACCTCAAGATAATCCTAATCGTTCGTTAGCATTAGGAAGATTGTATGCGATGACCCAAGAGGAAGTAGAGAATTCCTAGACCGTTATCATAAGAACTTGATGAGTCAGATGATCACATTGTACTTGGACCATTTTGTTATAATCTTTATAGATGACATTGTGATGTTCTTAAAAAGTCTAAGTAAGTGTGAGCAATATTAATAGCGGTATTGTAGATACTTCGAGAACACACAATGTGGCACCCTCGAAACGGCCCCCGATCCATTAGGGTCGCCACAGTTTGCTTACCTTTCACTTGTCCTAATAACATGTTACTCTGATACCATTGAATTATAGTGGGTCTATATATCCTGGAAGATTATTTTTTTTTTTTCAATCGGTCCCAGCGCAGTTCATATAATGGAAGCATATTCAACATCTCCCTAACCCATACTCAAACTAAATAATATAATGCAATGCACACCAACTACACCTTTCATATATATATACGTTAGAGCCGAAACACTTTTATTTACATAGCTCGATCGGATATCAAGAGTCAGTACATCAAAAGGCCAAGGCTTTAATAAGCTCGGCTATAACCCAAAAGTACACGACCCCACATCAGTCATGTACACTGATCCATCATCTAGTGTCGGCTATCCAAAAAGTGTCATCCGCTACCAGTCACTCGCACAATCACACCCAGCCTGGTGCATCGGCTGGTGGCGGTGGCAGCATCCCCCTCATGATCTCGTCGCGACGAACATGCACGGACAGGAACTCCTGGACTATAGGGCCATTAGGTAGACCCATGTCATACATAACTAACACTCGAACACGGCTAAACACCAGTCCACGAACACCAACACATGGATGCTCCGACCACTCAACCTCAACGTCGGATGGTAAGCCATAGAAAGTACCACATGTGACCGGTAACAGAGGCATCTCTTAATCAGAAATGTTAGTCCCCAAAGGGGTGAGTACAACCACTCAGCAATAAAAGATTCCTCAAGCTATATCAAGCATTACTATTAATATCCAAATTCAAGTATGGTAGACAAGACAAGAGATTTAACAATAGGTATGTATCAAAATCAAGAAAACCTTCAATGTAATAACAATGTAGTCCTAATGTGTAGTGCAACATATCCAAGATAGACAAGTCTCAATCATAGGGTCAAACTGAAACATCACGTTCCATTACATGCCATATGCTCGGTCTTATATCCAGACCCACACACACTTATAATGGAATCATTCATTTTATTTTTTCAAAAGGTTTCATCCCCGGAGGACCAATGCTTGTGTCCCTCCGGCATTCGCACCCCTCCAGGCATCGGGAAAGCCTTCGGCATTCAGCCATTTAAGGCCATCGGGCATCTGGAGTAAATCACACCTCCAGGAATCTCGTACCCCATTTGGCATCACGAGGAACCTCAAGGGCCTCCCATGAAAATGGTTACCCTGGCCATCCGAAATTACATACTGACTAACATACCATCGGGCATCCCGAAGCTCCCGAGAAAAAACCTCCGGCATTCGGCCATTTAAGGCCATCGGGCATCCACAAGGCATCAACTCACTCGATCCTTTGGGCATCTCGACTCCCGGGGCATCATTGACCCGGGGGTTCAACGGTAACAATTTAGCATTTTAATTCACCAAAACATTTTCAAACGCTAAAACAAGACATCTCATGGACCCTCTAACACATCTCAATATTGCACAAATATCCATAGCCAATACCATCATATCACATAGCCATTCGAAACACCTTTACCTTCGGACACTTATGTGAAAATTTGAAAATAGAGCACTCGATTCTACCTTGCACAGTTTTGGTAAATATTTCGAAATAAATACTAAATGACCTCGAAAAATTGTGAAATTTTGACATGTTATCAATGAGACCTAAAGGAACATATTTTCTGCAGAACACCAAGTCAAATTTCATACACGTCGAGAGTAAAAACTTCGGTATTTCTTGCTACAGTTTCTGTAAAATTTCCAGATTTAGCATTTCCGTATAAAAATCATTTTTTCGATAAAATCTTGTCCATTTATGCTAATTTTTTTATATGTTACTCCTACAGATATTCTCTCCAACTTTTATTAAGAAATTGAAGTCAAATAGTGGGAGGAAAATTACAGAAAAATCAAAAAGTCACCGAGGGTCACACTGTTCTTCACAAAACAGTCCATTAACCTAATGAGAGTTTTTCCTACTCCTTAAATTTCGACCTCCAACATCCACAATCAAACAGATACAAGTGTATTACACTATAACACAGCCTTATCACTTCCGAAAATCGTCCATAGTCAGATTTTTTAAAATTCTTGTTCCATCTCAAATTCGAAATCCATAATGCACGCCCTGTTTTTCCTAGTATTCTTGATCTAACTTCATCTTACATGTCCAAAATACAACATGCAGCTCTAAAATTTCACTTTTCTCACATTCACCAACTCTTAGATAGATAAAACAGCAAGCAAAACATAGATTGAAGAACTTCTACTTGCCTCAAACCTCTCTACTCGATCGCTGGCCAAAAAAGGGGTTCGAGAGGGTCTCGGCTCGATCGACAGCAGAACTAGGCGGCGTCGATGGTGGCAGCTTGGAGACGGCGGAAGACGGCCTTCCTCTTCCCCCTTGCGGCCCACACTCGCCCCTCTCTCTCTCACTCGAACTCTCCTCCTCTCTCTCTCACTCACTCGCCCACTCTCTCTCTCTCTCTCTCTCTCTCTCTCTCTCTCTCTCTCTCTCTCGGTTGGTCCTCGTCCATTCCACCCCTCTCTCTCTTTTTCTTTCTTTCACTCTCATGATTAGCTAGTAATCATTAGGTTTGCATGGAGGTTTCCGGTGACGCAATGGGAGCAGTGACACTTGCTTAATCCCTCTTGCCTCAATTTTCATGCATGGAGGTGGTCTTATTTGGGCCAGGTTTTTGGTCGACCGAATAGGGGAATGGTGGGCTGCTCCATCCGGTTCCACTCCTCCTTGGGTCGACAGCCTTATGGGCTTCTTGGGCCAGGCCTTGGTCAGCCGAACAGTGGGGGTTGTGGGTAGCTTTGGGCTATTTTAGGCCTTAAATATCCAGCCCACATTTGCTCTTATTTTTCCACCTTAATCCCCACTCATAATTACTCTTAATTATAAATATTCACATGGCCATAAACTTTTGCAATATTAATCGATGGTAATCCGACTTATAGAATACATGGCCAAGAATAGAAAATTTCTCATCGATTCATCTTTTAACACAATCTAGATCACTCATGAGCATATGTGATATTCCCAATCAAAACAATAGTCCATTCAATGCTCGGCCTTGTTTAATTGTAGTCCGTTGGTCTAATGACTATAATAGTCCGATGGCACTTCCATCACCTATTCATGGGTCACAGTGCATCTAGAGATTGCTATGAAATTTTAGGATGCCACAATTCTCCCCTCCTTAGAGAATTTCATTCTCGAAATTAGACATTACTTATGTCTCTTTAAACAAGTGAGGGTACCTTTCCCTCATCTCATTTTCACTTTCCCATGTGGCTTCCTCCACATCATGATGTCGCCATAGTATCTTAACCAATGGAATTTTCTTGGTCCTAAGAATTTGCTCTTTTCGATCCAGTACTTGCATAGGCTCCTCAATGTATCTCACTTCCTCATCCACTTTGATGGCTTCGTGATCGAGTATATGTCCTGGATTTGGCTGATACTTTCTCAACATCGATATGTGGAACACATCAAGCAAGTTCTCTAGCTTAGGAGGTAAAACTAATTGATAGGCTACATCCCTTATCCTTTCTAATATCTCAAAAGGTCCAACAAACCTAGGGCTTAACTTACCCTTCATCCCAAATCGAGATATTCCTTTCATAGGGGATACTTTAAGGAACACATGATCTCCCACACTAAACTCTAAAGGTCTTCTACGCTTATCTGTGTAGTCTTTCTGCCTACTTTGGGCTGTTTTATGTATTTTCCTGATAATTTCAACAACCTCAAAAGTAATTTGTACCAATTCAAGTCCTGTCAATTTCTTTTCACCTACTTCATTCCACAAATAGTGGTCCTGCACCTTCTTCCATATACTGCTTCATACAGAGTCATGCCTATACTTTTCTGAAAACTATTATTATAGGCGAACTCTATCAAGTGCAACTTTTCATCCCAACTTCCCTTAAAGTCAATAATACAAGCCCTCAGCATATCTTCCAAAGTCTAGATCACTCTTTCTGTCTGTCCATCGGTTTGGGGATGAAAAGCAGTATTAAATTGAAGCTTCGTCCCTAAGGCATTTTGAAGACTTCGCCAAAAATTTGAAGTAAACCTAGAGTCTTGATCAGATGTGATCATTACAGGAATACCATGTAAGCGTATCACTTGGCTTACATATATCTCAGCAAGTTTATTCATTGAGTAGTCTACGCGAACTGCTAGGAAATGAGCAGACTTAGTCAAGCGATCTACTATTACCCAAATAGAGTCGTGACCACTTGATGTCCTTGGCAGTCCTTGCACAAATTCCATCGTCACATGCTCCCATTTCCATTCTAGTACGTCCAATGGTCTCAATAGTCCTGTGGGTCTGCGGTGTTCCGCTTTCACTTGCTGGCATGTTAAACACTGAGAAACATGTTTAGCTATATCCTTCTTCATGCCATTCCACCAAAATTGCTGGCGTAAATTTCTATACATTTTTGTACTCCCCGAATAAATACTATAATTACTCTTATGTGCTTCTAATAGAATTTTCCTTCTCACTTCTTCATGATCAGGAACACAGAGTCGTCCTTGGCATCTTACTACTCCATCCTCAAAGACTTGAAACTCTGGTCTTTTCCATAAAGACACAGCGTCTTGTATTTCCACAATCTCCAGGTCAGATTTCTGTAGAACCTTAACTTTCTGGATAACTTCAGGCTCAATCCTTAATGCGGTGAGCATACTAGTAAGGTAGTCTATTTCCAACTTGAAGTCTAAATCCACAATTGATTTTAATAAATTCCACTATGTTATTCTTAGACTAGCCATGTCCGTAGCCGACTTTCGACTAAGGGCATTTGCCACTTTATTTGCCTTCCCTGGATGGTATCGTATTTCACAGTCATAATCTTTTAATAATTCCATCCACCTTCTTTGTCTCATGTTCAATTCTTTTTGTGAAAACAAATACTTCAAACTCTTATGATCTGTATAGATTTCAAACTTCTCTCTATACAGATAATGTCTCCATATTTTCAAAGCAAATAGTATAGCTGCCAATTCTAAATCATGGGTTGGATAATTCAATTCATGAGGTTTCAACTACCTCAATGCATAGGCTATGACCTTGCCATGCTGCATCAAAACACATCCTAGTCCTTTATGAGAAGTATCACTATACACCGTGAATCCATCAGATCCAGATGGTATAGTTAGGATTGGAGCTGTAGTCAACTTCCTTTCAAGTTGCTGAAAACTTCTTTTACATTCTCCACTCCATTCAAACCTTACATTCTTTCGAGTCAATTTCGTTAAAGGGCCTGCCAGGCATGAAATCCTTCAATAAACCTTCTATAATAGCCAGCCAGTCCCAAGAAACTCCGAATTTCAGTTGGTGTCGTCGGTCTTGGCCAATTCGCTACCATCTCGACCTTTATAGGGTCTACCGCAATTCCATTTCCCGACACCACGTGCCCTAAAAATATTATCTAGTCTAGCCAGAATTCACACTTACTGAATTTAGCGTATAACTTATGATCTCTTAGTGTTTGCAATGCTATTCTCAAGTGCCATTCATGTTCTTCAGGTCCTTTAGAATATATTGGGATATCATCAATGAAGACAATTACAAACTGATCCAGGTAAGGCCTAAATATCCTATTCATTAAATCCATGAATGCGGCTGGTGCATTCGTTAATCCAAAAGGCATAACTAGGAATTCAAAATGTCCATAATGAGTCCTAAATGCAGTCTTAGGAATGTCTTCTTTCTTAATCCTTAATTGATGGTATCCTGACCTCAAATCAATTTTAGAAAAGACCGAACTTCCTTGCAGTTAGTCAAATAAGTCATTAATTCTAGGCAAGGGATACTTATTCTTTACAGTCACTTGGTTCAGCTGTCTATAGTCAATACATAAACGCATCGACCCGTCCTTCTTTTTTCACAAATAGAACTAGTGCGCCCCAAGGTGAAGCACTTGGCCTAATAAATCCCTTATCAAGCAACTCTTGTAGTTGCACCTTCAATTCCTTCAGCTCCACCAAGGCCATTCTATATGAGGCTTTCGATATTGGTCCTGTTCCAAGCATTAGTTCAATTTCAAACTCAATCTCTCATTCCGGTGGTAACCCAAGCAACTCCTTAGGAAACACATCTTGAAATTCCCTAACTATTCGAATCTCATCAATTTTAGCCTTTCTTAGTAAGATCTCTTACTACTGCTAGGTATCCTTGAAGAACTTCTACTTGCCTCAAACCTCTCTACTTGATCGCTGGCCAAAAACAGGGGTTCGGGAGGGTCTTGGCTCGATCGACGGCAGAACTAGTCGGCGTCGACGGCGGCAGCTGGGACATGGCGGAAGACGGCCTTCCTCTTCCCCCTCGCGGCCCGCACTCACCCCTCTCTCTCTCGCTCGAACTCTCCTCCTCTCTCTCTCTCTCTCGCTTGCTCGCCCGCTCGGTCTCACTCTCTCTCTCTCTCGGTTGCTCCTTGTCCATTCCGCCCCTCTCTCTCTCTCTCTCTTTTTCTTTCTTTCTCTCTCACGATTAGCTAGTAATCATTAGGTTTGCATGGAGGTTTCCGGTGAAGCAATGGGGGCAGCGACACCTGCTTAATCCCTCTTACCACTGGTCAATTTTCATGCATGGAGGTGGTCTTATTTGGGCTGGGCGTTTGGTCGACCGAATAGGGGAATGGTGGGCTGCTCCGTCCGGTTCCTCTCCTCCTTGGGTTGACAGCCTTATGGGCTTCTTGGGCCGGGCCTTGGTCAGCCGAACGATGGGGGTTGTGGGCAGCTTTGGGCTGTTTTAGGCCTTAAATATCCAGCCCACATTTGCTCTTATTTTTCCACCTTAATCCCCACTCATAATTACTCTTCATTATAAATATTCACATGGCCATAAATTTTTGCAACATTAATCAATGGTAATCCGACTTCTAGAATACATGGCCAAGAATAGAAAATTTCTCATCGATTCATCTTTTAATCCAATCTAGATCACTCATGAGCATATGATATATTCCCAATCAAAACAATAGTCCATTCAATGCTCGGCCTTGTTTAATTGTAGTCCGTTGGTCTAATGACTATAATATAGTTTGATGGTGCTTCCATCACCTATTCATGGGTCGCAGTTCATCTAGAGATTGCTATGAAATTTTAGGATGCCACACGCAATATATGCCAAATCCAACTAGTGTGAATCCTAGTTAAACTGTGTGGTTTTTTGTGACATCCAGATTTTTCAACCCTGTCTTCTACTAAATAAATCGGGCATTTCATTGACGCGTCTATAGGGTTATTCTCAGAGCCGATCACCCTCGAGATAACTAGACTAGCTGGGGAAATTATTAAGGAATTTTAAGGCAATAGACTTGAGAACTTGATCAGGAATCGGCTTCTTAACCGTGTCCATCTTTAGAGGTCAATACGGCACAGTTAAAAATCGATTTGAAATCAGAGATAGACTGGATCGATAGAGATATGTGACTAATCGTGGGTGACACCACTGAATTAGAAAATTCTCGTCGGCCAACACTAGACTGATTTTCTTATTGTTTTGGTACCCTGTGTCCGTAATTGAATCCTCGAGATTTTCACGACAATCAAGAGTCGCCATTGAGTCGAGTGGGTTCATAGTGGCTCGAAGAAAATCGACCACGGGTCATTTGCCTTAAAAAGTTCTGAAAACTACCCGATAATCTAGGTCACGCTAAAAACGCGCCGAATGAAAATTAACCGCCAATTCGAGTCCGATTTCAGAAATTGAAGTTTTGGCCATGTCACAATAAATTTTAGGAGCATCGACTCAGTCTCAGAAGATTTTCGGAGATTCGGGAAATTTTACGGAAATTGGGTTCGGACGTCGCGGAAATTTGGCAGAAGTTCAGATTGGCTAAATTAATGGGAAATTTGACTTTCGGGTTGAGCCTGTGTGTGTTGGAGATTTATAGAAAATTTCTTGGGATTTATTTACATCAAAAATTGGACCTCAATTTGGAGAGATTGGAATTGAAATTTAGTTCGAACTTAATTAAAATCGAATCTTAAGATGGGGGTGTGCAACATTGGTATCAATTTGGATTTTTGGTGGATTTTTAATGAGGAAAAATGCGAAGACGATCGATGAATGATCATTGAATTTGTGAGAATCAAGGTGAGATGGAATCAGAGAGAATGGTTGTCAATTTAAGCCATCTCCCCAAATTCGTATTCACACACCTACCACAACATTTGGACCATTTTGGCTTCTAGAAGAGTGCATGGGAGGTCCATTGTGAGCCAAGTAAATTATACATGGCCAAGAATGGTTTGTGAGAGATATTTGGTAAAATATCATGCCAAAGGGCCCCCACCTCTTCCTCATCCTCTTCCCCAAGCTGCCGTGGATTGCTTCTCCTCTCTGTCCCTCTCACTTCATGCGAGACTCTCCATTTCACACGCAACAGCAACCCAGGAGCCAGCGGAAGACGAAGACCAGCTGCTGCCCATCCACTGAATTCCCCTCATCCTCGCCACTTGTCCATCAACCAGCATCTCTCGGTCAACACCTGCAAGAACGAAGCTGTTGGTTGACCGCTTGAAGCCCACGACTCCACTGAGTTCCTTCATGTTGCCACCTGCCCGCTCCTCCTTCTGCTTCGGTCAACAATCGAAACCGCCGAAGCCCGAGTCTAGCGTCTTCAGCCCGAGCATATCGTGGAGTCCACGAAGACCGAGGCCAGCGAAGTAGTGTCCACGAGCAGCTCCCATCTTTAGTCTTCCTCTGTGGCGTGCCCTCAGCTCCACGCTAGCACGCCAGTCAACTCCAACGCCCGCGGAAGACCACCGATTCAACCAAGTCTTCGTCTGCGAAATCCTCCGAGCATCCTCACGCCGTCAGCAACATCCATCGAGCAACACCACCGAAGAAAAGCCGCACGTATCCACCGAATTCTGCCGTTTGTCCGTGCTTCCCTCCACGCGTCCGAGCCCCAACTCATTCGGTCCATCATCTCACTGTGAAGCCTCGAGATCCACCGAGTTGCCAACCGTTGCCAGCGTCTTCGGTCTCCTCAGTCACCGAATCCAGCTGCGTGAAGCCCAACAAATCCTACAGCTTCAGTCTTCTTTTGTTCGTGGGCCAACCACAGCGAGCCCATTCCATTTTTCAGTGGCCCAACCTCAATTCTTTGGAAGCCTGTGATCAAGCAGCCCACAAGCCCAGCTCAGTTCAACAGTTCAGCCCAAGATGGTTTAATTCAAGTTGCAGCCCAGTAATTTGAGGCCCAATTCAGTAGCCCAATCTTGAAGCCCAAGCCTACGAAGCAAGTCAGTCCAAGCTCAGGCCCAAGTTCGGTCCAAGCCCAAAAATTTATGGAGGCTTGTGAGGCTTTTGAGCTCGGCCCGAGTGTCCGCCGACGCCGCCGAAAGTTTGGAATTCGGCCGCCGTCGCGGTGTCCCGGTCCCCGTTTTTAATCAAGTGAGTTTTACTCACTAATGCTTTATTAGTTTGCTAATTATGCTTAGGGTTGGTTAGATTTAATTAATTGCAATTAGGTGGTTAGATTAGATTAAAACAATTAAATTAGTGACTTGAGGATGCATGTTAGGTGGTTAGCTATAGCCATTAGGGAGTAGAAATGCTCTATTATTTATTGAATGTATCTCGGGATTTTTCCCGACCCGTTTCGGGCTCCAATCAGGCAATATGGGCCTAAATTGGATTTTATTATTTATTTATTTAATTTTCGAAATTAATTATTTAATTAATTATTTTTCCGGAAATTCAATCGGGATGGCCGGTGACCGGAATTTCGTGCCGATTGTCGTGGTGCAGTCCATTTATTTAATTGAGCTTCAATTTTTATGGAATTGATTTAAATTGTGAAATTTGAGGAATTGTCCCAAATTGTTTGTTATTGAGTATTTGATTGGTAATGGCCGAGCATGGATATATAGCGCCAGTACGTTGATGGGCTATGTAGTAGAGAGAATGGTGAGAGCTAACTGAGAACATTATTGGTTGAGACCAATCAGGTACGATATTATTGGACATACGTGGTTCGGTGATTGGAAGTATTACTGGCGAAAACGGCGCCTTAAAGAACGCACGTGAATGACTTATAGACAAACGTGGTTCGGTGATTAAGGAAATATCACTGGTGAAAATGACGCCTTAAAGAACTCACAGTGTTGTCTATTGCCGATGTCACCTTGGCGAAAACGGCGCCCTAGAAAGGACACGTGGTTCGGTGATCAAGGATATCACTGGTGAAAACGGCGCCTTAAAGAACGCACGGTGTCGGTGATCGGTATGTCATTGGCGAAAACGATGCCCGAGAAACACATGTGATTTGGTGAATGAGTACACCATTGGGAGATCATGGTATGAGTGGGAATGACCTTGAGAGGGTCTGACTGACATGTAATCGACTTAGTCGATTGACCAGTGCTTGATCGGATGTCGTGAATTGTTTGAATATCTGTGTTTAACCTTGAATTGCAGGTTGGAACTGAGGCCAAGGTAAGTCCTCTGACTCGTGTTGTGCTTAGGCAACCGTTTGGCATATTAGTTTACTAATCGAGTCTTAGGGGTAGGACTCGCTGAGACGTGGTCTCATTGGTTATTGAATAACCATTTCAGGACCCTGAGGAAAAGCTGAGGAGGAAGAACCTGAAGGGGAGAAAGTATTTTGAAGTAGAAGATGATCCAGAGAAGGATCTTGAGTACAACCCAGATGTGGATTGAGATCCCATCCCTTTTGTGAACCTTGTCTTAGTGTAGATAGGTGTGAAACTTTTATGCTGTAAATAGTATTGTAAATATACTATAAGTTGTGCTGTTAAAAAGTGTGGTTGTGAATTTCAATATGAAAAATATGGCCTGTTTTTCTATCCCATTGTTTTATTGTCTGGGGATTTATAATTGCTTCCGCATGCGTAATAAAATAAAAGGGTCGGCGATAATTAGTCCTGGGATATCGCACTTTAATAATCGACCATTGATGAAGGATGGGCGCGTCCCCGAGGATCGGGACGTGACAGTTTTTTAGGCCACTAGTGATCAATGGAGAAAAATAATCAGAGTAGCACACCGGAAGAATGGTGGAGCCAAGGAAGACATGTTATGAGCCTGTGTCCTAGACTTTAAAAGAAGTTGGGACAAGCAGTTACACCTCATTGAAATTGCCTACAACATTATTTAGTAGCAAAGCATTAGTATGGCACAATTTGAAGCATTCTATGGTCGAGCTTATAGGACTCCAGCATGTTGGGAAGAAGAAGTTGTGGAAAGAAGATAACTAGTCCAAAGATACTTTGACTCAATATCGATGCCATTCAAACTATTTAGGATAAAATTAGAGCAACTGAAAGTTGTCAGGAGAGTTATGCTAATAATAGGTGGAAACCCCAAGAATTCTAGCGACCATGTCTCTCTTAAGGTATCACCCATGAAAGGTATGTCCCATTTTGGTAGGAAAGGAAAGTTGAGTCCTATATTCGTAACACCTTTTGAAATATTGGAATGAGTAGGGAATTTGGCCAATTAGTTGGCTTTGGCACCACGACTTGCTCAGGTCCATAATGTCTTGAATGTTTCAATGTTAAGAAAGTACAAACCCAAATTAGCACACGTGTTAAACTTCGAAGAGATCAAAGTAGATGATAGTGTCTTATATTGAGGAGCCAGTGTGGATCGTGAATTGGAAAGAGCAAGTTTTGAGGAATAAGGCCATTTCCATAGTTAAAGTAATATGGCAACATCACGGGGTAGAAAAAAGTCACTTGGGAGAGTGAAGAAAGTATGAGACAATCATACCCACACCTAATCAAGCCAGATACGTAGTTAAATTTCAAGGACAAGATTTGATTTACAGGGGAAGAAATGTAACAACCTTGATTCCAGGCCACAAGAATAAGGTAATGAGGGTCAATCATGGGAATCAATGACATAAACCTTTGATGGACCAAGGCATGGCATGTTCGGCCAGGGACCCAGTCCACTTGACCGAGACCTAGTTAGGGGAAATAACCAAGACTAACCATGAAGTTTATTTTAAGACATCCAATGGACCAAATCTAATTGAAAATGGTCATGGAAAAATTTTAGAAGGCTATTGACTTAGTCATACTCATTTGGTTAAAGTTTAGCAAATTTTGGCATGAACCTTGATTCCCATAGAACCGTCGATCGTGTACAAATATAAATGATTTCCCCAATTAGGTGACATCTATGTTAGTCTCATGATTTCCTTGGATGAGATTTTAATACAAATCAATTAATGCGGGGATAAATCATTGGACAAGTGTCAAGAGGCAATTGAGACTTTTAGAATCTTCCATAACCTTTTACCATAGTTTATCCTTATCCATTATATGCCACATGTCAATTGGGGGGGGGTGAGAGAGAGAAAACTTGCTTCTCAAGTAGCTTGGCAAAAATATGTAGGCACTCATTTAAGGGCTTTGGGCATTAGTTAATTAATGACTTTGATGAATCATCAACTTAGGTGTCCTCTAGAATCTTAGGTGAATCTTAGGGCATGATGGCCTAGATTAAAGCCTTGATGAACAAGGCAAGAACCAACTAATTAGAAGAAGACATTTGGCATTGAAGGGGCTTATGTGTCCCTTAGGCGCCATAGGCAATAATTGAAAGTGCTAGTAAGGACACCTAGAGGGGGGTGAATAGGTGTAAAAGCAGATTCTATAAAATGCAGTGAAAACTTTTACTTTCAACTTGAATCTGAATAATAACAGACTTTTGAAACTGAGTCTGAAGAGCAGCAGACTTTGAGCGAGATCAGACTTTAGTAGTTAAATAGAACTACGAACAAAATAAAGAGATTTAGAGAAGAGAATAAGAACACAAGGTTTATAGTGGTTCGGCTTAGATCAAGCCTACGTCCACTCTCCCACGCTAACAGCCTTTTTGGCTGGATTCTACTATGCAATCAACAAGAGATTACAACTTTGAGTGCAAACACTTAGTAGTAGATCACACTATCTCACTAAGTCACTCTTTTGGTATTTCTCTCATAATCACAATCGTTTAAGCTCACAAGAGACAAGTATATGATCGAAGGTCGCTCAGACTTTGGAATTATAAATTCTACGCTTCGTCTCTTACTTGCGCATCAGTCCTTGATCTCCTTAAATACTCCTTCACTTCCAAACTAGCCATTGGACAGTATCTCGAGGATCGTCTTCCAATCTACCCATTGGATAGATATGTATCTAGAAGATTTGGTAGTCATTGAGTGACAAAAGTAGAATCCCAAATTGATTTTGATCGCCCATACAAACAGAATCTTGGTTTCCATAAGTAGAGCTTCTCCGTAAAGAAAGTTCTTGTCTTCAAGATCTGATTGTCAATAATTAGATTGAGTCAATCAAATCAATCTTGATGTGGAATCCAAACCAGATCACTAGCCATTATATGATTGTGGCTTTTGTTACATTTTGTCGAATCTAGATGTAAAGTCTAAGAGTAATAGACTTTACAATCTGACTCTGAGTGTAATAGACTTTATAATCTAAGTCTGAACATATTATGCTTTTGAACAGATTTAGCTTTAAGGTCAAAACACCGTCTGAATAAGTTCAACTTCAGTATAGAGTCTGTCTTCTGGTTCTTCATTCACGTTCAGTCTAGAATTTATCGAGTTGGCAATATTCAAACTTTGACACGAAGTCTAGAAATCTTTAGAATATACTTTTGACATGTGTTTCGTTCAGTCTTTTGGTTCTTCCAAGTATATACTTTGATAATATCCTTTACATGTTCTATCATCTGCATAGTCTATTACTTAACCATCAAACATATTAGTAGCCTTTGATTTATTTTGTCATCTTCAAAATATCATAAGGGATTTCCTTAACAATCTCCCCTTTTTGATGATGACAAAACAATCTCTGAATATGCAGATGTGTAATCACACTTTTAAAGATAATAATAAATCAAGGCAATCTCAAAGAATAAGGTAATTCAAGACAGTAAATAGATTGAGCATATAATTATATATGTAAAGATAATCGCAGCTCAATAAATATCAACATATATGCATATTTATATTATCTCTCCCTTTTGTCACATTCAAAAAGCGATAACAATAGAAATAGTATCACGTAGAGAATATAAAATGATAACAAATATCTTGCATGAAACACAATTTCCAAAAATTAGCTTTTATAAAGTAAATCGAATATTAAATATATGCAATATAGCTCACTTCGATCATATATATCAGCAAATATCCAATAAAAATCACGGACGCACTATAGAATTCACTTTACCGCCTTTGTCATAATAAAATGATAATAAGAGATTTGTTGATGACAAAAGGTAATAAATGATGCACTAACCGGATTTTGTAGATCTTAAATTCTAACACATTTACCTTTTCCTTCCTTCCATAAGAAGATCACAATCAATTCACGTTGAATAGAATATGTTTCCAGTATTTCCTTTGTAGCGACAACATCCACAACGATCACTTGCATTTTGAAATTCAAGGCAAAAATTTATTTTCTTAAATCAAGCTCGTCTCGAATTCAACCTGCGTAAACTTAATGAACTTTTTGCACAAATAAGCTATAATAATAGCAACATAATATATAATGACATTTCTTTAAGTAAATTGAATATTATCAAATATTTAATTTCAGAGCTACTCAATCTTTCATACAACACATAAGGGATTTCCTCAATAATTTGTAAAAAAACTTTGAGCCTCCAAAAAATAGTACAGAATCTCCATAATTTTCTAATCGAGCTTTCCAAAATTCATATGGAAGATTCTATTGTGACTTACAAATTCATATAATAATCCTTGCAAAAATATCACGTAATATCTTCCTTTGATTTACATATCAAACTTGCTAGATATAAGATATCTTTTATGAATATAGCAAGAATATCCATAAATATGCAATAATATCTTTCGAGATCAAAGGGATTTCCTTGAGCATAAATCTCAAAAATATATTATCGATTCATTTTGCAAAAAGAAAGATGATATTTCTATCACGTGCCTAATCAAGTAAAATATTGCAATGCCTTATATTTATGAGAAGAAATACCTGCAATATAAATGATATATTATTCAAAGGCAATCATCTATAATCTTCATAAAATCGAGTAAAAATTTCCAAGGCAGGATGATAAAAAATATTCTCTTACCCATGGTATATGTTTGAAATATACCATTGAAAAAATAAAATAAAATCATTACCAATCTTTGTAGAAGATATTTTTCTGATTGCACCAAAATCTGCATAGATTCACGATCGTTCTTCCCTTATAGAATTTCCTGCAATCAATTCATTTCCTTTTTGGTATCCATCAATTTGGATCATTCCTTGACGTTAGAGCAAAATAGAAAATCTCCATAAACAAATATTCTTTCTTAACTCATCATAACATGTTTTTTACGGAAAGAATATTATGCACAATAATATCTTTGAAAAGGAAATTCTCACTTGGTCGATAAAATCAGAGAGAATAAAATCCTTGAGTATCTAAGAATATCTTGCATCAACACGTAAAACAGATTTTCACTTTGCAAAATATAACTAAATCTGAAAGTATTAAATTAGACAAAATAATCTGAATTATCTCAAATAATCACACGTATTAAATCAAATCTCAACTCACGAATCACAAAAACAAATCATACAATTCTTTCTTCAATAAAACAAAATATGATCATTATAAAATCTCAATCAACCAAGGATATATCGAATATCAAGTATAATAAGAAATTTTAAATTGTATACTCAAACCAAATTGAGAATAGAAAAAAAAAATATACATTCCTTACTAAACTCTCCTTCTTCTCTTCCTTTATTTTCTGCAAAAATAACTCATTTTTTTCTTTGGTACCCATTTTTCTTGGGTCCATTAGAGTTAGTAGAATATGCTATTTTTACCAAATCTTTCTTAACAAGTCTCGATAATTTAGGACATTCTTTCTCAAAGTGTTTTGAATCTCCACAATTTGAACACTTGAGGGCATTTCCACCAATAGGTTTTACAAACACTTTTTGAAAATGATTTTTGTAAAATGCCTTTGAGGTCTTTGTCTAAGTCTCTCCTTGACTTTAGGAAAATTAATTAGAAAATCACTTTCCTTATTGAAACCAAGTCCCGACTTATTATAGTAAGATACTTGTATAGAAATGATATGCCCTAATGTTTTTGAACCATTTGAAAATTCTTTCTTCAAAGAATCATTTTCTTTGATAAGTAAATCTTGACTTTCTTTTGTTTGTAAAAAATCTTTTTGCAAAATTTCAAAACTTTTTTTTTTTTTGAGAAAGATCCTGTTGCCTAAGCCGAGAATTCTCTTTTTTAAGTTCGGAGATCCTTTTAAAAGAAGATTTGATATTTAAGCATAGCTCATTTATATACTTTGAAACTTTGATAGGAATTTTTGAATTGCTTACCTAGATTTTCTCATCGGATTCTGAGTCTGTGTCTAAGTTAGACTTTGATTCTGAGTCTGTGTCTAAGTCAGATTTAGATTCTAAATGTGCTATCAAACATATATTTCCTTGCTCATCATCTTCTTTCATTGTTCTTGTCTGCCCATTCTACTTGTATTGTCTTCTTCTACTGAATTTGCTTCCTTTTCTACTCAGCTTTTTGAATTTCTTCATCATAAAAGAAAGTTTTTCGCCGTCCATGTCATTTTCTGAGTCTGTAGCATCAGAATCGGCGTTAGATATACTTCTTACCTTCCGGATCTTCTTCGTTGATTTGTTCCACTTCGTAGGATTGAAGAGTGCCAATCAATTCATCAACGGAAAGTGGCATAATCCTTTGAGTCTCTCGGATCAAAGTCTTGACATGGTTCCAATCTTTTGAAAGACCTCGCAAGAGTTTGTAGACCTTCATTGGAACAGAAATTGGTTGACCTTGATATGCCAATCTATTTACAATTTCTATTAAACGATTGAACATATCTCCAATCGATTCTCCTAGCTTCTTCTTGAAGGATTCATATTGGCCAAGCAGGAAGTTTACTTTTGTCTCTTTTACACATCAGTCCCTTCATATGTAACATGAAGTCTATCCCATACTTCTTTTCTTGTTTCACATGAAGAGATTATGTTATATTCAGTAGGAGACAAAGCACAATATAAAAAATAAATGGATTTTGCATCAAAAGCTTCTCTTTTGGACATCTCCGTTTAAGACATAAGAGCAGGGGGTTTTGTTTCTTTGTCTTTACTATTCTTATTTGATGTAGACGCAGTAGTGGGATTGATTCCTTTTTCCACAACATCCCATTGCAAGGGATCTCTGGATCTTAGGATTGCTTTCAATTTGTTCTTCCACACGTTATATTCATTTCCATCAAAATATGGTGGCTTGGTGTTGCTTTACCCTTCCATAAGTCCTCGTGCCAAGATACTAGCCATAGAAGATCTTTAGCTCAAAAGTAAAAATACTTTTATAAACCGAGCACTTGGCTCTGATACCAATTGAAAGTGCTAGTAAGGACACCTAGAGGGTGGGTGAATAGGTGTAAAAATAGATTCTACAAAATGCAATGAAAACTGAGTCTGAAGAGCAGCAGACTTTGAGCGAGATCGGATTTTAGCAGTTAAATAGAACTACGAACAAAATAAAGAGATTTAGGGAAGAGAATAAGAACACAAGGTTTATAGTGGTTCGGCTTATATCAAACCTACGTCCACTCTCCTACACTAACAACCTTCTTGGCTGGATTCCACTATGCAATCAACAAGAGATTACAACTTTGAGTGCAAACACTTAGTAGTAGATCACATTATCTTATTAAGTCACTCTTTTGGTATTTCTCTAACGATCACAAACGTTTATGCTCACAAGAGACAAATATATGATCGAAAGTTGCTCAGACTTTGGAATTATAAATTCTACGCTTCGTCTCTTACTTGCTCATCGGTCCTTGATCTCCTTAAATACTCCTCCACTTTCAAACTAACCATTGGACAGTATCTCGAGGATCGTCTTCCAATCTACCCATTGGACAGATCTGTATCTAGAAGATTTGGTAGTCGTTGAGTGACAAAAGTATAATCCCAAATTGATTTTGATCGCCCATACAAACAGAATCTTGGTTTCCATAAGTAGAGCTTCTCCATATAGAAAGTTATTATCTTCAAGATCTAATTGTCAATCAATTAGATTGAGTCAGTCAAATCAATCTTGATGTGGAATCCAAACTAGATTACTAGCTGTTATATGAATTGGGGCTTGTGTTACGTTCTATCGAATCTGGATGTAAAGTTTGAGAGTAATAGACTTTACAATCTGAGTCTGAGTGCAATAGACATTATAATCTGGGTCCGAACATATTTTGCTTCTAAACAGATTTCGCTTTAAGGTTTGAACACCGTCTGAATAAATTCAGCTCCAGTATAGAGTCTATCTTTTAGTTCTTCATTCACGTTTAGTCTGGAATTTGTCAAAGTTGGCAGACTTCTGATGTAGAATAGACTTTAACAGTAAAGTCTGGCAATCTTCAAACTTTGACACAGAAGTCTAGAAATCTTCGTAATATACTTTGGACATGTGTTTCCTTCAGTCTTCTAGTTCTTCCAAGTATATACTTTGATAATATCCTTTACATATTCTATCATTTGCATAGTCTATTACTTAACCATCAAACATGTTAGTAGCCTTTGATTTATTTTGTCATCTTCAAAATATCATAAGGGATTTCCCTAACAGTAATGAGCCAAGAGTGAGCCTTGGAGGATAAGCAAATAGGTAGACTAATCAAAATTAAACACAAATAAGCATAGGCACCAAGTAAAGAGGCTAGATAGGCCAACTCGTATCTTAGGCTTAATCATGAGTTTGCATAAAAATCTAAGAGGAAGAGGCCTATAAATAGAAGAATGCATCCTTACATTTTTAAGAGTTAACCATTCTCTATTTTCCTCTCCCTTTCTCTCCCCTCTTTCACACCTTCCTCACCAAGCCGCCTTAGGAGTTGTTCGGTCACCAAAGGAGCATCTTGGAGCTAGGTTCAAAATTTGTAGGTAGACTTTCCTAGCTCTTCAAAAGGGCAATGTGTTATGCATATCGGTTTAGGATCTTGTCATCGCTTGCTTGTGTTTGCTTATATGTTGTGCTTGTTGCGTGTTTTCAGTTACTTGTCTTTTCATCAAGTAAATCATAGTCACGTGTGGGTGTTGACCACACCCGGATGGGGAGGAAAGGTCTTAGCAATTTGGAAATGTGCCGAGGTGGGTGCATGGCCCACACTTGATCGTGGGACAACATTGAAGTGTATCGTTACTTAGGACAAGCATCGAGTCGATGTTGAAGCCAAAGCAAACGATTCCAAGTCAAGAGCACGAGCCCAAATCACATCTGGCATGAGTCTAGTTTAATAGGACCAAAATGTCATTGATTCACTTTGTATGGCACACCTTCGAGCCTTTCGTTTAGCTAATAATTTAAGATAAAAATGGATTGATTGATGTTTAAATGGATGGTTACACGATGGACTTTTACTACTAATTTAGGGTATGCTGGGTCATTGCCTAAGGTAAAGCCCTAAATGCTGTCCCGATATTGAGATCGTGGACAATGCCGGCCTGGGTGAGGCCGATGCCTAGGGTTTGCCCTAGATGTCGTCTTAATAATGAGATCAGGAAGACGCCAGTTGCCAAGGGGGTGACCGATGCCCGATTGATACCAGAAGGGTTGATGGATTTTGAATAACTAACCTGACTGAAATAAACTGGAAGTCCACGTGTGGTCCATGATTGATGCATGTGTGATGTTTGAATTGATGCTTGCACCGATACCAGAATTGAGGCTTGCGAAAGTTGGGTTATATATATATATATATTGTTGCGTCCTTGCATCAATTTGAGCATATGTTTACATCGGGTCACTTAGTGCTTGAATAAGTTTTATGTGATGCATGCATCCCTCTTAGTGATTGGAATGATCGTAAGGCACGGATCTTTGGAGAGCTTGTTTTGATGCACTAACTTCTCATCTTTGATGCTTGAAAGTACATAGTTGATTGAGAGCCCTTCATATGCATAAGCAAGGCAAGGCATGAACCTTGCTATTAACTTGCCATCAACAAGTGGGTGGTGATTTTGTATCTGAGGATCGATGGTGAGACATCCTCCTATAAGAGAATTAGGCATTTCTACTTATTGAGTCATTGACTCACTTTTGTTGTTTTCACCATTTCAAGTATGGGATGGATGAACCAACCCTACCGCCCGTCCGTTCTAGTCTTCCGATTGATATGGTTACTATTGTGATGGATATAATAAATTTAGAAGAGCACTTCACTTACCGAAAATTTATTAACATTGTACGGGTCCAAGAAGGGGTAGACACCTTGGTTCCCCAAGTGTACGAGGCTTGGTGCTCATTTTTATGGGGACGTTTTAGATCCCATCCGAAACCTCATCCTTTTGATGGATCCTACGAGAGCATTGTAGAAGAAAGGGCTTAGGATGGGGGCCATTTTCGGAGGAGCTCGATAGAGGAGCTAGGCTACCCCAACCTTTTAATCATGGATGTGTGGTAATGAAGATAAGTAGCCCAGGACTAAGATGTGCATGTAATCATAATAACTTTTGATATGTGTATATACGTATGGATATATGTTGCTTTTGTTTGCCTGGCTTGTATACATGTTGCCCGACTTCCATGTTTGTTTATGTACGGGGATTGTTTTTTATTTGTTTCCGCATGTGCTTAATCAAAGATAAAATATTTTTGGGATGATCAACATGCCTGGGACGTCGATGCTAACCTGTTAGGTCACTCTCTCATACTAGAATTGTGGCGGGGGTATGGCACCCTACATTGACACCTAGTTTTTAATCAACACATTATTAAATATAAAAACTTGAGATTAGGGTTTCTGATCTCGACAAAGCTTGTTTCTCGAACCAAAAGGGTCTTGCTTTTCATTTCCTTTTTTTAGGCCTATATTTCTAGGTAATTTCATACTCAATTTTAACAAAAACCTAAAAATTAAAAAAGTTGACTTTGAAGTTAACTTTTTAGTCAACCCTTAACCAAAAATCAATCTTGAATCATAATTTGGTTTTTGCACAAAAGACCCCAATTAGTCTTATAAAAGTTTTGAAAAAATTCAAAGTTTTGATCACAAAATCAACTTTTTAGTAAAGAAGTCAACGAAAATGTTAACTTTTTATAAATTGTTTGACAAAAAACTTGAAAATTTTGAAACCTAAAAATTACTTTGTTTTAGCTTTAATTTGACTTTGGTATGAAAATTTCTGTACTAATCGATTTTGAAACTTATTTTCTGATTTTTTCGGTTTTAGGTTCGAAATCGACCAAAAACAAAATTACTTTCACTCTTCGCATATCTAAGTTTCGATTTCTTCATCACATTTGATGTAGAGGTCATCTCATATTCACTCATGTGACCAATTTTTGAGATTTGGCATGTCGGGATGAAGATTGCCAATTTTTAGCCTTAATCATTGGTTCGATTCAATTCTTCATGAGCTGCATGTTTACACTTCCAATCAACTCATTTTCTTAAATAGAATTTAAATCCAAGGTTAATTTTGAGGAATGCACTTGGTAGCATTCTAGTTTGGTTAATTTGGCTTCCTTGAATCCTAGAAATTTGAGCTAATGTGTTCCAATCAAGTTAATTTGACTCCGACCATTCTCTACTAAAATCCAATTGAAGTTATCAATCTTCAATTTGGCAAAATAAATTCTGATTACAAATGTTAGTCTAGCTCACGATCATGATTCAAAAGAAATTGAATAAGATAGGAGTCACTCCTAGCCTCATTTTTAGGGTCAACTAGAAAACCCAATCAAGGGTCCAGAGTTGTCCTTTGATTTCTATGCAACTAGATATTTATGTTCGGGAATATGGGTTATGCTAACATTTCTATAAGTGCCTTTTTGGTATCTAACAATGTGTCGTGTTACCTATGGTGATCATACATGTCTTTTTTACTTTTTTGGGCCAAAAGTCTTAAACTAAGTAATTACGTGTGGATGGTCATTTTCGTGCCATTCTATTCCTAAGAAAGATAACAGAAAGCATGCATTTGAATTTAAAGGACAAGATAGAAAGTAAACAAACAAGTAAAGTGGTAAATCTATTGTGCAATTCTAAAACTTAAAAGAAATGAAAGAAAAAGAAAGGAAAGAACCCATAACTCGTCGGATGTTTATACAATTGAATGAACCCGAGACATATGTCGAAGATGAATAATACAAAAATATGGTCAGAATGGACATCAACCCTCCATCGTCTCTAAGTCTCAAGGAATCTCCATCTTTAGGGCTAATCTAATCTTAACATAAATCTAGGCTCAATGGAAAGAAACATGCATGCGTGACAAAATAGTCCAAAGCACAACATAGAATCAAGATCAATCAATCAAATAAAACAAGGTTCGAAATTAATCAAATTTGGGCCTTAGGGTCAACCTGTACAATCCATGCATAGGTCTTTCTAGACACCTATCCAATTCATTTTCACGACTTATAGCCATTATTGACTGTTTGTGTTTTCGCATGGCCAATAATGCTTATAAGTCCCTAAAAAGCTATTCTATATGCATATCTAATATTTTCCCTCGGTATCAAGCATCACACCAACATACATATAAAATCCACATGCATTAACATGAATTAAACACATAGATAGGCTTTTTAAGCCTTATTTCCCACCCAATCAATCAAGTGAGTGAACCGTCAGTGGGTCACTTATTCAATAGGCGTGTGTCAATCACAAACACAAGCATTTCTAATAAATAACATATTTTCATGCATGATTGAGCCATGTGATGCTTCAAATGATAAGTTTGAAATTTTGAGAAAGGAAAATAATTTTTTTGGATAAAGGCTCATCTTGGCTATGGAGTGTATTTCATTGACAGGGCTAGTTTGGTGGACATATCATGCACTCACAAACATTGTAGGTATTTTAAATACAATGGAAACTTTGATAATCTCAATGTCAAATCGAACATTGGAAAGATTTTGGAAAAAATTCATGACAAGGAATATCCTGACTATAGAACACACTCAAATGTCTAAGTCAGTCTAGGGCTTGCATATCATGCACTCATAGACCTCATAAACATTTTAGATACGGTCTAAAACCATGATAATTCCTATTCCAAAGCATAGTACTTGAAAGATTTTAAAGCATTCAAAATCAAAAATATCACATGGACCAAAGCCATTTTGATGCACAAAGAAGGGCATTTCCAATCAAGATTGAAAAAAATGTGATCAAAATGTCAATTCATTTATTGACACCTTTTGACAATAAGGATCAAGGGATTCAAAATAAATTTCATGAAGATGATATGATCTAATTCCATGGACACACTAGCCTAAAAAAATCTAGACAAACAATTTCAATGAAGGATTACAACATATTGTTCTAGACAAAGGACATCAAATCAACCAAATTGAATGGCACTCATTGATGAATTGCAACATCCTGAATTTTAGGTTCTGTTTTCAATTGACTATGTTGGGCTTTTCATCGATGTGCCTGTAGTTCTTTTCTCTAAGTTGACCACTCATGAGATAACTAGTTTATCAGGTGAAGCCGTTAAGGAATCTAAACGCAATAGACTTGAGAATTCGACCATGAATCGACTATTCGACCGTGCTAATCTGCAAAGGTCATTACGGTATCATCAAAATCGATCAGTGACCAGAGATAGGTTGATTTGATAGAAGTATGTGATTAGGGTGTGGGTGATTCGATCTAATTGCAAAATTTCTGTCGAATAGCATTAGACCAATTTTTCTGTCATTTCTATACCCTATGCTTGTATTTGAAACCTCGAGATTTTTACGACAATCAAGAGTCGCTAATGTGTCAAAGATGTACAATGTGGCTTGAAAATAATCGACCACGGGTCAATTGCACAAAAAATTCCTAAAAGCTACTCGGTAGGTTAGGTCACGCTAACCTAATAGTGACTGTTGGGCCCATTTTTAGGCTCGTCCGGACCTGGCTTGGTGTCGCCACAGGTTGGTTTGTTGCCCGTCTTTGGGCCACTGTTGCCGTGGACTCACTAGTTCACAAAACCGGTGAGTTTACTTGCTAAACTCTACTTAGGGAATTAATGATGCTTAAGGGGTGATTAGTTTAGGCTGAATAGGGATTATGTGGTTAGTTAGTGTAGATTAGTGGTTTAATTATCCAATTGTGCATGTTAGGTGGTTAGAATAGACTAATTAGGGACTAGATAGGTTGTGCTATTTATTGGTGACTGAAATTTCATGCTGAGTGCAATGGTGTGCTTAATTTCTACAATTGAGTGTTAAATTGTGCAAATTGAGTGGTGATTGTAATTTTGAGTATTTAATTCAAAATTTGAAAATTTTGGTAATTATTCGGAAATTACTGAGTGTCGGGTTTTAACACCCAAAATGGTTTTAAAGACTATATCAAATAGTGGGATTTTAAAAGGAAGGGTATCAATTTTTCTGGTTCGAATTGATCGTGTACTCACACACGACTATTTTACCGTGTGTTTTTAATACGAAGAAAATAGGCCAAGTACGTTATTTTAATTGGGACATTTGGATGCAAAGCACGATATCTTGGTCAGAAATTGGGTGGGTGCATGAATGGTTATGAGAACCCGTCCTGAGTTGTTGAGTTGGACATGCCCCTATATGGGATGCCTTATCAATGGATGCCAATCGCAATAGAGGCTGGGCCAATGCTCCTTTATGGAATGCCATCGAAGTAGTAACGTTGCTGTTCTCGATGGGGCGAGACAATGCCTAGTTACACCAAAAGACTGCCGAACATTGAGTAGGCCATGCCCGTGTGTGGCCGTGATTAACAATTGGAACGCATGTTGAGTGAAATTGACGCACCGGATTATGGGACAAAATTGTGTGGCACAGAATGGGATGTGTCATAATGATTTGGCCCTATAATTGGGACCCTTGTGGCTATTTGAGAGATGAATTGTGGCGTTCCAATTAACTGAATGTGAATACTGCCTATGTCTGTGATAGGAACTGTATTAACTTGCAGGAATGATATGAAACGAGGTAAGTCTCTGTGATTGTGTGATTACGTGGTTAGTACGCCCTAGGCATATTTCCTTCCTAGTTAGGGTTTAGGGGATGAACTTGCTGAGACATTGTCTCAATCCGTTGTGGGCTCATTTCTTTTCAGGTCCTTAAATGGAGCAACATCACATACGTTATGGGGTTCCAACATTCCTATTTCCCAGTTCCTAGGATTGACCTGACCCGTGAGCTTGTGGAGTCCACTGTTTGGGTTGATGAGGGTCTACCCTACCTAGTACCTCATCGTTTCAAGGCGTGATACCTTCATAAGCCCGATGGGAGTCAGGAGGGTCCTATAGGTGGTTTTAACAGGCCTCCCGTCGAGACAGGGCAATGGAAGATAGGGCACCCTTTGGACATTGACACCCTTGATGGTGCCGTGGAGGACTCAGAGCCAAGGACTTGATAGTCTAGAGTTTAGAGTCTCCATAGCCCCTTTTTGATCTAGACTTCTGTATATAAGTATTCTATAGAGCTTTGTATATGACTCAGTGTATACATAAAAGCGTGTTTTAGTTGTGAATATGTTTTCCTGCTTTTCTATCCCATGCTGGTTGTTATTAGGGTTTTTAATTCACTTTCGCATGTGCAATAAAATGAATAGGTCGGCGATGTGTTTTGGGATGTCGCAATTTAATCAACCACCGAAGGATGTGGATGCGCTCGAGGATCGGGGTGTGACATGATCTATCTCTAAAAAAATTACACAGTATGCATAACATGATGTGGAGTTACTTTTGTGAAGAAAGTTTCCTTAAAAGAGCTAAGCATGATTTTATAAAAATCTAATAATGTTCATCAACGCATTAGGAATGTCACACCCTGATCCTCGAGCACGTGTCATCCATCGGTGGTTGATAAAATTGTGATGTCCTAGGACATGTCGCAGACCCATTCATTTTAATACGCATGCGGAAGCGAAACAATTACCCTTAACAACAGCCAACACGGGATAGAAAAGTAAGAAACAAATTCACAACCAAAACACTTTTATAAACAGCCTGGTTTATATACAAGACTAGTCTAAAGACAAAAGTCTACCCAAGCAAAAAAGCCTACAAGTCCTCTAGGCACTCGAATCCCCAACCAAAATCTCCGAGGTCTCTTGGCGACTTGGGTCCACCACCTGACCAACAGGAGGGTCAACTGTACCATCGCCAAGAGCAACGTCTACTACGGCAGCTAGGACATCATAATCCTGTAGGGGACCCTCTCTATGTCCATTGAGCCTGTGATGATACCATGCCCTAAATTGATGGGGTACCCTTTGAGGTAAACCCTCATCAACCTAGACGATGGTCATCACGAGTTCAAAGACTCAGACCTCGTTGCCCCTGGGAACAGGGAAATGAATAACCAACTCGGAAATCCTCCTAGGCTGCCCGAAACGTTCCGAAGGAACTGCCATCTAAGGACCTGAAAAGATTAAGCACACGATGGGATGAGACAATGTCTTAGTAAGTTCACCCCCTAAACTCCGACTAGGAAGGAAATACGCCTAGAGGCAGTCTATGCATATGAGCCGAAAGACTTACCTTGCCTTAGTTCCTTCCTGCATGTCGGTACAGTTCATAATCTCAACCACTCAATTAAATCCAATCGATTCGATACAATCGATACCATCCTTCAATCAATACCATCTATCCATTCAATCGATACCATCTATCAATTCATCGATACGATTACTATTCACACAAGCTAAAATATCTGGTTATAGCTCTCACAAGCTGCTATATAGATGGTAGCTCACACAAGCTGATATATATCATAGCTCACCTAAGCTGATATAGTATATTGCTCTCATAAGCTAACATATCAATAATGCCCTCACAAGCTGATTATTCAATGCTCTCAGAAGCTGACATATCAATAATGCTCGCACAAGCTGATGATTCAATGCTCTTAGAAGCTGACGATTTAATGCTCTCACAAGCTGATGTACGATAATGCTCGCACAAGCTGACGTTCAATAATGCCCAATATGGCATTCAATTGCATAAACTAAACACACCATTGCAATCAACATGAAATTTCGGTTGCCGGCTATCCGCTTAATTTTCAAAAAATAAATAAATAATTAAATAAATAACAAAAAATAATAAAATAAATATAATTAATTACCAAAACTGCAAACTTATGCTAGAAATGCCTAATTATCCACCCGAACGGGTCGGAAAATTTCCGAACATATCTAGATACATAGCACAACTTATCTAGTCTCTAATTAGGCTATTCTAACCACCTAACATGCACAAACAAATAATTAAATCACTAATCCACTCTAAATAACTACCTAAACCATACTTAGTCTAAACTAATGACCCCTTAAACATCATTAACTCCCTAAGCAGAGTTTAGTGAGTAAATTCACCGATTTAGCAATCCGGTGAGTCCATGACAACAGCGACGTGGAGACGGGCAACAAACAATCCTATGGCAACACCAAGCAGAGAACAGACAGGCCTAAAAATGGGCTTTGAATTCTGAAAGCCCTTGTTGGCTTTGGCTACTGACCTTGGGCAGAAGGAGTTGGCGCGGGGTTACTGGCTGGGCTGAAACAACCAGGAGGGCTGGTGGGCGGTTGTAACGGGCCAGGCGGAGCAGCTGGATGGTGGCTAGGTAGCTTGAGGGATGGCGAGGTGGCTCGGGACAGGCAGGACAACGAGTAGGAGGTGAGGACTGGCGGGGCGACGCGTGACGGGCTTAAGCAGTGCGAGCGGTGGCTCCAGTGGCTCGACGGGTGTACGACGGGCTAGGATGAGGGGCTACCGATTTTCTTTGGTTTCTCCAAGCTTCAAGAGTGGTCTGAAAATGGAGAAAAGCAAGCTGCTGAAGAAGAAGAAGACAGCTGCACTTGGAGGGGCCCAAAATGCCTAATTATCCCATAGTTTTATCATTGCTTGGCCCCCACTTGTCTTGGCTGTCATCCAAGCCAACTTGCTGCCCACAATCTTCCCCTAGAAGCTTTAGATGTGGTCCTTAATGTTGCACCCCAAGGGACCTACGAATTTCGAACCAAACTGCCCCAAATTGAATTAATTCCCCTTCTAATTAAACTCAATTTGACATATACAAATCCAACCAAGGTGTCCTCGTCAAATACAACATTTTTCCTCACCAATTGAACCAACTTGAATCCCAAAAACGCGACCAAAAACGGTATTCTGATTATCCCAGTAAAAAAATGACCCTACTTTGAATTTTCGCCAAAAATCTCGGTTTGCAGAAAAATCTTTGGATGGTGAGGCGACGGTCCTAAAATGGATTGTGACATGACATAATTTTTCAATTTCTGAAATCGAGTTCAATTTCACGGTTAATTTTAACTAAGCGAGATTTTAGTATAACCTAATCTACTTGGTAGCTTTTAGGAATTTTTAGTGCAATTGACCCGTGGTTGATTATTTTTGAGCCACATTGTACATCATGGACACATTGGCAACTCTGAGTTATCATGAAAATCTCGAGGTTTCAAATGCAGACACAGGGTACCAAAACAACAGAAAAATCAGTCTAGTGCTGATCGATGAGAATTTTGTAGTTAGGTGCAATCACCCACACTTAATCACATGGCTCAGTCGAGTTGACCTATCTCCGATCTCTAATCGATTTTTAACTGTGTCGTAATGACCCTTGCAGACTAGCACGGTCTAGTAGTCGATTTCTGGTCAAATTCTCAAATCTATTATGTTAAATTCCCTTAACGGCTTCACCAAATAGACTAGTTATCTCGTGAGTGATCAGCTCATAGAATAGAACTATGGGCGTGTCGATGAAAAGCCCGATTCATTCAATTGAAAACAGAACTGGAAATTCATAATGTTACAAGGAAATTGCCAAATTAATATGACATCATATCATTGCAACTGAGCTTTGACCTATCAAACAAGGTGTAAAAATCATGAAAATTCATAACAACATGTCCAAAGAGAGAGAAACAAAGTTTATTAAGGGACCAATTCAAGAATCCCTAGAAGGGTTCGGGTTCGATCGAAGTCAATTTGGTGCTCTAAAATTGAGGTTTGTGAAAGTGTATGCATTAGTCATTAACAAATTAGAATGCAAATATGCATTATTAAGTATTAAAATAACTCATGCAATGCACAAACGACATAAAAATCATACTCGATCAAAATTAGATGCAACAATTGATTGGTGTAAACATCTAACCCTAAGTCAGCATGCGAAAGTGTCATATGAGTTACTGACAATGCAACAAGATTAAAGACTATAATAGCATACTTGGTGATTTCAATGTGCAACTAGCCTAATTGCAGTATGATTTTCACATACCAAATGGAACTCATTCATGACAAAACACAAATGCATACGAAGCTTGCATTGTGCACTTTAATAGTTAAGATACATCAACATGAGATTTGGTCTCTAAGGGATCCAAATGAGCATGGTAAAGTATGCACATAACAAGGCCTTAACTTAATCTCAACATGACTGAAAATGTTCGATCTAGGTCACCTAGAAATGTGCGAAAATCTAATGAAAAATTGGGCATATAGAATGCATAATGGCAAACATGTTTCATTCAAACATGAAAGCCCAATTATGATCACATGAATCATGATGAAAATGTCAAAACAAGTATGTGTTTTCAAACATCCTAATTGCAATGGAACCTACATGCATTCAAACATGCAATTGACATGCCAAATTGTCACGCTCCGAACCCGAAGCATGTGCCCATCCCTCAGTGGTCGATAAAATTTTGCGACTTCCCAAGACGAGTCGCCAACCCTTTCACTGTATTGCACATGTGGAAACAAATAACAAATCCCCTGACAGTAATCATCTTGGGATAGAAAAACATGACAACATATTCACACACAAACATGCTTTTACAAACATATTGAGTCATGTACAAAAGCTTATACCCAAAAGGTTTCAAAAGATTGACTCTCAAAAAGAGGCTATCCTATCTGACCTATACTTCATATCTCCTCAACTCGGCTCCAGGTCCTCCCTCTACGGTCCTGAAAATTTAAGTCCACGACAGGGTGAGATATAAATCTCAGCGAGTTTACACTCTAAGCCCCGATTAGGAGGGTAATACACCTAGAAGTGTCATAAACCCAATCATGCATTCCAATTGATAATTACGCTCCTCTAGGGTATGACCTACTTGAAGTTTAGCGGTCTACTGGCATAACCAGGCATTGTCTCACCCCATTAAGCATGGCTACGTCTCTCAAGGACGACTTTCTCGAAGGAGTATAGGTCCAGACTCTACTGCAACCCAAATCCCATAGAGGGTAATGTCCAATGTAAGCGCATGGGATGGGTTCTCTTAACCAACACACGAAAATTCAATCTCAGCATAGGACACTATGCATTGCACTCAAATGCCTCAATTAAATTAGTGATTCTGGCCTATTTTCTCCTTATTAAAAACACCCAGTTAAAATAGTCGTGTGTGGGTACACGATAGGATTGGACCCGGAAAATTCATAACCTTCTTTTTAAAATCCCATTGGTTTATATAGTATATGAAACCATTTTTGGTGCTAAAACCCGACACCCGATATTTTCTGAATAAATATCAAAATTCACAATTTTTGGAATAATTGACCAAATATCCAATCAACACTCAATTGGCACAAATTAACATCCAGTTGCATAAATTGAACACACCATTGCAATCAGCACGAAATTCCAGTCACTGGCTATCCCGGTCTAATTTTCAGAAAATAATTAATAATTAAATAAATTACCAGCAATTGAATAAATTACAAAATAAATAAATTAAATCACCCAATTAAATTAACCGTAAACTAACCTGCCTAATTAATCAGACTATTAAATAGATCTAACCATTCTACCTCATTTAATCTAATTACACTAATAAGATAAGCTAACTAATTCCTAACTAAATCCACCTAATAATTCTAATTGAACTAACTAAATAACTAACTATATACTTACTCTAACTAAACCATCCTAAGCTTAATTAACTTAACTAACCCACTAATGAGCTAACTAATCCACCTCTAAGTGTCATTAACCTTCTAATTAGGGATTAGAACACGAACTCACCGGTTTAGCGCGAAAACCGATTCCCGATGACGGCGGCGCGACAGTGGCGGAGATTTGGGCTCACAACAAGGCCGAGGGAAGCTTGGACCGGCTTAAATCGGCCACAGAAGCTCACGGGCCGAACCAAAATCGTGAGCTACTGCAGGGATGCTTTGGTGGATTGAAGTCAGCATGAGGAGTCCACTTCGGTGAAGGGATGTGCCCCACATGAAGATGACAGCGAAGTCAGCAATGTGAAGAAGGAGGAGAGAGGAACGACATGGAGAGAGCTGCATCGAGGGAAATGAGAAAGAAGCAGTGACCATGGGTAGCAGCTAGCGTTGCTCGGTCAAGAAGATTGGAACAAAAGGTGCAAAGTCCACAATTTATCCACTTAATTAATGGCTTGTCCCCCTAATTCTTTCTAGCTTAATTTCTATGAATTAACGAAATTGATGCCAAAAATGCAGCCCCCTTCCATGGTTTCGAATTTCACTCAAATAATCTTCAATTTCTTCACCAATTCTCCAATTTGAGGTCCAAATTTATTGAAGAAAAAGCCAACAAAATTTCTACAAGTTCCCATCAGCAATTAGCTCGGTAAAGAGGCCAAAATTCCCTTCAAATGAGCCCATATGAATTTCCGTTATTTTTTGAATGGCTCGAAACAATTTTCCGTAAAAATCTCATATTCGCCAAAAATTCTTTGGAGGATGAGTCGACATTTCTAAAATAAATCGTGACATGAAAGAACTTTTAATTTTTGAAATAGGGTTCAATTTCGCGGTTAATTTCAATCTAACGCAATTTTAGCATAACATAACCTACCGGATAGCTTTTAGAAATTTTTAGTGCATTTGACCCATGGTCGATTATTCTCGAGCCACATTGTGCATCTTCGACACATTGGCTACTCTCGATTGTCGTGAAAATCTCAAGGTTTTAAATACAGACATCGAGTACAGAAATGACAGAAAAATTGGTCTAGTGACGTTCAACGACAAAATTTACATTCAGGTGGAATCACCCACACTAATCTCATATCTCTATCGAATTGACCTATCTCCGATCTCTGATCAATTTTTGACGGTGCCATAATGACCCTTGCAGATCAACATACTCGAGCAGTCGATTCCTAGTTGAATTCTCAAGTCTATTGTATTTAGATTCCTTAACAGCTTCACCACATAGTCTAGTTATCTCGTGAGTGATCAGTTTAAAGAATAGCACTATAGGCGTGTCAATGAAAAGCCTGATTTTTTAAATTGAAAATAAAATCTGAAAATTCATGCTGTCACAACTCTTCTCCTCTTATAAAAATTTCGTTCTCGAAATTTAAACAATTACAAATCTTTAAACAAAAAGGTGGGGTACAGTCATCTCATCGATTCCTCAATTTCCCATGTTGCTCCCTCTGTGCCGTGGTGTTGCCAGACCACTTTAACCAATGGGATCGTCTTGGTGGGCAGAACCTGCTCCTTGCATTCCACAATCTAAACCGGTCTTTCCACGTACGACACCCTATTGTCCACTTCTAACTCTTCAAAATTTAGCACGTGAGTCGGGTCAAGCTCATACTTCCTTAACATCGACTTGTGAAAGACGTCATGCACTTGTGCCAACCTTGGTGGCAATGCAAGGCAATACATTAGGATACTGATTTTTTCCAGAATCTCAAAGAGACCTACATATCTCAGACTCAGTTTTCCTTTCTTACCAAAACGTGAAGTACCTCTCATTAGTGACACCTTCAGAAAGACATGCTTAGTATCTTGGAACTCTAAAGGCCTTCGACCTTTATTTATGTAACTTTTCTGGTGGCTCTAAGTAGTCTTTAATCTATCTTTGATAATGGCAACTGCATCCACTAACTGCTGGACTAACTCTGGGCCCATGATCTTTCGTTCTCTGACCTCATCCCAACATATTGGTGTTTTCCACGCTCTACCATACAACGCTTCAAAAGGAGCCATTTGAATGCTTTGTTGGTAGCTGTTGTTGTAGGCGAACTCGACAAGGTAAAGCTGTTCCTCTAAGCTTCCCTTGAAATCCAACATCCAAGCTCACAGCATTCTTCGAGGGTTTGAATCGTCCTCTCGGACTAGCCATCCGTTTGAGGATGATAGGCCATGCTATACTGCAGCTTCATTCCTAGGGTAGTCTGCAATCTTTTCCGAAAAGCAGATGTGAATTTTGGGTCTCGGTCTGATGAAATCGTCACCGGCACTCCATGCAGACGAATTATTTGATGCACATACAACTCTGCGTGCCCGTCCAAATCAAGGTTCTTTCATACTGTGATGAAGTGAGTCGACTTCGTCGGTTTGTCGACCACTACCCAAATGGAATCATTACTTCTTTGACTACTTGGTAAGGCTGTCACGGAGTCCATCGTGATGTGTTCCCATTTTTACTCGGGAATCTCGAGAGGTTGCAGAAGTCCTCCCAGCTTACAATATTGTGCCTTTACCTGCTGACACATCAAACACTTGGCGACATATTTGGCGATATCCACCTTCATACCAGACCACCAATAGTGTTGACGTAGATTTTGATACATTTTTGTACTAACAGGATGAATGCTATAACTGCTACGATGAGCTTCTGACAAGATCTCTTCCTTCAGCTCCCATCATCAGGTACACACAATGGTCCTCGAAATCTTAGTGTTCTGTCTTCAGAAATTTGAAAGTTAGCTTTTCTCTTCTTGGTGTCCTCTTGCAGGATTTTCTAAACATCTCAATCTATCGACAGAAGCGTCTTGATTCTGATCTGCACTTCCGGCTCAATTTTGAGGGTAGCCATAACATTCGAAAGGTGGCCTACCTCAAACTTGAAAACCGAATCTTGAGCTCTCTCGAGTAAATTCCACTCCTTGACCATCATATGCGAAATTGAAGACTTCCGACTCAAAGCGTCCGTGGCCTTCTTCATCTTTCCTGGGTGATACAAGATATCACAATCATAGTTCTTCAGGAGTTCCATCTAGCGACGATGTCTCATATTCAACTCCTTTTGAGAGAATAAATATTTGAGACTTTGATGGTCAGTGAAGATTTGGAATATTTCTCTGCACAAATAATGTCTCCAAATCTTCAAAGTGAAAATGATCGCTACGAGCTCTAATTCATGCATCAGGTAATTCAACTCGTGAGGTCTCAACTGACAGGACGTGTATGCAACAACCCTATCATATTGCATTAGCACGCAACCCAGTCCTCTAAACAATACATCACTATAGATCTCGTGTCCTCCAGGACCAAATGGTATGGTCGACATAGGTGCAGTAGTCAGCTTCTACTTAAGCTCTTAGAAACTACACTCACACTTGTATGTCCACACAAACTTTTCTTCATTTTTCAACAGGCGAGTCAACAGTGAAGCTAATGCTGAAAACACTTCCACAAACCTTCTGTAATACCCTGCTAAACCTAGAAAACTTCTAATCTCTGTCACGGTTGTCCACTTTGGCCAACAAATAACTGCTTCAATCTTGGATGGGTCCACGAAGATTCATTTGCCTAAAATCACGTGACCTAGGAAAGCAACATGAGTCAACCAAACTCGCACTTGCTAAACTTAGTGTACAGCGCATGCACCCTCAGAGTCTGCAATACTAATCTCAAATGCCGTTCATGCTCCTCTGGACTTCTCGAGTACACCAGGATATCATCGATGAACACGATCACAAATTGATCCAAGTATTCTTTGAACACTCAGTTCATCAGATCCATAAAAATAGCTGGAGCGTTCGTCAAATCAAACGGCATTACAGTGAACTCATAATGGTCGTATCGGGTATGAAACGCTAACTTAGGTATATCCTATTTCCTAATCCTCGGCTGATGATATCCCGTCGTCAAGTCGATCTTCAAAAATATCGAAGCTTCTTACAACTAATCAAAGAAGTCGTCGATCCTCAGCAATGGATGCTTATTCTTGATCATCACTTGATTGAGTTGACGATAATTGATGTACAGGCATAACGAACCATCTTTCTTCTTTACGAACAGAATTGGTGCTCCCCAAGGTAATGCACTGGGACGTATGAATCCCTTATGCAATAATAATTGCATCTGCACCTTTAGTTCTTTTAACTCAGATAATGCCATTCAGTAAGGAGCCTTAGAAATTGGCTCTATCCCGGGGGCTGGCTTAATCATGAACTCTATCTCTCTTTCTAGCGGCAAACCTAGCAATTCTTTCAGAAATACATCTGGAAACTCTTATACTACCACAATGTCCTCGATCTTCAACTCCTCAACTATTGTATCCACGACAGTCACTAGGTAACCCTGATAACCCTCATCTAACAAATGGGTTGCCTCAAGCGACGATATTAGGGTAATCGAAAGACCTCCTTGACTTCCGATAAACTCGAAACTCTCACCCTTTATCGGGTTAAATCGAATCGCTTTTCGATAGCAATCCATCTTAGTTCGTTGCTAGGTGAGCTAGTCCATGCCAATTATCACATCGAAATAATACATGCCTAGGACTATCAAGTCTATCTTCCCCTCACGCTCACCAATTGCTAACGTGCAACTAGGACAACCCACTGTAGCTAACACCTTATCCTTTAACGGTGTCAATATGCTAATCACTAACTCCAACAACTCAGGAATAAATCCTACCAACTTAATAAACTGTTCAGCTATAAATGAATGAGTTGCACCAGGGTTAAATAAAGTATAAGCAGCGTGGTCGTTCAGTGAAACAATACCTGTAATCACATCAGGCGCATCCTCAGCATGTCCTCTAGTAATGGCATACGTCCTTCCTTGAGCTGGAGGTCTGATCAGTCCACACTACTATGCATTCGGGGGTGCGTATCCTCGATTCTGACCCATCGGTGGTGGTGGCGGCAACTGCGACAGTCCCATCTGTCTCATGGGACAATTCCTAGCCATGTGACCCTACTGACCACATACAAAACAAGCACCCATCCTAGCAAGACACAGGGCTGATCCATGTCGTCTCCCACAAGCACGACACACTGCATTTTAGCTCAACGTTAACTTTCCTATCCCACCCTTCCTATTGGGTGGAGCAGGATATCTTCCTCCAGTCATCGGTCTTTTCCCAAATAAATTTCCATCCCGGTTAGAACTAAACCACGACCCAGATGAGGCGGCTCGTTCGTTCAGGTCTCTCTCTATCAGTTGTGCCCGTTCATACAGGTCGTTGTAATCTTTCAAATTGAACGGCACCAACGGACTTCTCAACTCTTGTCTAAGCCCATCTCTGAATTTTATAGCTCGATCTACTGGGTCTTCAACCAATCTGGGGGCGTACTGCAACAGTTCAACGAACTTTGCTTCATATTGGTTTATCATCATTGCACCTTAGTGGAGGCGTTGAAATTCCGCCATCTTCAACTCTTCGGCACTATACGAAAAGTATTTACTATTGAAGACCTCAACGAAGGTGTTCCACCCTGGAACCACACCTTCCGAAAACACTCTACTTGTGGTGGCTCTACACCAAGTGCTTGTAATCTTCTATAGTTGATAGACTGCAAGGACGACCTTCTCCTCATAGTGCTGCAGCTTTAGGGTCTCCTGCCCTAATAAATCTCGATGGGTTCAACTACAGAAACTGTTCGACCAACTTATGGATGGGCCTCTCTCTTTCAACGACTACGTTCCCAACTAGAACTTCGGCAGGTGCGGTGGCAGGTGTGGCAACGGCTGCGGTAGCAGCAGTGACAACAACAGCAGCATTAGCAGCGGCATTAGCGGTAATAGTAGTGGCTTTAGTAGTGGTGGCTATAGCGGTGGCTGAAGTAATGGCGGCGGTAGCTTAGTTTTGAGCTTGCTGCTCCATACGATTTCCCATCATCTCTAGCACTTGCATGATCCCGTCCATTCTCGGATCACCAAGGGCTACTAACCGAACACCAACTGGAGGTGGTGCTACTCCACTAGTGTTGGCCTCAGCCTGCACTTTACCTCAGCGACCTCGGGTATCGACCCTTGTCAGCGTCCTCCTCCGAGTCACTGATACTATGGTCCTCTTTCTAAGAGTCCTCTACTCTTGATCACTCATATTGTAGACTTTCTACAATACTTGTTCCCAATTCCATACAGAATTAGAAACCGAGTGATCCCCACAAACAATTTACCAAACAGTTATTAATCATATGCATCAGCATAAAAATAGAGGTCATTCCTACTAACTATCCCAAGAACCGATCACACTTTATCACTCCAAACACAAACTTTGCTCTGATACCACTGAACGGGGATGTCACGCCCCAAACCCCGAGCATGTGCCCATCCTCTGTGGTCGATAAAATTTTACGACTTCCCAAGATAAGTTGTCGACCCTTTCATTTTATTGCACATGCGGAAGCGAATAATAAATCCCCCGACAGTAATCATCTTGGGATAGAAAAGCAGGACAACATATTCACACACAAACATGCTTTTATAAACATATTGAGTCATGTACAAAAGCTTATACCCAAAAGATTTCAAAAGACTAACTCTCAAAAAGAGGCTATCTTATCTAACCCACACTTCAGATCTCCTCGGCTCAACTCCAAGTCCTCCCTCTACAATCTTGAAAATTTAATCCCATGACGAGGTGAGATATAAATCTCAACGAGTTCACGCTCTAAGCCCCGATTATGAGGGTAATACATCTAGAAGCATCCTAACCACATAATCACACAATCATAGAGACTTACCTCGTCTTAGATCCTTCCTGCAAGTCAGTACAATTCACATCATAGATATACACAGCATTCATGCTCAAACAATTGGAACGCCGACAACTTTATCTCAACAAAACAAGGGGTCTCGATTATAGAACCAAATCGTTGTGACACATCCCACACCAAGCCACATAATTTTGTCCCATAATCCAGCGCATCTATCTCAATCAGTCATGCATTCCAAATGATAATTACGCACCTCTAGGGTACGACCTACTTGAAGGTCGGCGATCTACTGGCGTAGCCAGGCATTGTCTCACCCCATTGAGCATGGCTACGTCTCTCAAAGACGCCTTTTTCGAAGGAGTATAGGTCCAGACTCTACTGTGACCCAAATCCTATATAGGGTAACGTCCAACGTAAGTGCTTGGGACGGGTTCTCTTAACCAACACACGACAATTCAATCTCGGCCCAGGACACTGTGTATTGCACTCAAATGCCTCAATTAAATTAGTGATCCTAACCTATTTTCTTCATATTAAAAACACCCAGTGAAAATAGTCGTGTGTGGGTACATAGTCAGATCGGACCCGAAAAATTCATAACCTTCTTTCTAAAATCCCACTGGTTTATATAGTATATGAAACAATTTTCAGTGTTAAAACCCGACACCCGGGATTTTCTGAATAAATATCAAAATTTACAATTTTTGGAATAATTGACCAAATTTCCAATCAGCACTCAATTGACACAAATTAACATCTAGTTGCAAAAATTAAACACACCATTGTAATCAGCACGAAATTTCGATGGCCAGCTATCCCAATTTAATTTCTGGAAAATAATTAATAATTAAATAAATTACTAGCAATTGAATAAATTACAAAATAAATAAATTAAAGCACTCAATTAAATTAACCTAAACTAACCGGCCTAATTAATTGAACTAACAAATAAATCTAACCAATCTATCTAGCGCGAAAACCGGTTCACGGCGATGGTGGTGCAACGGCGGTTGAGATTCGAGCTCATGGCGAGGCCAAGGAAGCTTGGACCGGCTGAAATCAGCCACGGAAGCTCACAGGCTGAACTAAAATCATGAGCTGCTGCGGGGATGCTTCAGTGAATTGAAGTCAGCGTGAAGACGGAGGGGAGAGGAACGACGTGGAGAGAGCTGCACCGAGGGAAATGAGAGAGAAGCAGTGACCGTGGGTAGCAGTTGGTGTTGCTCGGTTAAGAAGATTGGAACAAAAGGGGCAAAGTCTACAATTTATCCACTTAATTACTAACTTGTCCCCCTAATTCTTTCTAGCTTAGAATTTCCATGAATTAACCAAATTGACGCCAATAATGCAACCCCTTCCATGGTTTCTGAATTTCACTCAAATAATCTTCAAGTTCTTCACCAATTCTCCAATTTGAGGTCCAAATTTGTTGAAGAAATGCCCACAAAATTTCTACTTGTTTCCATTAGCAATTAGCTCAGTAAGGAGGCCTAAATTCCCTTCAAATGAACCCATCCAAATTTCCATTATTTTTCGAACCGTCCGAAACGATTTTTTGTAAAAATCTCAGAATCACCAAAAATTCTTCGGAGGATGAGTCGACATTTCTAAAATAAATCGTGACATGATAGAACTTTCAATTTCTGAAACCGGTTCAATTTCGCAGTTAATTTCTATTTGACGTGATATTAGTATGAACTAACCTACCAAGTAGCTTTTAGGAATTTTTAGCATTTGACCCATGGTCAATTATTCTGGAGCCACATTGTGCATTTTTGATAAATTGACGACTCTTGGTTGTCGTGAAATTCTCGAGATTTCAAATACGGACACCTGGTATAGAAATGACAAAAAAATTGGTCTAGTGCCATTCGACGAGTAATTTGCAATCAGGTGGAATCACTCACACAATAATCACATATCTTTATCGAATTGACCTATCTGCGGTCTCTAATCGATTTCTTACGGTGTCGTAATGACCTTTGCAGATCAAAACAGTCGAGCAGTCGAATCCTGATCGAATTCTCAAGTTTATTGCGTTTAGATTCCTTTACAACTTCACCAAATAGTCTAGTTATCTCGTGAGTGATCAGCTCAGAGAATGGCTCTATAGGTGCGTCGATGAAAAGCCCGATTTATTAAATTGAAAACAAAATCTGAAAATTTAGGCTGTCACACAAATGGCGATGAAATCATGCAAATCATGTATTGTTGCAACACACACAATGTGTGTTTCAATCTTCATGAGAGCCTAAAGCCACATGAATTCATCTAAGTGCTCAATTTTGCTAAAATACATCTTGGGTTGGTGTAGGGCTAATTGACCTACGTTCAGTTTAAGGTAGTTTTGACTTACCAAAACATATCCGAAAAATCCCAAAAAAAAAAAACATATAGGACATTGTTAGGACAATTTGGAACAAATCTCATAAGACAACTTGCTAAAAAACCAACCATAAAAAGCAGCACAAAATTAGCAAAGTCCAAAGTTAGGCCCAAAATATAACCAAAATTCAACCATAAAAACTGCAAAATCAAGCAAATTTCAAAGTGATTTTTAAGGATCAAATGTCGCCCATTCAGGATGTTCGTGTTAGTTATATGCCCTAAAGCAACCGTGTAATAGTTACATGATAGGGATTTCGGTTGTATTGTCAAATTAATGGCAAAGACTCATTCATTCATTTGTCCAATTATCTATATGAATGATTCCATAAAATCAGTTGTAACTGGACTTATTCTTGAGACGTCAAGAATATGCATGACAACTTCACAGTTAGATTGAATCTTTAAACCGTTCTTAGTTAATGGATTATTGAGTGGGTATTAATGATCATATTGAGACCGATGTGTTCTTAAGGTAATCAAGAGTCATGAGTCATTGAGTATTATGATGCTCGAGTTAGAACACAGGTGTTTGTAGTAGACAAGTTCACTAAATGTGACACACATAGAACAATTGGCAACATGGAAGCTTTTAGCGGGGTCAATGACTAATCGTTTATACTCTGGTCTTGTGTAAATAATCCTTAGATCTGAGGCATAGTGTTGACTTGTATATTGGACGGCTATGGTTCACAGATACACATATTGGCGGCTCATTGATCTGTCTCTATACCTTATGGTCATAACTCGTTCACATACGAAGTTACACGTGTGTGCAATATGGAATCTGTCTACCTGTTACATGCAAGGTACAGTAATGTTGTCCTATGTGATCTAATTATGACACTGCATTGAAATCCCCGGCTAGGGTTGTAACCGAGAATAAATTGTTTATGTTTCGTATAAAATGTAGGTCAATTAGGTTTGTACATTTGATCGAATTGTTGACTTAACAAATATTCCATCGTCTTTGTTCGATTTGGACATAATAAAACATAGGCATTGAATTACACTATAGCCAAAGCTATGTGGCATCCCAAAAATTCAAGACAACCTCTAGAGGAATTAAAGCCCATAATTAGGTAATGAAATTACCTATGGTATATGTTTTAGTCATTAGTTTTCTCTTAAGACTAAGTGATATATGCTTGTGTTCATGAGATTTTAAATTAGATAAATTAATGAGAATAATCTATGCTTGGCTATGCACTTTATAGACTAAGTTCCTATAAATAAAATGTTACAAGATTTTGGCCATGTGAAATTTAGTAATTTAAATTCTTAAAAGAAAGAATAAGAAAGGGAAAAATTGATTTGAATTAGGATGGGCCTTAGGCCCAAGAGTGGACCTTTAATGGTCCAAGTTGGCCGGCCCATTAAAGCCCACAAGAGGGCTGCCGTCGACCATGAAAGGGGGGAGGAGTGGCCGGCCCATTTGCTGGCCCAATTGCTCCCAAAGCCCATTATGCATGAGCCTTGCCAAGTGGCAAAAAGAGGCTTGCATGCATTGGCCCTTGGAGTGGCAAGTAATCATTGCCAATGATGGAAGTTCGGGGGAATAAAAGGGAAAGAGAGAGAGAGAGAGATGGCCGGTTGTGTCATTCGGCCAAGTGAGAGAGAGAGAGAGAGTTGCGAGAGAGAGGGAATCGCCGAGAGAGAGAGTGAGGCCGAGAGAAGAGAAGCCGAGAGGGAGGAGGAGTCGCCTGTCGCCACCCGCATGCCGTCCGTCCGTCGCTGGTGTGCCGTCCCTTTTGCTACTGTTCGTCCAGTCTTTAAGGCAAGTTGGGATTGATTTCCACCCTTGCATGTGTGTCTTGCATGTGTGGTTGAGTTCTCGGATGTTTAGAAGCTAGAAATCGAAGTGCATGAGGTTTGTTCTTGGAGATGCTTGCTGTTTTCGTATGAACCGCCTGAACCAGAATCTTGTGAGAGCCTGCATGCATGTTTCGAGTTTGATTTTGACCTTGATTCCTTCATGAAAGTTGTAGCCAACATCTTAAAATACCACATAAAAAAATTTGGGACAAAATGATGGATATTTAAGGGGTCAAACCTCATCCTACAAAGATACTAGATCTTGAACGATTTCGCTCACCTTTTGGTATATTTGTGGTTGCATGTTGATTTTTACTAAGAATCTCTCTTCAACTTCTTCACGAAACTTGTAGAGAACATCCTAAATACTAGCATACTCAAATTTGATGTAAAATGAGCAAGTGTAGCCTAGTGAATCAACTTACGTTTGAAGATGGTAAATCTGGAAACACGGTACTGGACACCCGAGAATTCTTGGACCCATATGGTGACTATTATTTGGAAATTTGACTTAAATGCCTTGATGAAAGTTGTAGGGGACCTCTTGAAGTAAAACATATCCAAATTTCAGAGGAAAAGAAGAATAATATGGGGGTGAAAACTCGATATTTCGGAGATGACTTCACTGGACATTTCGGTGTGAGAACTAGAAGATTTGTACGACTATACAAAACTATATAAAACGAATCTGTCTTAGAAGTCTGCATAAAAAATATACTTTAGTGTCTTAAATATAACCTGGTAAAATTTCATAATTTTCGGAGGTCGTTCGGGTATTTTAATCGTATTATTTCTAAAACTGCACATACTGTTTCTATCCGAATTGCATGCTGAAATTGTGTGGATTATATCTTCTTGTGTGGAACTCTATTGGGCATGTGTTTTCATGAAATTACTATCTTATTGTCTTGTCTATCACATGCCTTGATTTCATGATTTTTGAGAAGCATATGGATATTTAATTTAAATATTTTCTAAAAATGGTACATGCTGGAATTTTGTAAAAGGCATGAAATATGGACCATTTTAAATAGCATGGACTCCATGAATCGTATTGTTATGGATGATGGTGTCTTGCTGCATGTATGATGATGATTTGAGATGCATGTATGCATTCAAAGGATGAATATGATCTTGATTGCCATCACATCACATGCCATGTTAAATTGAACTATAATTGAAGATGTGAATTGAGATAAATGAGAAGGCCTTCGGAGCTGTGAGCCGACGATGCCTCGGGAGTGTCGGGATGCCTGGCTAGAAGGGTACGGCCGGTTGCCCGGTGGTCATGAATGGCCGGATACTGGAGGGTCTCGGGAGACCAAGTGGTAGCGAGATGCCCGGAGAGTGGGGGAGCCAGAAGCTCGGCATGTTAATTATGCCGAGGGATACCTCGCGATGCTGAATTGGGTGCGAGATTCCTGGCTTGAAGGGTGCGGCCGATTGCCCGGTGGCCTTAAATGGCTGGATGCCGGAGGGGTTCTCGTGATGCTAGTTGGGGTACGAGATGCCCGGAGAGTGGGGGAGCTGGATGGTTTGAATTGTATCTTGGATACATGTGGGATGCAAACATTGGTCCCGGAAATGAGAAATGTGGCGGTCTAAGATGAAATTGGAATTAAATCATGCATGGTGATATATGAATGACATGATGCATGATGATATATGCATGATATGATGATGATGTTACATGCATGGATGGATGGTAATGATGATGGTACATGTGATATGATGATGATGTCATACGCATGGATGCATGGTAAGGATGATGCATATGTGACATGATGATGGTAAGTGTAAGATATGATGGTGATGTCTATATGATGATGATGGTATATGAGGTATGATGACATGTGCATGATGCTATGGTATGTTATGCATGGATACTTGTATGTCAGGTGATGCTATGATTGTGATGACTGCATGACATGATGTATTGAGTGGCTTATTGATCCTTTACCTACTGAGTGGTTGTACTCACCCCTTCGAGGACCAACATTTCAAATTAGTAGGATGCCGCTCCCTGCTATCACGCAGAGCATGTTTTACGGCCTACCTTCCGATGTAGAGGTCGAGTGCGAGGAGTTTGACTGTCCCTCCGTTCCTGGACTGAGGTATATTCGAGTGCGCTTTTTAGTTATGTACGATGCGGGCCTGGCTGGGGGCCCTGTTATCCAGGACTTCATATCCGTCCATGTTCGCCGAGACGGAGTGATGCGTGGGATGTTGCCGCCACCACCGCCTGATGCATCGAGATGGGTGTGAGGGCCCGTGCGTGTCAAGTAGGAGCTGAACTTTTTGGATGCTTAGCCGACACTAGTGATGGGGGATCTTGCACGTTAGTCGTAGTGGGTCGAGCGTTTCTTTTTGGGTTTATGGCCGAGTGTGGCTACATGTCCTGGCCTTACTTTTGATATACCGACCCAAGGAAACCCATCTTAAAAATATGTAAATAAAGTGTCATGGCTTTGTCTTTATTATGATGTTTAGTGGTGTGCAATTGTATCATGGTTGTTGGAGGGGGAGATGGTCATTTTATATTTTGCTTCCACTAATGTCCATGATTTACGACGCTTCTTTTAAGAGATGTAATTACGTGTAACGTTTGGTGCCTGTGGCGACCTAAGGGGGGTTTGGGGTGCCACAAGCTAACAGGTTCATTATGTTCTCAAAGCATTCACTTTGGCATCCCAAGAATTCAAGATAAGCTCTAAGGTGTATTAAAGCCCATAATTAGGTAATGAAATTACCTATGGTTTATCCTTTAACCATTAGTCTCCTCTTAAGACTAAGTGATATGTGCTTGTGTTCATGAATTTTTGAAATTAGAACTATATGATCAATTAATGAGAATAATCTATTCTTGGCTATACAAAATTCCTATAGATAAAATGTTGCAATATTTTGGCCATGTGAAGATTAAAATTTGAAATCAATAAAAGAAATAATTAAGGATGAATAATTGAAAGTGAAATTGTGGGTTTAATTAGGTTGGGCCTTAGGCCCAATGGCTTGAGCTCTTGGTGGGCCGAATGGCCGGCCCATTGAAGCCCAAGGGAGATTGACTGTCGACCATTGGGGGGGGGAGAAGAGTGGCCGGCCCAATCCAAGCCCAATCCAAGCCCAAGCCCATCTTGCATGAGCTTGGCCAAGTGGCAAAAAGGAGGATTGCATGCATTGGCCATTGAGAGAGGCAAATAATCATTGCCAATGATGGAGATTTGGGGAAATAAAAGGGGAAAGAGAGAGAGAGGGTGGCCGGTTAGTGACATTCGGCCAAGCCAAGTGAGAGAGAGAGAGAGAGAGAATCGCCGAGAGAGGGAGAGGAACTGAGGAGGAGGAGGACCTCGCCCATCGCCGTCCGCACGCCGTCCGTCCGTCGCCGGTGTGCCGTTCGTGTGCCGCTGTCCGCTTGGTTCTAGAGGCAAGTTTGGATCGATTTCCACTCTTGCATGTGTGTCTTGCATGTGTGATTTGATGGTGGTAGATCTCGGATGTTAGGGTAGGCAAAACCGAAGCTAGAATGTGACTTGTTCTTGAAAATGCTTGCTGATTTCGTGTAAACCGCTCAACCCAGAATCTTGTGGAGGCTTGCATGCATGTTTCGAGTTCGATTTTGACTTCGACTCCTGCATGATAATTGTATCCAACATCCTAAACTACAACATAATAAAAATTGGGACAAAATGGTTGAGATTTAAAGGGTCAAACCCTCATCCTACGAAAACACTAGATCTGGAACAGTTTTGCTGACCTTTTGGTAGATTTGTGGTTGAATGTCGATTTTGATCGAGAATCTCTCTTTGACTTCTGCATGAAACTTGTAGAGAACATACTAAATACTAACATACTCAAATTTGAAGTAAAATGAGCAAGTGTAGCCTAGTGAATTGACTTACGTTTGAAGACGGTAAATCTGGAAACACGGTACTGGACACCCGAGACTTCTTGGACCCATATGGTGACTATTATTTGGAAATTTGACTTAAATGCCTTGATGAAAGTTGTAGGGGACCTCTTGAAGTAAAACATATTTAAATTTCAGAGGAAAAGAAGAATAATAGGGGGGTAAAAACTCGATATTTCGGAGATGACTTCACTGGACATTTCGGTGTGAGAACTAGAATATTTGTACGACTATACAAAACTATATAAAACGAATCTGTCTTAGAAGTCTGCATAAAAAATATACTTTAGTGTCTTATCTATAACCTGGTAAAATTTCATAATTTTCGGAGGTCGTTCGGGTATTTTAATCGTATTATTTCTAAAACTGCACATTCTGTTTCTATCCGAAATGCATGCTGAAATTGTGTGGATTATATCTTCTTGTGTGGAACTCTATTGGGCATGTGTTTTTCATGAAATTACCATCTTATTGTCTTGTCTATCACATGCCTTGATTTCATGATTTTTGAGAAGCATATGGATATTTAATTTAAATATTTTCTAAAAATGGTACATGCTGGAATTTTGTAAAAAGGCATTAAATATGGACCATTTTAAATAGCATGGACTCCATGAATCGTATTGTTATGGATGATGGTGTCTTGCTGCATGTATGATGATGATTTGAGATGCATGTATGAATTCAAAGGATGAATATCATCTTGATTGCCATCACATCACATGCCATGTTAAATTGAACTATAATTGAAGATGTGAATTGAGATAAATGAGAAGGCCGTCGGAGCTGTGAGCCGACGATGCCTCGGGAGTGTCGGGATGCCTGGCTAGAAGGGTACGGCTAGTTGCCCGGTGGTCATGAATGGCCGGATACTGGAGGGTCTCGGGAGACCAAGTGGTATCGAGATGCCCGGAGAGTGGGGGAGCCAGAAGCTCGACATGTTAATTATGTCGAGGGATACCTCGCGATGCCGGATTGGGTGCGAGATTCCTGGCTTGAAGGGTGCGGCCGGTTGCCCGGTGGCCTTAAATGGCTGGATGCCGGAGGGGTTCTCGTGATGCTAGTTGGGGTACGAGATGCCCGGAGAGTGGGGGAGCCGGATGGTTTGAATTGTATCTTGGATACATGTGGGATGCAAACATTGATCCCGGGAATGAGAAATGTGGCGGTCTAAGATGAAATTGGAATTAAATCATGCATGGTGATATATGCATGACATGATGCATGATGATATATGCATGACATGATGCATGATGATATATGCATGATATGATGATGATGTTACATGCATGGATGCATGGTAATGATGATGATACATGTGATATGATGATGATGTTACATGCATGGATGGATGGTAATGATGATGGTACATGTGATATGATGATGATGTCATACGCATGGATGCATGGTAAGGATGATGCATATGTGACATGATGATGGTAAGTGTAAGATATGATGGTGATGTCTATATGATGATGATGGTATATGAGGTATGATGACATGTGCATGATGCCATGGTATGTTATGCATGGATACTTGTATGTCAGGTGATGCTATGATTGTGATGACTGTATGACATGATGTATTGAGTGGCTTATTGATCCTTTACCTACTGAGTGGTTGTACTCACCCCTTCGAGGACCAACATTTCAAATTAGTAGGATGCCGCTCCCTGCTATCACGCGGAGCGTGTTTTGCTGACCCTCATCCTACGAAAACACTAGATCTGGAACAGTTTTGCTGACCTTTTGGTAGATTTGTGGTTGAATGTCGATTTTGATCGAGAATCTCTCTTTGACTTCTGCATGAAACTTGTAGAGAACATACTAAATACTAACATACTCAAATTTGAAGTAAAATGAGCAAGTGTAGCCTAGTGAATCGACTTACGTTTGAAGACGGTACATCTGGAAACACGGTACTGGACACCCGAGACTTCTTGGACCCATATGGTGACTATTATTTGGAAATTTGACTTAAATGCCTTGATGAAAGTTGTAGGGAACCTCTTGAATTAAAACATATCCAAATTTCAGAGGAAATGAAGAAGAATAAGTGGGTGAAAACTCGATATTTCGGAGATAGCTACACTGGACGTTTCGGTGCTAGAATCAGAAGCTTCGGACGACTATAGAAAATTATATAGAACGAATATGGCCAAGATGTCTTCACGAAAAATCTACTTTAGTTTCTTAACTATGATCTGGTAAAATTTCATAATTTTCTGAGGTCGTTCGGGTATTTTAATCGAATTATTTCAAAAACTGCACATTCTGTTTCTATCCGAAATTTCATGCTGTATTTGTGTGGAATATATCTTTTGTGTGGAACTCTATTGGGCATGTGTTTTTCATGAAATTATTATCTTATTGTCGTGTCTATCACATGCCTTGATTTCGTGATTTTTGAGAAGCATATGGATATTTAATTTAAATATTTTCTAAAATGGTACATGCTGGAATCTTGTAAACTTTGAAAAGGCATGAAACATGGACTATTTTAAATTGCATGGACTCTATGAATTGTATTGTTGTGGATGATGGTCTCTTTCTGCATGGATGATCATGATTTGTGATGCATGTATGCATTCAAAGGATGAATATGATCTTGATTGCCATCACATCACATGCCATGTTAAATTGAACTATAATTGAAGATGTGAATTGAGATAAATGAGAAGGCCGTCGGAGGTGTGAGCTGACGATGCCCCGGGAGTGTCGTGATGCTTGGTTAGAAGGGTACGGCCGGTTGCCTGGTGGTCATGAATTGCCGGATACCGGAGGGCCTTGGGAGTACCGAGAGGTGTCGAGATGCCCGGAGAGTGGGGGAGCCGGAAGCTCGGCAGGTGTTGTGCCGAGGGATGCCTCGCGATGCCAGTTTAGCTGCGAGATGCCTAGCTAGATGGGTACGGCTGGTTGCCCGGTGGCCTTAAATGGCTAGATATTGGAGGGTTCTTGTGATGCCAGTTGGGGTACGAGATGCTCGGAGAGTGGGGGAGCCGGATGGTCTGATTGTATCTTGGATACATGTGGGATGCAAACATTGGTCCCGGGAAAGAGAAATGCGGCGGTCCGAAATGAAATTGAAATTGAATTATGTATGATGATATATGCATGACATGATGATGATGTTATATGCATGGACGCATGGCAATGATGATGGTACAGGTGATATGATGATGATGTTACATGCATGGATGCATGGCAATGATGATGGTACAGGTGATATGATGATGACATTACATGCATGGTTGCATGGCAATGATGATGGTACATGTGATATGATGATGACGTTACATGCATGGATGCGTAGCAATGATGATGGTACATGTGATATGATGATGATGTTACATGCATGGATGCATGGCAATGATGATGGTACATGTGATATGATGATGATGTTATATGCATGGATGCATGGTAAAGATGATGCCATATGTGACATGATGATGGTAAGTGTATGATATGATGGTGATGTCTATATGAAGATGTGTGTACATGAGGTATAATGACATGTGCATGATGCCAAGGTATGTTGTGCATGGATGCTTATGTGACATGTGATACTATGATTGTGATGATTGCATGACATGATGTATTGAGTGGTTTATTGGTCCTTTACCTGTTGAGTGGTTGTACTCACCCCTTCGGGAACTAACATTTCAGATTAGTAGGATGCTGCTCCCTGCTGTCACGCGGGGTCTATTTTACGGCCTCCCTTAAGATGTAGAGGTCGAGTGTGTGGAGATCGACTGTCCCACCATTCCTGGACTGACATTTACTCGAGTGCATGCCTTAGTGATGTATGACGTGGGCCTGGCTGGGGGCCCTATCATTCAGGAGTTCATATCCATCCATGTTCGTCGAGATGGAGTGATGCGTGGGATGTTGCTGCTGCCACCACCTGATGCACCGGGATGGGTGTGAGGGCCCATGCGTGAGAAGTAGGAGCTGAAGTTTTTTGGGATGATTAGCCGACACTAGTGATGGGGGATCTTGCACGTTAGACGTAGTGGGTCGAGTGTTTCTTTTTGTGTTTTATGGCTGAGTGTGGCTACATGTCCTAGCCTTTCTTTTGATGTACCGACCCAGGGAAAACCCATCTTGGAAAATATGTAAATAAAGTGTCATGGCTTTGTCTTTTTATTACGATGTTTAGTGGTGTGCAATTGTATCATGGTTGATGGAGGGAGAGATGGCGATGTTATATTTTGCTTCCGCTAAATGAGTCGCGTTGGGACCGATTTCAAAAAAAAAAATGTCTATGATTTGCGACGCTTCTTCTAAGAGATGTAATTAGGTGTAGCATTAGGTACCTGTGGCGACCTAAGGTGGTTCGGGGTGCCACAGCCGCCCTTTTTGGTATCAAAGCGAATGGTTATAGGTGGAGTGATAAGGAGCCTTATTTGGAAATTGAGGAACATGATGACAATGCACACCATAGGATATAAAACGGAATAATTGAATAACGGGTGATGAGTATTCACTCGTAGATCCCTAGTAGTTAGTTTTGAGTTGTCCTTAGGTACCATTAACATGTATATGTTACTTATGTAGTAGTAGTTTCTTTGAATGGAGACAGTGAGTCTCAGATTATTCCTAAGGCAATGCTTGGAAATTGCAGGAAAGTCATGGTGCGAGCTAGAAGTGCTCATCCATCGAGGGCTGAAGCCTCTACTGCAAGGGCTGAACCCTGAATGGAAGACATCCTGCAAACATTGGCCAATATTGGAAATCTGATGGAAAGGCAGGCGCAGCAACAACCTGGAGCAGAACGCTGTACTCAAAGGCTGGTGGAACAGTTTTTGAAGTTGAAGCCACCTAAGTTCAGTGGAATGGGAAGTCCTGAGGAGTTGGAGCATTGGATTGATGGAATGGAGCAAATTTTTAGGTTGTTGGACTGTACTGTTGCTAAGAAAATAACTTTGGCAGAGTACCAGCTGGAGGGAAATGCAAAGTTTTGGTGGAGAGCATCGAGATACACAATCTTCCCACTAGGTACTCAGGTTAACTGGGAACCCACTAGGTACTCAGGTTAACTGGGAAGAGTTTGTGAGAGCTTTTAATAGAAAGCATTTTTCTGACTGTGCTAAGGATAGGAAAATTACTGAATTTGTTCAATTAGAACAAAAGGAGCTGACAGTAGACCAGTATGAGGCTAGATTTTCTGAACTATCTAGATATGCTCCTAGGCTAGTTGAGGATCAAGAAGAGAAAGCTAAGAGGTTTTTGAATGGGTTGAGGACTGATATCAGGAAACAACTAGTGCCTTTGAACATAAGAGATTATAATGAGATCTATGAAAGGGCACAGTTGGTGGAGCAGGAGTTGGTAAGGGAACATTCGGAGAACAAGAAACCATTGTCCTTTGGTGATGTGAGAAGGGGTAAGAGACCCTATACAGGTCAAGGTCAGACATGGGAATCTAAGAAGAAGGGCAATTTTGGGAACTTTGGAAGAGGCAAGGGTAGCCTGAATTTGGGAAGGACACCTTATCAGGATGCGGAGTGTCGAATGTGTAGTAGGCGACATGGCCCAGGACCTTGCATTGGGCAACCAAAATGTTATGGTTGTGGAAAAATAAGCCATATTAAGAGAAACAGCCCACAGGAAAGATCGCATGCGAGTATGGGCTGGGTGCAGCAACCATAGCGGAATGCTGTTAAGCCAAACTTACCTAGGAATCCCCAGAGGCCACCAGCACAAGGAAGAGTGTATGCGATCACCCAAGAGGAAGCGGAAGCTTCCAAAAATGTTATCTCAGGTACAATCCTTATAAATGATAAAAAGGCATATGCATTGTTTGATACGGGTGCTACGCATTCATTTGTGTCTGAAAGATATAGACAATTGAGTAAGATAGAAACTATGCCTCTTGAGACGCCTCTTTGTGTTTCTACGCCTCTAAAGGATATGTTATTGTCTATGCTGGTGTGTGGAAATTGTAAGATAACAATGGGGGGAAAAGATATGGAAATAGACCTAGTTGTAATGGCCATGTATGATTTTGATGTTATCATAGGAATGGATTGGCTTCGTAAGTATCGTGCCCAGATGGATTGTTATAGAAAAGTAGTCCAATTAACCTTGCCTAATCAGTCTAGTTGTGAATTTCTAGGAGGTCAGACCCACCTACCTATAGCGCTTATTTCAGTAATAGAAGCCCGTGCGTTACTTGACAAAGGATGTCAAGGGTACTTGGCCATGGTTAGAGATTGTACTAAGGAAGAGCCTAAGATTGATGAAATTCGGGTAATTAACGAATTTCAAGATGTATTCCCTGAGGAATTACCTAGATTGCCGCTAGAGTGGGAGATTGAGTTTGAAATTGAATTAATGCCTGGAACAGGACCTATATCAAAAGCCCCATATAGGATGGCCTTAGTCGAATTGAAGGAATTGAAAGTGCAACTACAAGAGTTGCTTGACAAAGGATTCATTAGACCAAGTGCTTCACCTTGGGGTGCACCGGTCTTGTTTGTGAAAAAGAAAGATGGATCGATGCGCTTGTGCATTGACTATAGGTAGCTAAACCAGGTGACCATTAAAAATAAGTATCATTTTCCTAGAATTGATGACTTGTTTGACCAACTCCAGGGAAGTTCGGTCTTCTCTAAGATTGACTTAAGGTTGGGATACTATCAGCTGGTTATTAAGAAAGAGGACATTCCTAAGACTGCGTTCAGGACTCGTTATGGACACTACGAGTTCCCTGTTATGCCATTTGGATTGACTAATGTGCCGGCTGCATTTATGGATCTAATGAATAGGGTATTTAAACCTTATTTAGACCAGTTTGTGATTGGTTTTATTGATGACATCCTGATATATTCGAGGACCTAAAGAGCATGAGCGACACTTGAGGATAGTTTTGCAAACCCTGAGAGAGCATAAACTGTATGCCAAGTTTAGTAAGTGTGAATTCTGGCTGGACCAGATAATATTTTTAGGGCATGTGGTATCAGGAGAAGGAATTGCAGTAGACCCGGCTAAAGTTGAAATGGTAATAAATTGGCCGAGACCGACGACACCTACTGAAATATGAAGTTTCTTAGGGCTTGGTGGTTATTATAGGAGGTTTATTGAAGGATTTTCACGAATGGCAGGTCCTTTAACTAAGTTGACTCAAAAGAATGTGAAGTTTGAATGGAATGGGGAATGCGAAAGGAGTTTCCAGGAGCTTAAAAGGAAATTGACTTCAGCTCCAATCCTGACTATACCGACTGGACATGATGGTTTTACAGTGTATAGTGATGCATCTCACAAAGGACTAGGATGTGTTTTGATGCAGTATGGCAAGGTCGTAGCCTATGCATCTAGACAATTAAAACCCCATGAGCTGAACTACCTAATGCATGATTTAGAGCTAGCAGCTATAGTGTTTGCCTTGAAGATATGGAGACACTATCTGTATGGGGAAAAGTTTAAGATTTATACGGACCATAAGAGTTTGAAGTATCTATTCTCACAAAAGGAGTTGAACATGAGACAAAGGAGATGGATGGAGTTGTTAAAGGATTACGATTGTGAGATAAAATACCATCCAGGGAAGGCGAATAAGGTAGCGGATGCACTTAGTCGTAAGTCGGCTATGGAGATGGCCAGTTTAAGAATGGTGGAATAGAGCTTGTTAAAGTCTGTTACAGACTCAAAATTTAAATTAAAGGTAGATTGTCTTACCGGTATGCTTAGTGCATTAAGGTTGAACTGGAGATTATTCAGAAAGTTAAAATCCTGCAAGAGTTTGACTCGGAGATTTTGAAAGTGAAAGATGCTGTGTCTTTAGGAAAAAGACCAGAATTTCAAGTCTCTGATGATGGAATAGTAAGATGTCAAGGACGACTTTGTGTTCCCGACAACAAAGAATTAAAGAAGGAAATTTTGTCAGAGGCGCATAAGAGTAGTTATAGTATCCATCTAGGTAGTACAAAGATGTACAGGAATTTATGACAGTAGTTTTGGTGGAAGGGTATGAAGGCAGATACGACTAAGTACGTTTCTCAATGTTTGACGTGTCAGCAAGTAAAAGCGGAGCATCGTAAACCCGCATGACTCTTGAGGCCATTAGACATACCAGAATGGAAATGGGAGCATATAACGATGGACTTCATACAAGGATTACCAAGGACGTCAAGCAATCATGACTCTATCTGGGTAATAGTAGACTGCTTAACCAAGTCTGCTCATTTCCTAGCAATTCCCATGGACTACCCAATGGATAAATATGCGGATCTATATGTAGGACAAGTGGTACGCCTACATGGTGTTCCAGTGACTATTACCTCATATCGGGATTCGAGATTCACTTTGAAATTTTGGCGAAGTCTTCAAATTTTATTAGGAACTAAACTTTAGTTTAGTACTGCTTTTCATCCCCAGACAGATGGACAAACAGAAAGAGTAATCCAGACATTAGAGGATATGTTGAGGGCTTGTGTAATTGATTTCAAAGGAAATTGGGATGAAAGATTGCATTTGATGGAGTTTGCATATAATAATAGTTTCCAAAAAAGTATAGGCATGGCTCCCTATGAAGCATTATATGGAAGGAGATGTAGGACTCCTGTCTGTTGGAATGAAGTAGGTGAATGAAAATTGACAGGACCTGAACTGGTACAAGTTACCACTGAGGCTGTTGAAATTATCAGAAAAAGACTTAAAACAGTTCAGAGTAGACAGAAAGACTATGCAGATAAGCGTAGAAGGCCTTTGGAATTTAGTGTAGGAGACCATGTATTCTTGAAAGTATCTCCAATGAAAGGGATGTCTCAATTTGGGATGACGGGTAAATTAAGCCCTAGATTTGTTGGACCTTTTGAGATACTTGAAAGGATAGGGGATGTAGCTTATCGTTTAGCGTTGCCACCTAAGTTGGGAAATTTGCATGATGTGTTTCATGTATCGATGTTGAGGAAGTACCAGCCGGATCTTGGTCACATACTCGATCATGAAGCCATCAAAATGGATGAGAAAGTGAGGTGCATTGAAGAGACTGTGCAGATATTGGATCGAAAGGAACAAATTCTTAGGACTAAGAAGATCCCATTGGTTAAGGTATTATGGCGACATCATGATATGGAGGAAGCCACATGGGAAAGTGAGGATCAGATGAAGGAAAAGTACCCTTACTTGTTTCAAGAAGGCACGAGTAGTGTCTAATTTCGAGGACGAAATTCTCTAAGGAGGGGAGAATTATGGCATCCCGAGAATTCAAGATAAGCTCTAAGGTGTATTAAAGCCCATAATTAGGTAATGAAATTACCTATGGTTTATCCTTTAACCATTAGTCTCCTCTTAAGACTAAGTGATATGTGCTTGTGTTCATGAATTTTTGAAATTAGAACTATAGGATCAATTAATGAGAATAATCTATTCTTGGCTATACAAAATTCCTATAGATAAAATGTTGCAAGATTTTGGCCATGTGAAGATTAAAATTTGAAATCAATAAAAGAAATACTTAAGGATGAATAATTGAAAGTGAAATTGTGGGTCTAATTACGTTGGGCCTTAGGCCCAATGGCTTGAGCTCTTGGTGGGCCGAATGGCCGGCCCATTGAAGCCCAAGGGAGAGTGACTGTCGACCATGAGGGGGGGGGGGAGAAGAGTGGCCGGCCCAATCTAAGCCCAATCCAAGCCCAAGCCCATCTTGCATGAGCTTGGCCATGTGGCAAAAAGGAGGATTGCATGCATTGGCCATTGAGAGAGGCAAATAATCATTGCCAATGATGGAGATTTGGGGAAATAAAAGGGGAAAGAGAGAGAGAGGGTGGCCGGTTAGTGGCATTCGGCCAAGCCAAAGAGAGAGAGAGGAAGTTGCGAGAGAGAGGAACCGAGGAGGAGGAGGAGCTCGCCCGTCGCCGTCCGCACGCCGTCCGTCCGTCGCCGGTGTGCCGTTCGTGTGCCACTGTCCACTTGGTTCTAGAGGAAAGTTGGGATCGATTTCCACTCTTGCATGTGTGTCTTGCATGAGTGATTTGTTGGTGGTAGATCTCGGATGTTAGGGTAGGCAAAACCGAAGCTAGAATGTGACTTGTTCTTGAAAATGCTTGCTGATTTCGTGTAAACCGCTCGACCCAGAATCTTGCGGAGGCTTGCATGCATGTTTCGAGTTCGATTTTGACTTCGACTCCTTCATGATAATTGTAGCCAACATCTTAAAATACAACATACTAAAATTTGGGACAAAATAATTGAGATTTAAAGGGTCAAACTCTCATCCTACGAAGACACTAGATCTGGAACAGTTTTGCTGACCTTTTGGTAGATTTGTGGTTGCATGTCGATTTTTATTGAGAATATCTCTTCGACTTCTTCATGAAACTTGTAGAGAACATTCTAAATACTAACATACTTAAATTTGAAATAAAATGAGCAAGTGCAGCCTAGTGAATCGACTTACGTTTGAAGATGGTAAATCTGGAAACACGGTACTGGACACCCGAGAATTCTTGAACCCATATGGTGACTATTCTTTGGAAAATTGACTCAGATGCCTGCATAAAAGTTGTAGGGGACCTCTTGAAGTAAAACATATCCAAATTTCAGAGGAAACGAAGAAGAATAAGTGGGTGAAAACTCGATATTTCGGAGATAGCTACACTGGACGTTTCGGTGCTAGAATCAGAAGCTTCGGACGACTATAGAAAATTATCTAGAACGAATATGGCCTAGATATCTTCACGAAAAATCTACTTTAGTGTCTTAGCTATGATCTAGTAAAATTTCATAATTTTCGGAGGTTGTTCGGATATTTTAATCGAATTATTTCAAAAACTGCACATTCTGTTTCTATCCGAAATTTCATGCTGTATTTGTGTGAATTATATCTTTTGTGTGGAACTCTATTAGGCATGTGTTTTTCATGAAATTATTATTTTATTGTCTTGTCTATCACATGCCTTGATTTCGTGATTTAAATATTTAATTTAAATATTTGAGAAGGATATGGATATTTAATTTAAATATTTTCTAAAATGGTACATGCTGGAATTTTGTAAACTTTGAAAAGGCATGAAACATGGACCATTTTAAATTGCATGGACTCCATGAATTGTATTGTTATGGATGATGAATCTTGTTGCATGTATGACGATGATTTGAGATGCATGTATGCATTCAAAGGATGAATATGATCTTGATTGCCATCACATCACATGCCATGTTAAATTGAGCTATAATTGAAGATGTGAATTGAGATAAATGAGAAGGCCGTCGAAGGTGTGAGCCGACAATGCCCCGGGAGTGTCGGGATGCCTGGCTAAAAGGGTACGGCTGGTTGCCCGGTGGTCATGAATGGTCGGATATCGGAGGGCCTCAGGAGTACCGAGGGGTGTCGAGATGCCCGGAGAGTGGGGGAGTCGGAAGCTCGGCAGGTATTGTGCCGAGGGATGCCTCGCGATGCCAGTTTGGGTGCGAGATGCCTGGCTAGAAGGGTACGGCCAGTTGCCTGGTGGCCTTAAATGGCTGGATACTGGAGGGTCCTTGTGATGCCAGTTGGGGTACGAGATGCCCGGAGAGTGGAGGAGCTGGATGGTCTGATTGTATCTTGGATACATATGGGATGCAAACATTGGTCCTGGGAAAGAGAAATGTGGTGGTCCAAAATGAAATTGAAATTGAATTATGCATGATGATCTATGCATGACATGATGATGATGTTTTATGCATGGATGCATGGCAATGATGATGGTACATGTGATATGATGATGACGTTACATGCATGGATGCATGGCAATGATGATGGTACATGTGATATGATGATGACGTTACATGCATGGATGCATGTCTATGATTTGCGACGCTTCTTCTAAGAGATGTAATTAGGTGTAGCATTAGGTGCCTGTGGCGACCTAAGGTGGTTCGGGGTGCCACATTCACATTGCCGAGTAGCCATGACATATTGTTAGATGTCAATCATGGCTTGTAGGACCTAAAGATTGATTGGGACAATCAATTCTGTTGGGAGTATTAATGTGTTAGTGCAAGTCTTACTGCCAGCTTAGTGATGAACCTAGAGATGTCACACACCATAACTAATTCACTCGATCAGACATAGCCCACTCACGAGAGTTGTTCTCTTGCTCACCCAGCTTCTGGAGAAAGTAATGAATAACTTATTTAAGAAGTTATAGACTAGCTTATGAAGGAGGTGGTTAATAACTTATTCAAGAAGTTAAAGACCAGCTTCTGGAAGAAGTAGCTTATGGAAAAAGTAGTCAATAACTTTTTTGAGAGGTTAAAGACTAGCTTCTAGAGGAAGTTAAATATTGACTTCACTAGGACATTATAAATAGAGTAGAGAGAGGGTGAATAGGTTAAGTTAAGAAAAAGAGAGAAAGTGAGAGAGAACTACATGGTTAGCAAACGGTTGCTAACCACGTGCAAAGGATTGTCTCCACGAGATTGCTAGCACAATTATAGTGGCGATTACCTGCGAGCTCTTTTTCGTTCGAGGTTCGTTGGTGGTGTGTTTGAACTAGAGGCCCTACGTTTGTGAGGCTTGAACTCAATAATATTTGAATCAAGTTATTTAAAGCACGCTTTGAGTGGTAATCCGTATAACCCCCTACGATATTCTGATTTTTTATTAAAACACACTAGCAACGTCTTTTGAGATACATGTATAGTATAATTTTATCTTTGCTTCCACTACATTTGTGTTTGTTTAGTCTATACATGTTTCGTTAAACCCCAACAGTGGTATCAAAGCCAATCTTAGGCATTTTTGTGCGTTTAATGGATTTTGGTTCATATTTATTTCTATGTTCTAATGGCCAATTTACTTTTGTTAAGAGAATCGCTTACTCTTACATGACCAATGGAAGTTGATTAACTTATGTGATAAATTTAATCAACTGAGCAAAAATTGGAACTAAATAAATTTTGAATAAAAAATATGTAATTTGCTATATTTTGTGTTTATCTTCTATAAAATGATTCGCAAATGTGAATCTAGAGGGGACAATGCGGCTACCGCTTGGAATCACGCTAGTGAAATTTGTTTCACTGGTTTTGATCTCTTGATGTGGCTTGTGTTGCTTAGCCATGAATTTGATTCAATACAGAATTTTATTTGTGCCTTCCACAGCTTTAAATTATGAATTTATGGCTTGTAAGGAAGGGCGGTGATTATGGAAAAACCCCTAATTAATATGATTGATGTATGGATGAATGTATGATGATTAGAGGTATTTTTTGGGCTTGTAATTATTAAAGAGGTGCGGACCCCTAGAGTGCCATAACTTAGCACAAAGGGACACTTAAATGCCATAACTTACGAAAGTGACACTTAAATGCCAAAATCGGAGCAAAATGGATCTTTTAAGTGCCACTCTGGCCAAAATCCGGCCAAAATGCTGACGTGGCGATTTTCCAGCAAAGCAAGTCCAAAACGACGTCGTTTTGGTGCTGATGTGGTAAAAAAATAATATAAAAATTAATAAAATTAAATTTTTAATTAAATTTATTTAAAACATTTAAATATTAAAAAATTAATATTAAAAAATTAAAAAATTAATGTTTTAAAAAAAAGAGGGCGAGGCGGGCTGATGGGTCAGCCCTCAGCCGCTGTTGCCGCCTCCTCGCCGCTACCGGGAAGGGCTAGCGATGGAGGGGGGAGGGTTGGCCAGGGTCACCAGGCCTTGGCTAGGGGTCGGCGACCCCGGACGATTGACGACGAGGGCTCGCGAGCCCTTGCCCCAAATCTGGGCGAGGGTTGTGGCCCTTGCCCAGATCCGGTGAGGGTCGATGGCCCTCGCTCGACCGGGCTAAGGGCCGCCGCCCACTAGGGGTCACCTTAGCGGGTGGCGGCCCTTTGTGACATCTCGATTTTCCAATTCTTGTTTCAATTAAATAAGTCAGGCATTTCATCTTCACGCCTATAGCTCTCTTCTTTGAGTTGCCCACTCACGAGATAACAAGTCTATAAGGTGAAGCCGTTAAGGAATCTAAACGCAATAGACTTCAGAATTCGACCAAGAACCGACTACTCAACTGTGCTAATTTGTAAGGATCATTATGGCACAAATCGATTAAAAACCGGAGATAAGTCAATTCAATAGAACCATGTAATTCAGTGTGGGTGATTCCATCTAATTACACAATTCTTGTTGATTGGCACTAGACCGATTTCTCTATCATTTTGTACCCTGTGTCCGTATTTGCAACCTTAAGATTTCTACGACAACCGAGAGTCGCCAATGTGTCGAATATGCACTTTGTGGCTTGAAAATAATCAACCACAGGTCAATTGCACGAAAAATTCCTAAAAGCTACTCTGCAGATTAGGACGCGCTAAAGTCACACCAGATTGAAATTAATCGTGAAATTGAACCCGATTACAGAAATTGGAAGTTTTGCCAAGTCACAATTCATTTTAGGAACGTCGACTCATCCTCAGAAGATTTTTCTACAAACCGAGATTTTTAGCAAAAAAGCAAAGTAAGGCCGTTTTTGTTCGAGATAATCAAAGGACCACTTTTGATCGCATCTTTAATCGTTAAGTTGGATCAATTAACGGGGAAAAGTCGTGAGATGGACGAGGTAACTTTGATGGATTTAATTGGGCTTCAATTGGATTTGTTTAGTTGAGAAATTAAATGAAATTGAAAGAATTGATGTACAAATAAGTGAAATTCGTATGCCATGGTGGACTAAGCAAAATGGACCCATTAGAAGCTTGTCTTGGAAGCTTGGAGGTGAGTGGAAGGTGACATCACATGAGGTCATGGTGGGCCATGTTTGTGGGGCCAAAGAGAGAGAGAAAGAGAGAGAGAGAGAGTGAGTGAGAGAAACCGTTTCCCTCCTTCCCTCTCCCTCTCCCATCCCTGCCTCTCTCCTCTTTGTGTTCTTGTTGTACGAAGGACCAGCAAGCCAAAAACGATGAAGATCAGCGAAGCCAGAGCTCCCGTCACCACCTCTCGCCGTCATCATCGCTCACCGAGGCCGGAATCACCGCTGCTGCTCCGCCTCCCTCTCTCCCCCTGCTCTTTCTTGGGTGTGCCATGAAGGCTTCGAGACCCAGCAGCAACTAGAGAAGCCCGTTCGAAGTTGCATGCCATCGGAGGAGCCTCCGTAACCACCCGTCGCTGCTTGTCCCCACGCTCAACCGTTGCTGCTCGCTGCTGCTTCGCACGGCATCATCTCCCTCTCGCTTGCCTCTGCGTCACAACTGCTGCCACAGCTCATGCCGGAGCCGTTCAGCCAGCTCCGACCACCGTTCGGGCCCCGCCTAAGTCCGGTTCTACCCCTCAACCTTCCCCGATCCTTCTCCATCTCATCCAAGCCCCGGATCTGCCCTTTCTTGGCCTCAACCAGTAGCAGATAGAGAGTTGGAAAATGGTTATTTCAACTTGGTTTTGGCTCATTTTGGTCGGCTTCCCAACCCCGGAAGCTAGGCCTGCTTTGGAGACTATTGACCCTCACGTCGTCCCCGTCGTTTTGAGCCGTTTGGCTCGTTAATCAGGTGAGTTTATCCTCCAATCATTGCTTAGTGAGTTAATTATGCTTAAGGGGTATTTAGATTAGTCTAACTAGGTTTATGTGGTTAAATTAGATAATTTTAATGTAAATTAGATTAGTTGTATGATTAGTTTAATGGATGTTTAATTAGGGCTAATTGTATGTTTAAATTAGTGTAATCTAGTTTAAGCCCTAATTAATTATTTTTATATAATTAATTATTTCGAATTTTTAAATATTATTTTATTAAATTATATTATTATAATATAATATTTAATTATTTAATTTTCGGAATTAAATTTCATTATTTAATAATTTCGAAAATTTTGCGGGATGGTTGGTCGTTAGAATTTCGCGGTGCGGCGGTGCAATGCATCTCCGTACTAATTGCGTGTTTAATTTGAGGAATTGAGTGATTGATGATTTTGGTTAATTATTCCAAAGTGTGGAATTGAGTGTTATTGATGAAGTTGTGGTATTTAACTTGAAAATATCTGGTGTTGGCTTTTGGCACCGTAATTGGTTTGTATGACTAGTTTGAATCGTTGGATGTTAGTGGATTGTATATCCAGTTCTATGGTTTATTATTGAATTATCAGCTTTGGCGAGATTGGTTTATATACGTGTATCAGCTTGGGCGAGCAATTATGATATACATTTATATTGCGGCAGCTTCTAGTGAGCTGTAGTATACTATATTGAATATTGCAGCAGCTTCTGGTGAGCTAAGATCGTTTGATCAGCTTGTGCGAGCACGATCTATATATATATCAGCTTGTGTGAGCTAAGATCGTTTTATCAGCTTGTGTGAGCACGATCTATTTATATTACAGCTTGAGCGAGCTACTATCTATCTACAGCTTGAGCGAGCTACCGTCTATATATTACAGCTTTGGAGAGCATGTGTTGTATTAACGACTAGTTTAATAGACGGTATTGAATGATAGATAGTATTGGTTGATAGATAGTATGGATGGAAATGGAAAGATAGATAGTATGATTAAATTGAATTGTTGGATCAATTGTGTGACTGAGAATTGAATTGTACTGATGTGCAGGAAGGAACTGAGGTAAGGTAAGTCCTCCATCCTATGTGTGGCTAGAACGTTCTTAGGTGTATTTTCTTCCTAATCGGGTCTTATAGGGTAGGACTCGCTGAGACATTGTCTCACCTTGTTGTGGGATAATATTTTCAGGTCCTTAGATGGCGGTCGTGGAGGACTCGAAGCCATAGATATTTGTGGAGGTGGAGACCGAAGAATCGGCGAACGTGTCTGACTAGTTGTTCATAGGACAGTTCCCTTTTTGTTGAGCCTGTCTATTTTGTAGATAATCCAGTGTTGTATTTAAACCTATGTTTTTATAAGAAAGCTTGTTTGGTTGTGATTGATTGCCTGCTTTTCTATCCCAAGCTAAATGTTGTCAAGGGATTTGTTTCGCTTTCGCATGTGTAATAAAAATGAATGGGTCGGTGACGTGTCCTGGGAAGTCACATTTCTATCGACCAAAGTAGGATGTTCGCGCGCTGGAGGTTCGGGGCGTGACATTCCCGTTTAAGTGGTATCAGAGCGGGTCTGTGAATGGAGTGATAAGGTTCGATGAGTCATGGGATAATTAGTAGGAATGGCTTTTATTTCATGCTAGTGCATGTGACTGATAGTTGTTTGGTAAATTGTTTGGTGTGGATCACTTAAATTCTAATCTGGGATTAGAATTGAGAAACAGGTTCCTGTAAAGAAACTGTAGTTGAGTGATCAAGAGCAGAGGTCTCCTTGAGAGAGAACCTTTAGTCCAGTTACTCGGGGTAGTACGCCGACCAGGGATTGGTACCCAAGGTGGTCATGGTGAAGCCCCGGCTTAGACCAGCGTGAGTGTAAGAGTGCCGCTGCAGGTCGGTACTAGTGTAGCAGCACCGAGCGATCCTAGGTTCGATGGGATCGTTCCGACGCTAGTGTTCTTGGGAGCTTGTTGAGCCAGTAAGCTCAGGATTGAGTCGTTGTTCTTGTTATGCCTGTTGAGGCCCAACTTAGAGTTGTGATATGGGAGCAAGTCGTTGCATCCGAGTCGAGGTTCATATTCAGTAGAGTTGAAAATTAGTTTAGGAAGGAGCCTATGATCTGAGAAAAGTTTCCCATTTCCGTCCAACTAGAAATGTGGGATGGTCAGGTCAGCAATGAATTAGAATTGAGTGTGTTGTGCTGATGGAAGCCAACATGGATTAGCCCCGTGTCCTGGTAAGACGGGTGCTTCTTCTGTGTGTGACCAACAGAGTTATCTGGCCAAAAATGGTCTTAGAAAGCCGATGGGATAGAATGAAAGGAGTGCGCCATAGACCACATCGTGGGGTTTTTAGAACAGGCCTTCAGTACAAGAAAGAACACATGCTATCACCTGATAATAGCAAGGGGACTCACTGATTGTGTGTCAAGTTTGAGAAAAGAAGTATGAGTCAGCTCGGTAACCAAGCACAATGGGAGCATGCTTTGAATGTGGCCAGCACGGCCATTGGGATAGGAACCGTCCGTGTAAGTCCAAGAGGACTCGAGCATCGCTACCGCAGACAGGACGCCACTAGGATGGCGAAAGGAATAGGAATGGATTGACCATGCATCGATCAAGGGAAGAATGTTTTGAGGTGTTTTATCAGAGTAGCGCAACAAGATTTTGAGTGAAGGTTGTGGAGTTTCTGTTGTTGTAATAAAGTAATAGGAAGATGAGTTTCTGACTATAGTTGTACTTGATGGGTTTGCTTATGTATGACTTGGAAGTCATTTATGAAAAGGTTTGGCTCGAGGAGCTTTCTGCTGTTATGAATCGTGGTAACGATATAATTCAGTTGGTTTGGTTAGCGTATGAAAGTTTTGAATTACTGAAAGTCAGAAAGGACCTTCGAACCCTGTTATTCGTCACTAAAGGCGACCTGGTTTCTGGATGTAGGTTGCCAAATCTATATGGCAACTATAATGGATGTGACAGTTGAGGGACCAAGTAAGGAGAACTTAGCCGTGGTACAGAAGTTCTCTGAGGTGTTTCCTAAAGAATTGCCAGGTGTGCTGTTAGAAAGAGAAATAGAGTTTGTAATTGAATTAACTACCGAATCAGAGCCCGTCTCTAAGGCTCCCTACCGGATGGCGTTGTCGCAACTGAAAGAACCAAAGGTACGAATGCAGGAATTGTTAGATAAGGGATTCTTAAGTCCTAGTGCATCACCTTGGGGAGCGCCATTTATGTTCGTGAAGAAGAAAGATGGTTCGTAGCATTTGTGCATCGATATTTTCCAAGATCGACTTGAGGACAGGGTATCATCAACTGAGAAGCAGGAAGACAGACATACCGAAGTTAGTGTTTCGCACTTGATATGGCAATTGTGAGTTCACTGTATTATTGTTCGATTTGACGAACACTTCAGCTGTTTGTATGGATTTGATGAACAGAGTGTTCATTGGGTATTATGTATTCTCTTATAGAATCCTCTAAAATTTTGAAGCTGCCCACTGAAGCGTCTTGATTCTGATATGTATTCCCAGCTCAATTCTAAGGGTGGGCATAAGATTCGAAAGGTGGCCTACCTTACATTTGAAAACTGAATCTCGAGCTTTCTCAGGTAAGGTCCATTCCTTGACCATTATACAAGCGCCTAAATATTTCTGGCTTAGCGCATCAGTGACTTCTTTCATCCTTCCAAGGTAATACCAGATACCACCATCCTAGTCCTTCAAACGATTTGGTTCACAGCGGTATCTCATAATTAATACCTTCTGAGATAATAAATACTTTGAGACTTTAACGGTTAGCGAAGATCTGGAGTCTTTCTTCACACCAACGATATCTCTAAATCTTTAGAGCGAAAATTATTGTTGCAAGTTCCAAGTCATGCGTCGGTAATTCATCTCATGAGGTCTCAACTTGACAGGGCACATATGCAACAACCCTACCATGTTGCATCAGCACACAACCCAGTCCTTTAAACGATGCATCACTTATAGATCTCATAACCTCTAGGACTAGATGGAATGGTCTACACATGTGCAGTAGTCAGCTTCTGCTTAAGCTCTTGGAAACTACACTCGCAGTTGTCTGTCCACACGAACTTCCCTTCCTTCTTCAGTAATCTTGTCAACGGCGACGCTAAAGCTGAAAACCCTTCTATAAACCTTCTGTAATACTCTGCTAAACCCGGAAAACTTATGATCTCTGTCACTGTAGTCAATCTCAGCCAACTATTCACTGCTTCAATCTTGAATAGGGTTCACGAAGATTCCTTCTCCTGAAATCTCATGACCTAGGAACGCAACACGAGTCATCCGAAACTCGCAACTGCTAAGCTTATCTTAAAATTTAGGAGTCCTCAAGATCTGAAGTATCATCCTCAAATGTCTCTCATGCTCCTTAGCACTCTTCGAACACACCAGAATAACATCAATGAACCTGATCACAAAACTAATCCAAGTACCCAATAAACACTCTGTTCATCAAATCCATACAAACAGCTGAAGTGTTCATCAAACCGAACAATAATACAGTGAACTCACAATTGCCACATCAAGTGCAAAATGCTAACTTCGGTATGTCTGTCTTCTTGATTCTTAGTTGATGATACCCTGTCCTCAAGTCGATCTTGGAAAATCTTTCTTCTTCACGAACATAAATGGCGTTCCCCAAGGTGATGCACTGAGACGTAAGAATCCCTTATCTAACAATTCCTGCATCTGCACCTTCGGTTCTTTCAGCTCCAACAACGCCATCCGGTAGGGAGCCTTAGAGACGGGCTCTGATCTGGTTGCTAATTCAATCACAAACTCTATTTCTCTTTCTGACAGCAGACTTGACAATTCTTTAGGAAACACCTTAGAAAACTTTTGTACCACGGCTAAGTTCTCCTTACTTGGTCCCTCAACTGTCGCATCCACTATAGTTGCCATATAAATTTGGCAACCTACATCCAGAAACCAGGTCGTCTTCAGTGACGAATAACAGGGATCGAAGGTCCTTTCTGACTTTCAGTAATTCAAAACTTTCATACACTAACTGAACCAACTGAATTATATCGTTACCACGATTCATAACAATAGAAAGCTCCTCGAGCGAAACCTTTTCATAAATGACTTCCAAGTCATACATAAGCAAACCCATCAAGTACAACTATAGTTAGAAACTCATCTTCCTATTATTTTATTACAACAATAGAAACTCCACAACCTTCGCTCAAAATCTTGTTGCGCTATTCTAATAAAACACCTCAAAACATTCTTCCCTTGATCGATGCATGGTTAATCCATTCCTATTCCTTTCGCCATCCTAGTGGCATCCTGTCGGTGGTAGCGATGCTCGAGTCCTCTTGGACTTACACGGACGGTTCCTATCCCGATGGCCGTGCTCGCCACATTCAAAGCATGCTCCCGTTGTGCTTGGTCACCTGGCTGACTCATACTTCTTTTCTTAAACTTGACACACAATCAGTGAGTCCCCTGCCTACTGTTAAGTGATAGCATGCGCTCTTTCTTGTACTGAAGGCCTGTTATAAAAACCCCACGATGCGTTCTACGGCGCACTCCTTTTGATCTATCCCATCGGCTTTCTAAGACCGTTTCTGGCCAAGTAACTCTGTTGGTCACACAATAAGCAATCACCTGTCTTACCAGGACACAGAGCTAATCCATGTTGGCTTCTGTCAGGACGACACACTCCATTATGATTCATTGCTAACCTAACCATCCCACATTTCTAGTTGGACAGAAATGGGATACTTTTCTCCGATCATAGGCTCCTTCCCAAACTGATTTTCATCTTTACTGAATCTAAACCTCAACACGGATGCAATGACTTGTGCCCAAATCACAACTCTAAGTTGGGCCTTAACAGGCGCAGCAACAACAACGGCTCGATCTTGGGCTTACTAGCTCAACAAGCTCCCGAGAACACTGGCGCCAGAACGATCCCATCGAACATAGGATCACTCGGTGCTGCTACACTAGTACTGACCTGCAGCAGTACTCTTACACTCGCCCTGGTCTAAGCCGGGGCTTCGCCATGACCACCTCGGGTACCGATCCCTAGTCGGCGTACTACCCCGAGTAACTGGTCTAAAGGTTCTCTCTCAAGGAGACCTCTGCTCCTGATCACTCAACTACAGGACCTTTACAGAAACGTATTTCTCAATTCTAATCCTAGATTAGAATTTGAGTGATCCACGCCAAACAATTTACCAATCAACTTCCAGACACATGCACCAGTATGAAATAAAAAGCCATTCCTACTAACTATCCCAAGACTCATCGCACCTTATCACTCCATTCACAGACCCACTCTGATACTGTCGCACCCCTCAACGGCCCCCCGATCCGTTAGGGTCACCACTGTTCGCTTCTCTTTCACTTGACCTGATAATGTAATACTCTGATACCAAGGAATTTCATTATAATTCATGAATCCTGGGGGTTTACGTATTTTAGATCTATCCCTGCGCAATTTATATGGCGGAAGCACATCCATCAGCTCCTTTCCCTATATTCAGAAAACGATGCACACCAACTAAGACATTTATAGGTAAAAGCCGAACACTTTTATTTACTTAAACCAGATGAACATCATTCGTCAGTACATCAAAATGTCGTAGTCTTCTATACTCGGCTATACTTCAAAAGATGACCGACATCTTCTCTAACAGTTGTATACCTAAAGTCCATCGATCAGTGTCGGCATCCAAAAGTTCCTTCTTTTGCTCTCCTCCTCTTCGCAGTCATATCCAACCACTCGATCCATCTACCAATGGTAGGGGCAGCAGAGGTATATTGTCTAGTCTGAAATGTTAGTCTCGAAACGGGGAAGTACAACCACTCAGCAGTAAATATCCACTAAACTACACGATGCGTTAGACAGAACAATCAAGGTATCACGAATAAAGCACATATCATCCATGCATTCGAACATACCTCACCATACAGCCATGCATATATCACCATACAACGTGCATATACGACCATGCACTTGTACATATACCATCAAGCAGCCATGCATATATCACCATGCAACGTGCATATACCACCATGCACTTGTACATATATCATCAAGCAGCCATGCATATATCACAATGCAACATGCATATACCACCATGCACTTCATGCTTGCGTTTCCATGAGGTTCATCCCATGCCATATGCATACATCCATGCGCATGAGTCAATTCTCAATTTTATCTTTTAATTGGATCACATCATTTTTCTTTCCAGGGACCAGTGTTTGCATCCCTCATTTATCGCTCGCACCCAACCTGGCATCGCGAGGAGCCACCGGCACACACCTTCGGGCATCCGGCACACACCTCTGGGCATCTTGCATCCCACCTGGCATTACGAGGAATCTCCGGGGCTCGCCATGAAAATGGTTACCCCTACCCTCCGAGCATGCATCATATTACAACCCCTCACCCTTCGGGTGTGGCATCCTAAAATATCATGACAACCCATGGATATGCTATGAGCCATCAATAGGTTATGGAAGTGCCATTGGATTATGAATCAGCCATTGAATTAATGAATTTCAATTAATTTAAGGCCAAGCATTATAGTGGACAATTGTTTGGATGGAGATGTGTCTTCAAGTGATCCAAGGATTTTATTAAGGTGCAATTGATATAGAAATCTTATTCTTGGTGGTGCTCTTTATAAGTAGAATTTTATTGATTTAAATTATAAAGTTTTGTGGGCTTATAAGTTGAAATTAGGTGTTTATTAAAATAAGGGTTAAATGGAATAGGAATAGGAGATGGTGGGCTGATCTTTAGGCCCAAAAGACCGTCCAACCAGCCCACGCCAACCCCTTGGTCGACCGGCCCAACACTTGAAGCCCATAAGCCTTGCATGTAGATTGCCAAGTGGCATGGAGGAGGGACCGGACAAGTGGAGGCACGCCCATTGCATGGACGTGCAAAGTGTCTTCATCCTTGGGGCCACTTGTCACTTGCATGCAAAATGCAATGATTACTAGTCTATTAAGCAAATAAAAGGGACAATGAAAGAGAGTGCTCGTGTGAGGGAAAGAGAAGAACCGAACAGAATTTTTAGTGAGTGAGAGGGAGAGTTCGAGCAAGGGAAGCTGGCACACGCGAGTACGGGCCGTGAGGGCGAAGAGGAGGACCGTCTTCCGCCCGTGCCGAGCTGCCACCGTCGTTCTTGCTGTGTTTTCTTTGGATTTGAGGCAAGTGAAGTCCTAAAACCTACCCTTTGCATTGCTGTGTGTATGTGTAGTAGATGGTAAGTCTTGGTTGCGGTAGATGGGATGAAATTTCGGAGCTATGGAGAGAGATTCGTTGGCCATGCGTGCTGTTTCTGGAAAAACCAGTTCGACTATCCTTGAATTTGTGTGTTACATGTGACTTTTTAGTCGGAATCTTGTTTTGATTTCTTCATGAAAGTTGCAGATAACACCTTGAAGAAAAAAATTCTAAAATTTGAGGCAAAACGAACAAGAAATGGCTAGTGAAATGATTTTTCTTTGGAGAGACTAGATCTGGAATTCGTTGTGCTGACCTTCAGTGGTTTCGTGGTCTGTAAAGTAACCTTCTTGTGAAAATATCACCTTGATCTCTTAATAAAAGTTGTAGTGTACTTCTTGAGGTAGAACATATCAAAAATTTAGAGAAAAAAAACAAGAATAGGAAGGTGAAATCGTGGTCTTTCGGAGATGGTTAGATCTGGAAATTTCGGTACTAGGAATAGAAGTTTTAACCGCCTATAACTAATTACCTAGGACGAATGTGACTTCGAAGTCTTCATGAAATATCTCTCTTCATGTCTTCCCTACAACATATTCAAATTTCGTAATTTTTTAAGTTCATTTACCTATTTAACCAAAAATGTTTCAAAAACTGTGCAAGCGGAACGGACATAATTAGTAGTGCTGTGATGCGTGGTCTGTATTGAACTATATGGAGATCTTTTGGTGTGGTTATCTTCATAAAATATCTGCCTTTATGTCTTGACTATTACATGTTTGAATTTCATAATTTTTAAAATTCATTTGGGCATTTAATTAAAATGTTTTCTAAAACTGTGCAAGCTGGATTGTGCAAATTGCAAGAGCTGTAATGCATGGACAATTCTGTTTTGTATGAGCCCCATGAATTATATTGTTTTAATTGATTCAATCTTGCTGCACTTGTGATGATATTTGGCATTTTATATAAAAAAACCAAAAGCTGAAATTGACTTTGTTGCCATCACATCATGTGCCATGTTGATATTGAGACACAAATTGGAATATGAATTATGATAAATGAGGATACTGTCGGAGGTGTGAGCCGACAATGCCTTGACAGTGTCAGGATGCCCAGGATGTGGGGGTGCCGGATGACTGGAATGTGGGGGTGCCGGATGTCCTCGGGAGTTTCGAGATGCCCGATGGTATACGGTACGTAATTCCAAGGGGAATTCCTAGTGGTATGTCAGTACGTAATTCCAGAAGCCCTGGAGGTGTGTGCCAGGGGGATTCCTTGTGATGCTAGTTGGGATATGAGATGCCCAGAGGTGTGTGCCGGATGCCCGGAGGTTTGTGCCGGAGGTTCCTCACGATGCCAGGTTGGATGCGAGCGATAAATTGTGGGATGCAAACATTGGTCCCTGGGAAGAAAATGATGGGATCTATTAGAAATATAAAGATCGAGAATTGAATCATGCGCATGGATATGCACATATGGCATGGATATATGCATGAATGATTGATGATGAGTGCATAGTGGTATATGCACATATGGCATGGGTATGCATGAATGCTTGATGATGAGTGCATGGTGGTATATGCACATATGGCATGGATATATGCATGAATGCTTGATGATGAGTGCATGGTGGTATATGCACATATGGCATAGTGATATATGCATGACTACAAGGTAAGGTATGCTTGAATGCATAAATGATATGTGTTTTATTCTTGATTGTTCTATTTGACGCATTGAGTAGTGTGGTGGATCTTTACTGCTGAGTGGTTGTACTCACCCCTTTTAGGGACTAACATTTCAAACTACATAAGATACCTCTACTGCCACTGCCACTGCCACCGGTAGATGGATCAAGTGGTTGGATATGATCGTGAGGCGGATAGCAAAGGAAGGAACTTTTGGACGCCGACACTGATCGATGGACTTTAAGTATACGACTGTTGGAGGAGATGTCAGTAATCTTTTGAAGGATAGCCAAGTATAGAAAACTATGGCATTTTGATGTACCGATGAATGATGTCCATCTGGTTTAAGTAAATAAAAGTGTTTGGCTTTTACCTATAAATTTTTAGTTGGTGTGCATCGTTTTCTGAATATAGGGAAGGGAGTTGTTGGATATGCTTCCGTTATATGAATTGTGCAAGGGACCGATCTAAAAGATGTAAACCCCTAAGTTGTACGGACCCACTGAAATTGAAATGGTATCAGAGTGACATGTTATTAGGGAAAGTGAAAGGTAATCGAACTGTGGTGACCCTAACTGATCGGGGGCCGTGTCAAGGGGTGCCACATCCTGTTTTGGTATCAGAGCAATGGTTATAGTTGGAGTGATAAAGAGCTTCATTGGAAAATGAGGAATATGATGACAATGCTCACCATAGGATACTAAACTAAGATAGTCGTCTAGTTTTGAATAACGGGCGATAGATATTCACTCGTAGATCCCTGGTAACTAGTGTGATGTTGCTTTTGTGTGTCAGTAACATTCTATGTTACTTATGTGACTTTAGTAATAACCTTAATTAATGATCTGACTAGTGACACCGAGTTGCAAATTATTCTTGAGGCAAATGCTTGGAAAACTGCAAGGAAATCATGGTACAAGCTGGAAGTGCTCATCCATCGAGGGCTGAAGCCTCTGCTGCAAGGGCTGAACCCTGAATGGAAGACATACTGTAGGCATTGGCCAATATTGGAAATCTGATGGATAGACAAACGTAGCAACAACCCGGAATGGAATGTCGCCCTCAAGGACTGGTGGAACAATTTCTGAAGTTGAAACCACTTAAGTTTAGTGGAATAGGAAGTCTTCAGGAGGCGGAACATTGGATTGATGGAATGGAACATATTTTCCGATTGTTGGACTGTAGTGATGTTGAAAAGATAATTTTGGCAGAGTACTAGTTGGAGGAAAATGCAAAGTTTTGGTGGAGAGCTTCAAGAGACACAATCTTTCCACTAGGTACTGAGATGAATTGGGATGAGTTTGTTAGGGCTTTCAATAAGAAGCATTTCTCTGATTGTGCCAAGGATAGGAAGATCACTGAATTTGTTCAGTTGGAACAAAGGGAGCTGACAGTAGACCAGTATGAGGCAAAATTTTCCGAATTGTCTAGGTATGCTCCTAGGTTGATGGAGGATCGTGAGGAAAAAACTAAGAGATTCCTAAAAGGATTGAGGACTGATATTAGGAAACAACTGGTGCCTTTGAATATAAGGGATTATAATGAGATTTATGAGAGGGCACAATTGGTGGAGCAAGAGTTAGTGAGAGAACAATCGAAATCTAAGAGGCAGATGACCTTTAATGATGTTCGAAGGGGTAAGAGACCTTATCTTGATCAAGGTCAGCATTGGGAATCTAAGAAAAAAAAAATAACTTTGGAAATTTTAGAAGAGCTTGGAATGGCTTGACTTTTGGGAGAGTACCCTACCAAGGTAATTTTTGCCAGAGATGTGGTAGACAACATGGGCCAGGACCTTGTTATAGCCAACTGAGATGTAATGGATATGGGCAGATAGGACACTTTAAGAGGAATTATCCACGCAATGGGTCGCAGCCGAATGTCAAATCGGTGTGACAAGTGCAACAACACACTGCTGAACCAAATCCACCAAGGAATCCACAGAGGCCACCGGCAAAAGGAAGGGTGTATGCGGTCACTCAAGAGGAAGCGGAAGCTTCCGAAAATGTTATCTTAGGTACGATTTCAATGGATGGATAAGAAGGAATATGTGTTATTTAACATGAGTGGCATGCATTCATTTGTGTCTGAAAAATATAGATGATTGTGAGAAATAGGAACCAAATCTTTAGATATGCCTCTTCGTATTTCTACATCACTGAAGGGCATGTTGTTATCTACGTTAGCATGTGAGATGAGTGAGATAACCCTAAGGGAACGAGATCTGGAGATGGACTTGGTAGTGATGGTTATGTATAACTTTGATGTCATCATAAGAATGAACTAGCTCTGTAAGCAATGGACTAGGATAAATGATCTCCTAAGATAGTACTTACCCGTGTGCTAAGGATAAAACCGTGAGGCTAAGAATGGGATAGGTCAAAGCGGATAATATCTCTGTAAGTTTGGGTGTGTAGTTTGGGTTCGAACCAGGCGAAAGCTAGTGTACCTATAACGACTCGATCCGATGAGGGCGAGGAGTGGACGCCGAGGTCGGAGGACCTGAACAAGGAGCGGCTCCTGGCAGGCTTCTAGGATGGCAAAAGGGGGCAAGAATGAACCAAACTATGAATGGAACTGGGAATGTAGTGTTTTTGGGATAATTTTATCAGAGTGGCGCAGCGGAAGCATGGTTAAGCTTATGGAACTCTTGTTTGTGAAAAGAGGGACAAGTTGATGTGTTTGTGCATTAATTATAGGCAATTGAATCATGCAATTGTTAAGAGTAAGTGCTCATTACCTAGAATTGATGACATATTTGACCAACTGCAAGGAAGTTCGATCTTTTCTAAAATTGACTTGAGGTCAGGATACCATTAACTAAGGATTAAGAAAAAAGACATTCCTAAGACCGCATTTAGGACTCGCTATGGACACTATGAGTTCCTAGTTATGCTATTTGGATTGACAAATTCCTTAGTTGCATTCATGGATTTAATGAATATGATATTTAAGCCTTATTTGGATCAAATTGTGATTGTCTTCATTTGATGATATCCTGATATATTCTAAAGGACTCGAAGAACATGCGCAGCATCTAAGCGTAGTGCTACAAACAAGGCTTAAGAAGTGGATTATGGAGAGTGAGTTATGAATTTGAGGATTAAGTTACGATCATTTGAGCTAAGTAGTGACTTCCTATTAGAGGATCTCATTAGAAGTCTTGATGCACTACATAGAGGCACTTAGTATGTATAGATTTATCTTGGAAGTCATGAGTTTGAGTGGTCATATGAGACATGAAATTATTTGTGGTTTATATGTCGGAATAATAGGTTTAATCGATGGTGGTCAACTTTTAATTTTAGGTGATGATCTCAGTTTGAAAAGGTTTGGTGGAATTAGTGGATATGATCAATTGTGGTTATAGTCTTTCCAAGGTGAAAAGGTGAAAGTTCAAGTTGTGGATTTGATGAGTGATTTGTCCAATGATGATCCTTTAGGATGAGACATGAGATATACTCGATGGAAACTAGACAAGTTCTTATGTTTGTGGATTGTCAATCTTTGAATTGATTAAGTCTTGGTGAACTATCGATATTTGAATCGAAGGAATGACGCTATGTTTTAGGCTTAAATCTATGTTGTAGTGAAAGCGTAGTGAATGTCTTTGTTGGACTGAACCAAATGAGTTATTGGTGGTGTCGATTTTGATGGTTCTAGGCTTGAATTGATGGTGACAAAGGTATAGGAATAATTTGGCTAAATGGTGTGTTGAATTGAGACCGTTATATATGCCAGAATGGAAATGGGATCGTGTGACAATGGATTTTGTGCAAGGATTACCAAGGACATCAAGTGGCCACGACTCTATCTAGGTGATAGTAGGTCGTTCGACTAAGTCTGCCATTTCTTAGCAGTTCGCGTGGACTATCCGAAGGGAAAGTTAAGCCCTAGATTTGTTGGACCTTTTGAGATACTTAAAAGAATAGGAGATGTAGCTTATCGTTTGGCGCTGCCTCCTAAATTAGGAAATTTGCATGATGTGTTGAGGAAGTATTACCCAGATCCTGGTCACATACTCGATCATGAAGCCATCAAAGTAAATGAGAAAGTGAGGTACATTGAGGAACCTGTGCAAGTGCTGGATCGAAAGGAGCAAGTTCTCAGGACCAAGAAAATTCTATTGGTTAAGATATTATGGCAACATCATGATGTGAAGGAAGCCACATGGGAAAGTGAAAATGAAATGAGGGAAAGGTACCCTCACTTGTTTGAGGAGACATAGGCAACGCCTAATTTCGAGGACGAAATTCTCTAAGGAGGGGAAAATTGTGGCATCTTAAAATTTCATGACAACCCTTGGATATGCCATGAACCATCAATAGGTGATGGAAGTGCCATTGGATTATGAATCAGCCATTGAATTAATGAATTTCAATTAATTTAAGGCCAAGCATTATAGTGGACAATTGTTTGGATGGAGATGTGTCTTCAAGTGATCCAAGGATTTTATTAAGGTGCAATTGATATAGAAATCTTATTCTTGGTGGTGCGCTTTATAAGTAGAATTTTATTGATTTAAATTGTAAAGTTTTGTGGGCATATAAGTTGAAATTAGGTGTTTATTAAAATAAGGGTTAAATGGAATAGGAATAGGAGAGGGTGGGCTGATCTTTAGGACCAAAAGACCGTCCAACCAGCCCACGCCAGCCCCTTGGTCGACTGGCCGATGAAAGCCCAAGACCGGCCCAACACTTTACCTATAAATGTTTAGTTGGTATGCATCGTTTTTTGAATATAGGGAAGGGAGTTGTTGGATATGCTTCCGTTATATGAATTGCGCAAGGGACCGATCTAAAAGATGTAAACCCCCAGGTTGTATGGACCCACTGAAATTGAAATGGTATCAGAGTGACTTGTTATTAGGGAAAGTGAAAGGTAATCGAATTGTGGCAACCCTAACGGATCGGGGGCCGTGTCAAGGGGTGCCACATCGGGCATGTATCATAATACAACCGGGCATCTCGACACTCACGGGGAAAACCTCTTGGCATGTATTCATAATGCAACCAGACATCCAAAGGGCATCGACTCATTCGAACCTTTGGGCATCCCGACTCCCGGGGCATCGTTGGCTCACATCTCCGACGGTATCATCATTATCACAATGTTTATTCACATATATGTCTCATTTTCAACATGGCATTTGATGCAACAATATCAAAAGTCTGAACCAGCTTTTTGATGTCACATGATATGCCAAACGTCACCATATATGCAGTACATATAACACCCACGATATCACATTTCATAAAGCAGTTCATTGGTTTTTGAAAGTAGAACCAATTTTCGAGTAAAACAGAATGCACCTCTTTAGTAAAAATTCTCGAAAAAATTGTAAACAATCTCAATAAATTCTGAAAATTTAACATGAGGTAAATAAGATCTAGATAAAAATATTTCGTGAAGAACACCATGTCAAGAAAGTTCAACATCAATCACATAGGTCCACTCATCACAGGAAACGAAATTTCAGCACCACTTTTTGCACAGTTTCGGAAATAATTTCGATTAAGCCCTTAAATGAACTTTCAAAATTCTGATATTTTAATATGTCATAGCTGATATCTAGAGGTAAAAGTATCATGAAGAAATCGAAGTCTAATTCATTATGGATTAAAAACTATAATTCTTATAACTCTCCATAACTCTCAGTTCACTGTCCAGATTCATCCTTTTCAAAGAAAATCGTTTTCCCCGATCAATACTTGTCATTTTTTTCTCAAATTTTAGTATGTTACTCCTCAAGATGTTTTCTACACCCTTATCAAGAAGATGAGATCAAATCCGGACTGGATAATTCCAAAAAATCCACGGAATCACAACAGATCAACATAACAGTTTCCAGATCTTAGCTTCTTCAAAGGAAAATGGTTTCACCAAACTATACTTGTTAGTTTCCTCTCAAATTTTGATATGTTACTCTCCAATAAGTCCTCTACAACTTTCATCCAGAAGTCAAAGTGAGATTCCAACTGGAACTTTGCATGCAGCTCAAGAAATCACCAAAGGTCGACATAACAGTTTCCAGATCTAGTTTCTTCAAAGGAAAATCATTTTACCAACCAATACTTGTCCGTTTCATCTCAATTTTTATTATGTTAATCTTCAAGAAGTCCTCTACAACTTTCGTCAAGAAGTCAAAGTCATATTTCAACTAGAACATTGCATGCAACTCACGAAATCCCCAAAGGTCGGACTGTTTCTACATGCAACAACTCACTTGGAACACTACCACCATTCATTTGAGTTTCCAGCATTCAACATCATAGCTCAAGCATTTCAAGTATTCAACATCACAACCACAACAAGCAAAGGGTAGATCAATGGACTCTACTTACCTCTAATCCAAGCAAAACACAGCAAACACAAGGGCGGGGCAAGGTGGGCTTGACGGCAGCAGCTAGGCGCACGCACGGCGAGGCTTGGTCTTCCTCTTCCCTCGTCAAAGCACCCACGAACCCTCTCTCTCTTCCTTAGCTCACCTCCCTTTCTCTCTTTCCCTCTCACTTCTGAAACCCCCTTCATTTTTGCTCTTTGATTAACAATTTATCTCTATTTTTGCATGTAAGAGACAAGTGTTCTCATGAGGAGAACAAGTGGCTAAAATGAGAGAACAAGTGGAGGCAAAATTGAAGACAAGTGTTGGAGGACATGCACTCCCCCCTCCCCTTCTTGGTCTGGTCGACACCCATGGGGTTCTTTGGGCTTGCTTGGGCCTGAAATCTTGGGCCCAAGAGTACTTAAAATAAAGCCCAAAATTATTATTATTATTATTATTATTATTATTGTTGTTGTTGTTGTTGTTGTTGTTGTTGTTGTTGTTGTTGTTGTTGTTGTTGTTGTTGTTGTTGTTGTTGTTGTTGTTGTTGTTGTTGTTGTTGTTGTTATTATTATTATTATTATTATTATTATTATTATCAAGCATTTTATTTCTAACGAATTTAATTTAATATCCCAAAAAATTAAATTGCTTCCTATACAAGTATATACTCAAAATTCTTGCCTGCCGTCCAACATCCTCCAAGTTCTAATTCTTTAATTTCAGCACGCATATTTCTTACGCAAGACCGAATTCCATCCTTTCGGTTCAAAATAAAATAAAATATAAATTCAAATGAACAAATACAATTTAATAACTATAAATAATGTTAATGCCACAGTTTGGTGACCGTCACCTATCCGAGGATCATCTAAATTTTCGGATGCCACAATTCTCCCCTCCTTAGAGAATTTCTTTCTTCAAATTAGACATCACCTATGCCTCTTTAAACAAGTGAGGGTACCTTTCCCTCATTTCATTTTCACTTTCCCATGTAGCTTCCTCCACATCATGATGTCGCCATAATATCTTAACCAATGGTATTCTCTTCATCCGTAGGACTTGTTCCTTTCGATCCAGCACTTGCACAGGCTCCTCAATGTACCTCACTTGCTCATTCACTTTGATGACTTCATGATCGAGTATGTGTCTTGGATTAGGCTGGTACTTCCTCTATAGACAAGGATGCAAGCTCTTAACATGTCCTCTAATGCTTGGATCACTCTTTTCGTTTGTCCGTCCATTTGTGGATGAAAAGCGGTACTAAATTAGAGCTTTAGTCCCTAAGGCAGTTTGAAGACTTCGCCAAAGGTTTTGAAGTAAATCTTGAATCTTGATTCGATGTGATAGTTACAGGAACACCATGTAAGCGTACTACCTGGCTTACATGTATATCGGCAATTTTATCTGTCGGATAATCTACATGAATTGCTAGGAAATGGACGAACTTAGTCAAACGATCTACTATCACCTGGATAGAGTCGTGACCACTTAATTTCCTTGGTAATCCTCACACAAAATCTATCGTCACATGATCTCATTTCTACTCTAGTATATCTAACGGTCTCAATCGAACACACCATTTAGCCGAATTATTCCTATACCTTTGTCACCATCAATTCAAGCCTAGAACCATCAAAATCGACACCACTAATAACTCATCTAGTATAGTCCAACATAGACATTCACTACGCCTTCACTGCAACATGAATTCAAGCCTAAAATATAGCACCATTCATTCGGTTCAAATATCGATAGTCCACCAAGACTTATTCAATTCAAAGATCAACAATCCACCAAAATAAAACTTGTCTAGTTTCCATCGAGTATATCTCATGTCTCACCCTAAAGGATCATCACTTGGACTAATCACTCATCAAATCCACAACTTGAACTTTCACATTTTCACCTTGTAAAGATTATAACCACAATTGATCATATCCACTAATTCCACAAAACCTTCTAAAACTGAGATCATCACCAAAATTAAAAGTTGACCATCATCAATTAAACCTATTATTCCGACATGTAAACCACAAACAATTTCATGTCTCATATGACCACTCAAACTCATGACTTCCAAGATCAATCTATACATAATAAATGCCTCCATGTAATGCATCAAGACTTCCAATGAGATCCTCTACTAGGAAGTCACTACTTAGCTCAAATGATCATAACTTAATCCTCAAATTCATAACTCACTCTCCATAATTCACTTCTTAAGCCTTGTTTGCAACACTACGCTTAGATGCTACGCATGTTCTTCAGGTCCTATAGAATATATTAGGATATCATCAAATGAAGACAATCACAATTTGATCCAAATAAGGCTTAAATATCCTATTCATTAAATCCATGAATGCAGCTAAGGCATTTGGCAATCCAAATAGCATAACCAGGAATTCATAGTGTCCATAGCGAGTCCTAAATGCGGTCTTACGAATGTCTTCTTTCTTAATCCTTAGTTGATGATATCCTGACCTCAAGTCAATTTTTAGAAAAGACCGAACTTCCTTGCAATTGGTCAAATAGATCATCAATTCTTGGTAATGAGTACTTACTCTTAACAATTACGTGTTTCAATTGCCTATTATCAATGCACAAACGCATCGACTCGTTCTTCTTTTTCACAAACAAAAGTTCTACAAGCTTAACCATGCTTCCGCTGCACCACTCCGATAAAATTATCCCAGAAACACTGTGTTCTTAGTTCAGTTCATAGTTTAGTTCATTCCTGCCCCCTTTTGCCATCCTAGAAGCCTACCAAGAGCCGCTCCTTGTTTAGGTCCTCTCACCTCGGCGTCCACTCCCCGCCCTCATCGGACCGGGTCATTACAGGTACACCAACTTTCGCCCGGTTCAAACCCAAACTACACATCCCACTCTGGTCGATAGAAATGTGACTTCCTAGGACATGTCGCCGACCCATTCATTTTTATTACACATGCGGAAGCGAAACAAATCCCCTGACAACATTTAGCTTAGGATAGAAAAGCAAGCAATCAATCACAACCAAACAAGCTTTCTTATAAACACATAGGTTTAAATACAACATTGGATTATCTGCAAAATAGACAGGCTCAACAAAAAGGGAACTGTCCTATGACCAACTAGTTAGACATGTTCGCCGATTCTTCGGTTTTCACCTCCACAAATGTCTCTGGCTTCGAGTCCTCCACGACCGCCATCTAAGGACCTGAAAATATTTTCCTACAACGGAATGACACAATGTCTCAACAAGTCCTACCCTCTAAGACCCGATTAGGAAGAAAATACGCCTCAGAGCGATCTAGCCACACAAATAGGATGGAGGACTTACCTCGCCTAGTTCCTTCCTCCACATCAGTACAATTCAATTCTCAATCACACAATTGATCCAACGATTCAATTTAATCATACTATCTATCTTTCCATTTCAATCCATACTATCTATCAACCAATACTATCTATCATCCAATATTGTCTATTAAACCAGTCGTTAATACGACACATGCTCTCCAAAGCTGTAATATATAGACGGTAGCTCGCTCAAGCTGTAGATAGATAGTAGCTCACTCAAGCTGTAATATATATAGATCGTGCTCGCACAAGCTGATAAAACGGTATTAGCTCACACAAGCTGACATATATATATATATATATATATAGATCATGCTCACACAAGCTGATAAAATGATCTTAGCTAACCAAAAGTTGCCGCAATATTCAATATAGTATACTATAGCTGACCAGAAGCTACCGCAATATATATGTATATCATAATTGCTCGCCCAAGCTGATACACATATATAAACCAATGCTCGTCAAAGCTAATAATTCAATAATAAACCATAGAACTAGATATACAATCCAATAACATCCAACGATTCAAACTAGTCATACAAACCAATTACGATGCCAATAGCCAACATCGGAGATTTTCAAGTTAAATACCACAACTTCATCAATAACACTCAATTCCGCACTTTGGTTAATTAACCAAAATCATCAATCACTCAATTCCTCGAATTAAACAAACAATTAGCACAAACTGATCGCACCGTTGCGATTGCAAATCTAACGACCGGCCATCCCAAGCAAAATTTTCGAAATTATTAAATAATTAAATTTAATTCCTCAAATTAAATAATTAAATATTATATTATAATAATATAATTTAATAAAATAATATTTAAAAATTCGAAATAATTAATTAATTTTAGGGCTTAAACTAGATTACACTAATTTAAACATACAATTAGCCCTAATTAAACATCCATTAAACTAATCATACAACTAATCTAATTTACATTAAAATAATCAAATTTAACCACATAAACCTAATTAGACTAATCTAAACACCCCTTAAGCATAATTAACTCACTAAGCAAGGATTAGAGGATAAACTCACTCGATTAACGAGCCGAACGGCTCAAAACGAAGGGGACGACGCGAGGGTCGATAGTCTCCAAAGCAGGCCTAGCTTTCGAGGTTGGGAAGCAAACCAAAATGAGCCAAAACCAAGCTGAAATACCCATTTTCCAACTCTCTGTCCGCTGCTGGTTAAGGCCGAGAAAGGGTAGATCCAGGGCTTGGATGAGACGGAGAAGGACTGAGGAAGGTTGAGGAATAGAACTGGACCTAGGCAGGGCCCGAACGGTGGCCGGAGGTGGCTGAATGGCTCCGACATGAGCTGTGGCAGTAGCTGCGATGCAGAGGCAGACGAGAGGGAGATGGTACCATGCGAAGCAGCAGTGAGCAGCGACGGTTAAGCGCGGGGACAAGCAGCGACGGGTGGTGGCGGAGGCTCCTCCAGTGGCGTGCAACTTCGAACGGGCTTCTCTAGTTGCTGCTAGGTCTCCAAGCCTTCAAGGCACACCCAAGAAAGAGGAGAGACGGTCGAACAACAGGGGGAGAGAGGGAGGCGGAGCAGCGGCGGCAATTCGGGCCTCGATGAGCGACGACAATGGCGAGAGGCGGCGACGGGAGCTCTGGCTTCACTAGTCTTCAGCTTCTTCGGCTTAATGGTCCTTCGTACATTAAGAACACAAAGAGGAGAGAGGCAGTGACGGGAGAGGGAGAGGGAAGGAGGAAACTGGTTTCTCTCACTCTCTCTCTCTCTCTCTTTCTCTCTCTCTTTGGCCCCACAAACATGGCCCACCATGACCTCATGTGATGTCACCTTCCACTCACCTCCAAGCTTCCGAGACAAGCTTCTAATGGGTCCATTTTGCTTAGTCCACCATGGCATACGAATTTCACTTATTTGTACATCAATTCTTTCAATTTCATTTAATTTCTCAACTAAACAAATCCAATTGAAGCCCAATTAAATCCATCAAAGTGACCTCGTCCATCTCATGACTTTTCCTCGTTAATTGATCCAACTTAACGGCAAAAGATGCGATCAAAAGTGGTCCTCTGATTATCTCGAACAAAAACAGCCTGACTTTGCTTTTCTGCCAAAAATCTCAGTTTGTAGAAAAATCTTCTGAGCATGAGTCGACATTCCTAAAATGAATTGTGACTTGGCAGAACTTCCAACTTCTGTAATCAGGTTCAATTTCATGGTTAATTTCAATATGGCGTGACTTTAGCGTGTCCTAATCTACCGGGTAGCTTTTAGGAATTTTCTGTGCAATTGACCTGTGGTTGATTATTTTCAAGGCACAAAGTGCATATTCGACTCATTGGCAACTCTTGGTTGTCGTAGAAATATCAAGGTTTCAAATATGGATACAGGGTACCAAAACGACAGAGAAATCGATCTAGTGCCGATCAACAAGAATTGTGCAATTAGGTGGAATCACCCACACTGAATTACATGGTTTTGTTGAATCGACCTATCTCCGGTCTCTAATCGATCTGTGCTATAATGACCCTTGCAGATTAGCGCTGTCGAGCAGTAGGTTCCTGGTCGAATTCTCAAGTCTATTGCGTTTAGATTCCTTAACGGCTTCACCTGATAGACTAGTTATCTCGTGAGTGGCTAACTCAGAGAAGAGAGCTATAGGCGCGAAGATGAAATGCCTGACTTATTTAATTGAAACTAGAATTGAAAAATCGGGATGTCACAAAGGGCTGTTGCCCGCTGAGGCGACCCTTAGTGGGCGACGGCCCTTGGTCCGGTCGGGCGAGGGCCATCAACCCTCACTAGATCTGGGCAAGGGCCATAACCCTCGCCCAGATTTGGGGTGAGGGCTCATGAGTCCTTGTCGTCAGTCGTCCGGGGTCGCCGACCCCTAGCCAAGGCCCGGTGACCTCGGCCAACCATCCCCCCTTCATCGCCGGCCCTTCCCGGCAGCGACGAGGAGGCGGCGATGGCGGCTAAGGGCTGACCCCTCGGTCTCCTTGCCCTTTTTAAAAAATTAAATTTTTTAATTTTTTAATATTGATTTTTTTAATTTTTAAATATTTAAATAAATTTAATTAAAAATTTAATTTAATTAATTTTTTATATTATTTTTTTGCCATGTTAGCACCAAAATGATGCCGTTTTGGACTTGCTTTGCTAGAAAATCGCCACGTCAGCATTTTGGCCAGATTTTGGCTAAAGTGGCACTTAAAAGATCTATTTTGTTCCGATTTTGGCATTTAAGTGTCACTTTCGTAAGTTATGGCATTTAAGTGTCCATTTGTGCTAAGTTATGACACTCTAGGGGTCCGCACCTCTTTAATAATTACAAGCCCAAAAAATGTCTATAGTCATCATACATTCATCCATACATCAATCATATTAATTAGGGGTTTTTCCATAATCACCGCCCTTCCTTACAAGCCATAAATTCATAATTTAAAGCTATGGAAGGCACAAATAAAATTCTGCATTGAATCAAATTCATGGCCAAGCAACACAAGCCACATCAAGAGATCAAAACCGGTGAAACAAATTTCACTAGCGTGATTCCAAGCGGTAGCCGCATTGATGTTGCTAGGTGGGGTAGACCCTCATCAACCCAAATAGTGGACTCCATAAGCTCACGGGTCAAGTCGGTCCCGGGAATTGGGAAATAGGAACGTTGGAAGTCTACCTCCCTCGGAACCCCATAGTGTATGTGATGTTGCTCCATTTAAGGACCTGAAAAGAAATGGGCCCACGATGGGGTGAGACAATATCTCAACAAGTTCACTCCATAAACCCTGACTAGGAAGGAAATACGCCTAGGGCGTACTAACCACGTAATCACACAATCACAGAGACTTACCTTGTCTCATATCCTTCTTGCAAGTCTGTACATTTCATATCACATACATAGGCAGTATTCACACTCAGTTAATTGGAACGCCACAATTCATCTCTCAAATAGTCACAAGGGTCCCGATTATAGGGCCAAATCATTATGACATATCCCATTCTGTGCCACACAATTTTGTCCCGTAATCTGGTGCGTCAATTTCACTCGACATGCGTTTCAATTGTTAATCACGGCCACACATGGGCATGGCCTACTCGATGTTCGACAGCCTTTTGGTGTAACTAAGCATCATCTCGCCCCATCGAATACGGCAACGTCACTACATCGACGGCATTCGATAAAGGAGCATTGGCCCAGCCTCTACTGCGACCGGCATCCATTGATAGGGCATCCCATATAGGGGCATGTCCAACTCAATAGCTCAGGACGGGTTCTCATAACCATTCATGCACCCATCCAATTTCCAACAAAGATATCATGCTTTGCACCCAAATGTCCCAATTAAATTAACATACTTGGCCCATTTTCTTCGTATTAATAACACACGGTAAAATAGTCGTGTGTGGGTACACGGTCAATTTAAACCAGAAAAATTGATACCCTTCATTTTAAAATCTCACTATTTGATATAATCTTTAAAACCATTTTCGGTGTTAAGACCCGACACTCGGTAATTTCTGAATAATTACCAAAATTTTCAAATTTTGAATTAAATACTCAAAATTACAATCACCACTCAATTTGCACAATTTAACACTCAATTGTAGAAATTAAGCACACCATTGCACTCAGCACGAAATTCCGGTCATTGACTATCCTGGTTTAATTTCCGGAAAGTATTAAATTATTAGATAAATACAAAAAATAATTAAATAAATACCAATAAATCCAATAAATACAAACTTAGGCCAGAAATGCTAATCTAACCACCTAAACGGGCCTAGAAATTTTCGAACCTATCTAGATAAATAGCATAACCTATCTAGTCCCTAATCAGTCTATTCTAACCACCTAACATGCACAATTGGATAATTAAACCACTAATCTATAATAACTAACCACCTAATCCCTATTTAGCCTTAAGTAATCACCCCTTAAGCATCATTATTTTCCTAAGCAGAGTTTAGCAAGTAAACTCACCAGTTTTGTGAACCGGTGAGTCCACAATGACAATGGCGTAGAGACAGGCAACAAACCAACCTGCGGCGACACCAAGAGAGGTCCGGACAGGCCTAAAAATGGTCCCAACAGTCACTGTTGGGCTGAGAGGGTTCAGCTATTGAGCTAGGCTCCTTAGCTGGAACCAACGGCTGAAATGGTCATGGGATGGGCAGCGGTGACTGCAGCAAGCCAAGCGGAGCTCGACGGTGGTTGGATGGCGACGATGGAGCTCTGGCGTAGTTACAACAATCACTAGGGCACACAGGACGAGCTGGATGGGCGAACAACGGCCAATGGCTTGGGCAGCGAGCAAGCAGCACCGGGGGGCGAGCGTCGGTCGGACGGCGAGTAGAGGCAGTCGACGGCTAGCTAGGGCTTTCCTCTGGTTCTCTCAAGCTTTCAAAGACTCTAAAATGAAGAAAGGAAGGTTGAAGAGGAAAAAGAGGAAGGCTGCTGGCTTGTGGGGGACCAAGAGCCCCAAAAGTCCTCACAAATATCCAATTCTACTCATCACAAGGCCCCACCAGCCACAGCTATCATCCACAGCAGAATTCTTCCTCCAAGCTTCCTCAACACACTTCTCAAATGGTCCAAAATGTGGTTGCCACTTGGCTTACGAATTTTGGGCAATCTCCACCCAATTTGCTTCAATTCCTCTTCAATTGGACCTAAATTGGAGTCCATAAATCCAATGAAGGTGCCTACACTCAAATTCATATTTTTCCTCATCAATTGAACCTACTTAATGGCCAACGGTGCACTAAAAAATGGTTCTCTAATTTTCCCGATCTGAAACGGCCCTACTTTGAATTTTCACCAAAAATCTCGGTTTGAAGAAAAAACCTTCAAAAGGTGAGTCCACGTTCCTAAAATGAATCATGACATGATAGAACTTTTAATTTCTGAAATCAGGTTCAATTTCGCGGTTAATTCAATCTGGCGCAATTTTAACGTGACCTAACTTATCGGGTAGCTTTTAGGAATTTTTTGTGCAATTGACCCGTGGTCGATTATTTTCAAGCCACATTGTACATCTTTGACACATTGGCAACTCTCGGCTGTCGTGAAAATCTCGAGGTTTCAAATACAGGCACAAGGTACAGAAATGACAGAAAAATCGATCTAATGATGTTCGACATAAATTTTGCAATTAGATCAAATCACCCACGCCCTAATCACATACCTCTATCAAATCAACCTATCTCTGGTCTCTGGTCGATTTTGACGATGCCGTAATGACCTTTGTAGATTAGCACGGTCACACAATCAATTCCGGTTGAATTCTCAAGTCTATTGCGTTTAGATTCATTAACGGCTTCACCTGATAGACTAGTTATCTCATGAGTGGCCAACTTAGAGAAAAGAACTATAGGCATATCGATGAAAAGCCCAACATAGTCAATTGAAAACAGAACCTGAAATTTAGGATGTCACAATTCATCAATGAGTGCCATTCAATTTTGTTGATTTGATGTGCTTTGTCTAGAACAATCTGTTGTAATCCTTCATTGAAATTGTTTCTCTAGATTTTTTTAGGCTAGTGTGTGCATGGAATTAGATCATATAATCTTCATGAAATTTATTTCGAATCCCTTGATCCTTATTGTCAAAAGGTGTTCAATAAATGAATTGACATTTTGATCACATTTTTTTCAATCTTGATTAGAAATGCCCTTCTTTGCGCATCAAAATGGCTTTAGTCCATGTGATGTTTTTGATTTTGAACGCTTTAAAATCTTTCAAGTACTATGCTTTGAAATAGGAATTATCATGGTTTTAGACCGTATCTAAAATGTTTATGAGGTCTATGAGTGCATGATATGCAAGCCCTAGACTGACTTAGACATTTGAGTGTGTTCTATAGTCAGGATATTCCTTGTCATGAATTTTTTCCAAAATCTTTCCAATGTTCGATTTGACATTGAGATTATCAAAGTTTCCGTTGTATTTAAAATACCTACAATGTTTGTGAGTGCAAGATATGTACACCAAACTAGCCCTGGCAATTAAATACGCTCCATAGCCAAGATGAGCCTTTATCCAAAAAATTATTTTCCTTTCTCAAAGTTTCAAACTTATCATTTGAAGCGTCACATGGCTCAATCATGCATGAAAATATGTTATTTATTAGAAATGCTTGTGTTTGTGATTGACACACGCCTATTGAATAAGTGACCCACTGACGATTCACTCACTTGATTGATTGGTTGGGAAATAAGGCTTAAAAGGCCTATCTATGTGTTTAATTCATGTTAATGCATGTGGATTTTATATGTATGTTGGTGTGATGCTTGATACCGAGGGAAAATATTAGATATTCTTATAGAATAGCTTAGGGACTTATAAGCGTTATTAGCCATGCGAAAACACAAACAGTGAATAATGGCTATAAGTCGTGAAAATGAATTGGATAGGTGTCTAGAAGGACCTATGCATGGATAGTACAGGTTGACCCTAAGGCCCAAATTTGATTAATTTCGAACCTTGTTTTATTTGATTGCTTGATCTTGATTCTATGTTGTGCTTTGGACTGTTTTGTCATGCATGCATGTTTCTTTCCACTGAGCCTATATTTATGTTAAGATTAGATTAACCCTGAAGATGGAGATTCCTTGAGACTTAGAGACGATGGAGGGTCGTTGTCCATTCTAACCATATTTTTGTATTATTCATCCCCGACATATGTCACGGGTTCATACAATTGTATAAACCCGACGAGTTATGGGTTCTTTCCTTTCCTTTTCTTTCATTTCTTTTAAGTATTAGAATTGCACAATAAATTTACCGCTTTACTTGTTTGTTTACTTTCTATCTTGTCCTTTAAATTTAATTGCATGCTTTCTTTTGTCTTTCTTAGGAATAAAATGGCACGAAAATGGCCATCCACGCGTAATTACTTAGTTTAAGACTTTTGGCCCAAAAAAGTAAAAAAGACATGTATGATCACCATAGGTAACATGACACATCGTTAGATACCAAAAAGGCACTTATAGAAATGTTAGCATAACCCATATTCCCAAACATAAATATCTAGTTGCATAGAAATCAAGGGACAACTTTGGACCCTTGATTGGGTTTTCTAGCTGACCCAAAAAATGAGGCTAGGAGTGACTCCTATCTTATTTTCTCGATTGTCATAAACAACTAGATCATTTAATAAACCCATTGTGAGGGATATGAACCTTAGGAAAAGGTTAGTGGTCATAATTTAGTATACTTGATATGACAGTACCCCAAAGGATGAAGTGATGTCATCTTTATGGGTGAAGACGTACTATCAAGAGGGCTATTATGATTAACATTACCCTTAAACTCACATTTACATCCGGCTTCCTTTCGACCTTAAAACTATCGATCAAGATGTGCTGTAACATTGAGATAGGGTTAGACACCTTCTACTACCACGCGAGGTAGAAGTTTGGGAGAGCTTGCAACCGTTGTATAAGTGAACTCACAAGAGGTTCGTTTTGAAAGGTGAAGTGATGACACCTTTATGGATACAAACTGTGAGGAAGCTCCTATAGTTAAGTACCCCTAAACTTGATCTCGACCTTCCCTGAGGTTAGGTCACAACATTCCTTCCCCCAATTTTGTCCTAATTTTTTTAATTTCACCCAATTAAAGTGAAATTAAAATTGTTATATGTGAATTAGATGCAAATTAGATAAAACTAGACAAAATTGGGTTCCCCAGGGTGACTAATTGTGCAATAAGCGTCTTAAATTGAACCAATTTCTTTTGAATCATGATCGTGAGCTAGACTAACATTTGTAATCGGAATTTATTTTGCCAAATTGAAGATTGATAACTTCAATTGGATTTTAGTATAGAATGGTCCAAGTCAAATTAACTTGATTGGAACACATTAGCTCAAATTTCTAGGATTCAAGGAAGCCAAATTAACCAAACTAGAATGCTACCAAGTGCATTCCTCAAAATTAACCTTGGATTTAAATTCTATTTAAGAAAATGAGTTGATTGGAAGTGTAAACATGCAGCTCATGAAGAATTGAATCGAACCAATGATTAAGGTTAAAATTGGCAATCTTCATCCCGACATGCCAAATCTCAAAAATTGGTCACATGAGTGAATATGAGATGACCTCTACATCAAATGTGATGAAGAAATCGAAAGTTAGATATGAGTAGAGTGAAAGTAATTTTGTTTTTGGTCGATTTCGAACCTTAAACCGAAAAAAATCAGAAAATAAGTTTCAAAATCGATTAGTACAGAAATTTTCATACCAAAGTCTAATTAAAGCTAAAACAAAGTAATTTTTAGGTTTCAAAATTTTCAAGTTTTTTGTCAAACAATTTATAAAAGTTAACATTTTAGTTGACTTCTTTACTAAAATGTTGATTTTGTGATCAAAACTTTGAATTTTTTCAAAACTTTTATAAGACTAATTGGGGTCTTTTGTGCAAAAACCAAATTATGATTCAAGATTAATTTTTGGTTAAAGGGTTGACTAAAAAGTTAACTTCAAAGTCAACTTTTTAATTTTTAGGTTTTTGTTAAAATTGAGTATGAAATTACCTAGAAATATAGGCCTAAAAAAGGAAATGAAAAGCAAGACCCTTTTGGTTCGAGAAACAAGCTTTGTCGAGATCGAAACCCTAATCTCAAGTTTTTACATTTAATAATGTGTTGATTAAAAACTAGGTGTCAATGTAGGGTGCCATAGCCCCGCCACAATTCTAGTATGAGAGAGTGACTGACAGTCAAGCATCGACGTCCTAGGCATGTTGATCATCCCAAAATATTTTATCTTTGATTAAGCACATGCGGAAACAAATAAAAACAATCCCCGTACATAAACAAACATGGAAGTCGGGCAACATGTATACAAGCCAGGCAAACAAAAGCAACATATATCCATACGTATATACACATATCAAAAGTTATTATGATTACATGCACATCTTAGTCCTGGGCTACTTATCTTCATTACCACACATCGATGATTAAAAGGTTGGGGTAGCCTAGCTCCTCTATCGAGCTCCTCCGAAAATGGCCCCCATCCTAGGCCCTTTCTTCTACAATGCTCTCGTAGGATCCATCAAAAGGATGAGGCTTCGGATAGGATCTAAAACGTCCCCATAAAAATGAGCACCAAGCCTCGTACACTTGGGGAACGAAGGTGTCTACCCCTTCTTGGACCCATACAATGTTAATAAATTTTTGGTAAGTGAAGTGCTCTTCTAAATCTATTATATCCATCACAATAGTAACCATATCAATCGGAAGACTAGAACGGACGGGCGGTAGGGTTGGTTCATCCATCCCATACTTGAAATGGTGAAAACAACAAAAGTGAGCCAATGACTCAATAAGTAGAAATGCCTAATTCTCTTATAGGAGGATGTCTCACCATCGATCCTCAGATACAAAATCACCACCCACTTGTTGATGGCAAATTAATAGCAAGGTTCATGCCTTGCCTTGCTTATGCATATGAAGGACTCTCAATCAACTATGTGCTTTCAAGCATCAAAGATGAGAAGTTAGTGCATAAAAACAAGCTCTCCAAAGATCCGTGGCTTACGATCATTCCAATCACTAAGAGGGATGCATGCATCACATAAAACTTATTCAAGCACTAAGTGACCCGATGTAAACATATGCTCAAATTGATGCAAGGACTCAACAATATATATAACCCAACTTTCGCAAGCCTCAATTCTGGTATCGGTGCAAGCATCAATTCAAGCATCACACATGCATTAGTCATGGACCACACGTGGACTTCTAGTTTATTTCAGTCAGTTCAGTTAATCAAAATCCATCAACCCTTCTAGTATCAATCAGGCATCGGTCACCCCCTTGGCAACTGGCATCTTCCTGATCTCATTATTAAGACGACATCTAGGTCAAGCCCTAGGCATCGGCCTCACCCAGGCCGACATCGTCCACAATCCCAATATCGGGATAGCATCTAGGGCTTTACCCTAGGCAATGACCCGGTATACCCTAAATCAGTAGTAAAAGTCCATCATGTAACCATGCATTTAAACATCATTCAATCCATTTTTATCTCGAATTATTAGCTAAACGAAAGGCTCGAAAGTGTGCCACACAAAGTGAATCAATGACATTTGGGTCCTATTAAACTAGACTCATGCCAGATGTGATTCGGGCTCGTGTTCTTGACTTGGTATCATTTGCTTTGGCTTTGACATCGACCCGATGCTTGTCCTAAGTAACAATACACTTCAATGTTGTCCCAAGATCAAGCGTGGGCCATGCACCCACCTTGGCACATTTCCAAATTGCTAAGACCTTTCCTCCCCATCCGGGTGTGGTCAACACCCACACGAGACTATGATTTACTTGATGAAAAGACAAGTAACTGAAAGCACGCAACAAGCACAACATATAAGCAAACACAAGTAAGCGATGACAAGATCTTAAATCGATACAAGTAACACATTGCCCTATTGAAGAGCTAGGAAAGTCTACCTACAAATTTTGAACCTAGCTCCAAGATGCTCCTTTGGTGACCGGACAGCTCCTCAGGCGGCTTGGTGAGGAAGGTGTGAAAGAGGGGAGAGAAAGGGAGAGGAAAATAGAGAATGGCTAACTCTTAAAAATGTAAGGATGCATTCTCCTATTTTTAGGCCTCTTCCTCTTAGATTTTTTTGCAAACTCATGATTAAGTCTAAGATACGAGTTGGCCTATCTAGCCTCTTTACTTGGCGCCTATGCTTATTTGTGTTTAATTTTGATTAGTCTACCTATTTGCTTATCCTCCAAGGCTCACTCTTGGCTCATTATTGTTAAGGAAATCCCTTATGATATTTTGAAGATGACAAAATAAATCAAATGCTACTAACATATTTGATGGTTAAGTAATAGACTATGCAAATGATAGAACATGTAAAGGATATTATCAAAGTCTATACTTGGAAGAACCAAAAGACTGAACGAAACACATGTCCAAAATATATTCTAAAGATTTCTAGACTTCTGTATCAAAGTTTGAAGATTGCCAAACTTTAGTGTTAAAGTCTGTTTTACATCAAAAGTCTGCAAACTCTGACAAATTTTAGACTGAACGTGAATGAAGAACCAAAAGACAAACTCTATACTGAAGATGAACTTATCCAGACGGTGTTCAGACCTTAAAGCTAAATCTGGTCAGAAGCAAAATATGTTGGAAACCCAAATTATAAAGTCTATTGCACTCAGACATAGATTGTAAAGTCTATTGCACTCAGACATAGATTGTAAAGTCTATTACTCTCAAACTTTACATCCAGATTCGACAAAATGTAACACAAGCCCTAATCATATAATGGCTAGTGATCTGGTTTGGATTCCACATCAAGATTGATTTGATTGACTCAGTCCAATTGATTGACAATTGGATCTTGAAGATAACAACTTTCTATACGAAGAAGCACTACTTATGGAAACCAAGATTCTGGTTGTATGGGCAATCGAAATCAATTTGCGATTCTACTTTTGTCACTCAACGACTACCAAATCTTCTAGATACAGATCTGTTCAATGGGTAAATTGGAAGATGATCCAAGAGATACTGTCCAATGGCTAGTTTGGAAGTAGAGAAGTATTTAAGGAGATCAAAGATCGATGAGCAAGTAAGAGATGAAGCGTAGAATTTATAATTCCAAAGTCTGAGTGACCTTCGATCATACACTTGTCTCTTGTGAGCTTAAACGTTTGTGATCGTAAGAAAAATACCAAAAGAGTGATTTAGTGAGATAGTGTGATCTATTACTAAGTGCTTGCACTCAAAGTTGTAATCTCTTGTTGATTGCATAGTGGAATCCAGCCAAGAAGGCTGTTAACGTGGGAGAGTGGGTGTAGGCTTGATCTAAGCCGAACCACTATAAACCTTGTGTTCTTATTCTCTTCCTTGAATCTCTTTATTTTGTTCGTAGTTCTATTTAACTGCTAAAGTCTGATCTCGCTCAAAGTCTGCTACTCTTTAGACTTAGTTTCAAAAGTCTATTGTTATTTAGATTCAGATTGAAAGTAAAAGTTTTCACTGCATTTTGTAGAATCTGTTTTTACACCTATTCACCCCCCTCTAGGTGTCCTTACTAGCACTTTCAATTTGTATCAGAGCCAAGTGCTCGGTTTATAAAAGTGTTTTTATTTTTGAGCTAAAGATCTTCTATGACTAGTATCTTGGCACCATGACTTATGAAAGGGCAAAGCAATACCAGACCACCATATTTTGATGGAAAGGAATACAACGTGTGGAAGAACAAAATGAAAGCATTCCTAAGATCTAGAGAAAGGAATCAATCCCACTGTTGTGTCTACATCAAATAAGAATGGTAAAGACAAAGAAACAAAACCCCCTGCTCATATGTCTCAGACGGAGATGTCCGAAAGAGAAGCTCTTAATGCAAAAGCTATTTATTTTTTATATTGCAATTTGTCTCCTGCTTAATATAACAGAATCTCTTCATGTGAAACAGCAAAAGAAGTTTGGGATAGACTTCATGTTACATATGAAGGGACTGATCGTGTAAAAGAGACAAAAGTAAACTTCATGTTTGGCCAATATGAATCCTTCAAGATGAAGCCAGGGGAATCGATTGGAGATATGTTCAATCGTTTCACAGAAATTGTAAATGGATTGGCATATCAAGGTCAGCCAATTTCTACTCCAATGAAGGTCAACAAACTCTTGCGAGCTCTCTCAAAAGATTGGAACCATGTCAGGACCTCGATTCGAGAGACTCAAAGGATTATGCCACTTTCCGTTAATGAATTGATTGGCACTCTTCAATCCTACGGAGTGGAACAAATCAACGAAGAAGATCTGGAAGGTAAGAAGTCCATCGCTTTAATATCTAACGCTGATTCTGATGATACAGACTCAGAAAATGATGTGGACGACGAAGAACTTGCTTTTATGATAAAGAAATTCAAAAAGCTGAGTAGAAAAGGAAGCAAATTCAGTGGAAGAATACAATACAAGCAGAATAGGCAGAAAATAACAATGAAAGAAGATGATGAGCAAGGAAATATATGCTTGATAGCACATTCAGAATCTAAGTCTGACTCAGACACAGATTCAAAATCAAAGTTTGACTCAGACACAGACTTAGAATCCAATGAGGAAATCGAGGTAAGCAATTCAAAAATTCCTATCAAAGTTTCAAAGTATATAAAGGAACTATGCTTAAATATCAAATATTCTTTTAAAATGATCTCGAACTTAAAAAGGAGAATTCTCGGCTTATGCAACAGGATCTTTCTCAAAAAGAAAATTTTGAAATTTTGCCAAAAGATTTTCTACAAACAAAAGAAAGTCGAGATTTACTTGTCAAATAAAATGATTCTTTGAAGAAATAATTTTCAAATATTTCGACAAGAGTTTCAAATGGTTCAAAAACATTAGAGCATATCATTTCTATACAAGTACCTTACTATAATAAGTCGGGACTTGGTTTCAATAAGGAAAGTGATTCTCTAATTGATTTTCCTAAAGTCAAGGAGAGACTTAGACAAAGACCTCCAAAGGCATTATACAAAAATCATTTTCAAAAAGTGTTTGTAAAACCTGTTGGTGGAAATGCCCTCAAGTGTTCAAATTGTGGAGATTCAGAACACTTTGAGAAAGAATGTCCTAAATTATGGAGACCCGTTTAGAAAGATTTGGTAAAAACAACATATTCTACTAACTCTCATGGACCCAAGAAAAAATGGGTACCAAAGAAAAAATGAGTTATTTTTGCAGGAAATAAAGGAAGAGAAGAAGGAGAGTTTGGTAAGGAATGTATATTTTTCATATTCTCAGTTTGGTTTGAGTACACAATTTAAAATTTCTCATTATACTTGACATTCAATATATCCTTGGTTGATTGAGATTTTATAATGATCATATTTTGTTTTATTGAAAAAAAGAATCGTATGATTTGTTTTTGTCATTCGTGAGTTGAGATTTGATTTAATATGTGTGATTATTTGAGATAATTCAGATTATTTTGTCTAATTTAATACTCTCAGATTTAGTTATATTTTGCAAAGTGAAAATCTGTTTTACGTGTTGATACAAGATATTCTTAGATACTCAAGGATTTTATTCCCTCTGATTTTATCGACCAAGTGAGAATTTCTATTTCAAAGATATTATTGTGCATAATATTCTTTCCTTAAAAAACATGTTATGATGAGTTAAGAAAGAATATTTGTTTATGGAGATTTTCTATTTTGCTCTAACGTCAAGAAATGATCCAAATTGATGGATACCAAAAAGGAAATGAGTTGATTGTAGGAAATTCTATAAGGGAAGAATGATCGCGAATCTATGTAGATTTTGGTGCAATCAGAAAAATATCTCCTACGAAGATTGGTAATGATTTTATTTTATTTTTTCAATGGTATATTTCAAACATATACCATGGGTAAGAGAATATTTTTATCATCTGGTCTTGGAAATTTTTACTCAATTTTATGAAGATTATAGATGATTGCCTTTGAATAATATATCATTTATATTGCAAGTATTTCTTCTCATAAATATAAGGCATTGCAATATTTTACTTGGTTAGGCATGTGATAGAAATATCATCTTTCTTTTTGCGAAATGAATCGATAATATATTTTTGAGATTTATGCTCAAGGAAATCCCTTTGATCTCAAAAGATATTATTGCATATTTATGGATATTCTTGCAATATTCATAAAAGATATCTTATACCTAGCAAGTTTGATCAGTAAACCAAAGGAAGGTATTACGTGATATTTTTGCAAGGATTATTATCTGAATTTGCAGGTCACAATAGAATCTTCCATATGAATTTTGGAAAGCTCGATTAGAAAATTATGGAGATTCTGTACTATTGTTTGGAGGCTCAAAGTTTTTTTACAAATTATTGAGGAAATCCCTTATGTGTTGTACGAAAGATTGAGTAGCTCTGAAATTAAATATTTGATAATATTCAATTTATTTAAAGAAATGTCATTATATATTACGTTGATATTATTATAGCTTATTTGTGCAAAAAGTTCATTAAGTTTATGCAGGTTGAATTCGAGACGAGCTTGATTTAAGAAAATAAATTTTTGCCTCGAATTTCAAAATGCAAGTGATCGTTGTGGATGTTGTCGCTACAAAGGAAATACTGGAAAAATATTCTATTCAACGTGCACAAGCAACAATTGTTTCTATTCGCAAATCTTATCATGATGATAGGGGAGAAAGCGAATCCAAGAGAAAAGAAACGTGATCATCTCAAAAGGCAACAAATTGAGGGGGAGCTTTGATCATTTATGGAAAAATAATTTTGAATTGATCGTGATCTTGTTATGGAAGGAAGGAAAAGGTAAATGTGTCAGAATTTAAGATTTACAAAATCCGGTTAGTGCATTTTTTATACCTTTTGTCATCAACAAATCTCTTATTATCATTTTATTATGACAAAATCGGTAAAGTGAATTTTATAATGCATCCGTGATTTTTATTGGATATTTGCTGATATATATGATCGAAGTGAGCCATATTGCATATATTTAATATTCGATTTGCTTTATAAAAGCCGATTTTTGGAAATTGTGTTTCATGCAAGATATTTGTTATCATTTTATATTCTCTACGTGATGCTATTTCTATTGTTATCGCTTTTGATTAAGTCAAAAAGGGGGAGAGAATATAAATATGCATATGTGTTGATATTTATTGAGCTGCGATTAACCTTAAAATATATAATTATATGCTCAATCTATGTGCTGTCTTGAATTACATTATTCTTTGAGATTGCCTTGATTTATTATTATCTTTAAAAGTGTGATTACACATCTGTATATTCAGAGATTGTTTTGTCATCATCAAAAAGGGGGAGATTGTTAGGAAAATCCCTTATGATGTTTTGAAGATGACAAAATAAATCAAAGGCTACTAACACGTTTGATGGTTAAGTAATAGACTATGCAGATGATACAATATGTAAAGGATATTATCAAAATCTATACTTGGAAAAACCAGAAGACTGAACGAAACACATGTCCAAAGTATGTTATGAAGATTTCTAGACTTTTGTGTCAAAGTTTGAAGATTGCTAAACTTTAGTGTTAAAGTATGTTCTACATAAAAGTCTACCAACTCTAACAGATTCCAGATTGAACGTGAATGAAGAACCAGAAGACAGACTCTATACTGAAGCTAAACTTATTCAGATGGTGTTCAGACCTTAAAGTTAAATCTATTCAAAAACAGAATATATTCAAACCCAGATTATAAGTCTATTGCACTTAGACTCAAATTGTAAAGTCTATTACTCTCAGACTTTATATCTAGATTCAACAGAACGTAACACAATCCCCAATCATATAACGGTTAGTGATCTGGTTTGGATTCCACATTAAGATTGATTTGATTGACTCAATCTAATTTATTGACAATTAGATCTTGAATACAAGAACTTTCATACGGAGAAGCTCGACTTATGGAAACCAAGATTCTGTTTGTATGGGCGATCGAAATCAATATGGGATTCTACTTTTGTCACTCAACGGCTACCAAATCTTCTAGATACAGATCTGTCCAATGGGTAGATTGGAAGACGATCCTCAAGATACTGTCTAATGGCTAGTTTGGAAGTGAATGAGTATTTAAGGAGATCAAGGACCGATGAGTAAGTAAGAGACGAAGCGTAGAATTTATAATTCCAAAGTCTGAACGACCTTCGATCATACACTTGTCTCTTGTGAGCTTAAACATTTGTGATCGTGAGAAAAATACCAAAAGAGTGACTTAGTGAGATAGTGTGATCTACTACTAAGTGTTTGCACTCAAAGTTATAATCTCTTGTTGATTGCATAGTGGAATCTAGCCAAGAATGTTGTTAGCGTGGGAGAGTAGATGTAGGCTTGATCTAAGCCGAACTACTATAAACTTTGTGTTTTTATTCTCTTCCCTGAATCTCTTTATTTTGTACGTAGTTCTACTTAACTACTAAAGTCTGATCTCGCTCAAAGTCTGCTACTCGTCAGACTCAGTTTCAAAAGTCTGTTGTTATTTAGATTCAGATTGAAAGTAAAAATTTTCATTGCATTTTGTAGAATTTATTTTTATACCTATTCACCCCCCTCTAGGTGTCCTTACTAGCATTTTAAATTATTGCTTATGGCACCTAAGGGACACATAAGCCTCTTCAATGCCTAATGTCTTCTTCTAATTAGTTGGTTCTTGCCTTGTTCATCAAGGCTATAATCTAGGCCACCATGCCCTAAGATTCACCTAAGATTCTAGAGGACACCTAAGTTGATGATTCATCAAAGTCATTAATTAACTAATGCCAAAAGCCCTTAAGTGAGTGCCTAGATATTTTTGCCAAGCTACTTGAGAAGCAAGTTTTCTCTCTCTCCCCCCCCCCCCAATTGACATGTGGCATATAATGGATAAGGATAAACTATGGTCAAAGGTTATGGAAGATTCTAAAAGTCTCAATTGCCTCTTGACACTTGTCCAATGATTTATCCCCACATTAATTGATTTGTATTAAAATCTCATCCAAGGAAATCATGAGACTAACATAGATGTCACCTAATTGGGGAAATCATTTATAGTTGTACACGATCGACGGTTCTATGAGAATCGACGTTCATGCCAAAATTTGCTAAACTTTAACCAAATGAGTATGACTAAGTCGATAGCCTTCTAAAATTTTTCCATGACCATTTTCAATTAGAATTGGTCCATTGGATGTCTTAAAATAAACTTCATGGTTAGTCTTGGTTATTTCCCCTAATCGGGTCTCGGTCAAGTGGACCGGGTCCCTGGCCGAACATGCCATGCCTTGGTCCATCAAAGGTTTATGTCATTGATTCCCATGATTGACCTTCTTTACCTTATTCTTATGGCCTAGAAATTTAAGTACGTATCTGGCTCAATTAGGTGTGGGTATGATTGTCTCACACTTTCTTCACTCTCCCAGGTGACTTTTTCTACCCCGTGATGTTGCCATATTACTTTAACTATGGAAATGGCCTTATTCCTCAAAACTTGCTCTTTCCAATTCACGATCTGCATTGACTCCTCAATATAAGACACTATCATCTACTTCGATCTCTTCGAAGTTTAACATGTGTGCTAATTTGGGTTCATACTTTCTTAACATTGAAACATTGAAGACATTATGGACCCGAGCAAGCTGTGGTGCCAAAGCCAACTAATTGGCCAAATTCCCTACTCATTCCAATATTTCAAAAGGTCTTACAAATATAGGACTCAACTTTCCTTTTCTACCAAAATGGGACATACCTTTCATGGGTGATACCTTAAGAGAGACGTGGTCGCTAGAATTCTTGGGGTTTCCACCTATTATTAGCATAACTCTTCTAACGACTTTCAATTGCTCTAATTTTATCCCGAATAGTTTGAATGGCATCGATATTGAGTTAAAGTAGCTTTGGACTAGTTATCTTCTTTCCCATAACTTCTTCTTCCCAACATGTTGGAGTCCTATAAGCTTGACCATAGAATCTTCGAATGGTGCCATACTAATGCTTTGCTACTAAATAATGTTGTAGGCAATTTCAATGAGGTGTAACTGCTTGTCCCAACTTCTTGTAAAGTCTAGGACACAGGCTCGTAACATGTCTTCTTTGGCTCCACCATTCTTTCGGTGCGCTACTCTGATTATTATTCTCCATCGATCACTAGTGGCCTAAAAAAACCACGCAGTTTAACTAGGATTTGCACTAGTTGGATTTGGCATATATTGCGTGTTCTCGAAGTATCTACAATACCGCTATTAAATATTGCTCACACTTACTTAGACTTTTTAAGAACAACAAAATGTCATCTATAAATATTATAACAAAATGGTCCAAGTACAATGTGATCATTTGACTCATCAAGTTCTTATGATAACGGTCTAGGAATTCTCTACTTCCTCTTGGGTCATCGCATACAATCTTCCTAATGCTGACGGACGATTAGGATTATCTTGAGGTGTAACCCTCATTGGTGGCTGCTATGGCTGTCGCTGCATCCCTTGTGGCTGCAAACATTTTCTAACGTGGTGACCCACATTTGAAGCAAGTTCATGTCCTTACATAACATGGAGCATTCCCATGATGCCTCCCGCAAATATGACATCCATCTTTCGAAGTGAACGAGGGCTTTTGATTATTATTCTTCTTATTATAAATAAAGGAACGATTGTCCTCCATCATTGGTAGCTTACTTAAACACTGATTCTTATCCTTCAACACGGAATAATAAGAACGATCCTCCGCTCTCTCTATGGCATCCTTCTCAATCAATTGAGGCCTCTCATATATCTTGCCATAATCTTTCAAATTTAATGGAACAAGTTGGCTTCGTATTTTTGGCTTTAATTCATCCCGAAATCGTTTTACCCTGTTTATCCTCAACCAATCAAGGAGCATACCTAGACAATTTGGAGAACTTTGCCTCATACCGGTCGACCATCATATTATTTTGGTAGAGCTATAGGAATTATGTGATCTTTTTATCACGAGCATAGTCTATGAAATATTTGCCATTAAATGCTTCCACAAAAGCATTCCAAGCAATAACTACACCATTAGGGAATATCCTCCCCTGAGTTGCCTTCCACCAATGGCTGGCATTGCCTTGTAGTTGATACACTACCAATGTAACTTTGTCCTCATCAGAGCACTTCAGTAGTGCAAATATTTTTTCTAGTTCATCGATCGATGATGCTACTTGCTTAGGATCTCCAGCTCCAGCAAATTTCGATGGCCTAAGCTTCAAGAACTATTCCATACATCCCTACATCGATCGGTCACCATTCCCATTACCATTAACTTGGTGTTGTACTTGTTGTTCCATTAATCCTCCCATGGTTGTAAGGGCTTGCAATATTCCATTGAGTCGGGGATCTTGCTTCGACCTTCCTTTAGAAGTTTACTGGTCCAGAGCATTCATGGTGTTCTACAAAAATTTCTAAGGAACACCTGTACAGAAGGATATGGACAGCTATAGCAATATCAAACTTAAAGGGTTAAGGTTAGCATCAACAAATCACTCAAGTGTACACATGCATGGTGTTTTTCTTACTAACTAGCCCAACTCCACAATGCACCTTATCACTCTAGGCAACTAACCCCTCTCTGATACCAAAATTGGAATGTTACATCCTTGCCCCATCTCTGGTATGAGAGCGTGACCCAGCGGGTTAGCATCGACGTCTTGGGCATGTCAATTGTTCTAAAAATATTTTTATCTTTGATTAAGCACACGTGGAAGCAAATTAAAAACAATCCCCACACACAAACAAACATGAAAGTCGAGCAACATGTATACAAGCCAAGCAAACAAAAGCAACATATATTCATACATATATACACATATCAAAAGTTATTATGATTACATGTCCATCTTAGTCCTAGGCTACTTATCTTCATTACCACACATTGACGATTAAAAGGCTGGGGTAGCCTAGCTCCTCTATCGAGCTCCTCCAAAAATGGCCCCCATCCTAGGCCCTTTCTTCTACAATGCTCTCGTAGGATCCACCCAAAGGATGAGGCTTCGGATCAGACCTAAAATGTCCCCATAAAAATTGAGGCACCAAACATCCTACACATGCGGAACCAAGGTGTCTACCCCTTCTTGGACCCATACAATGTTAATATATTTCCAGTAAGTGATGTCCTCTTCTAAGTCAACTATATCCGTCACGGTAGTAACCATATCAATCGAAAGACTAGGACGGACGAGCGGTAGGGTTGGTTCACCCATCCCACACCTGAAATGATGAAAACAACAAAAGTGAGTCGATGTGGAAATCCCTAATTCTCTAATAGGAGGGCATGTCGCCATCAATCCTCGGATACAAGATCACCATCCGCTTGTCGATAGCAAATCAATAGCAAGGTCCGCGCCTTGCCTTGCTTATGCATATGAAGGCCTCTCAATCAATCATGTGCTTTCAAGCATCAAAGATGAGAAATTAGTGCATAAAAACAAGCCCTCCAAAGATCTGTGGCTTATGATCATTCTAGTCACTAAGAGGGATGTGTGCATCACATAAAACTCATTCAAGCACTAAGTGACCCGATACAAATATATGCTCAAATTGATACAAGGACTCAACAATACATAATTTAAAAAAAAAAAAAAAACCAGCTTTTGCAAGCCTCAATTCAAGCATCACACATGCATCAGTCATGGACCACATGTGGATTTCCAGTTTATTTCAGTCGGTTCAGTTAGTCAAAATCCATCAACTCTTCTGGTATCAACTAAGCATCGATCCCCTTCTTGGCAACCGGCATCGTCCCGATCTTTTTGTCAGGATGGCATCCAAGGTGACCCCTAGGGATCGGCCTCACTTGGACCGACATCGTCCACGATTTCAATATCGAGATAACATTTGGGGCTTTACCCCAACAACGACCTAGCATACCCCAACATCAGTAGTAAAAGTCCATCGTGTAACCATGCATTCAAACATCATTCAATATATTTTTATCTTGAATTACTAGCCGAATGAAAGGCCCTAACGCATGCCAGACAAATGGGCCCTATTATACTAGACTCATGCCGGATGCGATCTCATATTCTTGACTTGGAATTGTTCGTTTTAGCTTCGACATTGACCCAATGCTTGTCCCAAGTAACAACACACTTCAATGTTGTCCCGAGATCATGCGTGGGCCGTGCACCCACCTCAGCACATGTCCAAATTGCCGAGACCTTTCCTCGCCATCCAAGTGTGGTCGCGACCCATGGGAGACTATGATTTACTTGATGTCAAGACGAGTAATTGAACACGCAACAATCACAACATACAAGCAAACACAAGCAAGCGATGACAAGATCCTAAATCAATACATGTAGCATATCGCCTTATCCAAGAGTTAGGAAAGTCTACTTACAACTTTTGAACCTAGCTCCAAGATGCTCCTTTGGTGACTGAACAAGTCCTAAGGTGGCTTGGTGAGGAAGGCATGAAAGAGAGGAGAGAAATGGAAAGGAAATGAGAGAATGGTTAACTCTTGAAAATGTGAGGATGGCTTCTCCTATTTATATGCCTCTTCCTCTTAGACTTTTATGCAAACTCATGATTAAGCCTAAGATACGAGTTGGCCTATCTAGCCTCCTTAGTTGGTGTCTATGCTTATTTGTGTTTAATTTGGACTAGTCTACCTATTTGCTTATCCTCCAAGGCTCACTTTAGGCTCATTATTGTCTATGGTGCCTAAGGGACATGTAAGCCCCTTTAATGCCTATTGTCTTCTTCTAATTGGTTGATTCTTGCCTTGTTCATCAAGGCTATAATCTAGGCCATCATGCCCTAAGATTCACCTAAGATTCTAGAGGACACCTAAGTTGATGATTCATCAAAGTCATTAATGAACTAATGTCCAAAGCCCTTAAATAAGTGCCTAGATATCTTTGCCAAGCTACTTGAGAAGTAAGTTTTCTCTCCCCCCATTTGACATGTGGCATATAATGGATAAGGATAAACTATGGTCAAAGGTTATGGAAGATTTACCCCCAATTACCTCTTGATACTTAGCCAATGATTCTTCCCTGCATTAATTGATTTGTGTTAAAATCTCATCCAAGGCAATCATGAGACTAACATAGGGTGTCGCCTAATTGGGGAAATCATTTATATATTTTACACGACCAACGGTTCTATGAGAATCGAGGTTCTTGCCAAAATTTACCAAACTTTAACCAAATGAGTGTGACTAAGTCGGTAGCCTTCTTAAACTTGTCCATGACCATTTTCAATAGAATTGGTCCATTGGATGTCTTAAAATAAACTTTGTGATTAGTACTAGGTCTCGATCGAGTGGACCGGGTCCCTGGCCAAACATGCCATGCCTTGGTCAATCCAAGGTTTATGTCATTAATTCCTATGATCGACCCTCATGCCTTATTCTTATGGCCCATAATCGACGATGTTACATAAGGTGTCTAAAAGAACTCTGAAAAATGAACTCCTGTAACGCGAAGCATAGGCTTGGTTCAGTCCACGTTTATGATTTACAACCCGTTTGCATTGATAGCAAATGAGGGTCCATCCGAGACCATCACTATTTAAACCATTTGGATTATTTCATAAGCAATTATCTTTAGACTTGCTTCCTTCGGATTGGCCCAAGAGGTGAGGTCAGGAATGAGTAGACTTTTTGGTCATACTTTGACCGAAAATTCAAAATTTGGTCAAATTTTTGACATATTCCAATAAAAAAACACATAAATAGTGTCAATTTCATTCCTGCACTTTTGATTTTAGAAAATATATTTGGCCCAAAAAATTAACTTTTTCTCTAAAAAGTCTATTTTTGGTCAACCTCTTTATAAAAGAAACTTATCTTTACTTCATTTTGATTTTTGCATCATCAAGTTTACAAAAATCAATTAGGAATCGACCTTTCCCCAATTTAGGAATTTCAGTGTCTAATTGACCAAAATCAAAATTAGTCCATTTCTAGTCGTCTTTTGAGATAGTTTCTTTTACACCATATGATCTATAGGCTGCGCATCCATTTATTAAGCCAGTTTTGAGATTACAAGTCATCGACATATTTCTTCAATTTTGACCCAATTAGAGGTTCCTAATCGGTTCTTCCTGATTAACGTAGCTACAATTGGATACAATTAAATGAATAGAACTCAATTCCAATATTAATTTTGACGAAATCACCTCCATTTGGCTTAATTTGGCCAAATTTGTGAGCTTACATTTGAAAAATCAAAGATTGAATGCCTTAATTGATTTGATTCAACTTGATCCATTCTAGACTAACATTCAATTTGATTAACTGAGATTCCATTTGTTCAATTGAGTCTCAATTGTGCACACTAGTCTAGTTCATGGTGTGGTTTTAAAAGGAAATTTGGGCAATTATAGCATCGCATGCCAAATCAATTGGTTTAATTTACATTCAATTTCATTCAAATCATCTGGGAAATTTCTAATTCAGCCTAATTGGATAAAATCAGGAAGAATTACAACAAAATAGGAGTGAAACCAAACCAACTCAACCCAGTCAAGTCCAGGTCCAGCTGGTTCGACTGATATTAACTAACTGATTTTTTTCCAACCAGCGACGACCATCTAATCAGCATAGCATGGCTAGCCGACTACCCCCTCGCTTTGTGCAGCAAATTGACTAAGCCTTCAATGCTTGAACAGACAAAAATGCCCTCTATCTTTGACAATTTAAATCGACCAGTTGGAATTTTTCTTAATAGCTAAGTAAATAATCTTAGCCATTCATCATGAGCCCATCCAAGCCATCCACTATGCCATGCATTGATCTAAGCGAATTGAAATGAGCCAACCAGAGATTGGCTTCATGAGAAAGCAACCATTTTAGACCCTTGGATTAATCAAAGGGCTAAAATCCAAATATGGGGGAGGCATATATATCAAATTTCCCTTCCAAAATTGGGAGTGTTCAGCCATTTTGAGATTATCCACTCTCTACACGAAACTCTCTCTCTCTCTCTCTCTCTCTCTCTATTTGGCTGAGCACTTCCACCACCCTTGCCTACCAGTCGCTGGCCTTATTTCGATGAGCCACCACCACTCCAGCACACCTCGCGGAGCCCCCTAGCCGGCCGCAAGAGTCGTTGCTGAAAATCACATTTCCAGCCAATCCTCTTCTTAGCATCCTTACTAGTGATTGGATCAACCATTTCTAGCCCTTAATCTAACGATCCACCGGCAGTCCTTAGCCCTCCAGTCCTTGCAACAATGACCTTTAGCTTGTCCATGAAGTTTTTGTGGCCGAAACTTGTTGTGACCAACCCCTTCGGGCTTTTAATCCTAAGGAATAGATTTATAAGCATTTATTTATAAAATCAATCCAAGTATGTACAAATGGAAGTCCCAAATGACACACCATTCACCACAAACGGATGTATAATCGAAATGGTACATATGAACAGTAGTTTCAAATAAGTTCCCAATATGTCAAAACTGCAAACGGATTATCAATCATAAACTTGAGTCCTCTCAAATTCATGCTTCACGTGACAACGGTCCATTTTAAGTTTTTAAACAATCTAAAAACATTATCTAAGGGTTGCTACTAGCCTCTTTATTGGAGGTCGGTTAGAGACCCAATCAAAGGTTGAGATACCTCCCTTGATTTCCATAAAACCAAAGATTTCGTGGGTTCAAGGACTTGGGTTATGCTGAAGATATATATTAGCACCTTTTTGGTACCTATGAGTTAGATTATTATCCAAGGTGGTCATGTAGTCTTTTTACATTTTTGTGCAAGTTTAAATTTTGATATTAAATGATCGCAATGGATGATTCATTCATATGATTCTATTCTAACTATTAACATGAAGAGAAAAAACAATCAAGTAATTTGAAATTGCTTTGCGGGAAATAAACACCCAAGACAACAAGATAAGGGAGTAAAGGACAAATCAAGAAAAATAGACCCACAACTCATTAGGTATTTATACAATTGAATTAAAGACCCAAGGTCAGTGTTAAGGAAATTAATATGTACAAAATATTAAAGCTGAATTGGGTGTCAGCTATTCCACCATCTTCAAGTCCCTATGATCACCTCCTACAAGGATCGCCTTTGGAACTATTCTAATACTAACAATGCTAAAATATCAATCAAATGTGCAATCAAATGCAATAAAAAAAAAATACAAACATTTCAAAGCAATTCAAAGCATAAGACATGGCCTCAGGATCGACCTTTGATGTTCATGCATTTCGAGCCATCCTATAACCACTAATTGATTGGTTTTAGCCATCGGTACTTGGCCCTTCCTTATGTTCATAAGTGGTGGGCAAGACTGAACGACTCCTAGAATTTGGGTCTATATGTGTCCCTTTGGTTTACCTCATGCACATACATTGGTCCTAAACCATTCATCTTAAAAACACATACCAAAGGAATATAAGCTCATGCACCTAGGTCATAAGACCTTGGTTTTCAATCAATCACCCATATAAAGTGAACCAAAATGGGTCACTTACACATTCAAAGCAAATGCAATTATTCAAGTATGCACACAACATGCCCGTAAAGAAAGAAAACCAAAAACGTTAAACTTTTAAAGATTTGCAAACAGGGACATAAGTTTTAGAAAATTGCAATTAAGGACACATGTTTTGAAAATTGCAATTAAATTGTTAAAGACAATTTTCAAGTTTCAAGTGATACCAAACAAGGATATCAAATTTGTTGGAATTTCAAGATTGTTCTTGGGAAATGAATTCCAGAACCTAAGTGTGGATAATGTTGGCACATTGATCAAGTCCTTTAAACAATCTAGCGTGACTCGATTTCGACAAACTTGATATCAAAAGAAAGCTTAGATCGACGTTTGAAACTTTTGGGTTTTGAGAATTTTTATAAAAAAAAAATTAATGATTTCATTAATGTTGTGAAATACCTTTAGTTATTCAATGAGAACTTTGGTGTAGAATTAACGGCACTCTAATCAAGCCCTCTTTTGAATACCCTAAAGAATTTCAAACTCAATGAAACTATTGTGAAATCAAAGCTCGAAAAGTCCTTTGAAACTTTCATGAGAATACATTTAAAGATTTGCATCATATGAATTTATAATAATCAAACAATGCTCAAAGATTAGTTCTGGAAAATGAATTTCAACAAGCCCTCCGACATTTGACCATGCATAAAAAAGTAAACACTTTTTTTTCTAAAACTTGTTTACATTGTTTACAACAAAGTTCGCTATGTTTCAAACATTTCTCATGAAGAATACAACATCAAACAATCAATATATTAATTAATAAAAATCAATGAGCAAACATCAATCATTCAGCAAAATCAACATCACAAAAGTACACCTATTCAGTTCTAACATATTTCACCAACCTAATGAATCTTGTTGTTGACACCTAATTTTTAGTCAACATGTCATTAAAAGATTAAAAAAAAAAATCGAGATCTTGGTTTTTTATTGCGACAGAGCCTCATTTCTTGGCCAAAAAGTGTCATTTTCCATTTCTTTCTTTAGTATTGTCTTTTTTAAGCAATTTCAAGTTCATTTTCAAGAAAAAACTGAAAAGGCAAAATGATAGACTTTTCGGTTAATCCATTGACCAAAGTCAACCCTAGGTCAAAATTTGAATTGTTACCCAACAAGATGACATTTGGCTTTAATTTTACTTTTATCAAATCAATTTCTTAAAAATACAAAGATTTGACCAAAAATCATACTTTAAGGAAAAGTCAACTAGAGGGTTGACTTTTGATCAAACCTTTCACTAAAAAATTGGAAAAAAATAAAAAAATGCACAAAAACATTTCTTTTAATGTCAATTTGATTCTTATGTTGAAAATTTCACAAAATTCAATTAAAAACCTTGTTTTCCGAATTTTTCATTCTTAGCTTCTACATCAACCAAAAATAAAATTACTTTTATTTTAGTCTTAATTTCGCGTAGTTCCTTCTTCGACATTTGTTTTAGGGACTATTCGCTTGTGCATTCGATTTCACAAATTGTCAGGTTAAAATGCGAATTTCCATTTTAAGCTCTAATTTGGGGATCACAATCGATCTTTCATAACTTGCGAATAGACGATTATTTCTCACTCATTTCCTTAAGATAAGCCCAAATTTTAAATTGATTTTGATAAATTCACACCAAAACTTATCAATTTAAAGAATTTTATTCTCTCAAGCATAAGAAAGCAAAGCAATTAAGCTTCAATTAACAAAATTTGAATTGACCCATTCATGGTTATGGTTAAATTTCATAAATCTAGGTCTAATTTTCATATCGGGCCTACATCCATTTTTTACATAAGCTCGAGCGCTTCAATTCAAGCCCAATTCGACCACGATAAGTGATCTTACACATGGGTAGTTCATTAGATAGGGCAATTGTGACATTAATTGAATTCAATTTTAGTTTATTTGCAATTTTGCCCATTGAATTGCAAATTTGACAATTTTAGCCATTTAGGCCCAATTTGAAGCACCAATGGTTTTGACCCGTTGCTTTTACGATAATCATTCAATTAGGTCAATAAAAGACCCCTATATCATATTCATGAGATTTGGTTAGCTTAATTGAATCTTAATCAACCAATTTCTTCTTAAAAATGATAAAAGAAAATTTCAATTGGGTCCTTCGGGGACCTAGTAGCATAAATTTTAAATCCATAGGGGTAAAAAATGAGCAAAATGGCCAGAACCGGACCAAATCGGTCAAGAACCGATAAAAAATCAGCCGAACCAGACCAAACCGATCTCATCGGTCTTATCGGCTATTGGCGGGGATGGCTAGTTCAGCCCCTTGCCGACTGGTTCCTTACCTCAAGCGACCGGTTCTAGAATCTTCACAGTGCTAATTTCACTTATGCAACCTCAAATTCCCAAAATTTTGCTTATTGATCATTGGATTTCATAAAATTGCATATAGACCTCTAATTGAGTATTTTGACGCAATTCTTGATTTTGCCTCAGGTTTTCACAAAATCAAATCCTCTAGATCATAATAGAGCATTTGAAATCAACTTTTGACCTTTGGATCGAAATTTTGACCATCGGATTGAACCGACAGACGAAATTGGATGGTTTGGGGGTAGTATTTAAGTCCATTTTCCCTCCATTTTTAAGGAGAGGCTCATTCTCACGATTTTAAAAAAAAAAAAAAAAAAATCTTCAAGAAACTCTCTCTCCAGCTCTCTCTCTCTCTCGCCAATTCTCCCTTCTTCCCTCTCTCCATCGAGCGTTAGGTTTCCGCCGGTGATCTAGCCCCCATGCCGGCGACCTTGCCGTCATCGATTGTGGCATCCTAGAATCTCATGTCAATCCTTAGATGTGCTTTGATCAATGATTTGCAATAAGATTAAGGCCAAGCTTTTAATGGACAATTATTTGATAGGAAAGAAAAATTCTATTCTTGACTATGTGTTTTATAGGTTGGATTTTATAAATTTATGTTGCAAGTTTTATGGTTTTATAAAATTCAATTAGGTATTTATATGAGTGAAGGTTTAGAGTAGATTATTAAAACAGGAAGTGGGCCAAAATTCTTAGGCCAAGACCAGTGTGGCACCCCTCAACGGCCCTTGATCCGTTAGGATCGCCACTATTCGCTTCTCTTTCACTTGACCTGATAATGTAATACTTTGATACCAAGGAATTTCATTATAATTCATGAATCCTGGGGGTTTACATCTTTTATATCGGTCCCTGCGCAATTTATATGGCGGAAGCACATCCATCAACTCCCTTCCCTATATTCAGAAAACGATGCACACCAACTAAGACATTTATAGGTAAAAGCCAAACACTTTTATTTACTTAAAGCAGATGGACATCATTCATCAGTACAACAAAATGCCGTAGTCTTCTATACTCGGCTATATTTCAAAAGATGACCGACATCTCCTCTAACAGTCGTATACTTAAAGTCCATCAATCAATGTCGGTGTCTGTGTGGCACCCCTCGACGGCCCCCGATCCGATTAGGGTCGCCACAGTTCGCTTACCATTCACTTTCCCTATTAACATGTCACTCTGATACCATTTCAATTGCAGCGGGTCCATACAACTTGGGGGTTTACATCTTTTAGATCGGTCCCTTGCGCAATTTAAATATGGAAGCACATCCAACAACTCCCTTTCCTATGTTCAGAAAACAATGCACACCTACTAAACATTTATAGGTAAAAGCCGTACACTTTTATTTACTTAAATCAGATGGACATCATTCATCGGTACATCAAAATGCCGTAATCTTCTATATTCGGCTATATTTCCAAAAGATGACCGACATTTCCTCCACAATCGTTATACATTTAAAGTCCATCGATCAGTGTCGGCATCCAAAGGTTCCCTCCTTTGCTATCCTTCTCCTCACGGTCATATCCAACAATTCAAAACATCTACTAATCTGAAATGTTGGTCCCCAAAAGGGGTGAGTACAACCATTCAGCAGATAGGGAAATCCAATAACAACTCAATGCATAAGGCAAATCATACATGCATTGCAGGCGTTACTTACCTTGAAGCCATGCGCATACTATCATGCATCATCATATCAATTTATAACACATATATGTGTATCAACATCGTATTATACATGTCATCATCATCATGACATCATTCCATCACGCATATCATCATCATCATGACATTATCACATTACACATGTCATATCATGGGTGATCGTCATTATTTCACATCACATATCATCATCATCATAATCATGCATATCATCATGCATATCATATCATCATCATCATGCATATCATCATGCATATCATATCATCATCATCATGCATATCATCATGCATGTCATCATCATGCATATCATCATGCATGTCATCATCATCATCATCATGCATATCATCTCATGGTTTAATTTCCACTTTTAGCTTTCAATTTGATCACCACATCACCCATTCCTCAAATCATCAATTTCATCATCCCCTCGGGCAAAGACCTCCGAGGCTTCCGGCATTCAGCCTCCTAGGCCACCGGGCATCCGGCCCCCCACATTCCGGGCATCTCGCATCCCAACTAACATCACGAGGCATTCCCTTCGGGCAGAAACCTCCAACAGGGCTTCTGGCCTTTACCCTTCTAGCCAGGCATCTCACACCCCAATCCTAGCATCGCGAGGTATTCCTTTCGGGCAAAGACCTCCGACAAGGCTTCCGGAATTATGTACCAACATACCACCAGGCCTCCCCTGGAATTACGTACCGTATACCACCGGGCATCCTGACACTCCCGGGGAATCTCCGGAATTACGCCACTAGGCCACCGAGCATCATCCGCCATCACAACCATCTCCTCATTTACCATCATCCATGTTTACTAGTATTTTATTCACATTTTAACATGGCACATGGCATGATATCAAACAAATCATACTAGGCATGACATTCCCACATGCATTGATTCAATTGCCATACATATGCCAAGACTTTATCACATATGCATCTCAATTCAATATCATAGACATATCAAAGCTTTATCACATGCGCATCTCAATTCAATATCACAGACATATCAAGGCTTATTCACATGTGCATCTCAATTCAATATCATAGACATATCAAGGCTTTATCACATGTGCAACATGAATTAATTGAATGGAATCTATGGCCAATGAAATAATTCCTTTTTATTTATTTATTTATTTATTATTTTATTATTATTTTAAATATAAATTCCCAAAATTATCAAAATTCAAGAAATTATTGAACCAAACCCATAGGATGATAATTACTTGCAAAATTCATGGCCAAATTGAATTTTTACAAAATCTCATAATTTTCCCAAAACATCCTATGCTTCTCGGATGAAACCAGAATGCACGGTTTCCGAATAAATTCAACTAAAATATCCATATGACCTCCAAAAATTATAAAATTTTACTTGATTATAGCCAAGACATTTTCGTACAACTTTCATGGAGAACTCCAAACCAGATTCCTATATATATTATTTTATCCAACCTCACGAAGCTTCTGGATCTATTACCGCATCGTCCAGTGCCTCCATCTCCGAAATATTAAGATTTCACCCACCTATTCTCTTTAGTTTTCTCTGAAATTTGGATATGTTATGTGTCAAGGTGTCCTTTACAAGCTTCATGAAGAGATCTAAGTCAAATAACCAGAGTACAGTCATCATTTAGGTCCTTGAAGTCTCGGGTGTCTCGGAACACATCACTAGAATCATCGTCTTCAAGATCTAGTCGATTTACCAAGCTATACTTGTTATTTTCACTTCAAATTTGAGTATGTTGTAGTTTAATATGTTATCCTACAACCTTCATGAAGAAACGAAGTGAGATTCACATCACAAACCAACATGCAACCATGAATCCAACGAGATGTCAGTGAAATCTTTCCAGATCTGAGGTCTCCGTAGGATAAGATTTTAACCCCTTAAATCTCCATCATTTTCCACGAAATTTCAGTATGTTGTAGTTCAAAATGTTAGATACAACTCTCATGAAGATATCACAGCCAAAATCGAACTCTAAACATGCATGCAAGCTCTCACAACATTCTGACTCAAACAGTTCATACGAAAATATTCCAGATCTAGCATCTCCGTAGGATAAGATTTTAACCCCTTAAATCTCCATAATTTTCCACGAAATTTCAGTATGTTGTAGTTCAAGATGTTAGATACAACTCTCATGAAGATATCACAGCCAAAATCGAACTCTAAACATGCATGCAAGCTCTCACAACATTCTGACTCCAAACAGTTCATGCGAAAACATTGGTGCAAGTGTAGAAAGTGGATTCCCAACTTGCCTCTAGACCTCACGAACAGCACGAGCGGACGGCGGCGAACGGGCTCCTTTCTCTCCCTCTCGGCTTCCTCTTTCTCTCGCACGATTCTCTCTCTCTCTCTCTCTCTCTCTCCCTCACTTGGCCGAATGGCTAACCGGCCATGCTCTCTCCTCTTCTTCCCTTTTATATTGCATGCACTCTAGGTTTGCATGAGGGACAAGTGTAATTGTGGAGGAAGGCAAGTGTCCACCATGCTTCACCTCCTCCATGCCACTTGTCCTATTGCATGCATCATGGGCCTTGGAGTTGGGCTGGTCGACCACTCCTCTTGGGCCTCTATTGGGCCGGCCAACTTGGCCCATTAAAAGCTTAGGCCAATGGGCCTAACGCCCATCCTAAAAATTGACCTTTTCCTCTCTTTTTTTTTTGAATTTCTTTTATAAATATTTTAAACTTTAAATTTTCCACATGGCCAAAGTCTTTCGACATTTCATTTATTGAAATTTAATTTATAAAGTGCATGGCCAAGCATAGATTATTAATTTATCCTATAGTCCTAAATTCAAAATTCATAAACACAAGCACAATAACACCTAGCCTTAAGAAAACTAATGGCTAACACATAGACCATAGGTAATTTCATTACCTAATTATAGGCTTTAATTTCTCTAGAGGATGACTTGAATTTTGGGATGCCACAATTCTCCCCTCTTAGAGAATTTCGTCCTCGAAATTAGACATTTCCTATGTCTCTTGAAATAAGGGAGGGTACCTTTCCCTCATCTCATTTTCACTTTCTCATGTGGCTTCCTCCACATCATGATATCGCCATAATATCTTAACCAATGGAATTCTCTTGGTCCTGAGAATTTGTTCCTTTCAATCCAATACTTGCACAGGCTCTTTAATGTACCTCACTTCCTCATCTATTTTGATGGCTTCATGATCGAGTATGCAACTAGGGTCGGGTTGATACTTCCTCTAAAGTTAAGGATGCAAGCTCTTAACATATCTTAATTTATCTCAACATCATAAACAGTTTTAAAACAATAACCACATCTGAAATTTCTTTTGAATGCTTGAAAATCTTCCTTCATGAAATCAAACAATACAAACTGAGGTTTTCAAAAGCATTCAACAACAACAGCAAGCTTTGAAATCATATGTCATTTCCATGTCAAAACGTTTTCAAATCACCAATGTGGAAAATCCTTTGAGTTCTCGAAAATTCCACTTTACGATGTGAAATAGGGATTCCAAAGACATAGCAGTATAACAATGATAGTATTTGAAAATAGGTAAACCTCATATTGTTGAAACCAATTCACAAAATCAAAGCATGATACCAATTCCATAAAATCCATGATCACGTTTAAATTTCAAAGGTTTTTCGGGATCCACGTGTAAAGCCTTGAGTCGTACTTGCATCACGGCACGAAATAAAATACTTTATCAAAACCCTTAGTAAAATTTAAATCGGCACGTTGGCAAATTCCAAATCTTAATCCCAACTCCAATGGGTTGGAATGTTTTCTATAAAAAGTTCATAAATCTTTAAAATAGAAAACATTTCTTTAAAACATTTGCACGGTGTCACAAGTACTCATAAATTTTGATGAAATTCAAGAGATTTTCTAAAACAGCTTCACAATCAAAATCTGCTTTTCGATTGAAGTTCAAAACTTGGAATGTACAGGTGATAATTTTCTCCAAAAACCATAAGCATTTCTTAAAGTATTGAAAATCATAGTTCAGCAAGTCAATAATATTGGTCCTGTCATAAAGATTTTTGAAGCTAAAAACTTTGAAATACCAAAATCCTAAGCCTTTCTTGAAATACCGAAATCAACGCATCGGCGAGTCATCAAACTCAGTCTCGACCTTAAGATTTTCAAAGTAATTTACATGCAAAATCTTAGAGCTTTGAAAACATCCAAACTCAAGTGTTTCTAATCTAATTGCACTACATCAAACAACAGTGGCAATGCATTATATAGGTTAGTAGACTTTCACTTGCTGGCATGCTAAACGCTAGCAAACGTGTTTAGCTAAGTCTGCCTTCATGCTATCCCACCAAAACTATTGGTGTAATCTCTATACCTTTGTCACCACCAATTCAAGTCTAGAACCATCAAAATCAACACCACCAATAACTCATTTGGTTCAGTCCAACAAAGACATTCACTACGCATTCACCACAACATAGATTCAAGCCTAAAATATAGCATCATTCCTTCGATTCAAATATCTATAGTCCACCAAGACTCATTCAATTCAAAGATCGACAATCCACCAAAATAAAACTTGTCTAGTTTCCACCGAATATATCTCATATCTCATCCTAAATGATCATCACTTAGACTAATCATTCATCATCCACAATATGAACTTTCACCATTTTACCTTGGAAAGACTATAACCACAATTGATTATATCCACTAATTCCACCAAATCTTTTTCAAACTGAGATCATCACCTAAAATTAAAAGTTGACTACCATCGATCAAACCTATTATTCCAACATATAAACCACAAATAATTCCATATCTCATATGACTACTCAGACTCATGACTTTCAAGATCAATCTATACATACTAAATGCCTCCATGTAACACATCAAGACTTCCAATGAAATCCTCAAATAGGAAGTCACTACTTAGCTCAAATGATCATAACTTAATCCTCAAATTCATAACTCACTCTTCATAATTCACTTCTTAAGCCTTGATTGTAGCACTACGCTTAGATGCTACGCACGTCTTCAAGTCCTTTAGAATATATCAGGATATCATCAAATGAAGACAATTACAATTTGATCCAAATAAGGCCTAAATATCCTATTCAATAAATCCATGAATGCAACTAAGGCATTTGTCAATCCAAATAGCATAACTAGGAACTCGTAGTGTCCATAGCGAGTCCTAGATGCGGTCTTAGGAATGTCTTCTTTCTTAATCCTTAGCTGATATCCTGATCTTAAGTCAATTTTAGAAAAGACCAAACTTCCTTGTAGTTGGTCGAATATGTCATCAATTCTAGGAAATGAGTACTTACTCTTAACAATTACATGATTCAATTGCCTATTATCAAAGCACAACTGCATCAACCATCCTTCTTTCTCACCACAAGAGTTCTACAAGCTTAACCATGCTTCCGCTACGCCACTCTGATAGACTTATCCCAGAAACACTGCCCTCCTAGTTCAGTTCATAGTTTGGTTCATTCCTGCCCCCTTTTGCCATTCTAGAAGCCTGCCAGGAGCCGCTCCTTGTTCAGGTCCTCTGACCTCGGCGTCCACTCCCCGCCCTCATCAAACTGGGACGTTACAGGTACACCAGCTTTCGCCTGGTTCGAACCCGAACTACACATCTACTGAAGGGTCTCGTTTCAATAGGGATTAACTTACAGAGTTATTATCTGTTTTGGCCCATCTCATACTAGGCCTCACGGTTTTATCCTTAGCACACGGGCAAGTACTATCTCAGGAGATCATTCATCCTAGTCCATTGCTTACGGAGCTAGTCCATTCCTATGATGACATCAAAGTCATACATAACTATCATTATCAAGTCCATTTCTAGATCTCATTCACCTAGGGTTATCTCACTCATCTCACATGCCAATATAGATAACAACATATTTTTCAGCGATGTAGAAATACGAAGAGGCATATCTAGAGATTTGTTCCTACTCCTCACAATCATCTATATTTTTCGGACACAAATGAATGCATGTCACTCACATCAAATAACGCATATACCTTCTTATCCCCCTATCAGAATCATACCTGAGATAACACTTTTGGAAGTTCTTGCTTCCTCTTGAGTGACCGTATACACCTTTCCTTGTGGTGGTGGCCTCTGTGGATTCCTTGGTGGATTTGGTTCAATAGTACTTTGTTGTACCTGTCGCACCGAGCTAACATTCGGCTGCAACCTCTTTTGTGGACAGTCTTTCTTAAAGTGTCCTATTTGCCCACATCCATTACATCTCAGTTGGCTATTACAAGGTCCTGGCCCATGTTCCCATCACACTTTGACAAAAATTACCTTGGTAGGGTGCCTTCCCAAAATCGAGCCATTCCAAACTCTTCTAAAATTTCCAAAGTTACTCTTTTTCTTAGATTCCCAAGTCGGACCTTGACCAAAATAGGGTCTCTTACCCCTTCGAACATCATTAAAGGTCATCTGCCTCTTAGGTTCTAGTTGCTCTCTTACTAACTCTTGCTCCACCAACTGTGCCCTCTCATAAATCTCATTATAATCTCTTATATTCAAAGGCACCAGTTGTTTCCTAATATCAGTCCTTAATCCTTTCAAAAATCTTTTAGCCTTTTCCTCTCGATCGTCAACCAACCTAGGAGCATATCTAGACAATTCAGAAAATTTTGCCTCATCGGTCTCTTGTCGCTCCTTTGTTCTAATTGAACAAATTCAAGTGATCTTCCTATCCTTGGCACAATCAGAGAAATGCTTCCTATTGAAAGCCCTAACAAACTCTTCCCAGTTCACATCAGTACCTGGTGGAAAGATTGTATCCCTCGAAGCTCTCCACCAAAACTTTGCATTTCCCTCCAGCTAGTACTCTGCCAAAACTATTTTCTCAGCATCACTACAGTCCAACAACCGGAAAATTCGTTCCATTCCATCAATCCAATGTTCCGCCTCCTCAGGACTTCCCATTCCACTAAACTTAAGTGGTTTCAACTTCAGAAATTGTTCCACCAGTCCCTGAGGGCGACGTTCCACTCCGGGTTGTTGCTGCACTTGTCTATCCATTAGATTTCCAATATTGGCCAATGCCTGCAGGATATCTTCCATCCGGGGTTCAGCCCTTGATGGATGAGCACTTCCAGCTCGTACCATGACTTTCTTGTAATTTCCAAGCATTGCCTCAGGAATAATCTGAGACTTACTGTCTCCTATTCAAAGCAACTACTACTGCTACATAAGTAACATATGCATGTTATTGGTACCTAAAGACAACTCAAGATAAACTACTAGGGATCTACGAGTGAATACTCATCACCCGTTATTCAATTATTTCGTTTTATATCCTATGGTGTGCATCTTTCTATCCTCATTTCCATATGAGGCACCTTATCACTCCAAATAGACCATAGCTCTGATACCAAAACAGGATGTGGCACCCCTCGACGGCTCCCGATCCGATTAGGGTCGCCACAGTTCGCTTACCATTCACTTTCCCTATTAACATGTCACTCTGATACCATTTCAATTGCAGCGGGTCCATACAACCTGGGGGTTTACATCTTTTAGATCGGTCCCTTGCGCAATTTAAATACGGAAGCACATCCAACAACTCCCTTTCCTATGTTCAGAAAACAATGCACACCTACTAAACATTTATAGGTAAAAGCCGTACACTTTTTATTTACTTAAATCAGATGGACATCATTCATCGGTACATCAAAATGCCGTAATCTTCTATATTCGGCTACACTCCAAAAGATGACCGACATTTCCTCCAACAGTTATACATTTAAAGTCCATCGATCAGTGTCGGCATCCAAAGGTTCCCTCCTTTGCTATCCTTCACCTCACGGTCATATCCAACTGTTCAAAACATCTACTAATCTGAAATGTTGGTCCCCAAAAGGGGTGAGTACAACCACTCAGCAGATAGGGAAATCCAATAACAACTCAATGCATCAGGCAAATCATACATGCATTGCAGGCGTTACTTACCTTGAAGCCATGCGCATACTATCATGCATCATCATATCAATTTATAACACATATATGTGTATCAACATCGTATTATACATGTCATCATCATCATGACATCATTCCATCACGCATATCATCATCATCATGACATTATCACATTACACATGTCATATCATGGGTGATCGTCATTATTTCACATCACATATCATCATCATCATCATCATGCATATCATCATGCATATCATATCATCATCATCATGCTTATCATCATGCATATCATCATGCATGTCATCATCATGCATATCATCATGCATATCATATCATGGGTGATCATCATTATTTCACATCACATATCATCATCATCATCATCATCATCATCATGCATATCATCTCATGGTTTAATTTCCACTTTTAGCTTTCAATTTGATCACCACATCACCCATTCCTCAAATCATCAATTTCATCATCCCCTCGAGCAAAGACCTCCGAGGCTTCCGGCATTCAGCCTCCCAGGCCACCGGGCATCCGGCCCCCCACATTCCGGGTATCTCGGATCCCAACTAACATCACGAGGCATTCCCTTCGGGCAGAAACCTCCGACAGGGCTTCCGGCCTTTACCCTTTTAGCCAGGCATCTCGCACCCCAATCCTAGCATCGCGAGGTATTCCTTTCGGGCAAAGACCTCCGACAAGGCTTCCGGAATTATGTACTGACATACCACCAGGCCTCCCCTGGAATTACGTACCGTATACCACCAGGCATCCCGACACTCCCGGGGAATCTCCGGAATTACGCCACTAGGCCACCGAGCATCATCCGCCATCACAACCATCTCCTCATTTACCATCATCCATGTTTACCAGTATTTTATTCACATTTTAACATGGCACATGGCACATGGCATGATATCAAACAAATCATACTAGGCATGACAATCACACATGCATTGATTCAATTGCCATACATATGCCAAGACTTTATCACATATGCATCTCAATTCAATATCATAGACATATCAAAGCTTTATCACATGCGCATCTCAATTCAATATCACAGACATATCAAGGCTTATTCACATGTGCATCTCAATTCAATATCATAGACATATCAAGGCTTTATCACATGTGCAACATGAATTAATTGAATGGAATCTATGGCCAATGAAATAATTCCTTTTTAATTATTTATTTATTTATTATTTTATTATTATTATTTTTTTTTAAATATAAATTCCCAAAATTATCAAAATTCAAGAAATTATTGAACCAACCCATAGGATGATAATTACTTGCAAAATTCATGGCCAAATTGAATTTTTACAAAATCTCATAATTTTCCCAAAACATCCTATGCTTCTCGGATGAAACCAGAATGCACGGTTTCCGAATAAATTCAATTAAAATATCCATATGACCTCCAAAAATTATAAAATTTTCCTGGATTATAGCCAAGACATTTTCGTACAACTTTCATGAAGAACTCCAAACCAGATTCCTTATATATTATTTTATCCAAACTCACGAAGCTTCTGGATCTATTACCGCATCGTCCAGTGCCTCCATCTCCGAAATATTAAGATTTCACCCACCTATTCTCTTTAGTTTTCTCTGAAATTTGGATATGTTATGTGTCAAGGTGTCCTTTACAAGTTTAATGAAGAGATATAAGTCAAATAACCAGAGTACAGTCATCATTTAGGTCCTTGAAGTCTCGGGTGTCTCGGAACACATCACTAGAATCATCGTCTTCAAGATCTAGTCGATTTACCAAGCTATACTTGTTATTTTCACTTCAAATTTGAGTATGTTGTAGCTTAATATGTATCCTACAACCTTCATGAATAAATCGAAGTGAGATTCACATCACAAACCAACATGCAACCATGAATCCAACGAGATGTCAGTGAAATCTTTCCAGATCTGAGGTCTCCGTAGGATAAGATTTTAACCCCTTAAATCTCCATCATTTTCCACGAAATTTCAGTATGTTGTAGTTCAAAATGTTAGATACAACTCTCATGAAGATATCACAGCCAAAATCGAACTCTAAACATGCATGCAAGCTCTCACAACATTCTGACTCAAACAGTTCATATGAAAATATTCCAGATCTAGCATCTCCGTAGGATAAGATTTTAACCCCTTAAATCTCCATAATTTTCCACGAAATTTAAGTATGTTGTAGTTCAAGATGTTAGCTACAACTCTCATGAAGATATCAAAGCCAAAATCGGACTCTAAACACACATGCAAGCTCAAACAAGTTTCTGACTCCAAACAGTTCATGCGAAAACATTGGTGCAAGAGTAGAAAGTGGATTCCCAACTTGCATCTAGACCTCACGAGCAGCACGAGCGGACGGCGACGAACGGGCTCCTTTCTCTCCCTCTCGGCTTCCTCTTTCTCTCGCACGATTCTCTCTCTCTCTCTCTCTCCCTCACTTGGCCGAATGGCTAACCGGCCATTCTCTCTCCTCTTCTTCCCTTTTATGTTGCATGCACTCTAGGTTTGCATGAGGGACAAGTGTAATTGTGGAGGAAGGCAAGTGTCCACCATGCTTCACCTACTCCATGCCACTTGTCCTATTGCATGCATCATGGGCCTTGGAGTTGGGCTGGTCGACCACTCCTCTTGGGCCTCTATTGGGCCAGCCAACTTGGCCCATTAAAAGCTTAGGCCAATGGGCCTAACGCCTATCCTAAAAATTGACCTTTTCCTCTCTGTTTTTTTTTTTTTTGAATTTCTTTTATAAATATTTTAAACTTTAAATTTTCCACATGGCCAAAGTCTTTCGACATTTCATTTATTGAAATTTAATTTATAAAGTGCATGGCCAAGCATAGATTATTAATTTATCCTATAGTCCTAAATTCAAAATTCATAAACACAAGCACAATAACAACTAGCCTTAAGAAAACTAATGGCTAACACATAGACCATAGGTAATTTCATTACCTAATTATAGGCTTTAATTTCTCTAGAGGATGACTTGAATTTTGGGATGCCACAGTCCGAAAGTTCCTTCCATTTCTATCCTCCTTCTCGCTGTCATATCCAACCACTTGATCCATCTACTGGTGGCAGTGGCAAGAGAGGTATCTTATCTAGACTGAAATGTTAGTCCCCAAATGGGGTGAGTACAACCACTCCGTAGTAAAAATCCACCAAACTACACAATGCAACAAGCAAGACAATCAAGATATCACGAGCAAAGCACATATCATCCATGCTATCAAGCATACGTCACCATGTAGTCGTGCATATATCACCATGCAATCATGCATATCTCACCATGCTATCATGCATATACCACCATGCAGTCATGCATATCTCACAATGCCATTGTGCATATAACACCATGATTCATATCATCCACGCTATCAAGCATACATCACCATGAGTTCCATTCATGCCTTCATGATCGCATTTTCAATATCAAATAGCATCACTTTACTTTCATAAGTAGATCATGCATCATGGAATATTCATACACCTATGCACAATTCACTTTCAATTCTTATCTTTCACAAGGATCTCATCAGTTTTTCTTTCTAGGGACCAATGTTTGCATCCCTCATTTATCGCTCGCACCCAACTTGGCATCACAAGGAACCTCCGGCACAGACCTCTTGGCATCCGGCAAATACCTTCGGGCATCTCACATCCCACCTGGCATCACGAGGAATCTTCGAGGCTCGCCATGAAAATGGTTACCCCTACCCTCCGAGCATGTATCATAATACAACCGGGCATCTCGACACTCCTGGGGAAAACTTCTGGGCATGTATTCATAATACAACTAGGCACCCAAAGGGTATCGACTCATTCGAACCTTTGGGCATCCCGACTCCCAGGGCATCGTTGGCTCACACCTCCGACGGTATCATCCTTATCACAATGTATATTCACATATATGTCTCATTTTCAACATGGCATTTGATGCTACAATATCAGAGGTCTAAACCAGCTTTTTGATGTCATATGATATGCCAAACGTCACCATATATGCAGTACACGTAACACTCACGATATCACATTTCATAAAGCAGTTCATTGGTTTTTGAAAATAGAACCAATTTTCGGGTAAAACAGAATGCACCTCTTTAGTAAAAATTCTTGGACAATTAGTAAAAAATCTCAATAAATTCCGAAAATTTAACATGAGGTAAAAAAGATCCAGATAAAGATATTTCGTGAAGAACACCATGTCAAGAAAGTTCCACATCAATCACATAGATCCACACATCACAGCAAAAGAAATTCTAGCACCACTTTTTGCACAGTTTCAGAAATAATTTCGATTAAGCCCTTAAGTGAACTTCAAAAATTCTGAAATTTTAATATGTCATAGCTTAAATCTAGAGGTAAAAGTCTCATGAAAAAATCAAAGTCTAATTTCTTCTTAAATAAAAGAGATAATTTTCATAACTTTCCCTAACTCTTGGTTCACTATCTAGACTCATCCTCTTCAAAGAAAATCGTTTTCCCGATCAACACTTGTCTTTTTATTCTCAAATTTTAGTATGTTACTTCTTAAGATGTTTTCTACACGTATCAAATTCGGGCTGGATAATTTCACAAAATCCACGGAATCACAATGAATCAACATAACAGTTTCCAAATCTAGCTTCTTCAAAGAAAAATGGTTTCACCGGTCTATACTTGTTTGTTTCCTCTCAAATTTTGGTATGTTACTCTCCAAGAAGTCCTCTACAACTTTCATCCAGAAGTTGAAGTCAAATTCCAACTAGAACATTGCATGCAACTCACGAAAACATCAAAGGTCGGACTGTTTATCCCAGAAATAGAACACTAGGCTAGAACACAACTCCTAGAACTTCAAAATTTCACACTTCATCCACATCCGAGATTCACCATTCATCACACACCAAACACAACAAGCAAAGGGTAGATCAATGGACTCTACTTGCCTCTAATATGAGCACAACATAGCAAGCAAACGGCGAGCTCGACGGCGGGACTCGATGGCTTGACGGCGATGACGAACCTCCTCCTCTTCACTCGCATGCTTGCTCTCCCTCTCTTGATTTCACTCTCTCTCTCTCTCTCTCTCTCTCGGTAACCCTCTCTCTCAATCCGCCCACTCTCCCTCTCTTTCTTCCCCTTTCATCATTTGCAATCATTTGGTTTGCATGGCTAAGGCCATTTGGCTCTAGGGGAAAGACACTTGGCAAGCTTCTCTTGCCACTTGTTTATTTTACCATGCAGGTTGATGGGCTGATTGGGCCGGCCTCTCCCCTTGGTCGAAAGCCCATTGGTCTCCTTGGGCTGGTCGGACGGTAGCTCCTTTCCTCTGGGCTTCGCAGGCTAGGCCTAAATGGCCCAATGGTGGGGTCTTGTGGGCTGGTCTTGGCCTAAGAATTCAACACACTCTTCTCTAATTTTTCCCTTTTAATCATCACCTAATTACCCATCATATAATTACCTAATTACACTTATTCACTTGGCCATAAAACTTGCAACATAAATTAATAAATTCCAACTATAAATCACATGACCAAGGATAGATTCCCATCAAATAATTATCCATTAAAAAGCTTGGCCTTAAATCTTATTGCAAATCTTGGATCAAAGTACATCTAAAGATTGACATGAAATTCTAGGATGCCACAATTCTCCCCTCCTTAGAGAATTTCGTCCTCGAAATTAGACATTACCTATGTCTCTTTAAACAAGTGATGGTACCTTTCCCTCATTTCATTTTCACTTTCCCATGTGGCTTCCTCCACATCATGATGTTGGCATAATATCTTAACCAATGGTATTTTCTTCGTCCATAGGACTTGTTCCTTTCGATCCAGCACTTGCACAGGCTCCTCAATGTACCTCACTTCCTCATCCACTTTGATGGCTTCATGATCGAGTACGTGTCTTGGATCATGTTGGTACTTCCTCTAAAGACAAGGATGCAAGCCCTTAACACATCCTCTAATGCTTGGATCACTCTTTTTGTTTGTCCGTCCATTTGTGGATGAAAAGCAGTACTAAACTAGAGCTTTAGTTGCTAAGGCGGTTGGAAGACTTCGCCAAAGGTTTTGAAGTAAATCTTGAATCTCAATTCGACGTGATAGACAGGAACACCATGTAAGCTTACCACTTGGCTTACACATATAAAAGCAAATTTACCCTTCGGATAGTCTACGTGAACTGCTAGGAAATGGGTAGACTTAGTCAAGCAATTTACTTTCACCCAAATAGAGTCATGACCACTTAATGTCCTTGGTAATCCTCGCACAAAATCCATCGTCACATGATCTCATTTCCACTCTAGTATATCTAATGGTCTCAATCAAACACACCATTTAGTCGAATTATTCCTATACCTTTGTCACCATCAATTCAAGCCTAAAACCATCAAAATCGACACCACCAATAACTCATTTGGTTCAGTCCAACAAAGACATTCACTACGCTTTCACCACAACATAAATTCAAGCCTAAAATACAACACCATTCATTGGGTTTGAATATCGATAGTCCACCAAAACTTATTCAATTCAAAGATTGACAATCCACCAAGATAAGAACTTGTCTAGTTTCCCTCGAGTATATCTTATGTCTCACCCTAAAGGACCGTCATTTGCACTAATCACTCATCAAATCCATAACTTAAACTTTCACCATTTCACCTTGGAAAGACTATAACCACAATTGATCATATCCACTAATTCCACAAAACCTTTTCAAACTAAGATCTTCACCTAAAATTAAAAGTTGACCACCATCGATTAAACCTATTATTCCGACATATAAACCATAAATAATTTCATGTCTCATATGACCACTCAAACTCATGACTTCCAAGATCAATCTATACATACTAAATGCTTTCATGTAATGCATCAAGACTTCCAATGAGATCCTCTAATAGGAAATCACTACTTAGCTCAAATGATCATAACTTAATCCTCAAATTCATAACTCACTCTCCATAATTCACTTCTTAAGCCTTGTTTGCAGCATTATGCTTAGATGCTGCGCATGTTCTTCGGGTCTTTTAGAATATATCAGGATATCCTCAAATAAAGACAATCACAATTTGATCCAAATAATGCTTAAATATCCTATTCATTAGATCCATGAATGCAGCTAAGGTATTTGTCAATCCAAATAGCATAACTAGGAACTCATAGTGTCCATAACAAGTCCTAAATGCGGTCTTAGAAATGTCTTCTTTCTTAATCCTTAGTTGATGGTATCCTGACCTCAAGTCAATTTTTAAAAAAGACCGAACTTCCTTGCAATTGGTCAAATAGATCATCAATTCTAGGTAATGAGCACTTACTCTTAACAATTACATGATTCAATTGCCTATTATCAATGCACAAACGCATCGACCCGTCCTTCTTTTTCACAAACAAAAGTTCTACAAGCTTAACCATGCTTCCGCTGCGCCACTCTGATAAAATTATCCAAGACTGCCTTCCTAGTTCAGTTCATAGTTCAGTTCTTTCTTGCCCCCTTTTGCCATCCTAGAAGCTTACTAGGAGCCGCTCCTTGTTTAGGTCCTCTGACCTCGGCGTCCACTCCCCGCCCTCATTGGACCGGGTCATTATAGGTACACCAACTTTTTCCTGGTTCGAACCCAAACTACACATCCATTGGAGGGTCTCATTTCAATAGGGACTAACTTACAGAGATATCCCATTCTTAGCCTCACGGTTTTATCCTTAGCGCATGGGTAAGTACTAACTTAGGAGATCATTCATCCTAGTCCATTGCTTACGGAGCTAGTTCATTCCTATAATGACGTCAAGGTCATACATAACTATCACTATCAAGTCCATTCCATCAATCCAATGCTCCTCCTCCTCAGGACTTCCCTTTCCACTAAACTTAGGGGGTTTCAACTTCAGGAATTGTTCCACCAGTCCTTAAGGGCGACATTCCACTCCGGGTTGTTGTTGTGCTTGCCTTTCCATCAGATTTCCTATATTGGCCAATGCCTGCAGGATATCTTCCATCTGGGGTTCAGCTCTTGCAGCAGAGGCTTCAGCCCTCGATGGATGAGCACTTCTAGCTCGCACCATGATTTCCCTGCAGTTTTCCAAGCATTTCCCTCAAGAATAATTTGCAACTCGGTGTCACTAGTTAGATCATTATATCGGTCCCTGCGCAATTTATATGGCGGAAGCACATCCATCAACTCCCTTCCCTATATTCAGAAAACGATGCACACCAACTAAGACATTTATAGGTAAAAGCCAAACACTTTTATTTACTTAAAATAGATGGACATTATTTATCGGTACATCAAAATACTGTAGTCTTCTATACTCAACTATACTTCAAAAGATGACTGACATCTCCTCCAACAGTCGTATACTTAAAGTCCATTGATCAGTGTCGGCGTCCAAAAGTTCCTTCATTTACTATCCTCCTCCTTGCGGTCATATCTAACCACTTGATCCATCTACGGTGGCAGTGATAGCAGAGGTATCTTATCTAGTCTAAAATGTTAGTCCCCAAACGGGGTAAGTACAACCACTCAGCAGTAAAGATCCACCAAACTACACAATGCAACAAGCAAGACAATCAAGATATCACGAGCAAAGCACATATCATCCATGCTATCAAGCATACATCACCATGTAGTCATGCATATCTCGCCATGCCATCGTGCATATACCACCATGCAATCATGCATATCTCACCATGCCATCGTTCATATATCACCATGATTCATATCATCCATGCTATCAAGCATACATCATCATGAGTTCCATTCATGCCTTCATGATCGCATTTTCAATATCAAATAGTATCAATTTACTTTCATAAGCAGATCATCCATCTTGCCATATGCATACACCCATGCACATGATTCACTTTCAATTCTTATTTTTCACAAGGATCTCATCAATTTTTTATTTCTAGGGACCAATGTTTGCATCCCTCATTTATCGCTCGCACCCAACCTAGCATCGCGAGGAACCTTAGGCACACACCTCCGGGCATCTCGCATCCCACCTAGCATCAAGAGGAATCTCCGGGGCTCGCCATGAAAATGGTTACCCCTACCCTCCGGGCATGTATCATAATACAACCGGGCATCCCGACACTCCTGGGGAACACCTCTAGGCATGTATTCATAATACAAATACGCATCCAAAGGGCATCGACTCATTCGAATCTCTGAGCATCCCGACTCCCGGGGCATCGTCGACTCACACCTCCGACGGTATCATCCTTATCACAATGTATATTCACATATATGTCTCATTTTCAACATGGCATTTGATGCAACAATATCAAAGGTCTAGACCAGCTTTTTGATCTCATATCATATGCAAAACGTCACCATATATGCAGTACACGTAACACCCATGATATCACATTTCATAAAGCAGTTCATTGGTTTTTGAAAATAGAACAAATTTTCGGGTAAAACAGAATGCACCTCTTTAGTAAAAATTCTTGGAAAATTAGTTTACGATCTCAATAAATTTCGAAAATTTAACATGAGGTAAAAAAAAATCCAGATGAAGATATTTCATGAAGAACACCATGTCAAGATCCACACATCACAGCAAAAGAAATTCCAACACCACTTTTTGCACAGTTTCGGAAATAATTTCGATTAAGCCCTTAAGTGAACTTCGAAAATTCTGAAATTTTGATATTTCATAGCTAAGATCTATAGGTATAAGTATCATGAAGAAATCAAAGTCTAATTACTTCCAGATTAAAAGATATACTTTTCATAACTTTCCCTAACTCTTGGTTCACTGTCCAAACTCATCCTCTTCAAAGAAAATCGTTTTTCCTGAACAAAACTTGTCCTTTTATTCTCAAATTTTAGTATGTTACTCCTTAAGATGTTGTCTACAACTCTTATCCAGGACACGAGACCAAATTCGGACTAGATAATTTCACAAAATCCACGGAATCACAACAGATCAACATAACAGTTTTCAGATTTAGCTTCTTCAAAGAAAAATGGTTTCACCGGTCTATACTTATTCGTTTCCTCTCAAATTTTGATATGTTACTCTCCAAGAAGTCCTCTACAACTTTCATAGAGAAGTAGAAGTCTGATTCCAACTAGAACATCGCATGCAACTCATGAAAACATCAAAGGTCGGACTGTTTTTCCCAGGAACAGAACACTAGGCTAGAACACAACTCCTATAACTTCGAAATTTCACACTTCATCCACATCCGAGATTCACCATTCATCACACACCAAACACAACAAGCAAAGGGTAGATCAATGGACTCTACTTGCCTCTAATCCGAGCACAATACAGCAAGCAAATGGCGGGACTCCGTGGCTCAACGGCGATGATGAACCTCCTCCTCTTCTCTCACACGCTCGCTCTCCCTCTCTCGATTTCACTCTCTCTCCCTCTCTTTGTAATCCTCTCTCTCAATCCGCCCACTCTACCTCTCTTTCTTTCCCCTTCATCATTTGTAATCATTTGGTTTGCATGGCTAATGCCACTTGGCTCTAGGGGAAAGACACTTGGCAAGCTTCTCTCGCCACTTGTTTATTTTGCCATCCAGGTTGATGGGCTGATTGGGCCAGCCTCTCCCCTTGGTCGACAGCCCATTGGGCTTCTTGGGCCGGTCGGACGACAACTCCTTTCCTCTGGGCTTCGTAGGCCAAGCCTAAATGGCCGAATGGTGGGGTCTTGTGGGCTGGTCTTGGCCTAAGAATTCAACCCACTCTTCTCTAATTTTTCCCTTTTAATCATCACCTAATTACCCATCATATAATCACCTAATTACACTTATTCACTTGGCCATAAAACTTGCAACATAAATTAATAAATTCCAACCTATTAATCACATGACCAAGAATAGAATTTTCTTTCCCATCAAATAATTATCCATTAAAAACCTTGGCCTTAAATCTTACTGCAAATCATGTATCAAAGTACATCCAAAGATTGACATGTAATTCTGGGATGCCACAACCAGCCCACAAGACCCCACCATTCGGCCATTTAGGCTTGGCCCGCGAAGCCCGAAGGAGGAGCGGCTGCCGTCAACCAAGGGAAGAGAGGGATGGATGGAGAGGCCCGGCGCAAAAGGAAGGCCCATCAACCTGCATGTAAATCCCCAAGTGGCAAGAGAAGCTTGCCGAGTGTTGCCCCTCTGTAGCCAAGTGTAAGAAGCCATGCAAAATCAAATGATTGCTAATGATGAAGGGAAGAAAAGAGAGGGAGAGTGGGTGGATTGATTGTGGCACCCCGAAGCGCCCAAGGTCACCACATCTTACCAAAGAAGTACCTTAGTTCCTAGGCATATATATAGTTTCTTTTATTTTTTTTGTTCTTTTATAACGGTCCCAATAAGCATCTTATTTGCAGAAGCATAATCAAGTCCTACCAATTCATTGCACACCACTAAACATCATAAGAAAAGATAAAGCCATGACACTTTTATTTACATATTTTTAAGATGGATTTTTCTCAGGTCGGTACAACAAAAGAAAGGCCAAGACTTCTCACTACACTCGGCCATAACCCCAAAAAGAGATAACTTGACCCTCTATGACAATCGTGCAAATCCCTCCATCAACTAGTGTCGGCTATTGTCCAAAAAGTTGCAGCTCCTACTTCTCACGCATGGGCCCTCGCACCCATCTCGGTGCATTAGGCGGTGGCGGCGGCGGCGGCAACATCCCCCGCATCACTGCGTCTCAAGGAACATGAACGGATATGAACTCCTAAATGACAGGGCCCTCAGCCAGGCCCACGTCATACATCACTAAGGTGCGAACCCGAATGAATGTCAGACCAGGGATGGTGGGACAATTGATCTCCACACATTCAACCTCGACATCCGAAGGAAGGCCGTAAAAGACGCCCCGCGTGACAGCAGGGAAATGCATCTTTCTAATCTGAAATGTTGGTCCCTGAAGGGGTGAGTACAACCACTCAGCAGGTAAAGGACCAATAAACCACTCAATGCATCACACAATACAATCATAACATAACACATGTCATACAAGCATCCATGCATAATTTACCTCAATACCATGCATATGTCATCATACCGCATGTACATACATCCTCATATAATCATCACCATTATGTCATACACTTACCTTTATCACGTCACATATACCATCAATTCAAAGATGCACATACATCCATGCACTTATTATCATCATGTCACATGTACCATCATGCCATAGGTGTACATACATCCATGCACTCATTATCATCATGTCACATGTACCATCATGCCATAGGTGCACATACATCCATGCACTCATCATCATGTCACACGTACCATCATGCCATAGGTGCACATACATCCATGTACTCATCATCATCATCATGTGACATGTACCGTCATGCCATAGGTGCACATACATCCATGCACTCATCATTATCATGTCATATGTACCATATCATGCATATTTCAATTTCAATTTCCCAATTTTATTATTTCATTTTGGGCCGCCACATTTCTTTCCCGGGACCAATGTTTGCATCCCACATTTATCGCTCGCACCCCACCTGGCATCGCGAGGAACCCTCCGGCACAAATCTCTAGGCATCCGACACAATACCTGTTAGGCATCTCGTACCCCAACTGGCATCACGAGGCATCCCCCTGGCACAATACCTGCCGGGCTTCCGGCTCCCCACGCTCCGGGCATCTCGAAACTCCCGAGGACCCTCCGGGCATGCATCATGATACAATCGGGCATCCAGCACAAACTTCCGGGCATGTATCATGACATAACCGGGCATCCGGCCTTTACCCTTCTAGCCAGGCATCCCGACACTCCTGGGGCATCACACCTCCGACGGCCTTCTCACTTATCTTAGTTCTCACTTTCAGTTATAGCTCAATTTCACCATGGCATATGATGTGATGGCAAACAAGATCATTTTCATCATTTGATTCTTATATGCATTTCCAATCATCATCATACATGCAGCAAGGTCCAATCACTTATGACAATACAATCCATGGGGTCCGTGCAACATAGAATAATCCATACATCATGACCTTTTTGAAATTTACCAAATTCCAGCTTGCACAATTTCGGAAAATATATAAATTAAATATCCATATGATCTTCAAAAATCATAAAATCAGAACATGTAATATAAAATACATAAAGGTAGCAATTCCATGAAGAACACATGCCCAAAAGAGCTTCACACAACAAGATATAGCTCATACAATACAGCATGCAAAATTCGGATAAAGTCAGATTGCGCAGTTCTTGAAATATTTCGATTAAAATACCTGAATGACCTCCAAAAATTATGAAATTTTACCAGGTTATATTCAAGAACCTAAGGTAGATTTTTCATGAAGACATCTAGGCCAGATTCGTCCTAGATAATTTACTATGGACGGACGAATCTACTGTTCTTAGTACCGAACGGTCCAGTTTAGCTATCTCCGAAAAATCAAGGTTTCACCTACTTATCTTTCTTAATTTCTTCTGAAATTTTGATATGTTTTTCCCCAAGAGGTCCACTACAACTTTTATTAAGTAATCTAGGTGAGATTCTCAAAGGATAGTCACCATTTAGTCCACGAAGTCTCGGGAGTCCAGTACCATACTTCCAGATCTGCCGTCTTCGAAAGAAACTCGTTTCCCTAGGCTAAACTTGCTTGTTTTACCTAAAATTTTAGTATGTTAATAATAATGATGTTCTCTACAATTTTCGTGAAGAAGTCGAAGTGAAATTATTTGTAGAAAGTGACATGCAACACACAAAACCACCAAGAGGTCGACGAAACAGTTTCAGATCTGGCCTTTTCGTAGAGGGAGGGTTTCACCCCTCAAAAATCCGCCATTTGATCTCAAATTTTAGTATGTTATACTTTGAGATGTTTTCTACAATTTGTGTGAAGATGTCGAAGCCAAAATCCAACTAAAAACCCACATGCAAGCCTGTACAACGTTCGGGGTCTGGCGGCACAGTCGAAAACAGAATACATTTTCAAGAACAACACACTCTAGCTTCGGTTTCTCACACCCTAAACATCCGAGATTTACCACCATTTCAAACACACATGCAAGACACACATGCAAGAGCAGAATATAGATCCCAACTTGCCTCCAAAATCGAGCAAACAATGGCACACGGATGGCGAACGGACGGACGAACGGACAGACAACGGGCAGGCGAACGGCTCCTTCCTCCTCTCTCTTGGTTGCTCCCTCTCTTGCAACCCTCTCTCTCTCTCACTTGGCTTGGGCCACAGCCCCTCAACCGGCCACTCTCTCCCTTTTATTTCCCTTAAACCTCATCATTTGCAATCATGAGAAGCCACCCTCAATGGCCAATGCATGGAGCTTTCCTCTTGCCACTTGGCAAGACTCATGCAAAATGGGCTTGGAAGAATTGGGCCGGCCTCTCCCCCTTGTGGCCGACGGCAGCCCTCTCCATGGGCTTCATGGGCCAAGCCAATTTGGCCCACTTTAGGTCCAATACCCTTCGGCCTAAAGTTTAACCCTAATAAACCCCAATTTTACTTTTAATTATTCATCTTTAATTCTCTCTTTTATAGATTTCAAATTTTAAATTTCATATGGCCATAATCTTGTAACATTTAATCTATAGGGATTAAATCTATGAGGTGCATAGCCAAGAATAAATCATTCTCATTAATTTATCATATAATACTAATTTTTAATAACTCATGAACACAAATATATAACACTTGGTCTCAAAAGAAAACCAATGGCTAAAGCATAAACCATACGAAATTTCATTACCTAATTATGGGCTTTAATACATCTAGAGATTGTCTTGAATTTTGGGATGCCACATTGATGAAGGGTGTTGTCAGAGAAAGAGAGGAAGAGAGAAAGCGGGCGTGCAAGAGAGAAAGAGAGAAAGGAAGAAAAAGGAGGTTCGTCTCTGCCGTCGAACCGCCGAGTCCCGCTGTTGAGCCCGCCGTTTGCTTGCTGTGTTTTGCTTGGATTAGAGGCAAGTAGAGTCCATTGATCTACCCTTTGCTTGCTGTGTATGATGAATGGTGGATTTCGGATGTGGATGAAGTGTGAAATTTCGAAGCTATAAGAATTGTGTTCTAGCCTAGCGTTCTGTTTCTAGAAAAACAGTTCCACCTTTGATGATTTTGTGAGTTGCATGCGATGTTCTAGTAGGAATGTGACTTTGACTTCTTGATGAAAGTTGTAAAGGACTTCTTGGAGAATAACATATCAAAATTGGAGAGGAAACGAACAAGTATAGGTCGGTGAAACCATTTTTCTTTGGAGAAGCTAGATCTGGAAACTGTTATGCTGACCTAGTGCGATTCTGTGAATTTTATAAATTTATATGGTACGAATTTGATCTCGTGTTCTTGATAGTAGTTGTAGAAGACATCTTGAGGAATAACATACTAAAAATTGAGGTTAAACGAACAAGTAATGATTGGGGAAAACGATTTTCTTTGAAGAGGATGAGTCTGGACAGTGAACCGAGAGTTTGGGAAAGTTATGAAAATTATATCTTTTAATCCAGAAGAAATTAGACTTTGATTTCTTCATGATACTTTTACCTCTAGATCTTAGCTATAACATTTTAAAATCTCATAAACTATGCAAAAGTGGTACTGGAATCTCCTTTGCTGTGATGTGTGGATCTATGTGATTGATGTGGAATTTTCTTGACATGATGTTCTTCAATAAATATCTTCCTTTGGATCTTGTTGACATCATGTTAAATTTTCAGAATTTATTGAGATCGTTTACTAATTTTTCAAGAATTTTTACTAAAGAGGTGCATTATGTTTTACCTGAAAATTAGTTCCATTTTCAAAAGCTAATGAATTGCTTCATGAAAGGTGACATTGTGGGTGTTATGTGTGCTGCATATATGGTGATAATTGGGCATATCATATGACATCAAAAGCTGGTTGAAACCTTTGATATTGTTGCATCGAATGCCATGTTGAAAATGAGACATATATGTGATCATAAATTGAGATAATAACGAGACTGTCGGAGGTATGAGCCGACGATTCCTCGAGAGTGTCGAGATGCCTGGAGGTTTGTGCCGGATGCCCGGAGATTTGTGCCGGAGGGTCCTCGGGAGTTTCGAGAAGCTCGGTGGTATACGGTACGTGATGTCCAGTGGGAATGCCTAGTGGTATGGCGGTACGTAATTCCAAAAGCCCTATAGGTTTGTGCCAGGAGGATTCCTCGTGATGCTAGTTGGGATGCGAGATGCCCGGTTGTTTGTGCCGGATGCCCGGAGGTTTGTGCTGGAGGCTCCTCGCGATGCCAAGTTGGGTGCGAGCGATAAATTGAGGGATGCAAACATTGGCCCATGGAAAAAAAAAAAAAAAAACACTGATGAGATCCTTGTAAAAGATAAGAATTGAAATTGAATCATGTGCATGGGTGTATGCATATGGCATGATGCATGATCTGCTTATGAAAGTAAATTGATGCTATTTGATATTGAAAATGTGATCATGAAGGCATGAATTGATCTCATGGTGATGTATGCTTGATAGCATGGATGATATGAATCATGGTGATATATGCACGATGGCATGGTGAGATATGCATAACTGCATGGTGGTATATGCATGATGGCATGGCGAGATATGCATGACTACATGGTGATATATGCACGACTGCATGGTGATGTATGCTTGATAGCATGAATGATATGTGCTTTACTCGTGATATCTTGATTGTCTTGCCTGTTGCATTGGGTAGTTTGATGGATCTTTACTGTTGAGTGGTTGTACTCACCCATTTGGGGACTAACATTTTAGATTGAGAGATGCCTATATCACTTGTCAAGCGTGGTACATTTTATGGATTACCGTCTAATGTTGAGGTCGAGTGCTTGGAGCACCCCTGCGTTGGTGTTCATGTTTTGCTGTTTATCCACGTCCGTGTTTTGGTCATATATGATGTGGGCTTACCTGATGGCCCCGTTGTACAAGAGTATTTGTCTGTCCATGTTCGTCGAGATGGGAGGATGATGGGGATGCTGCCGCTGCCACCGGCCGATGCACCGGGATGGGTGTGATAGGAGCATGTGACTGGTGAAGGTTGACACTTTTTGGGATGGCCGACACTAGCTAATGGAGAAATGTTCACATTTGATGTATAGTCAGGTTTCTTTTTGGGTTTAGCTGAGCTTACTTTTGTTGTACCGACTTGGGAAATCCATCTTAGTATGTAAATAAAAATGATTTAGCCCTAAAATGCATATATATATATATATATATATATATATATATATATATATATATATATATATATATATGAAATGTTGTAGTTGGTCTGCATTGCATCGTATTATCTAGTTTGTGTATGGGTTAGGGAGATGATAAGTATGCTTTCGTTATATTAACTGCGTTGGGACCGATCTAAAAGATGCGAACACCTAGGTTTTATGGACTCGCTGCAATTAAAATGGTATCAGAGTGGAATGTTATTAGGATAAGTGATAGGTGAGCGAGCTGTGGCGACCCTAGTGGATCGGGGGCCATGTCGAGGGGTGCCACATCCCCCCTTTTTTGGTATCAGAGCAATTGTTATAGATAGAGTGATAACGAGCCTCATTTGAAAATTGAGGAATACGATGACAATGCACACCATAGGATATTAAAGGAAATAATTGGTTAACTTTGAACGGGTGATGAGTATTCACTCGTAGATCCCTAGTAGTTGTTATGAGTTGTCTTTAAGTGCCAGTAACATGTTTATATTACTTATATAGTAGTAGTTGCTTTTAAATGGAGATAATGAGTCTCAAATTATTCCTGAGGCAAATGCTTGGAAACTGCAGGAAAGTCTTGGTGCAAGCTAGAAGTGCTCATCCATCGAGGGCTGAAGCCTCTGCTGCAAGGGCTGAACCCCGAATGGAAGATATCCTGCGGGCATTGGCCAATATTGGAAATCTGATGGAAAGACAAGCGCAGCAACAACCCGGAGTGGAACGTCGCCCTCAAGGACTGGTGGAACAATTTCTGAAGATGAAGCCACCTAAGTTTAGTGGAATAGGAAGTCCTGAGGAGGCGGAACATTGGATTGATGGAATAGAACAGATTTTCCAGTTGTTGGACTGCAGTGATGTTGAGAAGATAGTTTTGGCAGAGTACCAGCTGGAGGGAAATGCAAAGTTTTGGTGGAGAGCTTCGAGGGATACGATCTTTCCATCAGGTACTGATATAAACTGGGATGAGTTTGTTAGAGCTTTTAATAAGAAGCATTTCTCAGATTGTGCTAAGGATAAGAAGATCACTGAATTTGTTCAGTTGGAATAAAAGGAGCTGACAGTGGATCAATATGAGGCAAAATTTTCTGAATTGTCTAGGTATGCTCCCAGATTGATTGAGGATTGAGAGGAAAAAGCTAAGAGATTTCTGAAAGGGTTGAGGACTAATATTAGGAAACAACCGGTGCCTTTGAATATGAGGAATTATAATGAGATTTATGAGAGGGCACAATTAGTAGAGCAAGAGCTGGTGAGAGAGCGATTAGAGTTTAAGTGACAGTTGACCTTTAGTGATATCAGAAGGGGTAAGTGACCCTATCCTGGTCAAGGTCAGACTTAGGATGCTAAGAAAAAGAGCAATTTTGGAAAAGCTAGGGATGGCCTGAATATAGGGAAAACACCCTATCAGCCTGATGTTTGTCGAAAGTGTGATGGGCAGCATGGCCTAAGACCTTGTAATGGACGACCGAAATGCTATGGTTGTGGACGAGTAGGTCACCTCAAGAGAGACTGTCCACAATAGAGGTTGCAACTAAGTGTTGGCTTGGTGCGACAAGCACAACAGAGTGTTGTTAGACCAAACCTACCAAGAAATCCTCAGAGGCCACCAGCACGAGGAAGGGTGTATGCAGTCACCCAAGAGGAAGCGGAAGCTTCCAAAAATGTTATATCAGGTACGATTTTCATAAATGGCAAGAAGGCATATGCATTGTTTGACACGGGTGCTACACATTCATTTATATTTGGAAGATATAGATAATTGAGTGAAATAGAAGCTATGCCTCTTGAGATGCCTCTTTGTGTTTCCACGCCTTTAAAGAATATGGTGTTATCTACGATGATGTGTGCAAAATGTAAGATAACTATAGAAGGACAAGATATGGAAATAGATATAGTTGTGATGGCTATGTATGATTTTGATGTTATCATAGGAATGGACTGGCTCCATAAGCATAGGGCTAAGGTGGATTGCTATGGGAAAGTGATCCAGTTCATGTTGCCTAATCAGTTTAGTTTCGAATCTTTTGGAGGTCAGACAAACCCCTCTATAGCCATTATCTCAATGGTAGAAGCTTGTGAACTACTTGACGAAGGATGTCAAGGATACCTAGCAGTGGTAAGAGATTTTACTAAGAAAGATGCTGAAATCGATGAGATTCGAATGGTCAAGGAATTTCAGGATGTGTTTCCTGAGAAGTTGCCTGGATTACCACCAGAGCGAGAGATTGAGTTTGAAATTCAACTAATGCCTGGAATAGGATCGATATCGAAAACTCCGTATAGGATGGCCTTAGTCGAGTTAAAGGAGTTGAAGGTGCAACTACAAGAGTTGCTTGATAAGGGATTTATTAGGCCAAGTGCTTCACCTTGGGGTGCACCAGTTCTATTTGTGAAAAAGAAAGATGGGTCAATGCGTCTATGTATTGATTATAGATAGCTGAACCAAGTGACTATAAAGAAAAAGTATCCTTTGCCTAGAATTGATGATTTATTTGATCAGTTGCAAGGAAGTTCCGTATTTTCTAAAATTGACTTAAGGTTAGGATACCATCAGTTAAGGATAAAGAAAGAAGACATTCCTAATACTGCATTTAGGACTCGTTATGGACATTATGAGTTCCTAGTTATGCCTTTTGGATTAACGAATGCACCAGCCGCATTCATGGATTTAATGAATAGGATATTTAAGCCTTATCTGGATCAGTTTGTGATTATTTTCATTGATGATATCCTAATATACTCTAAAGGACCTAAAGAGCATGAATGACACCTAAGGATAGCGTTGCAAACGCTAAGAGATCATAAGTTATTTGCCAAATTCAGTAAGTGTGAATTCTGGTTGGATTAGATAATATTTTTAGGGCACATGGTGTCAGGTAATGGAATTGCAGTGGACCTTGCAAAGGTTGAAATGGTAGTGAATTGGCTGAGACCGACAACGCCAATTGAGATACAAAGTTTCTTAGGATTGGCTAGCTATTATAGAAGGTTTATTGAAGGATTTTCACATCTTGCTGGCCCTTTAACGAAATTGACCCGAAAGAATGTGGGATTTGAATGGAATGGAAAATGTGAAAGCAGTTTTTAGGAACTTAAAAGAAAGTTGACTTCAGCTCCAATTCTAACTATACCATTTGGATATGAAGGATTCACGGTGTATAGTGATGCATCTCATAAAGGACTAGAATGTGTTTTGATGTAGCATGGCAAGGTAATAGCCTATGCATCGAGATAGTTGAGAGCTCATGAGTTAAATTACCCAACCCATGATTTGGAATTGGCAGCTATAGTGTTTGCTTTGAAAATATGGAGACATTATCTGTATGGAGAGAAGTTTGAAATCTATACAGATCATAAGAGTTTGAAGTATTTGTTTTCGCAGAAAGAGTTGAACATGAGACAGAGAAGGTGGATGGAGTTATTGAAAGACTATGACTGTGAAATACGATACCATCCAGGAAAGGCGAATAAAGTGGCAAATGCCCTTAGTCAAAAGTCGGCTATGGACATGGCTAGTTTAAGAATAATAGAGTGGAATCTGTTAAAGTCAATTGTGGATTCAGATTTCAAGTTGGAAATGGATCACCTTACTGGTATGCTTACTGCATTAAAGATTGAGCCTAAAATCATTCAGAAGTTAAGATTTTACAAAAATCTGACTCGGAGATTTTGAAGATACAAGATGCTGTGTCTTTAAGGAAAAGACCAAAGTTTCAAGTCTCTAAAGATGGAGTAGTAAGATGCTAAGGACGGCTCTGTGTTCCTGATAGTGAAGAAGTGAGAAGGGAAATCCCATAAGAAGCTCATAAGGGTAATTATAGTATTCATCCGGGGAATACGAAAATGTATAAGAATTTACACCAACAATTTTGGTGGAATGGCATGAAAAAGGATATAGCTTAGCATGTTTCTCAATGTTTAACATGCCAGCAAGTGAAAGCAGAAAACCGCAAACCCGCAAGACTGTTGAGACCATTGGACGTACCAGAGTGGAAATGGGAGCATGTGACGATGGACTTTGTGCAAGGACTGCCAAGGACATCAAGTGGTCACGACTCTATTTGGGTAATAGTAGATCGTTTGACTAAATTTGCTCATTTCCTAGCTGTCCATCTAGACTACTCGATGAGTAAACTTGTTGAGATATATGTGAGCCAAGTGATACGCTTACATGGTATTCCTGTAACGATTACATCAGATCGAGACTCTAGGTTTACTTCAAATTTTTGGAGAAGTCTCTAAGATGTTTTAGGGACAAAGCTTCAGTTTAGTAATGCTTTTCATCCTCAAACAAATGGACAAACGGAAAGAGTGATTCAAACTTTGGAAGATATGCTGAGAGTATGTATTGTTGATTTTAAGGGAAGTTGGGATAAAAAATTGCACTTGATAGAGTTTGCCTATAACAATAGTTTTCAGAAAAGTATAGGCATGACTCCATTTGAAGCATTATATGGAAGAAGATGCAGAACCCCTGTCTGTTGGAATGAAATAGGTGAAGGAAAACTGATAGGACCCAAGCTAGTGCAAGTTACTACAGAAGCGGTCGAGATAATCAGGAAAAGACTCAAGACAGCCCAGAACCGACAAAGAGACTATGCGGATTGGCATAGAAGGCCTTTAAAGTTTCATGTGGGAGATCATGTATTTCTTAAAGTATCCCCTATGAAAGGAATATCCCAATTTGGAATGAAGGGTAAGTTAAACCCTAGATTTGTTGGACCTTTTGAGATACTTGAAAGAATAGGAGATGTATCTTATCGTTTGGCACTGCCTCCTAAATTGGGAAATTTACATGATGTGTTTCATGTGTCGATGCTGAGAAAGTACCAGCCGGATCCTAGTCATACACTCGATCATGAAGCCATCAAAGTGGACGAGAAAGTGAGATACATTGAAGAGCTTGTGCAAGTGCTGGATCGAAATGAGCAAATTCTTAGGACCACGAAAATCCCGTTGGTAAAGATATTATAGCAACATCATGATGTGGAGGAAGCCACATGGGAGAGTGAGGAATCAATGAAGGAAAAGTACCCCTACTTGTTTCAAAAGACATAAGTGATGCCTAATTTCGAGGATGAAATTCTCTAAGGAGGGGAGAATTGTGGCATCTCAAAATTTCATGGCAATTTCTGGAGGCATTACGACCTATGGAAAAATGAATGGTTGCATCGTTGAACTATATTGTGGCCTCTAGATCGAAAAATGTGATGGATTAAGGCCGAACACTTTAATGGAAAGATATCTTATGTTCTTGGGTTATCAAAGTTGGTACTATAGGATAATTTGATAATGAGAATTTTATTCTTGGCTATGCACCTTATGGATTTGATTTTTATGGATTAACAAGTGGCTTAGGGGACTTACCAAGTGTCATATGCATGTAAAGTAATGATTACATGCTAATCATGAAGGGGAAGAAAAGAAGAAGGGGTGGATTGAGCAAGGGGGGGTCGCTCGAGAGAAAGGGGGAAAGAGACAGAGAGTGATCGTCCAAGAGAAAGAGAGGAAGAGAGCAAGGGAGAGAGCAAGCGAGCGAGAGAAGAAGGGGAAGAGGGAGGCCGTTCGCTGCCGTTCGTCGCCGCCGAGTCCCGCCTTGCCCCGCCATCCTTGCTTGCTGTGTTGTGCCCGGATTTGAGGCAAGTAGAGTCCATAAACCTACCCTTTGCTTGCTGTGTCATGTGTGTGATGAATGGTAAACTTTGGTTGTGGTAGAAGTGAAGAAATTCGAAGCTCTAGGGAAAAATATGGTAACCTTGCATTCTGTTTTCTAGAAAGGCAGTCCGACCTTTGATGAATTTGTGAGCTACATGCGACTTTTTAGTTGGAATTTCATTTTGAATTCTTGATGAAAGTTGTAGAGAACTTCTTGAAGAGTAATATATCAAAATTTCAGAAACAATGAACAAGTATAGACCGGTGAAAATATTTTTCTTTGAAAGAGTCATATCTGGAAATCGTAATGATGACCTAGTATGATTCTGTGAATTTTATAAAATTCTCTAGTTGAAATTGGATCTCGTGTTCTAAATAAAAGTTGAAGAGGACATCTTAGGGAGTAACATACTGAAAATTTAGAGGAAATTGATGAGTTTAGATTGGTGAAACAATCTTTATTCAAAACGGTTAGAACTTTAATTCGGTGCCGAGGGTTATGGACGGTTATGGTTATTATTGTTTTTAATCTATCATGAATCTGGTTTCAAGTTCTGCATGAAATATTTAGTTCTGGATTTCGGCTATAACATATAAAAATTTCAGAATTGTTGGAGTTGATTTATGATTTTTATTGAATTTACGAATAAAACTGTATATGGCAATATTCCGAAATTATAAAGACTGTGATGTGTGGACTGTACCGAATTGTATAATATTCTTTTGATACGGTGTTCTTCACAAAATATTTTCCTCTAGATCTTATATATAACATGTCAAATTTTTAGAATTTATTAAGGCTGTTTACTAATTTTTCAAGAATTATGACCAAAGGAGTGCAATCTGTTTTTATCCGAAATTGCTGTATTTTCAAAAATAAATGAAATTGCTCCATGTGATATAATGTCATGAGTGGTTGATTATGCTGCATATGTGGTGACATATGGCATGTTATATGACATCAAAAGCTGGTTGAGACCCTTGATATTGTTGCATCAAATGCCATGTTGAAATTGAGATGCGTGTGTGAATATGAATTGAGATAATAACAAGACCGTCGGGGGTGTGAGTCGACGATGCCCCAGGAGTATTGGGATGCCCGGAGTGTGTGTGCCGGATGCCTGGAATGTGTGTGCCGGATGTCCTCGAGAGTTTCGAGATGCCCAGAGTGTGTGTGCCAGAAGCCTTGGAGGTGTGTGCCGGGGGGTACCTCGTGATGCTAGTTGGGGTATGAGATGCCCGGAGTGTGTGTGCCGGATGCCTGGAGGTATGTGCCGGAGGCCCTCACGATGCCAGGTTGGATGCGAGCGATAAATTGTGGGATGCAAACATTGGTCCCTGGATGGAAAAATAATGAGATCCTTGTGAAAGATAAGAACTGAAATTGAATCATGTGCATGGGTGTATGCATATGGCATGATGCATGATCTGCTTATGAAAGTAAATTGATACTATTTGATATTGAAAATGTGATCATGAAGGCGTGAATGGATCTCATGGTGATGTATGCTTGATGATACATATATGAGTGCATGGTGGTATATGCACATTGCATGGTGATATATGCATGGCTGTATGGTGACTTATGCTTGAATGCATGAATGCTATGTGTTTTATTCATGATACCTTGATTGTTCTGTTTGACGCATTGTGTAGTTTGGTGGATCTTTACTGTTGAGTGGTTGTACTCACCCCTTTTAGGGATTAACATTTCAGATTAGAAATATGCCGTTTCTACCAGTCGCATGCGGTACTTATTATGGATTGCCATCTGATGTCGAGGTGGAGTGCACGGAATATTTCTACATTAGTTTGCTCGGTCTGGTGTATGTCCGAGTCCGTGTCTTAGTGATGTACGATGTGGGTCTTGCTAATGGCCCAGTTATCCAAGAGTTTTTGCCTGTTCATGTCCGGCGTGGTGGAGTGATGCTAGGGATGATACCGCCATCACCGCCTAATGCACCGAGTTGGCTGTGATGGCACGTATGACTGGTGGGAGCTGACACTTTTTGGGGATAGCCGACGCTTGTTGATGGAGGGGTCTACATGTTCGATGTAGGGTCGAGTTCTCTTTCAAGTTATAGCCAAGTATAGTTAAAAGTCTTGGCTTTTTGTTGTACCAACCTGAAATATCCATCGTGAAAGTATAAATAAAAGTAACTCGGCTTTGTCTTTTCATTTGGAGCGCGGGTGGTGTTCATTGCATTGTTGTTATTGAAGTGAGGGATGGTGAGACTCGTTTATGCTTCCGTTGAAGAGCTACGCTGGGACCTTTACAAAAAAAAAAAAAAAAAAAGTGGGAGAAGAATTTTATTGATCAACCCCTATGAACTATGGTTTCACTTTAATTAAAGAAGTTCGTATGACTGGTATGTAGTAAGATAAGTGACAAGTACCTATGGTGACCCTAACGGATCGGGGGCCGTCGAGGGGTGCCATAGCGATTGGTACTAGAGCGAATGGTTATAGGTGGAGTGATAAGGAGCCTCATTTGGAAATTGAGGAATGTAATGACAATGCACACCATAGGGTATTACACCATAGGGTATTAAATGGAATAATTGATTAACTTTGAATAACGGGTGATGGGTATTCACTCGTAGATCCCTAGTAGTTTATTATAAATTGTCTTTAGGTGCCGGTAACATGTTTATGTTACTGATACAGTAGTAGTGTTTTTAAATGGAGACAGTAAGTCTCAAATTATTCCTGAGGCAATGCTTGGAAACTGTAGGAAAGTCATGGTGCAAGCTGGAAGTGCTCATCCATCGAGGGCTGAAGCCTCGGCTACAAGGGCTGAACCCCGAATGGAAGATATCTTGCAGGCATTGGCCAATATTGGAAATCTGATGGAAATGCAAGCCCAGCAACAACCTGGAGTGGAACGTCGTCCTCAAGGACTGGTGGAGCAATTTCTGAAGCTGAAGCCACCTAAGTTTAGTGGAATGGGAAGTCCTGAGGAGGCGAAGCATTGGATTGATGGGATAGAATAGATTTTCCGGTTGTTGGACTGCAGTGATGCTGAGAAAATAGTTTTGGCAAAATACCAGCTGGAGGGAAATGCAAAGTTTTGGTGGAGAGCTTCGAGGGATATGATCTTTCCACCAAGTATTGATGTGAGTTGGGATGAGTTTGTTAGAGCTCTTAATAGGAAGCATTTCTCTGACTGTGCTAAGGATAAGAAGATCATTGAATTTGTTCAGTTGGAACAAAGGGAGCTGACAGTGGATCAGTATGAGGCAAAATTTTCTGAATTGTCTAAGGCATGCTCCCAGATTGATTGAGGATCATGAGGAAAAAGCTAAGGGATTTTTGAAAGGGTTGAGAACTGATATTAGGAAACAACTGGTGCCTTTGAATATGAGAGATTATAATGAGATTTATGAGAGGGTACGGTCAGTGGAGCAAGAACTGGTGAGAGAGCGATCAGAGTCTAAGAGACAGTTAAGCTTTAGTGATATCAGAAGGGGTAAGAGACCCTATCCTGGTCAAGGTCAGACTTGGGATGCGAAGAAAAAGAACAATTTCAGAAATTTTGGAAGAGCTAGGGATGGCCTGAATATAGGGAAAGCACCCTATCAGCCTGATATTTGTCGAAGGTGTGATGGGCGGCATGGCCCAAGACCTTGCAATGGACGGCTAAGATGTTATGGTTGTGGATGAGTAGGTCACCTTAAGAAAAACTGCCCACAAGAGAGGTCGCAAATGAGTGTTGGCTCGGTGCGATAGGCACAGCAGAGTGCTGTTAGACTAAACTTACCAAGGAATCCTCAGGGGCCACCAACATAAGGAAGGGTGTATACGGTCACCCAAGAGGAAGCGGAAGCTTCCAGAAATGTTATATCAGATACGATTTTCATAAATGGCAAGAAGGCATATGCATTGTTTGACATAGGTGCTACGCATTCATTTATATCTGAAAGATATAGGCAATTGAGTAAAATAGAAGTTACACCTCTTGAGACGCCTCTTTGTGTTTCCACGCCTTTAAAGCGTATGGTATTATCTACGATGATAATAGACCTAGTCGTAATGGCTATGTATGACTTTAATGTTATCATAGGAATGGACTGGCTCCATAAGCATAAGGGTAAGGTGGATTGCTATAAGAAAGTGATCCAGTTCATGTTGCTTGATTAGTTTAGTTTCAAATTTTTCGAAGGTCAAACAAACCCCTCTATAGCCATTATCTCGATGGTAGAAGCTTGTGAACTACTTGACGAAGGATGTCAAGGATACCTAGCAGTGGTAAGAGACCTTACTAAGAAAGAGGCTGAAATCAGTGAGGTTCAAGTAGTCAGGAAATTTCAGGATGCGTTTCCTGAGGAGTTGCCTGGATTACCGCTAGAGCAAGAGATTGAGTTTGAAATTGAACTAATGCCTGGAACAAGACCAACATCGAAAGCCTCGTATAGGATGGCCTTAGTGGAACTGAAGGAATTGAAAGTGCAACTACAAGAGTTGCTTGATAAAGGATTCATTAGGCCAAGTGCTTCTCATTGGGGTGCACCAGTCTTGTTTGTGAAAAAGAAGGATGGGTCAATGCATTTATGTATTGATTATAGACAACTGAATCAAGTGACTATAAAGAATAAGTATAATTTGCCTAGAATTGATGATTTATTTGATCAATTGCAAGGAAGGTCAGTCTTTTCAAAAATTGATTTAAGGTCAGGATACCATTAGTTAAGGATAAAGAAAGAAGACATTCCTAAGACTACATTTAGGACTCGTTATGGACATTATGAGTTCTTAGTTATGCCTTTTGGATTGACGAATGCACTGGCCGCATTCATGGATTTGATAAATAGGATATTTAAGCCTTATTTGGATCAGTTTGTGATTGTCTTCATTGATGATATCCTGGTATATTCTAGAGGACCTGAGGAGCACGAGCAACACTTGAGCATAGTTTTGCAAACTCTGAGAGATCATGAGATGTATGCCAAATTCAACAAGTGTGAATTTTGGTTGGACCAGATAATATTTTTTGGGACACATGGTGTTAGAGGGAGGAATTACAGTGGACCCAGCGAAGGTTGAGATGGTAATAAATTGGCCAAGACCAACAACACCCACTAAGATACGAAGTTTTTTAGGACCGGCTGGTTATTATAGAAGATTTATTGAAGGGTTTTCATGATTGGCAGGCCCCTTAACAAAATTAACACGAAAGAATGTAAAGTATGAATGGAGTGGAGAATGTGAAAGGAGCTTTCAGGAACTTAAAAGAAAATTGACCACGGCTCCAATCCTAACTATACCATCTGGGTCTGATGGTTTTACAGTATATAGTGATGCATCTCACAAAGGACTGGGATGTCTTTTGATGCAATATGGCAAGGTCATAGCCTATGCATCTAGACAATTGAAACCTCATGAACTAAATTACCCAACGCATGATTTAGAACTGGCAGCTATAGTGTTTGCTTTGAAGATACGAAGACACTATTTGTATGGAGAGAAGTTTGAAATCTATACATATCATAAGAGCTTGAATTATTTGTTTTCGCAAAAAGAGTTGAACATGAGACAAAGGAGGTGGATGGAGTTGTTGAAAGATTATGACTATGAGATACGATACCATCTAGGGAAGGCAAATAAGGTAGCGGATGCCCTTAGTCGTAAGTCAGCTATGGAGATGGCCAGTTTAAGAATGGTAGAATGGAACCTATTAAAGTTTGTAGCAGACTCAGAGTTTGAATTGAAAGTGGATCGCCTTACTGGTATGCTTACTGCATTAAGGATTGAGCCTGAAATTATACAAAAAGTTAAGATCCCGCAAGAGTCTGCCCCGGAAATTATGAAAATGAAAAATGCAGTATCTTTAGGAAAAAGACCAGAATTTCAAGTCTCTAAAGATGGAGTGGTAAGATGCCAAGGACGATTTTGTGTTCCCAACAATGAAGAAGTGAAGGCGGAACATCGCTTGTCTTTTCATTTGGAGCGTAGGTGGTGTGTATTGCATTATTGTTATTGAAGTGAGGGATGGTGAGACTCGTTTATGCTTCCATTGATGAGCTGCGCCGGGACCTTTACAAAAGAAAAAGTGGGAGAAGAATTTTATTGATCAACCCCTATGAACAATGGTTTCACTTTAATTAAAGAGGTTCGTATGACTAGTATGTGGTAGGATAAGTGACAAGTACCTGTGGTGACCCTAACGGATCGGGGGCCGTCGAGGGGTGCCACAGATATCATGATGTGGAGGAAGCCACATGGGAGAGTGAAAATGAGATGAGGGAAAGGTATCCTCACTTGTTTCAAGAGACATAGGAAATGTCTAATTTCGAGGACGAAATTCTCTAAGGAGGGGAGAATTGTGGCATCCTAGAATCTCATATCAATCCTTAGATGTGCTTTGATCAATGATTTGCAATAACATTAAGGCCAAGCTTTTAATGGAGAATTATTTGATAGGAAAGAAAAATTCTATTATTGGCTATGTGTTTTACAGGTTGGATTTTATTAATTTATGTTGCAAGTTTTATGGTTTTATAAAATTCAATTAGGTATTTATATGAGTGGGGGTTTAGAGTAGATTATTAAGCGAGGAAGTGGGCCAAAATTCTTAGGCCAAGACCAGCCCACAAGACCCCACCATTCGGCCATTTGGGCCTAGCCCACGAAGCCCAAAGGCGTAGGGGCTGCCGTCAACCAAGGGAATAGAGGGATGGACGAAGAGGCTCGGCCCAAAAGGAAGGCCCATCAACCTGCATGTAAATCCCCAAGTGGCAAGAGAAGCTTGCCAAGTGTTGCCCCTTTGTAGCCAAGTGTAAGAAGCCATGCAAAATCAAATAATTGCTAATGATGAAGGGAAGAAAAGAGAGGGAGAGTGGGCAGATTGATGAAGGGGGTTGCGAGAGAAAGAGAGGAAGAGAGAAAGCGGGCGTGCGAGAGAGAAAGAGAGAAAGGAAGAGGGAGGCCGTTTGCTGCCGTGCGCACCGCCGAGTCCCGCCGTCGAGCCCGCTGTTTGCTTGTTGTGTTTTTGCTTGGATTAGAGGCAAGTAGAGTTCATTGATCTACCCTTTGCTTGCTGTGTTATGTGTGTGATGAATGGTTAATTTCGGATGTGGATGAAGTGTGAAATTTCGAAGCTATAAGAGTTGTGTTTTAGCCTAGTATTCTGTTTCTGGAAAAACAGTCCGACCTTTGATGATTTCGTGAGTTGCATGCGATGTTCTGGTTGGAATCTCACTTCGACTTCTTGATGAAAGTTATAGATAACTTCTTGGAGAATACCATATCAAAATTTGAGAGGAAACGAACAAGTATAGGTTGGTGAAACCATTTTTCTTTGGAGAAGCTAGATCTGGAAACTGTTATGCTGACCTAGTGCGATTCTGTGAATTTTATAAAATGATCCGTTCTGAATTTGATCTCGTGTTCCTGATAATAGCTGTAGAAAACATATTGAGGAATAAAATACTAAAAATTGAGGATAACAGGACAAGTAATGATCAGGGAAAATGATTTTCTTTGAAGAGGATGAGTCTGGACAGTGAACCGAGAGTTAAGGTGAGTTATAAAAATTATATCTTTTAATATAAAAGGAATTATACTTCAACTTCTTCATGAGACTTTTACCTCTGGATCTTATCTATGACATATTAAAATCTCAGAAATTGTGGAGTTCATTTATGGGTTGAATCGAATTTATTTCGAAACTGTGCAAAAGTGGTGCTGGAACTTCTTTTGCTGTGATGTGTTGATCTATGTGATTGATATGGAGCTTTCTTGACATGGTGTTGTTGACAAAATATCTTCCTCTGGATCTTGTTTACATCATGTTAATTTTTTAGAATTTATTGAGATCTTTTACTAATTTTCCAAGAATTTTTACTAAAGAGGTGCATTTTGTTTTACCTGAAAATTAGTTCTATTTTCAAAAGCCAATGAATTGCTTCATGAAAGGTGACATTGTGGGTGTTATGTGTGATGCATATATGGTGATATTTGGGCATATCACATGACTTCAAAAGCTGGTTGAGACCTTTGGTATTGTTGCATCGAATGCCATGTTGAAAATAAGACATATATGTGATCATAAATTGAGATAATAATGAGACTATCAGAGGTGTGAGCCGACGATGCCCCGGGAGTGTTGGGATGCCTGAAGGTTTGTTCCGGATGCCCGGTTGTATTAGGATACATGCCCGGAGGGTTCTTGGGAGTTTCGAGATTCCCGGTGGTATACGGTACGTAAATTCCAGGGGAAATGCCTGGTGGTATGGTGGTACGTAATTCCGGAAGCCCTGGAGATTTGTGCCGGGGGGATTCCTCGTGATGCTAGTTGGAATGCGAGATGCCCGGAGGTTTGTGCCGGATGCCCGGTTGTATTATGATACATGCTCGGAGGGTCCTCGAGAGTTTCGAGATGCCCGATGGTATACGGTACGTAATGTCTAGGGGAAATGCCTGGTGGTATGGCAGTACGTAATTCCGGAAACGCTAGAGATTTGTGCCGGGAGGATTCCTCGTGATGCTAGTTGGGATGCGAGATGCCCGGAGGTTTATGCCGAAGGCTCCTCGCAATGCCAAGTTGGGTGTAAGCGATAAATTAAGGGATGCAAACATTGGTCCCTAGAAAGAAAAAAAAAACTGATGAGATTCTTGTGAAATATAAGAATTGAAATTGAATCATGTGCATGGGTGTATGCATATGGCATGATGCATGATCTGCTTATGAAAGTAAATTGATGCTATTTGATATTGAAAATGCAATCATGAAGGCATGAATGGATCTCATGGTGATGTATGCTTGATAGCATGGATGATGTGAATCATGGTGATATATGCACGATGGCATGGTGAGATATGCATGACTGCATGGTGGTATATGCACGATGGCATGGTGGGATATGCATGACTGCATGGTGATATATGCACAACTACATGGTGATGTACGCTTGATAGCATGAATGATATGTGCTTTACCCGTGATATCTTGATTGTCTTGCTTGTTGCATTGTGTTGTTTGATGGATATTTACTGCTGAGTGGTTGTACTCATCCCTTTGGGGACTAACATTTCGGATTGAGAGATGCCTATATCACCCGTCACGCGTGGTACGTTTTATGGATTACCGTCTGATGTCGAGGTCGAGTGCTCAGAGCACCCCTGCGTCGGTGTTCATGGTTTGGTGTTTATCCACATCCGTGTTTTGGTCATGTATGATGTGGGCTTACCTGATGGCCCCATTGTACAAGAGTTTTTGTTTGTCCATGTTTGTTGAGATGGGAGGATGATGGGGATGCTGCCGCCGCCATCGGCTGATGCACGGGGATAGGTGTGATAGGAGCGTGTGACTGGTGAAGGTTGACACTTTTTGGGATGGCTGACACTAGCTGATGGATAAATGTTCACGTTTGATGTATAGTCAGGTTTCTTTTTGGGTTTAGCTAAGCTTACTTAAAGTCTTGGCCCTTTTGTTGTACCGACTTGTGAAATCCATCTTAGTATGTAAATAAAAGTGATTTGGCTCTAAAATGCAAATATATATGAAAGGTTGTAGTTGGTGTGTATTGCATCGTATTATTTAGTTTGTCTACGGGTTATGGAGATGATAAGGATGCTTCCGTTATATGAACTGTGCTGGGACCGATCTAAAAGATGTGAACCCCCCAAGTTTTATGGACCCGCTGCAATTGAAATGGTATCATAGTGGAATGTTATTAGGATAAGTGATAGGTGAACAAGCTGTGGCAACCCTAGCGGATCGGGGGCCGTGTCGAGGGGTGCCACACCGTGAGATTTCAAACTAGATGCATGCAAAGTTTGACAGGTTGATTTCAAATACATTACCACGTACGAATTTATTTCGGAAAGTTTTGAACAAAAAAAAGGTGTTGCAAGGTTTATTATTTGAAAATGGATTCTGGTGTTTTAGGCTAAATAACGGAAATAAAAGCTGGTTTGATTGATGATATGCTTAAGTCATCACGTAATTGAACCCATCACCCAATGGGAGTTTGGGGGAAGATACCTGATTTTATTGGATGCCCCGCAAGGCTCCGGAAGCCAAGTTGTGGTTGAGGCTAGACCGATGCTCCTTTATTGGAATGTTGTCCTGGGGCGTATGCATACGTGGGATGACACCGTGCCCGATGGGGTGGGACAATGCCCGGTTATGCCGGAAGACCGCCGACTCTTGTGTTGGTCGTGGCTCGAGGGGTTGTAATAATTGGAACACATGTGTCGAGAATGCATGTGAAATTCTCATGTGTGTTCTGATTATTATTTGTGCACATTATACTATTATTATTATACGAGATGCGCTAATGTGCAGGGATGTGCCAAGGTGAGGTGAGTTTATGTGTGGTGCGTGCTTAGGCCGCCCTCAAGGTGAATTCGTCTCCTAATTGAGGTTTAAGGATTTTAACTCGCTGAGGTTTTATCTCACCTCGTTGTGGTTAAATATTTTCAGGTCCTTAATATGGAGATCCGTGAAGTTCGTTTTGGGATTCCATGGGATATGGAGGTAAAGTCTACCTTCTACCCTATCCCCGGGACCAACTGATGGTAGGAGTTGGTAGTGACTATGGTGTGGGTTGATGAGGGTTTGTTTAACATGGTACCCCACCGCTTTAAGGCTTGGTTTATTACATAGCCGAACAGGGGTCGGGAGGGTCCTATGCACAGTTTTAACGGACCGCCCATAGGAAGCGAAGTTGAGCAAGACACTGACCCGATGGATATCAACATCCCCAATGGTGTCGTGATAGATCCTGATACCAAGCCGGAAGGGCCCGGGGAGCCGTGCTCGCTTGGCGACATACCCGATTTCCTAGCTAGGCCTGGATATGGGTCTTAGGGTGGAGGTTGTAGGAGCTCATAGTAGTTGTACAGTTGGATGTTAGCCCCGACCTAGACCCTTTTGTTAGTTGGTCGTGTAGGAGTTCACATTTTGATAGGCTTGTATATATATGAACTCTTCAGGTTAACTTGACAATAAATAAAGCGTAGTTTGTGAAAATTTGTGGTGTATCTTTTTTACTATCCCTATTGTTGATGGTTGACTGAGTGTGTATTTAATTCACTTCCACATGCGTTTAATTGAAAGATAAAAACAATGGATCAGCGACACGTCCTAGGACGTCGCACTTTTAATCAACCGCGGAGAGACGTTCATGTACTCGGGGTTCAAGGCGTGACATCCTCGCTCAAAGTGGTATTAGAGCCTGATCAATGTCTAGAGTGATAAGAGGCGATGGGTCATGGGATAGTTAGTTGAAAAAATATTTTCCTTACTCTTATGCTTGTGATTGATTGATTGTTTTGTGCGGGTTGCTCAGATTTCTAATTCCATGTTAGAATTGGAAAGCAGGTTTCTGTAAGGACCCTGCGAGATGAGTGATCTTGAGTAGAGAGCCCCTCAGAGATGAGCTGTAGTAGCTGTGACAAGTGCCAAAAGGAGGGCACCGAGATGAGCAGGTACTAGAGGGAGAACGTCAACTCAAACTAGTACTGGGGGAAGAGTACCGTCTCAGGTTGGTGCTGGAAGAGGAGCATCAGGCGATCCCGAGTTGGATGGGATCATGTAGGCATTAGAGACCTTAGGGAATATGATCAGTCAACAAGCTCAAAACCAAGCTGCTGTTACCACCTCTGCCATTGCTGCTATTGCCACCGCCACTGCAGTTGTCAATGCCATTGCTGCTGTTGCCACTGCACCTGCTGAAGTCTCACCAGGAAATGGGAATGGTGAACGGTTGATGCATAAACTAGTGGAGCAGTTCCTGAAATTAAAACCGCTGAGGTTTCTTGGAGCGGGTGATCCAGAGGATGCAACCTTCTAGATCTGAGAACTAGAGAAGGTCTTTGCACTGTTGAGGTGCTCTGAAGAAGAAAAAGTAATCCTGGCTGTCTACCAGTTGCAAGGTAACGCGAGCACTTGGTGGGAAGCCACCAAAGGGAGAGCATTTCCCAAAGCTACAGTCCCGAAGTGGAATACCTTCATTGAGGTCTTCTACGAGAAGTATTTTTCGGACTGTGCAAGGGAGCAGAAAATGGCCGAGTTCCAACGTCTCCGTCAGAGTCAAATGTTCATGGACTAGTACAAGGCAGGGTTTGCTGAGTTGTCCAAGTATGCACCGAGGTTCATTGAGGACCCAGTGGACAAGGCGACAAGGTTCAGAGATGGTCCGAGACCAAAGATCAAGGACCCGCTAGTACTGCTAAATTTCAAAGATTATGATGAACTATACGAGAGGGCCCAGCTGATCAAGAGGAATTTGAATGAATGGGATGCCGCATCTGGGTCACGGTTTATGCCCAACAAGGATAACAATCAGTTCGAGAAGAGGTCGATGATGGGAGGAAAGTATTCCATTCCTCCCAACCGAAATGGTCAAATCGGAAAGCAAGCACCCAATTCAAATGGTGTATGTCGATTCTGTGGGAGGAACCATGGATCAACCCCATGTTCTGCTAGAACGGGAGATTGTTATAGATGTGGCCAGCATGGCCATCGGGTGAGGAACTGTCCACGCAAACCCATGGGAGAACCGATGCCACTACCATAGATAAGGCAATCACGAGGGAGTGCGTCGTAGAACGCATAACAGGGCATTTTGAATAGGCCTCCGATGCAAGGAAGGGTGTATGTCGTCACCCGAAGGGAGGCAGAGGACTCGCGGGACGTGGTTACAAGTATGGTCTTGTTGAACGACCATGCTACTTCTATTTTATTTGGTCCTGGAGCTACCCATTTATTTATTGCTGAGCAATTTGTTAAGTCAGTAGGATTAAGTTCAGAATCGTTGGGAGCAATCATTAGTATATCCACCCCGTTAAAGGATAAAGTGTTGTCTGTGATAGGGTGTCCTGGTTGCAAGTTAGTGATTGGTGAGCAAGAGGAAATGATAGATTTGAATGTGCTAGCCTGTGGCATCCCAAAATCCAGAGCCAAGCCATAAGGTGTGCTAAAGTCTTTAATTAGGTGATAGAATTTCCATGGCTTATGTTTTAGCCATTAGTCTTTTATTTAGATGATTTGTGCTTGTGATTGCGAGAATTTAAATTTGATGGATTAATAAATTATGCTTGGCCATGTACTTTATAAATTAAATTTCAATGAACAAAAATGCCCTAAGACTTTGGCCAAGATGAAAATTGAAATTTAAAAAAATATATTTATAGAAAGGAATTCAAAAAAAAAAAAAAAAAAAGGGAAAAAGGGGTTAATTTTCGAATGGGCCTTAGACCCATTGGCCTAAGCTTGATGGGCCAAGCTAGTCGGCCCAAGGGGAATTCGACCGGCCCATTAGAGGCCCAAGAGAAGTGGCCGGATGGCTAAGCCCAAGAAGCCCAATCAATTCAAAAATTCAATTGGACAAGTGGCAAAGGGAAGGCCATGCATTGGCCATGGTTGAGGCAATGTAATCATTAGCTCTAGGGGGAAATAAAAGGGAAGAGAGAGAGAGAGGAGTGGCCGGATTCTTTTGGCCGAGAGAGAGGGTGAGAGAGAGAGTGGAATCGCGAGAGAGAGGGAGAGACCAAGAGGGAGAGGAGGCGGAGCCGAGGAGGAACCGCCGTGTGCCGCCATCCGTTCGCAGTGTCCGTCCGCCGTACGCCGTCGACCGTCCATCCTAGAGGCAAGTGGAGTCCTCTAACTTCTCTTGCATGTTTGTATATGGGTTGCATGTTCGATTTTGGGTATTTTTAGTGAGAAAAACCGAGGTAAGGATGGCTTGTTTTCAAACCGTGTGACTGTTCTTGCTCGGGTTGCGGGAGTCAGTAACTTGTTTGAGCTTGCATGTGTTATTGGAGTCCGATTTTGGCTTCAATGTCTTCATGGAAGTTGTAGCTAACGTCTTTTACTATAACATACTGAAATTTCGTGGAAAATTATGGAGATATAAGGGGTTAAAGTTCTATTTTACGGAGACCCCAGATCTGTGAAGTTTTCACTGACTTCTTGTTGGATTCTTGATTGCATGTTGATTTTTGTTGAAGATTTGACTTCGATGTCTTCATAAAAGTTGTAGGGAACACCTTAAACTACAACATACTCAAATTTGAAGCGAAAAGAACAAGTATAGCTTGGTAAATCGGCTAGATCTTGGAGACGATGATTCTGGTGATGCATTCCGAGACACCCGAGACTTCATGGACTTCAATGGTGACCATAATTTGGTTATTTGACCTATATCTCTTCATGAAACTTGTAAATGACACCTTTATACATAACATATCTAAATTTCAGAGGAAACGAAAGAGAACAGATGGGTGAAATCTTAATATTTCGGAGATGTGTATTCTGGACGATGCGGTAATGATTCCAGGAGCTTCGTGAGGTTGTATAAAATAATCTAAAAATAATTTTTCTTGGATTTCTTCATGAAAATGCACGAACATGTCTTGGCTATCACCCTGTAAAATTTCATAATTTTTGGAGGTCGTACGGATATTTTAATCGAATTTAATTGGAAACTGTGCATTCTAGTTATTATCCGAATATCATGTGCTATTTTGTGGAAGTTGTGAAATTGTGTGAAATTCGAATTGGCCATGAATTTTGCATGAAATTTGTCACCTTATTGGTTTGTTTAATGATTGTTTGAATATTATGATTTTGAGAAAATCATACATATTGAATTTAATATTTATTTATGAAAATAAATAAAAATAATAATAATATTAAATAATAATATTATTATTATTAAATAAAATAATAAAAAATAAAAAGGATTATTTTATTGGCCATAAATTCCATTGAATTTATTAATAAATAATTATGCATTGTTACATGTATACTAAGACATTGGTGTATGTATGATCATGAATTGTGATGTATGTGTGAATCATATGCCATGTAATAATGAGATCAAAAGAATGATAAATATGGATAAGGATAAGTGAGTAAGTGGTTGTGGTGGAGGATGAGGCCGGAATGTACAGAGATGCATTGTCGGAATTCCCTGAGAGATTCAGGATGCCCGGAATGTGGGGGCCGAAAGCCCTGTCGGAGGTTTCTGCCCGAAGGAAATGCCTCGCGATGCCAGGATGTGGGTGCGAGATGCCTGGCTAGAAGGGTAAAGGCCGGAAGCCCTGTCGGAGGTTTCTGCCCGAAGGGAATGCCTCGTGATGCTAGTTGAGATGCGAGATGCCCGGAATGTGGGGGCCGGATGCTGGTGGCACAGGAGGCTGAATGCCCGAGGGGAACCTCGGAGGTCTTTGCCCGAGGGGATGATGGAATTGATGATTGAGAAATGGGTGATGTGGTGATCAAATTTAAAGATAAAGATGAAAATTAAATCATGACATGATATGCATGATGATGATGATGATGATGATATGAGATGTGATATGATGATCACCCATGATATTATATGCATGATGATGTGCATGATATTATATGCATGATGATATGCATGATAGTGATGATATGAGATGTGATGTGATGATCACCCATGATATTATATGCATGATGACATGCATGATGGTGACGATATGTGATGTGATATGATGATCATCCGTGGTATGATATGCATGATAATGATAATGGTATATGGTATGCGATGATGAAGATGATGATGATGATATATGACATGCATGATGACATGTACGATATGCTGATGCCATGATGATGATGATGATATGATGATGCATGATAGTATGCGCATGACTTCAAGGTAAGTTACGCCTGCAATGCATGTATGATATGCCTGATGCATTGAGTTGTTATTGGATTTCCCTATCTGCTGAGTGGTTGTACTCACCCCTTTTGGGGATAACATTTCAGATTAGCAATATGCCGCTTCCTGCTGTCTCGCGGGAGGTGTTTTATGGTCTACCATCCGATGTAGAGGTCGAGTGTGCTGAGATAGACTGTCCCTCTGTTCCCGGACTGACTTTTATTCGAGTACGCTGTCTAGTGATGTACGACATAGGCCTGGCTGGGGGCCCTGTCATACAGGAGTTCATTTCTGTGCACGTTCGTCGGGATGGAGCGATGCGAGGGATGTTGCCGCCGCCACCGCCTGATGCACCGGGTTGGGTGTGAGACCCGCGCGCGATGAGTAGGAGCTGGATCTTTTTGATGTAGATAGTCGACACTATGGCATCCGAAAATTTTGACAACCCTCGGATATGTGACGGCCATGACTGATCGACGGAGGTATCGTTGGACTATATCATCGGTACCATGTACGGACATTGTTTTGTTACCACCATCGGACCGATGAGTCACGGTTAGAAATGGTTCGACCGTGAGTGAGTTATAGCTTCGTCTCTACGTACCATTACTAGCAAGGCCGAGGTTTATTCCGAGTAATGTGCTGACGAGATATTCCTATACTAAATTTGGCTGTTTAGTCGTGTACTCTACGAACTAAATCTCCCATGTACATTGTTGCGACCCCGTACAGCCACGTAAGTAATTATTTTTCAGCACTTGCACATGCTGAAGTTAATAGTCGAATTTTGGAGGAATTAATCCGTGCGTAAGGACCATGCACGTTTCTTCACATGCGTGACCATACATTCACGTAAGAATTTCTCCGAGTCCATTGACCTACCATGCACGGCCATACGGCCATGTTCTTTTCTTTTATGTCGAAGTCAGTCAATAAGAAGAAAAAGAAAAGTTTGACCTATGCAGCCCTTTATTTTCGCACATGAAGAATCGTGCAACCGGTCAACTAAGGAAGGGGATTGTTGACCGAAGGGCACTCAGCAAAAGCCACGTAGCTTCCTCATTTGGTTGCCAGCGAAGGAGAAGTCCATGAAGAAATTACGCTGGCAAGGCAAGGGGTGAAATCTGCATGCAAGGGGCCACGTTTCCTCCACCTGCCACGTTCACCAGCTGTTCCGTTCGTGTCTCCAAGTGGCCAAAGAAAATTGCCACGTTTCTTCCACCTGTCCTCCATGCATGCATCCACCGAAAATCCCCCTCTTTGTTGGCTGGTTTTTAGCAAAACCAGCAGCTAATCTGCTCGTGTAAGAGAGAAAAAGGGAGTGACCGAGCAGAACCGAGAGTGAGAGAGAGGGAGAGAGTGCGAGAGAGAGAGAGAGATGCGAGAGAGAGGGAGCAACCAAAAGAGAAAGGAGGAGGAAATCGCCGTGTCCCGCCGTTCGTTCGCCGTGTACGCCGCCATTCGTCGTCGACTGTCCATCCTAGAGGCAAGTGGAGTCCTTAACTTCTCTTGCATGTTAGTTTTGTTGATCGCATGTTAGATTTTAGGTGTTATTTGTGCGGAAAACCGAGGTAAGGGTTGGTTGTTTTCAAACCGTGCGACTGTTCTTGCTCGGTTGTAGGAGTCAGTAGCTTGTTTGAGCTTGCATGTATGTTTGGAGTCCGCTTTTGGCTTCGATGTCTCATGGAAGTTGTAGCTAACGTCTTGTACTATAACATACTGAAATTTCGTGGAAAATGATGGAGATATGAGGGGTTAAAGTTCTATTATACGGAGACCCTAGATCTGTGAAGATTTCACTGACTTCTTGCTGGATTCTTGTTTGCATGTTGATTTTTGTTGAAGATTTGACTTCGATGTCTTCATGAAAGTTGTAGGAAACACCTTAAACTAAAACATACTCAAATTTGAAGCAAAAAGAACAAGTATAGCTTGGTGAATCGGCTAGATCTTGGAAACGATGGTTCTGGTGAAGTATTCCGAGACACCCGAGACTTCATGGACTTAAATGGTGACCATACTTTGGTTATTTGACCTAAATCTCTTCATGAAACTTGTAAAGGACACCTTGTTACATAACATACTCAAATTTCAGAGGAAACGAAAGAGAATAGATGGGTGAAATCTTAATATTTCGGAGAAGTGTATTCTGGACGACGTGGTAGTAGTTCCAGAAGTTTCGTGGGGTTGTATAAATTAATCTGAAAAGAATTTTGCTTAGAGTTCTTCATGAAAAATGCACGAAAATGTCTTGGCTATCACCCTGTAAAATTTCGTAATTTTTAGAGGCCATATGAGTATTTTAATCGAATTTTATTTGGAAACTGTGCATTCTGATCATTATCCGAATATCATGTGCTATTTTGTGGAAAGTGTGAAATTGTGTGAAATTCGAATTGGCCATGAATTTTGTATGAAATTGTCATCCTATTGGTTTGTTTAGTGATTGTTTGAATATTATGATTTTGGAAAAATCATAGATATTAAATTTAATATTTATTTATGAAAATAAATAAATATAATAAAATAATAATAAAATAAAAGGGATTATTTTATTGGCCATGAATTCCATTGAATTTATTATGCATTGTTATATGACATTGGTGTATGTATGATCATAAATTGTGATGCATGTGTGAATCATATGCCATGTAATAATGAGATTAAAAGGATGGTGAATGTGGAAGATGATATGTGAGTAAGAGGTTGTGGTGGATGATGATGTCTGGTGGCCTAGTGGCGTAATTCCGGAGATTCCCCGGGAGTGTCGGGATGCCCGGTGGTATACGGTACGTAATTCCAGGGGAGGCCTGGTGGTATGTCGGTACATAATTCCGGAAGCCTTGTCGGAGGTCTTTGCCCGAAAGGAATACCTCCCGATGCCAGGATTGGGGTACGAGATGCCTGGCTAGAAGTGTAAAGGCCGGAAGCTCTGTCGGAGGTTTCTGCCCGAAGGGAATGCCTCGTGATGCTAGTTGAGATGCGAGATGCCCGAAATGTGGGGGGCCGGAAGCCCGGTGGCCTGGGAGGCTGAATGCTGGGAACCCTGTCGGAGGTCTTTACCCGAAGGGATGATAATTGAGAATGGGTGATGTGGTGATCAAATCTAAAGATAAAAATGGAAATTAATGCATGATGGTGATATGCATGATGATGTGATGATAATGATATGTGATATGATGATCACCTACGATATGATATGCATGATAATATGCATGATGATGTGATGATGATGATATATGATGTGACATGATGATCACCTATGATATGATATGCATGATGTTACATGCATGGATGCATGGTAATGATGATGATATGTGATGTGAAATAATGATGATCACCCATGATATGCATGGTGATGATAATGATGATGATATATGATATGACATGTGAAATGTGATGATGTCATGATGATGATGACATGTATGATACGATATACACATGTATGTGTTATAAACTGATATGATGATGCATGATAGTATGCGCATGGTTTCAAGGTGAGTAACGCCTGCAATGCATGTATGATTTGCCTGATGCATTGAGTTGTTACTGGATTTCCCCTATCTGCTGAGTGGTTGTACTCACCCCTTTTGGGGATAACATTTCAGATTAGTAGATGGTTTGAGCGGTTGGATATGACCGTGAGGAGAAGGATAGCAAAGGAAGGAACTTTTGGACGCCGACACTGATCGATGGACTTTAAGTGTATGACTGTTGGAGGAAATGTCGGTCATCTTTTGGAGTGTAGCCGAATATAGAAGATTACGGCATTTTGATGTACCGATGAATGATGTCCATCTGATTTAAGTAAATAAAAAGTGTACGGCTTTTACCTATAAATGTTTAGTAGGTGTGCATCGTTTTCTGAATATAGGGAAGTGAGTTGTTGGATGTGCTTCCGCATATAAATCGCGCAAGGGACCGATCAAAAAAAAAAAAAAATATGTAAACCCCCAAGATGTATGGACCTGCTGCACTTGAAATGGTATCAGAGTGATATGTTAATAAGCAAAGTGAATGGTAAGCGAACTGTGGCGACCCTAATCGGATCGGGGGCCGTCGAGGGGTGCCACAAACACTTTCGATGGGGGTTTGTACTCGCATGATGTTGAGAGTCGAGAGTTTCTTTTTGAGGTTTTAGGCTGGACGTAGCTGAGTCCTAGCTTTTCCTTTTTGTTGTACCGACCTAAAGGGAATCCCATCTTGTTATATATGTATGTAAGTAAAGTGTCGAAGCTTGGTTATAAAATCCTGATGTTTAGCTGGTGTGTATTGGTATCATGGACTGGTAGGGGGATAGATGGTGATGTTTAATTTGCTTCCGCTAATGAGTCGCGCTGGGACCGTTTTGTTTAAAAAAAAAAAAAAAAAAAAAATATGTGTCTATAAATTACGACGCATCTTCTAAAGGAGAGAAAGGTAATAAGGAGTAACATTGGCGCTGGTGACGACCTGCGAAGGGTTCGGGGTGTCACATAGCCATGTTTGATTTTGATGTTATTATTGGTATGGATTGGCTCATCAAGCAACGAGCTACTGTAGATTGTTATTGTAAAGCGATTCAATTTAACCCATTAGCAAGTGAAAGTTTCGAGTTTATCAGAAGTCGATGAGAACCCTTGATTACCTTAATCTCGTCGCTTGAGGCAACCCGATTGTTAGAGGTGGGTTGCCAAGGCTATTTGGCAACTGTAGTGGATACTTCATATGAAGAGCTGAAGATGGAAGACATTGGAGAAAAGTATACCTCAAGTGCCATAACATTGCGCAAAGGGACACTTAAGTGCCATAACTTACGAAAGGTACACTTAAGTGTCACATTCGAAGAAAAACGGATCACTTAAGTGCCATTCCAGCCAAATTCCGGCCAAAACGTTGACGTGGCATTTTTCCAACGAAACGAGCCCAAAACGATGCCATTTTGCACGTTGACGTGGCCAAATAATGCAAAAACGGCATCGTTTTGGGGCTAACGTGGTAAAAAAATAATATAAAAATTAATTAAATTAAATTTAAAATTAAATTTAGTTAAAATATTAAAAAATAATAATTTAAAAAATTAAATTTTGTTAAAATATTAAACAATAATAATTGAGCCCTCAGCCACCGCCCCCACTTTTCTTTTTTTTTTATTTTTTTAATTTTTTTAATTTTAAAATTATTATTTTCTAATATCTTAACTAAATTTAAATTTAAAATTTTTAACTAAATTTAATTGTAAAATTATTATTATTTAATATTTGAACTAAATTTAATTTTGAAATTATTATTTTTTAACATTTTAACTAAATTTAATTGTAAAATTATTATTATTTAATATTTGAACTAAATTTAATTTTGAAATTATTATTTTTTAACATTTTAACTAAATTTAATTGTAAAATTATTATTATTTAATATTTGAACTAAATTTAATTTTGAAATTATTATTTTTTAACATTTTAACTAAATTTAATTTTGAAATTATTATTTTTAAATATTTTAATTTACTTTAATTTAATTTAATTAATTTTTATATTATTTTTTTACCACGTCAGCCCAAAATGACGCCGTTTTGGCATTATTTGATCACGTGAGCGTGCAAAACGGTGTTGTTTTAGGCTTGCTTCGTTGGAAAAATGCCATGTCAATGTTTTGGCCGGAATTTGGCTAGAGTGGCACTTAAGTGATTCGTTTTTCTTTGAATGTAGCACTTAAGTGTACATTTCGTAAGTTATGGCACTTAAGTGTCTCTTTGCGCAAAGTTATGGCACTTGAGGGGTCTGCAGCTCGAAGACATTGCCATGGTGCAAGAGTTTTCTAACGTGTTTCCTAAGGAATTGCCCAGTTTGCCCCGCGAAAGGGAGATCGAGTTTGTGATTGAGTTGGCCCCTAGGATGGAGCCAATTTCTAAGGCCCCGTATGGCGTTATTAGAGTTGAAGGAATTAAACGTACAGATGCGGGAGTTATTAGACAAAGGATTTATACGTCCTAGTGCAACGCCTTGGGGAGCGTCAATTCTGTTTGTAAGAAAGAAGGATAGTTCGTTGCGCCTTTGCATCGACTATCGGCAACTCAACCAGGTTACGATCAAGAACAAGTATCCGTTACCAAGGATTGATGACTTGTTTGATTAGTTACAAGGAGCTTCGATATTCTCCAAGATTGACTTGAAGATAGGTTACCATTAACGGAGGATTAAGAAGGAGGATATATCGAAGACGGCCTTTCATACGCGTTATGGCTATTATGAATTCACCGTAATGCTGTTTAGTCTGACCAATGCCCTAGCTCCTTTCATGGATTTGATGAATCGAGTGTTCAAGGAGCATCTGGACCAATTTGTGATTGTGTTTATCGATGACATCTTGGTGTACTCGAGAAGTCCAGAGGAGCATGAACGACACTTAAGGACGATACTTCAGAACCTATGAGAACACGAGCTATATGCCAAGTTTAGTAAGTGTGAATTTTGGCTAACACGTGTAGCTTTCTTAGGTCACGTAATTTCTAGCGAAGGGATTTCCATGGACCCAACCAAGATTGAAGCTTTTATAAACCGGCCGAGACCAACGATAGTGACCGAGATCCGAAGTTCTTGGGATTGGCAGGCTATTATAGACGGTTCGTGGAAAGATTTTCTACGATAGCCATGCCTCTAACTCGATTGCTAAAGAAGGAAGAGAAGTTTGAATAAACATATAAGTGCAAGCGTAGTTTCTAAGAGCTCGAGCAGAAGTTGACCATCGCACCTATATTGACGATTTTGTCTGGCCCTAGAGGATATGAGATCTATAGCGATGCGTCGTATAGAGGATTGGGCTATGTTTTAATGTGACATGAGAGAGTTGTTGCATACGCGTCCCATCAACTGAGGCCTCACAAGTTGAATTATCCGACACATGATTTGGAACTTGTAGCGATCCCTTTCGCCCTGAAGATTTGGAGACATTTCTTATGCGGAGAAAAGTTCCAAATTTTTACGGACCATCAAAGTCTAAAGTATTTGTTCTCTTAGAAGGAGTTGAACATGAAACAGCATCGTTGGATGGAGCTTCTCAAGGACTACGACTGCGACATCCTATATCATCCTGGAAAAACCAATAAGGTTACGGATGCGTTAAGTCTGAAGTCGTCGATTGCGCAGACCATGGTTCAAAAGTGATCCTACTCGAAGGAGTTCGAGATTTGGATTTCAAGTTTGAGGTAGGTCACCTTTCAAGTCTCATGGCTACCCTTAAAATTGAACCGAAAGTGCAAATAAAGATTAAGACGTTACAGTTGATAGAACCTGAAATCCATAAAGTTCTTACAGGAGGATGCGAGAAAAAGGAAAGTTGACTTTCAAGTTACCGAGGACGGAACACTAAAGTTTCATGGGCAATGGTGCGTACCCGATGATGCGGAGCTTATGGAGGAGATCTTGTCAGAAGCCCATCGTTGTAGTTACAGCATTCATCCAGGCAGTACAAAGATGTATTAGAATCTATGCCAACACTATTGGTGGAACGGTATGAAGGTGGATATCGCCAGACATGTTGCCAAGTGTTTGACGTGCCAACAAGTGAAAGCACAACATTGTAAGCCCGGAGGACTTTTGCAACCTCTCGAGATTCCCGAGTGGAAGTGGGAACATATCATAATGGATTTTGTGATAAGATTACCGAGGAGTCAGCAAGCTAACGATTCCATATAGGCTATAGTCGACAGGTTGACGAAGTCGGCTCACTTCATCGCCGTATGAAAGGACTTTGCTCTAGACAGATATGTTGAATTGTACGTGCGACATATAGTTCGTCTTCATGGCAGCTTTTTGGAAAATTTTACAGACTGCCTTGGGAACGAAGTTGCAATACATCACAGCCTATCATTCGCAGACAGATGTCTAGTCCGAGAGGACCATTCAAACCCTCAAGGATATGTTGCAAGTTTGCATAATGGACTTCAATTGAAGATGGGAGGAACAGCTTAATCTAGTTGAGTTCGCCTACAACAACAGCTATCGGCAGAGTATCAAGATGGCACCATTTAAAGTGTTGTATGGTAGGGCCTATAAGACTCCTGTCTGTTGGGATGAAGTTGGAGAACGCAAGATCACGGGCCCTAAGTTGGTTTAGCAATCAGTCGACGCCATCAAAGTCATTCGAGAAAGACTCAAGACCGCCTAGAGTTCTTAGAAGAGCTATGCAGATAAGCGGCGTAGACCACTGGAGTTCCAAGTAGGTGAACACATATTCCTCAAAGTGTCACCGATGAGGAGTACATCACGCTTTGGCAAGAAAGGGAAGCTAAGCCTGAGGTACATCGGTCCCTTTGAAATTTTGGAGTGAATTGGGACATTGGCATATCATCTCGAATTACCGCCGAAACTTGCTCAAGTGCATGGAGTCTTCCACGTGTTGATGTTGAGGAAGTACAAACCAGTTCAAATCCACGTGCTGAATTTCGAGGAGATAGACGTGGACGAGAGATTGTTGTCTGTGGAGAGATTGGTTCGGATAGTGGATTAAAAAGAGCAAGTGCTATGTAGCAAGACGATCCTTTTGATCAAAGTGGTTTGGCAACACCACATGACGGAGGGAGCCACGTGGGAAAGCGAGGAGTCAATGAGACGTCAGTACCCCCACCTTTTTGGGGAAGGATTGTAATGGTTTAAATTTCGATGACAAAATTTTTATAAGAAGGGAACAGTTGTGACATCCCGAAATTTGGCACCGTTTCGAATATATGAGATGGCTGTTTCGTCGACATGCTTATGGTTATTTTACTTGAAATTGATCGCTCACAAGTTAACTAATCTATTAGGTGAGGCCGTTAAGGGATATAAACGCGATAGACAAGAAAATTTGATCAGAAATTGACCGCTTGACCATAATAATTTTGGCAAGGTCAATACGACACCATTATAAATCAATTAGCAAACATATATAAGTTGATTTGATGGAATGTTGTAGTCGAATTGTGGGTGGTTCCACATGATTACGATATTCACATCGAAGGGCAATAAACCGATTTTCTATCAATATTATATTCATGACACATAATTGAACCCTCGCAATTACATGACAACCGAGGGTCGTCTACGATTCGGAGACGCACAAGCGTGGATAAAAAATTATCGACCACGGGTCAAACGCGCTAAAACCCCTAAAAGCTACACAGTAGATTAGGTTGTACTAAAGTCGTGTTCGGTTGATTTTAACCACGAAATTTAATTTGGTTTCAAGAATCAAACATTTGAGCGTGTCACGATTCATTTATTGGACGTCATCTCATCCTTAGGTGAATTTTCAACAAATCCGAAATTTTGCGGAAAATGAAAGGAAATTTGCATGGGATGAGAAATTAGAGTTTTTTTACCCCAAAAAAGCTTTAATTTGGGAAATTAGAGCTAATATTTTGATTGGTGGAGTGAAGATGAGAGTATGAGACTTTGGGGGCTATGTGATGAGTGATGTAGATATTTTGCTAAGTTTTTTATTGGTTGTTCCTTTGACTTCCTTATTCTTTTTCTCTATCTCTCCCATTTCTCTCTCTCCCCCATGCACATTCAGCCCCCCCCCCCTTCTATTCCTTCATTTCTTCCTCACGTTCACCCCTTTACTCCAAGCCTTCATCCCCTCTTCCAATAGCCACCCACCACTTCCCTTCCCATCACCACCGTTGCACAGCCACCCCACTAACCAAGCCGAGCCGAACTCCCCTCTTGGTCGAGAGCTTGGAGGGATTGTCACCACCGTCGTTGAGCTCTATTCAAGCCGTGGTTGTCTCGTGTTTTCGTTGCCGTCGCATTGCTGTCGCCATGAACCCACCGCCGTCGAAAACCGTGAGTTAACTCCCTAATCTTTTATTAGGCCATTAATTGCACTTAGGGGTGATTAGATTAGCACTAATAATGTTTAGTGTTAATTAAGCATGGTTTAGTTTAATTTAGATTAAGAATGGTTTAGTTTAATTTAGATTAAGAATGGTTTAGTTTTATTTTAACTTCGATTATTAGTTTAAGTAATTACGATTAAGATAGTTAATCGTGGTTAGTTTAATTAAGTTGGTTTAGTTTAATTAATCATAATTTACTTAATTTAATTGTTATTTATTTAATTAATTGCAATTAGCGTAATTAGTGACGGATTAGGCGTTACGTAGAACTTTATGCTCATTTTCTTGGATGAAATTATGCGTGATTTTGAGTGTTTGCACATCCGATATTGTGCAATTGATTGCTCAATGGTTGGTTTCAATTTTTATGTCAAAAGATGGCTTTACAAGCTTTTAAATAGAAAAACAATGAGGTGTTAGGTTAGGAGGCCAAAATTTTTTGTGCCCAATAAAACAAGGAGGTATTGAAATAGAGGCTTGCAAAGTTTGATGGGTTGATTTCAAGTACGTGTCCACGTACGAATTTCTTTTCAAAAGTTTTAAAAAAAAAGAGGGGGTTGCCAAAGATTTTTTCCAAAAAAGGTGGTTGGACAAAGAAATAGAAAAGAAATATGGTGTCGGGTTGGGACGCCAAGTTTTATGTTCTCAATCAAACCGTGAGGTTTCAAACTAGATGCGTGCAAAGTTTAACGGGTTGATTTCAAATACATGACCCCATATGAATTTATTTTGGAAAGTTTTGAACAAAAAAACAAAAAATAGTTGCAAAAGTTGGTTTGATTGATGATATGCTTGAGTGGTCACGTAATTGAACCCGTCACCCAACAGGAGTTTGAGGACGATACCTAATTTTATTGGATGCCTAGTTGGGGTCCATAAACCAAGTCGCGGTTGAGGCCAGATCGATACTCCTTTATTGGAATGCTATCCTAAGGCGTATGCATACGCAGGATGATGCCGTGCCCGATGGGGTGAGACGATGCCCGATTATGTTAGAAGACCATCGACTCTTGTGTTGGCCGTGACCCGAGGAGTCGTAATAATTGGAACACGTGTGTCGACAATGCGCGTGAAATTCTCATGTGTGTTATGATTATTATTTATGCATATTTACTGTTATTATTGTACGAGACGCGCTAATATGCAGGGACGTGTTGAGGCGAGGTGAGTTTATGTTTGGTGCGTGCTTAGGCCGCCCTCGAGGCGAATTCGCATCCTACTCAAGGTTTTGGGATTTTAACTTGCTAAGATTTTATCTCACCCTATATTGATTAAACATTTTAAGGTCCTTAGTATGGAGATCCGTCCAGTTTGTTTTGGGGTTCCATGGGATATGGAGGTAGAGTCTACCTTCTACCCTATCCCTGGGACCAACCGATGCTGGGAGTTGGTAGTGACTATGGTGTGGGTCGATGAGGGTTTCTTTAACGTGGTGCCCCACCGCTTTAAGGCTTGGTTTATTACAGAGTCGAACAGGGGTTGGGCGTATCTTATGCACGGTTTTGATGGACCACCCGTAGGGAGTGAGGTTAAGCAGGACATTGACCCGATGGATATTGACATCCCCGATGGTGTCGTGATAGATCTTGATACCGAGTCAAAAGGGCCCGAGGAGCCGTGCTCGCCTGGCGACATAACTGACTTCCTGGTTGTAGGAGCTCATAGTAGTTGTACAGTTGGATGTTAGCCTCGACCTAGACCCTTTTGTTAGCAGGTCGCGCAGGAGTTCACATTTTGATTGGCTTGTATATATAGGAAGTCTTCGGGTTAACTTGATAATAAATAAAGCATAGTTTGTGAAAAATTGTGGTGTGTTTTTTTTACTATCCCTATTTCTGATGGTTGGCTAGGTGTGTATTTAATTTGCTTCCACATGTGTATAATTGAAAGATAAAAAGAATGGATGGGTGACGTGTCCTGGGACGTCGCACTTTTAATCGACTGTCAAGGGATGTTCGCGTACTTGGGGTTCGGGGCGTGACAGATTCTTCATTCGGCCTCTTAATGAAACTTGTTTGTCAACATGTTAGCTATGTTGTGTAAAAATATGGTAATTTTTAGATATGCTTTTATAGGACAAATCTTTGTAAAAATGACTAAATATCCCGCAGTTTTGACAATTTTTTGACATGCTGTTGCTTCGTGTCTGATTTTTGTAAAATCATGTGTATCCTATTTAGGAAAATTTTCTTCACGAAAGTTGGTTGCTATCTTGTCATGCATGTTAGGAAAAATTTAAATTGCCAAATTGTCATTAGGCATTGGCCAATTTTGCTGTCTTTACATGCATGTTCTAAAATTTCCTGATATAAACGTGATTGTGATTGTTTTGATAAACTTCCTAGGTTAGTTTGTGCATGAACCTAGGTCATTCCATCTTCATAAAATTTGCTTTAAATACCTTGATATTCATTGTTAAATTATTTTTTATGAATCCTTTTTTTCAAATCAAATTTAAAAATGCTTTGATACATGTGATGTTTCCTAAAAACAATTTGTTAAAAAGGTCTTTTCCAAAAGCTCGTTTTAGCTTAAGGGAGAGTCATGGTTTGGACCATATTCAAAATGCTTGTGACACTTGTGAGTGCATTTATGCGAGCCCCAAGCTAGCCTTAGCAATTGAATGTTCCATAATCTAGATATTCCTTAATCTGAAATATTTTCAATATATTTTTTTTAAATCTTGATTTGACAATTGTGAAAGTCACGATTTGAATTGTATTCAAAATGCCTACGATACTTGTGAATGCATTTATATGAGTCTCGGACCAGCCTTGGCAATTGAATGCCTTTCACAGGCGAGACATTATTTTGTCTCAAAACTTTTCATGAATGATTTCGAAAGATGTCTTTGAAAAATCACATGTACCCCTCATACATACAATCATATCATTCATTTTGAAATGCCTATGTTTGCGATTGGTGCATGCCCTTGGTAATAAGTGACCCGCCGACGGTTCACTTTCTTGCTTGATTGGTGCCTTCAAGTTAGTTCGACTCCTTTAAGTCGGGCCCTGCAAGATCGAGTGACAAACAGCAAGTGCCATAGAAGGCCCCAGCCCGTCTGGGTTGTTCTCGTGGCTGGAGTCATGCTCAGTCTTCCTCCAAGCGACTGCACGTACCTACCCAACAACCAGGAGACTCAAAGCCTACCCCTGCCCGCTCTTGGGCGAATGTTGCACGGCTTGCTACGAAAGGATACAACCTATCCTATGCTCCCCCTTCCTTTGTGGATAACAAGCCACTTGTCCACCTCTCGGAGGAAGTGTTGGAGGCAATCGATCCAAAGTGGCACGAGTGCCTCATTGGGTATTATATTGCAAAAAAGCTTCATTTCAAACTCATGGAACAAGCATTGATGCAAACTTGGGGCTCGAAGCTTGTGGAGGTGATGGCGGATAATCAAGGCTTCTTTTTCTTCCATATCTTGGACCCGGCTTTCTGGCGAAGGATCCTCGAAGATGGGCCTTCACGGTGGCGAGGGTGACCCTCATCTTACAGCAATGGCAACCACTCTTGGAATTAAAGAGGGATAATCAAACCTCCATTCCGAACTAGATTAGGTTGAAGAACTTTTCTTTTGATTTGTGGTTGGCGCCGGCGATTGGTTGCATTGCGAGTGCAGTTGGTAAACCCCTCTATGTCAATGAACATACAGAGCAAATGAAGATGCTTTCTTTTGCTAGGGTGTGTGTAGAGATTTATGCTAAGCAACCGAGTTGCACCTCAATTGACGTGGTCTTGAACGGGGTCTTGCACTCAATTTCTATTGAGTATGAATAGAAGCTAGTTGAATGCCCTATTTGTGGCACTTTCAGTCACAGGTGCGAGGATGTCGCAGCCAACGTCAATGCGGACAGAGTCTTCCAGCAAGCTCAACCAATCACTGGCCCTTCCGTCCCTGCCTAAGGCCCCGATCCTACTCTGGTCGAGGCTGAGAACCCAGAGGTGTCGCAGCAAGGTTGGAGTCAGGTCAAGGGGAAAAAGAAGAACCTATTGCAGTTGAGGGGAGGTCCCTCATCTTGCTCGCCTTCCACCAACGAAGTGGGCAATATCCTTAAGCTCAAGGACTCCACCTCTGAAAAGGGTGTGCCTCCTCCTTCTTCTTGCAAGTCTTTGAGGGGTCTTAGAGTGTCGAAGCCAGTGTCCCCTCCTTCTAGCTTTGTGGAGGAGAGACCTAGGTCTTTGATGGAGGTTCCCTCTCCTTCTCACGCGGAAGACAAAGACCCAGCCGAAGCCTCGACCTTCAGTCCACTTGGTCCTGGCAATGATTCGATGTTCTCGAGTAGCTTTAGTAGCTCTGATGGTGACTTACTCTCACCTGGCCCTTCCTTGAAGGCTCCTCCTTCATCAAGAAGAGTCGACACCATTCAAGAAAAGCTTATGGCCCTTTATCTAGCCCCATCTCTTTCTACGACCCCTGCTGCCTCGGCAGCTAGTAGACAGAACCCTAGTAGGCAGAGGTAGGCCTTCCTTCCCTTCTTCCGATTCTACTTTATATTTATATTATATATCTGTGTATTTTGGTTTTTAGAATGTGAGAGGTCTTGTTGACCCCTTGAGGCAAGACAAAGTTAGGAACCTCGTTTCTTTTAACGGCCTTTGTCTGATTGGTTTATTGGAGATCAAAGTGCCGGAGTCTCTATTAGGTTCCATTTCTACTAGGCTTTTGTCGGGGTGGAGTTGGGTTGCCAATTATGACTCCTCTCATAGGGGCAGGATTTGGGTTGGTTGGAACCCTTCTTTAGTGAGTTTTGAAGTGATTTTCTCCAATACTTAGGCGATCCATGGTAGCTTGAAGTTCCTTATGTCTGGTATGTGCTGCTGCATCTCGGTGGTCTATGCTAAACATACGTTTATAGCTCAAAGGCCTCTGCGGGCGAACCTTGTACAGATGAATGCTCTTTTCTAGGATTTGGCTTGGCTAGTGGCCGGAGATTTCAATGCCATCAGGGACCCTTTTGATCGGTTTTGTCACACCCCGAACCTCGAGCGCGCACACATCCCTCAGTGGTTGATAGAATTTTGTGACGTTCCCAGAACTTGCCGCCGACCTCTTTCATTTTATTGCACATGCGGAAGCAAATTAACTAATCCCCTGACAACAACATACATGGGATAGAAAAGTAGGGTAACAATTTCCCAAATCAAAACACACTTTCAGAAACACCTCAGGTTCTTATACAAAATGTCTATCTCAAAAAGAACTACTGAGCCACCTATGCTCCCGACCCTTCTGCTTCAAGCTCTTAGTTCTTCACACTAGGGACCTAAAAATGGTTATACAATGACCAGTGTGATATAAATCTCAGCGAGTCCTCTCCTAAGCCCCCGGTTAGTACACTAACTTGACTTGGGGTATCTCTCTAGAACCTCCCCTCAAACAAACTACGACTAACAACCAACAATCAATAGTCGGTTCACATGCAACCTTACCTGGTATGCCATATCCTGCACATTATCAATTCATGCGTGTGTGCCATAAACGATGTGCTCAACTCATGCATGACTAGAACCAACGATGCGATGATTCTCATGCATTCTTGCACTTTTGTGTGCCACCTATCACACATCAATCTATCCCACGCATCCCGGTTATAAGGTAAAATTGTTATGACATGACCCATACCATGCCACATAATTTTACCCCATACTAAGGTGCAACAAACTCGACTTTCAAGCGTTTCAAACTCAATAACAGACTCAAGGCTCTAGAGGTGACTCCCATGAAGTCTCATCATCGTGTGATACTTAGTCCTTGACCACCTATAGCAATAGTACAAGACTCTAGAGGTAACTCACACGAGTGTCGATATTGTGTAATACTTAGCCCTTGACCACAAATAGCAATAGTATAAGGCTCTAGAGGTAACTCACACGAAGTCTCTTCTTCGAGTAGTACTTAGTCCTTCATTGTGCATGAAAATATTGCAAGGCTCTAGAGGTAGTTCTCATGTGACTCAAGTCATCATATAACAATTAGCCCTTGACTATAACCTATCACTTAATCATTGCTCACAACCCATTCACATCATCTTCTCATAAAGCAGTCTATTTCCAATGTCCCTCACACAACCCTATTTCCCTTTTTGTGAAATTAACTCAATTGATGCTAATGCTCATGCATTTATACACTCAAATCACCTCATAAGATCAAAGCACATGAAAGTATACACTTTTCATTCTCGGGTGAATAGTGCACGTGAACAATGCGCATGAACAGTGTTTCGTGAACAATGTTCATATGAATAGTAAATTTCCAAAATTAAATAGCTAATAAATTAAATCCACAAGTCATTAAAAATACTAATTAAAGCAAGCAAAGCATCAAGAACCATCACCAAACTAAAATTGGTCTTAATTGGCAAAAACCGGGTCAGTCGTGCGTCTCCAAGTTTAAATCCAGAAACCTAACTAAACCAGTTCAGAAAATTCTCATATTTGAATATGTTGTAAAAGACACATAAGAGAACATTTTTCATGCAGAAATCTAGGCCCAGATCCTTCTATATTAAGCCCAGGAAATTGCTCAATCCAGCACAAAAACTGTGTCCATTTATAGAAAGTATGTTTTCAGAAATCAGTTTGGTTCGAGATTCAAAACTTTTCCATTTGATCTAAAATTTGAATATGTTAAACTAGAAGATGTTAAAAACAACTTTTGTAAAGCAACCATTTTAAAATTCGAATTTTAAGAGTTGATAAAAGTCCCTAGAATCCCGAAAGGTCACAAATTCCAGCGCACAGTTTGAGATTCTGTTTGCAAATGACGGAGCTGAAATATCATACTTTTAAATCTGTAAAAATAATGAGTAAAATATATGTTATAGCTGAAGATTCCTTAAACATTTCTCCAGAAGGAATGGACCTCAAATTCGCAACCTATTTCGATCTACAAAAATGGCAAACGGCGAGTGTCTAGAAATCCAAACTGCAGAGATTCCTCTAGATTCGACTAATCCATCATCAATGGTGCTAATCTCACTAATTAGATTAGAACTAATCAATTCGAAGGCTAAAGCATAATTAATCTCCTAAGTAAGTTTAGGCACTAATCAAAGGATTAGGAGCTAAACTCACCCGACGACAATTCCGACGACATGAGCGTGACAGTGGTGGCGAGGGCTACGCACGGTTATGTCCAAAATGTGATGAAGGCGCTCAGTAAAAATGGGTCTTGGCAGAGGTGGTTTCCGATTCGGCAAGAATGGCTGGCGGACGACTCGCAGATGGGTGGTGGGGCTCTTCAGCGATGGACGGCAGCTTGCGGACAGTGATGGCCCATGGCCATGGCGCAAGATGGTGGCTGGTTTAGGGCAAAAATAGCAGCACATGGTGCTGTTTTAGGAGCAAAACAGAAAAGACACTAAAGAGAGAAAGGGAATAGGAAGAAGGACGTGGGAGTGGGGAGGAAAAGAGAGAGAGATACATGGGGAGTGGGGGCTGACATTGGGGAGGGAGAGAAATGAGGAGAGAGAGAGAGAAAGAGAAAGAGAAAGAGAGAAGCCAAGTCCAATTTCCCTTTCTTTACATCATTTCCCTTCATAATTTCCTTTGACTTTTCTCTCTCTTTGTCCCCCAACAATAAATGCCACTTCTAGAAGGGGTAAAATGGTAATTTCTCAAAGTATAATATACTATATTATACATATATACGGGCCAAGATTTTATACTGGCTTGAATAAAATTGGTTTGGGCTCAAATTGTGGAGAAATGGGCTAGAAAATGCAATTGGGCTCAAAAGCTTGAAGTTGGGCTCACTTGGGCTTAGTGGGCTTGGAAGGTTAAATAGTGGTTTGGGCCCAATGGGCTCACTTGCTTGCCTTAGGCCTACCATGGTTGTCCTACCTTAGGCTGGAGGCCCACACTTACCTTGCTCGGCCCACATCTTCATGGGCTCGTTTCCTCGGTCCGAAAATCCATTTTCCAAATACTCTACTTAATTGGCGTTGTCAACTGACGAAGTAGCTTCATCCAAAGTCCATCTTGGACGTTCCTGATAATTTGAAGTTCAATATTTAGTTCTCATGCCATGTCAATTTCTCCCAAAGCTATTTTGGGTACAACTCAGACTGACAGGATGCTTTGAGGATTCACGCGTAACTAATTCATGCCAAACCACGTTCAAGACATCTCGACACATGGACGTGCTTGACTACACAAAATTGCGGAGGATAGATTCTTATTTCAAAGTACACGATTACTGAGGATTGACCTAGGGTCGTTCGTGAGCTCAATAACAGTAAACTGAATCACCTGTCATTCCATTATGCTCTGTTCGCAAATCGACTTCTAGTCATCCTTGAAATTGGCCTGCCTATCTACAGGATCATCCTCACTCAAGTCTCATGGTCAAGTCGTTTTCCCAAGTCAAGTTCTTTAGTCGCACAAGTTCTGTCCTCATTACCTTTTCCCTTCAAGGTCAGTATCTCGAGAGTGATTAATTCCGAGTGAAATCAACCAACAATGCATTGACGAAATTAACATTCATCCATCCCTTAAAGGGCTCGAATTTCAGGATGTTACAAGTTTGGGAGCTCTGACACTTGGATTCCTTACTTTGATGAATTCAACCAATGTTTAATTGAATCAGAGTTAGAGAACCTGAGGTGTGTTGGCTTTCATTATACTTGGTCTACTTCTTTGGAGGTTAACCAGAAGGCTAGGAAGATAGATTGTGTGCTTGTCAATGCTAAATAGAGCCTTGATTTCTCCTACTCTGAAGCGTCTTTTTTGGTACCTAGCATTTCTGACCATAACCGATGGTGGTTAAAGTTTTGCAACCAATTATTTGAAGAAAGCCTTTTAAATTCTTTGATTTCTGGACTAAGCACCTGTCCTTCCATGACATTGTTTCGCAAGTATGGGAGAGCCTGGGTGATGGGGTTTCTATGTATAGGTTGGTGAGTAAGCTAAAGGCCCTTAATGGCCGGTTGAAGCAACTTAATAGAGAGTCTTTTTCTAATATCTCCAAGAGGGTTGTTGCGGTGAGGAATGCTTTAAGGTTCACCTAGGTTGGCATTTAGCAAGACCCAACCAGCGAGCTTCTTGCAAAGTTGGAGAAGACTCATCGAAGAACTTTTGTGGAGTTAAAGAATCGGGAAGAGTCATTCTTCAGACAGAAGTCCAGAATCTAATGGCTTAAGGAAGGTGACCAGAATAACAAATTCTTTCACCATTTCGTTAATAGGAGACAGCTGAGGAACATGATTCTTTCTATTATGGATACCTCTAGTAATATTGTTTCGGACCCGAGCTTAGTACAGCAGACCTTCGTCTCTCATTTTCAGGAGCTCTTGGCACTGTGTTCGTTGTCTTCCAAACCCTCTTTACTGGATCTTTAGGATGTCATTTGGTGCCCTCTCAAGGAGGAATATGTTAGTTTTCTCTCTTGTCCCTTTACTAATGCGGAGATTCACGATACCATGTTCCTCCTTGCTCGGGGGAAGGCTCCAGGGCCGGATGGGTTTGGTTTTGAGTTTTTTAAGCACAATTGGGATATGGTAGGGCTGTTGGTAATTGAAGCAGTGAAGGAATTCCTTGCCTCAGGGAGACTTCTCAGGGAGATCAATAACACCATCCTAGTGTTGATCCCGAAAGTTCCAAATGTGATGTCTATCAATGATTACAGGCCTATTGCCTATTGTAATACTATTTATAAATGCATTACCCAGGTTTTAGCTAACTGTGTGTGGCTGCAGTTCTTTGCAACATTATCAGCCCTTCTCAAAATGCTTTCATTAAAGGCTTGCGAATCAGAGACAATATTCTTCTTGCCCATGAGTTGTTTGCTAGATTCCATCTTGATCCATACGTTCCTAAGTGTGCTGTCAAGGTGGATTTTCAGAAAGCTTATGATACAATGGACTAGGACTTTCTTGAGTTGGTTCTTTGTGCGTTTGGATTCCCGAACCACCTAGTTCGACTTATCATGGTACGTGTGCGCACTCCAAAGTTTTCTATTTCTTTGAATGGGGAACTTCATGGGTTTTTCACTAGTGGCTAAGGCCTTCATCAGGGGGATCCCATTTTTTCACTTTGGTTATGGAGGTCTTCTTCGGGATCCTTAATGCTCGTGCTAGGTAACCAGGTTTCAAGTTTTTTCTGGAGATGCAAGGCTTTGAGTTTATCTCACATGTTCTTTGCGGACGATGTCTTCTTGTTTTGTGAAGCTGATTTGGTCTCGATCTCTCTCTTAAAGGAAGGTTTGGATACCTTCTTTGCATGGAGTGGACTGAAGCCAAACACCAATAAAAGTGAGATCTTTCTTGTTGGAGGGTCGGCTGAGTTGCGGAGTGAGATTCTTCTTGCCCTTGGCTTCCTTGAAGGGAAATTGCCAGTGCGTTATTTGGGAGTTCCTATTATTTCCTCACGGCTGGGCAAGGCAGACTATGTTTTCCTAGTTGATCGTATAACGATTAGGGTCCAATCTTAGACTCAATGCTTTCTCTCATTTGTTGGCCGTCTTCAGCTAATAAGGTCAATATTTCATGCAATCCAAGCTTGATGGGCAAGTGTTTTTACTATCCTCATTGTTGTGTTGGACCGTATTGAGCAGATCCTGAGACAATTTCTCTAGAAGGGCCCAAGCCTAAGGAGGGGTGGTGCTAAAGTTTCCTAGGAAGACGTATGCCTTCCGAAGGAGGAAGGAGGGCTCAGCATTCGCAAATTGAGAGATTGTAACAAGGCAACGATGCTAAAGCACATCTGGGTCCTGTTTATGGACAATGAATCCTTATGGTGCAAGTGGATCCATTCGACTTTCCTAAAAGGGAAGAGTTTATGGATGGTTAGGAAGCTTACTTTCTGCTCTTGGGATTGGAAGAGAATCCTCCATCTCACGATTGAGTTGCGACTTTCCTTCCTCTAGAGGTTAGGGGATGGCATTTTTGTCTCCTTCTGGTTTGACCACTGGCACCCGAGAGGCTCCTTTAATCTTTTATTCTCAGACTCTTTGATCTATAGCACCCAATCACACTTCGGTGGCTGATCTTTTTTCAATGTCTGGACAATCCATGAGGACAGTGTTAGAGTTTTGGGAGCAGCCCACTCCTTTTCTTTCTCAGGTACTGGACCGTTTTACTTGGTAAGAGAGTTCTTCTAGTTTATTCTCGGTTGCTTCGGTGTGGCATGCCATCAAAAGGAAGAAGGATCGGGTGGATTGGGCTTCCTTGATCTGGAGCAATGTTATCACTCTGAGATATCAATTTAATCTCTAGCTTATCACCAAGAACCGTCTTCCCACTCAGGCCTTGCTTTTATCGTATAGCAGGATTGGGGATGCTTTGTGTGCTTATTGCAAATTGACGCCGGACTCCATTGATCATCTGTTTTTTGATTGTTGCATCACAACCAGTTTTGATTTCTTTTGGGCTGCTAGATGCAACCTCCCTTGGCACAACAAGGCTTGGTCAAAGAATCTTCGATGGGCATTGAAGTTCCTTTCCGATAAGGATTTCTATCGTTCCATTGCTTGCTTTTTTTTTTTTTTTTAATGCTCTTTGCCACCTTATTTGGAAGTAGAGGAATGAGATTCTATTTATATACTATACTTTGGCAATTCCAGCCATGAAAAACCACCTCATTAAAGTTGTTAAGGACAAGGCCTCAACATTTAGAAATGTTGAGGATAACTTGAGGGACAGGAGACTTCAACGTAGCTGGGGAATTGATCCTTGCATTTTCTCTTTTAATCTTGCTGATCCTTAGTGTTCCTGCTTGTGGGCGCTGTTTTTGCTGCTAAATGGCTTGACGCTGCTGAGTTTTCACTGCTGGGGTTATGGTGCAAGTGGTGGATTTGCTAGTGGGTAGTCCGCTGGCTTGGTTAGCTTCGCTTCTACCACGGAACGTTTCACTGGTTACTATTCGTAGAGGGTGGCGGCCCTCTTGATTAGGGGCTTTTGTGGGCGTGGGTAGCCATTGTTTGGCAGGTCGGTTGCCTTCTTTTGTTAGTTGGTCCTTGTTTTGGTTGTTGCCCTGGTTGAGCTGGCTTTTGACATGTAGCTTCTTGTGCCTTTGTTGGCTTTTCCATTTTCTTTCTTTTGGCACCCTTCCACTCGTTATGCCTCTGCTTCATTTTGAGTGTAAGTTTTGGTGTCCTTCACTTGTATATGTTGGTTAAAGCTTAATACAGTTACCTTTTACCCAAAAAAAAAAACAAAGGTCCAAAGACTTGCATGCATGCTTAATTCTAGCAATGCATGTGACTTTTAGATGTATGATATCAAAGGAAAATCCTCGGATCATATAGATCACTTGGTTAGGAGACTTATAAGTGTTATTGACCATGTGAGAATACAATTGGTCAATAATGATTGTAAATCATAAAAAAAAATAAAAAATGGGTAGGTGTCTTAGAAGAACCTGCGCATGAATTTCAAAGGTCAATCTTGAGGCTCGAATCTTCTTTTTGCATTGAATTTGAAAGATTGATTTTGGCATATGTCATGCTTTTGATTACTTTGATGTGTATGCTTGTTTCTTTCTGTTGTATGCACCTAATTATATAGTTTTCTAGTCTATGTTTAGATTAGGATCCTGAAGATGAAGAAGACATGAAGACGGTGGAGGTCGATGTTCATTCCGACCATTATTCTGTATCATTCATCCTTAACATATGTCTCAGGTTCTCATCATCTATACAAAAGCTTGATGAGTTACAAGTTCTCTTTTCCTTTTATCCTTTTCAATTGTGTTCCTCTTTCATATTTTCTAGGATTGCGTGATAGATTAACAACTTTCCTTGATTGTTTACTTACTGTTTTGTAATTTTCAGTTCAATTGAGTGTTTTCTTTTCATTTTCCTTAGAAATATATTAGCATGAAAATGACCAACAGATCATGATCTTTTATTTTAGGACTAATGATTCTGAAAATGTAAGAGGAAATGCATAGACATGTTAGGTAAATACAACATACTGTTTAGGTACTGAAGGGTGCTAATAGAAATATTAGTGTAACTCAAGTCCCCAGACTTAGAAATCTAGTTGCATAGAAATGGAGGGAACACTTTTGACCCTCGATTGGGTTTCTAGTCAACCCCTAAAACTAGGCTAGTGGCGACTCCCATATTATTTTTAGGTTGTCCCAAACAACTAGACCGTACAAATGAACCCGTCACATAGGGTACGGGTCTTGATAGGACTCACCATGGTTTAGCATATCCGCATGTGGAAAATTCCTAATGGATGAAGTGATGTCATCCTTAGCAAAAAAGTATTAAATGGAGGACTACCATCGTAAAGGTACCCTTAAATTCAATATTCACACCCGACCTCCTCTCTCAAGGTGTGTCGCCCGTATGGGAACGGGTCGTGACACTTCGCTATCATGCAAGGTACGAGTTTGGGAGAACTCATGACCTTGTAAAGGGAACTCATAAGAGGTTCATCCGAGGGATAAGGTGATGATATCCCTATGGTTGAGAACCGTGAGGGAACTTTCATGATCAAGTACCCCTAAATCTAACATTTCCCCCCTTCCTCTCCTCATGAGAATGGATCAGGTGGCGAGATCACATCATGACATTTGTTTGATCCAAAAATTGTACACTTCAAAGATTACATAATGATGAACAACATTCAAGAAGACTTTGACCTTTAATTGTCAACACATGAATTTATACAAATCAAGGAACAAGCCACAGTAGTGTAGTGACAACAAAGTTGCAAATAGGGCATTACACGATGAGAGTATACTCATGCCTATCTAATGATATGAGATTTCATGAAAATTTTATGGCATACAGAACATGAAAACACCTACAACTTTCATGAAGAAACCTCTTGAATCCAAATCATGATTTGATCAAGATCAAAGAATCAACTCAAATAAGCAACATGAACTTTACAGAACAGAGCGTGGACAGTTTAAGGGCAATCATCTTAACCAAATGAATTTCAAAACGTTTGTAAGTTTTACATGTTGTAGATCTGTATGTCATGCAATGAAACAACCTACTCTTCATTCTATTTTTATGATTTTATTAAAAAAAAATGCAAAACACGTGCAGGTTAGTTTAAAACACAGTTTTGCATATCAATACGGGAAAGATTTATTAATGCTTGAACTCTCTAAATGAAATGAAAAAAATCTTAAAATTTTTATATGTCATAGATTCATGTGTTCCATGAATTTTTCGTGAAGGCATCCACTTAAAAAAATGCTTAGAAAATATTCTAAAAAATTGACAAACAACAATCATTAGTCGGAATAGAGCATTGCAGCAGAGTATGTATCATTTACTAACCTAACTTTGATTTTGCAAAAATCATTAGACATAGCAAACAATGGAAAAATCTAACAAACAAGATGTCCATGGAAACCTAATGAGATCCTCTACAAATCATTAAAAGACATTAATGCCAATCGAAGTCATGTACAAGCTCATTCAAAGACATGAAGTGGATTAATCCAATCAGCCATATGAATTTCCAGAATTAAACAACGATTTTGAAACAATCATTTGGCAGCACATGATATGTCGTTGGAAAGCTTGTCAGATCTATTTCAAATCTCATGAAGGCATCGAAGCTAAACAACCTAATCTACTAGCTCATTTCAAGTCATCAATCAAGTCAGTGAGAATTGGATTTCAGTCTTACAAAACCATCAACTATGCACCATTAAGCCATAACCTCATCATCAAACCTCACAATATTATAAAAAACCATCCTCAATCATTCATATCATTCATCTAAATATAAGATTGTAACCTAACGTTCGAATCCTAGCCTTGATCGCCTATTGCGATCTTGCTCCATTGGATTCACGATCTAGAACGTTTTCCTTGTTTATCTTCAATCTTGAGCTCAATCAAGCTAGCCAGCCACTTTTGAACTTCAAGTAATAGCCAATCGTAGCTCCTCACAAGGTCTAAACAATGATTACAAAGAATATGAAGTAAGGGAATGATCAATTATGTCAATCTGATGAAAAAAATGATCAAATTGATATTAGATAATTCAAGATTAATCGTCGACGTTTTGGATGATTGCTAGCCACCACAAGTTCAACAACTCATCCATGAATGCCGAGGGATGATTGGATCATTAGACCACCATTTTGAGCTGCAACCCTGCCGGTTTGAAGACTGGCGCTGGACACAGGATGGACATTTGAGAGGGGATTCCGTCGGTTCAAGGCTGTCTGGCGATGATCACCATCGATAACTCTTGCGATTGAGAAGGGGATAGCAGGAGAGGTTGCAGCACCATTGGACCGCTAAAATAAAGACATTGGGCCGCTGATTGGAGCAACTGAAGTGATCGGGCTTCACTCCGGCGAAGATGCCATCCTTGCACCCGAGGGAGAAATGGCAATCGGCATGTGACTCTAGTGGAGGTCGGCAGCGATGACACCTATGATTGGCTAGAGAAGGAGCTAGTGATCATTAGAGTGGTAGGTAGCGGCCAAGACATGGGCTGTTGGGATTAACGGATCCCCAAAAACCGGATTCGACACTAAATCGAACCCCTAAAACAAATGCGGAAGACGAGCCCGAGAAAAGAACACGTATCACCGATCCTAAAGCACACCGCGGATTCGAGCGTACCTTTTTAGCCACAGATTAAACACCGACGCCGACGTGAGGAAGAGAATTTGGCCTTGTTCGATCCGATGATGCCAAATCGTGGTTGAAGGGAAGAAAAACATTGCCGGAGCCTTACTATTTTCCTTTTTGAGAGAGAGAGAGAGAGAGAGAGAGAGAGGGAGAGGGAGACGTACGTATGTTCTGATTTCCAAAAGGTGCATTTTTCCCTCTCTCTCATCCCTTTTATACATCCCTCCATCCACGGGCCCTATTCCTGTGGGCCGGGCTTTTAGGCCCAACATGGGCGGACGGGCCTTAAGCCCATCACTAATAAAGCCATCTCGCACATGGTGGGCTGAACAGGATTCTCTTTACCTCTCTTCAACCTTCATACCGGTGAATAATCCGTGCGACCAACATACTTTGAGAGCTCGTTGCTATACATCTGTTAGGAATATATAGCAGCTCATAATGGACGTCACACTCTGAGTAGATTTAGTATGCAGTACCCTAGATCGATCGATCACATTTATATCTCTCTTGATCTCTTTTAAGCAATGATATATATATTGTATTCATAATTATAATTATCACAAAGACAGTCATAATTGGTCGACCAGTGAATACAAAAGTACAATGTGATTCTCCAAAATCGATCTTCCTCTTTCCTTCAAATTCTCAATTTCAGTTCAGCTTGCTTTTCTAGAAATGTCCCATTAGATCGAATCAACTCATGACCATTGGCAACATCCTAAGATAGCAAACACTGAATAGAAATCTTGAGAATAAGTAAAAGTCATGAGGGTACTAAAATTGAGGAACTCTTTTCCTCAAGAGTCTCACACGTCATAAAAGTTGAGATCAAACTTTTTGCCACTCTTATTGGTCGTCTCATGCATACGTAGTATGAAATACGTATTACGGTATAAACTCCTTTCCCTTGGAGCGTATGTCTACATTTTTCAATACCGTACAGATGATAGTATAGACACACCCAATGTCTAACTTGAGTTCACGTACCTACTCATTCACAAAATTCATCAGAACTCACATATGGCATCTTAGACAGATTAGGTAAAATATGTGGGGTATTTTACTTTCAAACATCGCAAGTATTATGTCGTCATCTTAACACTTAGTTAAGGTGACATGCATATTTTAAGCTTGAGCTCTCGATTATCACCTAGATAATAAGCTTAAATATAGTCACATCTCTATTTATCACACAGTAAATAGAGGCGATTACCCGTGTGAGTGGGCTAATCTTTTATCTGTCCGACATACTTCCTCAACTTAAAATAATGCACTAAGTATTAAGATGCATAAAGATCATACATAGATTCATAGGCATTAATCAATGAAAAACAAAATTTCATAAATGTGAACAACTCAGGGAAATTACAATTCAGTACATCAGACTTTACGCAATCGGAGAGATTTTACATGACCACAAAACACATCTCTAGGTATTGGCTTTGTCATAGGATCTGCTACCATTCTATGCGTAGATATGTACTGTAAGTTCACATCTTTTCGTGCAACCATAGCTTTTACAAAGTTATACTTGGTATCTATATGTTTGGTCTTGCCATGATACTTTGGATCTTTAGTGTATGCTATAGCTGCTTGGCTATCACAGTTAACCAATAATTGATTTGCAGCTTTCTCAATAACACCTAAATGATCCAAAAATCTCTTAAGCCAAACTCCTTCTTGTACTGCTGCTGATAATGCCACGAACTCAGCTTCCATCGTGGATAAGGTTATACACGTTTGCTTCTTACTACTCCATGATATGGCGCCATTGTTCAGTAAGAAAGCAAATCCAGAGGTGGATTTTCTTTCATCTAAATCTCCTCCCCAATCAACATCTGAATAGCCTTCAAGTCGCAGATCCTTTCCTTGGTAATTCAACTTGTAATCAGCAATTCCCTTCAGTTACCTCAATATTCTCTTAACGGCCTTCCAATGTGCTGGACTTGGATTGGATTGGTATCTACTCACCATTCCAACTGCAAAACATATGTCGGGTCTTGTACACATCATAGCGTACATCAAGCTCCCAACAGTACTAGCACAAGGAACACGTTTCATTTGTTCCTTCTCTTGTGGAGTCCCTGGACACAGTCTATGGCTCAATCCTTCACCTTTTGCAATAGGAGTGTCTATGGGTTTACAGTCTTGCATACGAAATCGTTCAAGAACCTTATTTATATATGTTTCTTGCGAAAGAGACAACGATCTCTTCGAACGATCTCTTGAAATCTTAACTCCAAGAATGTATGCAGCCTCACCCATATCCTTCATCTCAAAGTTGGAAGACAACCAACTCTTGATAGTATTAATAAATTCTCTATTGCTTCCGGCAATTAGTATATCATCAACATATAATGATATGATCACAAATTGATCCTTGGATCTTTTGATATATCTATCATTATAAAGTCATATGCCATTATGGCATTATGAAAACGTATATACCATTGTCTCGATGACTGCTTAAGGCCATATATCGACCTCAAAAGTCAACATACCTTTTTTTTTGGCCTTTCACTATGAAACTAGCAGGTTGTTCCATATATATTTCTTCCTCTAATTCTCCATTGAGGAAAGCAGTCTTTACATCCATTTGATGTAACTCAAGATCCATACTAGCTACTATTGCCAGAATAATGCAAATCAAGGTAAATCTCACTACAGGAGAAAATGTATCTTCATAATCAATTCCTTCCTGTTGATTATACCCCTTCGCCACAAAGCGGGCCTTATGCCTTTCTATCGAGCCATCAGTCTTTCGCTTTATTTTGAGAACCCACTTGTTCCCAATAGCTCTACGTCCTTTTGGAAGATCAACCAGTTCCCAGACTTGGTTTGATTTCGTTGACTCCATTTCCTCTTCTATTGCATGAATCCATTTTTCCTTACTAGGGCAATTCAGAGCCTCATTAATATTTCTTGGCTCATCCTCATCTCGTGGAGCAACCATAAAAGTTTCCCCTTCAATGTCAAAACGTCGACGGGGAATACTTTGGCGACTTGTTCGCCGTATGGGAGATTGTACACTTTGCACATCATTCCCCATTATGCTCCCACTTTGATTAGATAATGATGATGTCGTCTCATCATATGGGTGTAATTGAGAATGAGTTGAATTCAATTCATCACTTCTTATATTACTCCCACTTGGACGAACTCCACTAATATCATTATCTTGATCCAAGGTTTCAAATAGGAAGTAATCTTCCCCTATTTCGCCCTTCTTAGGAAATTCATCCTCTAATAATGTGACATCTCATGATTCAAATTCAGTTATACTCCCACTTTCCTTCTCACCTATGAACACATACCCTTTCGAGTGTTCCGAGTATCTTATGAAAATACTCTTCTGTCCTCTAGGACCCAATTTCCCAAACTTGTGAGAGGACTCATGTGTATAGGCAGCACAACCCCATGGCTTAAGAAAATTTAAGTCCGGTTTTCTACCTGTCCATAACTCATATGGAGTGGAAGTAACTGATTTGGAAGGCACCCGGTTAAGTATATAGGCAGCACTTAATAACGCATCACTCCAAAGAGTATTAGGTAAGTTAGCATGCGCCATCATAGACCTAACCATTTCCAGTAGGGTTCTGTTTCTTCTCTCCGCAACACCATTTTGTTGAGGAGTATACGGAATAGACAACTGTCTTTCTATTCCTTTTTCATCACATAATTTTCTGAACTCATCAGATAAATATTCTCAACCTCGATCGGATCTCAATGTTTTTATTTTCTTGTCTAATTGATTTTCTACCAGGTTCATAAACTTTTTGAAACAACTTATTGCTTCATATTTATGATAAATCAAATAGACATATCCGAATTGAGTATAATCATCTATAAAAGTGATGAAATAAACAGCCCCATGCCTTCCTCTCACATTCATTGGACCACAGACATCATAATGGATTAAATGCAGAGGAAATTCAGCTCTTTTACCTTTTCCAAATGGTTTCCTTGTCGTTTTCCCTTCTAGGCAATGCTTACATATGGGCAAATCGACTTTTTCAATGTTGCCCAACAAGCCCTCTTTGGCTAGTCTATTCATACGTTGTTGGCCAATGTGACCAAGTCTAGCATGCCACACATTCACATCATTATCATATGTATTAGGAGACGTGAGAAGGGAATAACAAACATTTGTATTAACATAGTCAATATCTAATACAATGAAACCATCCAGAAAATAACCACAACCATAGTAATTTGTATCAAAAAACAAATCCACACCTCTATTATAGAAGTTCATATTAAAACCTAGTTTAACCAACACTAAAACAGACACTAAATTCTGACGAATCTCTGGAGCATACAATACATCATGTAGGAACAAAGTGCGTCCACCACGCATATTCAGTTGGCATGTGCCAATTCCTTTCACTTCAACTCTGGAGTTGTTTCCCACATAGATCTAGTTGGTACTCGTCGGAATTCCACGAAGGACCCTCTATCCTTTGCTACATGGTCTGTCGCTCCTGAATCCACAGTCCACAAAGGATTAGACTCAGTTAAGAACACAGAACTCGACACAAAAGCAAAGTTCTGAAAAGTACAAGGGGTGCATACCTTCTTTGGCTCACGACAGTCGCGAGCATAGTGACCATTCTTGTCACAGTTGTAACATTTCACCCTTGTAAGCTTTTTCATGCAAGGACGCTTTCCTCTTTCATGTTAATTAAACTTGGGTTTCTTCCCTGAAGGACCTGCTTCCTTGCCTTTCCCTTTATCAAGCCAGTTAGGACGTTTGCGCTTGGAGCTCGAAGCTCCATATGAGCTAGAACTAGCATGATAGAGTTTAGCATTCGGCTTAGCCGCCAAGAGGCGGTCCTCTTCCAGCTCAAGATGGCGCATAGCATCCTCAAAGGTTTTGATATTATCATTATGGGTCAGGTGCACCTTCATATGCTCCCAACTCTAAGGCAAGGAACGAATCACTACTTGCACTTGCTGCTCATCTGTCAGGACATGGCCAGCATCTTTCGGCTCATTTATCATGTTTGACATCTTTCTAAGATGTTGCTTCATGGTATGACCATGGGGCTTCTTATAAGAGTCAAACCTAATAGTGAGCTGCCTCAGTCTGGTCACCGAAGTATGACCAAATCTTGCTGCCAATGCTTCCCACATTTCCTTGGCATTGTCAAAACGCCTAAACTCTCGCATGACGTCATTGTCCATGCTGCTCAGTAACGTAATGCGAGCAAGATAGTTCTTTCTTTTCCATGCAGCAAATGCTTCCTTACTCTCTTGTGCTACGCAATGTTTCCTTCTTCAGCTCTACCATGGTCAGGTTAAGAGCTTCAAGTACCTCTTGCTCTTCCAGCACATATTGGATTTTCATGTGCCATATTTCATAGTTGTCACCATTGAGCTTTTCACCTTTGTTCAGCTCGGCAACTATGCTCTTTGTGGCTAAAGCCATTGATCTGAACACATCAGACATATACGCACGAATTATTAATGCCTATCATTTATGCATCCCTATTTGCATAGACCCATCATATTAATGAATAATTTCAAGCAAGGCTTCAGAATCAAAAGGTCACTATGTTTCCAATCATCCTCCAAAAATCCTAACTTAAAATTATCATTAATATAATTGTCTTATGCAAAGTAAATTCTATGAAGTTACAAAAACTTCTATAACTACCCACAGCAACAAGCAATAACAGAAAGCAAATAATAATTGACATGCAATAAAACAATAATGCTTTCACATAATACACCTAACATATCGGTTGCTACATCAACAACAATAAGGTAGTAAACATTACATAAGATGTCCACGAAGCACACTTAACAAAAATCAGCCAATACATCTAACACCAAGTCAACACACGAACTAGGAAAGATTCTCTTTTGTTCAATTTCTTGATCTTTTCCCTTATAATAATCCAGTAATAATCATTTACAAAATCCATCACAATTTTCTTATAAGAAGCAGCTCTGTTGACATCCCATATGCGATTCAACACTCCTTGCCATTCAGGTGGAAGGGTGTTCATGAAAAATCGCACCATCTCTAACTGTGGCATAGGACGACCATTCCATATGACATTTTGAATTTTTTCATTGACCTCAAGGACATGATCAATTAAGTCACCACTCTCCCATCGATGATCAGTCAGCTCAGCTATCAACTTAGAAAGCATTTCCTTTTGTTCATCGGTAATTGCGCGAATAGGTGTGTGCAACTTGAGGGAAGGCATTTTTTTTTTTTTTGCAACAAATGCAGAACCGTCCCTGCAACAAATGCAGCACAAATAAGGGATCACAAATAATCCACATAGATTTAATTGAAAAAGAAACACATTCTTTTCCTTCTTTTTTTTTTTTAGGTCAACGGTCAGGTCGTCGGTCGTCGGACCGGTCGGACGAACCGACTGCACGTGCCCGAGCTAACGTCACGCAGACGTCATCCGGCACATGCTGCGCGCGTGCCAGGCGTCCTCGGTCGGGTCGCCGGTCGGGTCGTCGGCCGGTGACCGCCCGGCCAACCGTCGTCGGCGCTGACGTCATTGATGACGTCATCTCAGCAGTTACCGACCGTGGGTGACGTCATCATGACGTCAGCACGCGTCGGTTCGCCGATCGGCGCGTGCCGGTTCGCCGCCGACGTCGCGCACGTGCCGGTTCGCTGACCGGCGCGTGGCACCCACGCGCAGCGGCTTCTGTCCGCGCGTGTGGGCGCGTGCGGTGTCGCCCGGCGGTGCACGACATGTCGCCGGACTCGTCTCGACGAGCCCTTTCACCCTATGCCATCAGAATTCGATTTCGACTTACAGAAACTCGAAAAAATGGATGAACAGTGCTCTGGTGTCGGGATTTCTCGCCCCGACCCATGTCGGCCGAATTTCTTTGCGAAAAATCAATCAAAAAACATGAAAAGGGTCGAGAAAACATGAACTAGGGCTTTGATACCAATGTTGGGATTAACAGATCCCCAAAAACCAGATTCGACACTAAATCGAACCCCTAAAACGAATGCAGAAGATGAGCCCAAGAAAACAACACGTATCACCGATCCTAAAGCACACCACGGATTCGAGCGTACCTTTTTAGCCACAGATTAAACACCGACGCCAACGTGAGGAAGAGAATTTGGCCCTGTTCGATCCGATGATGCCAAATTGTGGTTGAAGGGAAGAAAAACATTGCCGGAGCCTTACTGTTTTCCTTTTTGGGAGAGAGAGAGAGAGAGAGAGGGAGAGGGAGACGTACGTATGTTCTGATTTCCAAAAGGTGTGTTTTTCCCTCTCTCTCATCCCTTTTATACATCCCTCCATTCACGGGCCCTATTCCTGCGAGCCGGGCTTTTAGGCCCAACATGGGCGGACGGGCCTTAAGCCCATCACTAATAAAACCATCATGGGCAAAGCAGAGACGGGAGCGGCGGCAAAGAGGATGGCAGAGAGAGAGAGAGAGAGAGAGAGAGAGAGAGAGAGAGAGAGAATTATCCTCTAACGAACGACTGCTATCGAATCATCAAAAAATTGTTAAAAGGCATTTGGTCATTTTCGCCCTAAAAGGGAAATTTCATAATTTCAACAAACCAAGGGCTTGGGGGAAGTCGACCATGAGTTGGGCCAGCTGAGGGTGACCTTTGGCCACCGAGACGCCGCCGAAAACCAACCATTTTTCCGCAGGAGGCCAATGAGACCATTCTATCCAATTTTAGCTGAAATTTTATGCAAGACCTAACTATAAAGGATTTTTGTCCAATTAAAGGGAAAATGGGCTACTTTGAAGGGAAACGATTCAAATTCCTCCGAACTAAACCAATTAAATTTTTTTAATAACATCTCAAAGGACCAAATTGGTCTAATTATCTAAAAAAATATCAAAATTTACACGTGAGTTTAATGGGTACTCAAACCCGAACCTTCCAAACAATTAATGTAATTTCCGCCATTCCCATACCTAATTGCCAAATTGATTGAAATTGAATGCAATCAATATTACGTAATATCAGTTGATTCAATTAATTGCACTCAATGTGGCCTAACACACTCAAAACAGCATTGATATGAAGACACGAACTAGACATCAAAATGAAATTGAAGTTCAATGTTCAAATTGAATTTTAATTCATCAAATTAAACCTTACTCTAGAATGTGTCAAGTAAAATTGGCTCAATCGGAACACATTAACCCTATTTCGCAACCTTTGGATATGCCAAATTTGCTAAATTGAGGAGTTTCCATTTGCCAAAATTAACCCTAGATTTGAATTGACCTTAAGAAAACGAGTTGATTAGAGGTACGATCATGTTAATCATGAAGAATTAACCGGAACCCCTAATTAGGGCAAAAATGGAAATTTTGGCCTCAATATGCCAAATCACCCAAATAATCACATGAGTGATCTTGAAATGACCTCTATATCAAATATCGTAGAAGAAGCTAAGTCAAAATAAAACTAGAAAGAAAGTATTTTTATTTTTGGTCAATATCGAACTGAAATCCAAAAAATTCAAAAAATGGATTTTTAATTGATTTTTGTTAAATTTTTGTGACCGGAGTCAAATTGAAGCCAAAATAAAATGATTTATAGATTTTCAATTTTTTTTTGGTCAAAGTCTACTCTTTGGGGATTAATCACTAAAAAGGTTGATTTATAGTCAAAACATTGATTTTTTCGAAATCTTTTTGGCCAAAATGAAATTGAGACTATTTAGGAACTTTTTGTGAAAAAAACCATAAAAGTCAACTTTTGACTTTTTGAATTTTTTGATGAAAATTATTAAGTAATTACCCATAACTGAGGGGCCAATGAAAAAGAAGTGAAAAATAACACTTTTTGGTTGAGAAAATGGTTCCGACATGACCAAAAACCTTAATCCCGGCATTTTACCTTTTGTTGATGTGTTGACTAAAAATCAAGTATCAACAATGCTCGATAGATAATATAGAGAGGATTGATTAAAACCGAATTAGGGTTAAATGATATTGACTATTATTATGTGAATGCAAATAGTAGCCAATAATCATTAACCACCAATCAATGAATCTTAGTCAATAGGTGGTTTTTTTTTTTTTTTTTTTTTCGTTTTTCTTTTTTGATAAAAAATTATATTTATTACTCAAAAAGATATAGAAGTATATAATCTCCATAACAAAGCATATCAAAATAGAGCATCAATACTGATAAATAAAGCCAAATCCATAACACTAGGAGGATCAACGAAGCACCAACAAAGTTAAGCACGAACTCATTTTGCATTTATAAATCTATTACACAAAATTGGCACCCAATCAGTGGATCTTGTCTCTTTGTCAATGTTGAGTATACGCCAAAAATTCATTTTCCAATAATTACATCATTGCCAATTGATCGTGCATGTCTAGGTTCCACTTCCTTTACACCATCGTCGTACGTAGACAACTAGAATATGTTAAACAAATACAGATCTAACATGTGGTGAGCAAATCTACGTAATTCAACGAGATGCCAAAACTCCTACAATCATTATTGAGGCTAGAGGCAAAGAACCTATACACAAATAGAACAGAGGGGTATCAAACCCCTAAAAGCATATTTATTAAATTCTCAGATTTAGATCGGAAGAGGATAGCACCTAAATCTAGAATTAGATCGGAAGAGCTCAAACTTTCAAATCAAGAACTAGACCAAGAGGAGAGAGCTCCCAAATGTAAAGCGGGAGATAAGAAAAAGCAAGAAAAGAAAGATAAAACACAAATAAAATTAACAAAAGAAAATTAAAGGCTGACCTTAAGGCCTTTCCATTGAATGATTTGAATGAACTTTGTTGATTGTTTGAGTTGAGTCATTACATAAATGGAAAAACTAGAAACTGACACCACCATGTTGTGGCCAAGTAAGGTGGTCCATGGAGCAGGCAGCTGAAGCTCTTGAAGATAGCAAAGACTGATGCCCATTTCGGTCTAATTTTGTAATAGTTTAATTTAATCACTTTAGGATTAACTTCAGTTTCAATTCACATCCTGAAATGATAAAATCAATCTAGATTTAGTATCATTTTTAGATGAATAGCTTAGGCTTAGTTTAATCAGATTGAATAGAATTATACTTGCCTTTGTCTTGATTAGCAAGCTTCTGAGGTCTCATGTCTCCAAGCTTAATAACAAAACCGAGTCTATTCTTTGCTCGACTTTGTATCCGATTTTTCATTTTTGTAGCACCAGACAAGTTTATAGTTTTTCTTTTATCGCACTTAGTATAACTTGCCTTTCCATTTCATTGAGTGTTTACTTACCGCCCCATATTTCAATACATTGTTTGTTAAAGTCTATTTCGTAGAATAGAATTAGAAATATATTAGACTTTTAAATGAATCCACCTATAAAAACATTTGCATAACCACTAAAAATGTTAACAATAACTATTTTGTTTCTCTGTTTTTGTATTTTTTTTCTTAGGAACAGGTTCGAAAGAGAAGAAACACAATTTCATTTATCTATTTTTGAACAATTTTTTTTAACTTATAAATAGGTTTGAAATATAAATGAGAAGTAGAAATTTTTTACCCTTTAAAAAAAAAAATTTGGAACAAAAATATGAAATAAAAACTCTTCTCATCGCTCATGCTCACTGCCCGCCACCATCGGCTCATCACCCAAGAGGGAGACTTTTAAGAAGGTCTATCAAATGAATATCTGTTTCGTGAACATTAATTTTGTATCTTTACCAAACACATTTTTGTTTAGAAACTCGTTTAGAAAATAGAATAGAAACATTTATTTTTGGTTAGAAATAGAGTCCGAGAGAAGAATAGTTATCATTTGTGTCCTTAGTGGCTTTAAGACCTTTTGGCTCTAAATGGTAACAACAAATGCATGACCACTTAGATAACAAATGCAAACTTCCATCTTTTACAACGGAAGCATAGTTCAAGGTCCAGATAAAGTTCAATCAACACACGCAAGAAGCACTTGAAATGGAAAACCAACTGGGCGACATCTACGTAGCTTGACCTTCACATGATCGACAGACTAGTCTACATGTCACACATATTGACATGTGATCTAGTGTTACATAATGTCTAAATCACATTAATATAAGTGACAACATCAGGACTGCACTTAATTTGTTGGCAACCATATAGCATTATACCCGTCAACACCAAAAGCAGCAGCAGTGTCAACCCACTTACGGTGTAGCGTAGAAACATATAACATCTATAAGGCTGTGCGGCTGGTTCGGCGGCGCGACGTTGCTGCTGTTGCACTGCTGGTTCGGCGGCGCGATGTTGCTGCCCCAGTTCGGCATCATCATGTTGCTGCACCGCCAGTTGGGCATTAGCACCGTCAAGTTGCTGTGCCGCTGGTTGGGCCCTATTATTTAGGTCCCTCAGTCTGTTCTGTTCCTCCCAGTTGTTGACGATCACTTTGTAGGATTTTAGTGTCGCACAGATGTTTCCAAATACCGCGAGGAAGTTGAAAATGGAAGCCAGTAAAGAGAGGGTGTAAAAAATCCATTTCAGTTGACACTTGATTGTCGAGGACGACAGCATAGAAGCAAAAACAATACCTTCGAAGACGAAGTACAGATTCATGAATTGCTGAGTCCTACTGATGCGTTTCGAGATAAGCTTTTCTAGATTCTCATTGTGCTCTCGAAGTGCATTGATGATCCTACGCCTATTCTCTCGGATGTCGGCCATTTCGGATTCTGTGGTTGGGGTTGGCAATTCGAATTCTCCCCGTTTCGTGGGTGTTTGTGTAGGACTTAGGACCAATGGGTGACAGAGGGGAAAATAGAAAGAGCATCTGCAGTGATTCCTTCATGGTGCATAGCGGCATATATATAGAGGGGAACACCCGAGTGTAGGTTCCATTAAATGAGCTACTCCAGTATTACGGGCTGAGACGTAGTCATTTTTAAGCATATAAAAATTAGGATTTCCAGGAGTATGCGCCAATTTGGTTCAAGGAACATGTGGAGTGCGTCAGATGCTGTTCACAACCCAAGAATAATTTGAACGATTCAAAGCAAGAATTAATTGAAGACAGTGTAAGGTACGATAAGAATGTCCGTCTAGGGTTTTATTCAGTCATATTTTAATTCCAGGAAAAGAAACATGTCAATTGGTTATTTTTTGGCCATAAAGTTGACCTTCTATTTTTCCTCCAGCAATTGATACACCTTATATACCTTATTATCATACACACAACATACGTATAGAAGATGTGTTTCCTTAATATTTGATTCCATTATTCCACGGAGCAAATCTCTCGTTAATTTTGTCCTAATTAATTTGTGGCTTTGTGTATTACATATTGCTTTTTCCATATGCTCAGCTATGGTGGTCATAGAGGTCATACCGTCTCCCGAGAGGTTACAAGTTCAAGGCATATCATGAACACATCTTTAGTCAGCTTTTGCATTATCCATTTGCAACCTCATGTGAAAATGTCTCTTGATTAATTTACAGCTTTGTTTATCATATATTGGTTTTGCCATGTACAGTTATGGTGGTAACAAGGTCGCACTATCTTCCAAAAGGTCACAAGTTCGAGACGTATCATGAACAAACCTCTCATTGGCTTGTGCCTTGTGTATTTGATACCTTATGTGAAAATGTTTCCTATCTTTCGGCAAGCCCTGCAGTCATCGCCTTGTACAGACTAAGGCTGCATTTAGTTGCTCGGACATTTCACCGGATAGGATAAGTATATGATAGGATTTGAAAGATCCTGTGTGGTGTTTGATAATGTCTAGATAAACCGTGGATTCAAATAAATATTACTCAAATGAATACTCTGAGATCAATACTTAAGTCCTCCACAGCTGAACTCAAATCCTTGTGTCCTCTCCGAAATTTTTCTCAAAACAGAGTTATACAGACTATCACCCAAAACTGAAAATCAAAAGAAAAAAATAGAACTCATAACTTACCTCAGGAACTCATTGATCGCGCAGAATAGAGTACTAAACGGGGATGAAGGTAGACGTTGAAAGTCCAGCAAATAGAACTTGATCATGGCAAAAAACCCCGTTTTGATGACCCATCACCACCAAGTTAAATGCGTCGTAAAGACAAACCCTCCTTGGTAAGCCCAACGATTTAACCTATCACCGCCATCCTTTTATTTAGATAGAAGCAAAAGCAGAGGATGATTGAAAATAAGAGCAGTGTTGATCGAAACTCTCGACAGAAGGCGCTGAAAATTTTCACAAATAGAAGTCAATGCTTTAAATGGCTGCGCGTGACGAAGCTAGAAGCCATGGTCCATGGAAAAGGCAATCGGGGTAGAGGGCAACGGTGGTGAGCCGACGTCAAGAAGAGGGATCAATTGAGAGGTGCAAATCTGGCGCTGACGACGTCGAACAAGGAGCAGCGACGCGAGTCCCTCAGGTTTTTCTCTTTTTTTCTGTTTTTTTCCTTTGTTTTTCTATATTAAATATCATATACGGCTTTATCCCATTCCCTAGGAGATTTTTTTTTTTTTTATTAATCCAAACTATACCTGGACATATGCGAATCTAGTATTCTCCCAAACTCTAGATAGGATAAAAATTTTCTTATATGACATTATATCCAGTCCACTAAACGCAGCTTAAATAATTACGTGGGCTTCCTCCCAATTATCGTGCATAAATGCACGGTCAAACTGGCAATGGTCTTGTCATCTTTCGCCCCCAGGTACGCCTCCTTGCGCTCAAAGTAAAACGACAAAAAAAAAAAAAACACACAAATTAATGAATCCCATGTGTGGTTTCGATTTTCATATTCAAAAGCGACCAACCAACTTTAGAAACAGGAATCTAAGGAATAATTTCCACAGATTCCTATCTCTCAGTCTTATGTTTCGATTTTTCACTTCGATGAAGTGCGCAAGAATCTTCGGCGAAGGAATCGGGCAATGGAAACCTAAGATTAATTACCCCAGGTCTTCCCTATTGGCCTGCACAACGGACAATGTACACGTTATATTCTCTAGACAACCGAAAGAGTTAGGCGTTCTATTTTAGTTGTTTTCACTTTTTATGTTCAAAATTTGTCTCTCTTGTTTTGTTTGAGCATATCATTAATCAAATACAGATTCGATAACTTGCGAATCATCTTTCAGTAAATCTGCACAAATAATGTTTTTTAAGATTTATTACCAAGACCTTCACGAGCCATGTGCACATTCGGTGGAGTCGTTTTTTGTATTTTTGTTTTTGTCACTCTTCTTTGTGGACATTTGCCGTTCTTTTTGGGATAAGTGCACTCCTAAACCTATCACGAAAGTATAATTGAGTTCTAAAACTTTTAAAAATGCAATCAAATCCTAAAATTGTTATAAAAATATAATCAATTCCTCAATTCATAAAATTTGTCAAGTTAATCATGTCCTAAAAACTTATTAGCATTTTCTATTTGTCAAGTTGGACAGAGTTAATGGAATGACTTAATTGCACCAACTTGACAAGTTTTAGGATTCCATCGTACTTTTTGAAAGTTTTAGAACTCGATTGTACTTTAATGATAAGTTTTAGAACTTCCAATATACTTATCACTTAATATAAATTGGATAATATCCAACCGATATCTTACCAAATCTGCACAAATGATGTTTCTTGCTTGGGCTGTGCAACATGCCATGTGCACATTAGTTGGATTCATGCATTGTATTTTGGTTTTGTCATTCTTCTTTGTGGACATTTGCCTTTTTTACGAAGATATCATTATTTAATATAGATTGGATAATGTGCAAGACATTTGCTTGGCTTGTTCAAGGTGCCATGTGCACATTAGATGGAGTCGGGCGTTCTATTTGAGTTGTTTTCACTTTTTTTGTTCAAAATTTGTCTCTCTTGTTTTGTTTGAGCATATCATTAATCAAATACAGATTCGATAACTTGCGAATCATCTTTCAGTAAATCTGCACAAATAATGTTTTTTAAGATTTATTACCAAGACCTTCACGAGCCATGTGCACATTCGGTGGAGTCGTTTGTTGTATTTTTGTTTTTGTCACTCTTCTTTGTGGACATTTGCCGTTCTTTTGGGATAAGTGCACTCCTAAACCTATCACGAAAGTATAATTGAGTTCTAAAACTTTTAAAAATGCAATCAAATCCTAAAATTGTTATAAAAATATAATCAATTCCTCAATTCATAAAACTTGTCAAGTTAATCATGTCCTAAAAACTTATTAGCATTTTCTATTTGTCAAGTTGGACAGAGTTAATGGAATGACTTAATTGCACCAACTTGACAAGTTTTAGGATTCCATCGTACTTTTTGAAAGTTTTAGAACTCAATTGTACTTTCATGATAAGTTTTAGAACTTTCAATATACTTATCACTTAATATAAATTGGATAATATCCAACCGATATCTTACCAAATCTGCACAAATGATGTTTCTTGCTTGGCCTGTTCAACATGCCATGTGCACATTAATTGGATTCATGCATTGTATTTTGGTTTTGTCATTCTTCTTTGTGGACATTTGCCTTTTTTACGAAGATATCATTATTTAATATAGATTGGATAATGTGCAAGACATTTGCTTGGCTTGTTCAAGGTGCCATGTGCACATTAGATGGAGTCGGGAGTTCTATTTTACCTTCAGTCACTCTTCTTCGTGGAAATTTGCCTTCCTTTTTCCTTTTTTAGATTCTCATTATCTATTATAGATTGGATAATGTGCAACTGATATTTTACAAAATCTGCAGAAATGATGTTTTCTAAGATTGATTACGCATGCTCTTCCCTAATGGCTTGTACAGCTAGCCATGTCCACATTATGCTCTCTAGACAACTGAAGGAGTCCGTCGTTCTATTTTTGTTATTTTCACTTTTCTTGGTCGTTCTATCATTTATCAAATATAGATTTGATAACCTGCAAATGATCTTTTGCCAAATCTACACAAATAATGTTTTCTAAAATTTATCACAAGAAATATTCGCTTGGCCTGCTCAACAAGTCATGTGAACATTAGGTGGATTTGCGCATTCTATTTTAGTTTTAGTCACTCTTCTTTGTGGATATTTGGCTTTCTTTTTTTATTTAGAATATCGTTGTCTAATATAAATTGGATAATGCAATTGATATCTTTACCAAATTTGCACAGATGCTGTTTTCAAAGATAAATTACCCAAGGGGAGGGGTGCTGGTTTATCTGAAATGATTCCTATTCTAGGCACGGGGAAAGTCATGTGCTGGCTTTTTTTTTCTTCTTTTTTATGGGGAAAAAGTCAAAGAACGAAGCCTGTATGTCACCGGTCTTTCATTAGATCTAACTAAAAGGTTCAGCTCTTCCCTAATAGCCAGTGCAACTGACCATGTGCACATTGTCTTCTCTAGACAACTGAAGGAGTCCAGCATTCTCTTTTGGTTATTTTCACTTTTCTTGGTCGATATTTGCCTCTCTTATTGTTTTTTCGGTTTCAGAATATCATTAATCAAATATAGATTCAATAACTGAAAAGTGATATTTCACCAATTATGCCCAAAAATTATTTCTAGGATTTATTACCCAAGACCTTCGCATGGCCTTGTCAACGTACCAAGTGCATATTAAGAGGAGTCGTGCGTTCTATTTTAGTTTTAGTCACTTCTCTTCGTGGACATTTGCCTTTGTTTGTTTTTTTTATTTTTTTTTTCAATAACTAATATAGATTGGATTATGTGCAAGACATTCGCTTGGCCCGGTGAACGTGCCATGTGCACATTAGGTGGAGTCGGGCGTTCTATTTTAGTTTTAGTCACTCTTCTTTGTGGACATTTGCCCTTCTTTTTTCTTTTTGTTTTAATAGTATATCGGATAATGGGCAGCTGATATTTTATCAAACCTGCACAAATGATGTTTTCTAAGATTGATTACCCAAGATCTTCCCTAATGGCCTTGACGAGTGGCTTTGTGCACATTACGTTGACAACCGAAGGAGTTGAGCGTTCTATTTTAGATAATTTATTTTTTTGGTCAATATTTTCCTCTCCCTTTTTATTTGAGCATATCATTAATCAAATATAGATTCGATAACCCACAAATGCTCTTTCACCAAACCTGCACAAATAATGTTTTCTAAGATTTATCACCCAGGAACTTCGCTTGGTCTATTCAACATACCATGTGCACATTAGGTGGAGTTGTTCGTTCTATTTTAGTTTTTGTCAATCTTCTTTGTGGACATTTACCCTTCTCTTTCCTGATTATCATTCTCTGATATAGATTGGATAATGTGCAATTGATATTTTACCAAATCTGCACAAATGATGTTTTCTAAAACTAATTACCCATGTTCTTCCCCGATGGCCTGTACAACTGGCCATGTGTGCATCATCTTCTCTCGACAGCCTCCATAAAACCATTACCACCGTCGTTTCTTTTTTTTTTTTTTTCATAATCTTGTTCATATGTCATCGTTAAAAATTATTAGCAGCATTTTTCAATGTCACCGGTGGCATTTGGATTGGGCTAGGAGAACGGCACTGTTACTTCCTACAAGTAAAGGTGCAATTTTGACCATTCATTTTGTTTTGTGCATAACAGGCAACTGGATCACTAGTTTGCCCTACAAGACCATCTCTTTTGCATATTTACATTATTTAAAGAAACAAATATACTAATCTTCCAGAAAAAGATATTCATGGAGTTATTGACTGTACCTGGTTGGAGAGGCAGTCCCGGCAAGTACAAGGGTCTTGAGGCAGGGAGGTAGGGAAGCTACCAGAGAAGGAATTGTTGTTTAGGTAGAGGGACTTTGTCACGCTCCGAACCCCGGGCACGCACACATCCCTCGGCGGTCAACTAAAATGCGACGTTCCCAGGACGGGTCGCCAACCCAATCGATTTATGCACATGCAGAAGCAAACTAATAAACTCCAGACAACAAACAAACATGGGATATAAAAGTAGGACAACTAATTTTCACAAAACACACTTTATAAACAAACCGAGGTAAACCTACAAGTTCATACACAAAGGTCTGTCTCCCAAAAAGAAGTCCTAACCGACCTATACGCGGATCCCTTCGACTCCGGCTCTGGATTCTCCATCCCAGGGACCTGAAAAAGGGGTAACCACAACGGGGTGAGACAAGGTCTAGTGAGTCAACACTCTAAACCCCGATTAGGATGAGAATTCACTCAGATGCAGCCCAACATGCACCATATAGGACTTATCTTGCCTTAGCACGTCCCTGCACATTAGTACATCACATATGCCCTTATAAACGTAGCAAGCGTAAATCAATAATTGGAACACCTCATGTTATTCATCAAATATTCACAGGGGTCCCGATTATAACGCCAAATAGTTATGACACGTCACATTCCGTGCCACACAATTTTGTCCCATAATCAGGCACGGCTATCAATCACTCAAGCATGTTCCAATTAGTTATGACCCAATAGCCACAGCCAACTCATTAGTCGGTGATCATTCGGCATAACCGGACGTTGTCCTACTTTGCTAGGCACGGCAATGTCTATATCTAGATGGCATTCCACACAGGAGCATTAGTCCAACCTCCACTGTGACTGGCATCCGTTGTCAAGGACATTCCACAAAGGAGCATCGGCCCAGCCTCCACTGCTATCAACATCTGTTGTCAAGGGCATTTGAACTTAATTAGGCATCTCTCCCCGACTTTCATTGGGTGATGGGTTCTGATAGCGATCACACGCACATCCAAACTCGGCCAAGAATATCTTGCTTTGCACTCAAATATTTCCATTTTAAATAATGGACTTGGCCAATTTTCTTCGTATTAAAAATATCCGGTAAAATAATTGTGCGTGGTCACACCATCAAATCAAACCATAAAACAGTGATACTCTCCCATTTCAAAGTTCCACGATTTTATATAGTACATAAAATATTTTTGGCATCAAAAACTGACACTCAGTATTTTCTATTTAAATACCAAAATCCAAGCACCCAATTGCACAATTAAGCAACCAATTTTACATATTATCAAGCATAAGCTCTAAGTATGCCAAAAGCCAACCACATCACTATATATGCATTGCCCAGAAAAAACAACATCACGAACAATCACAAAACCACTACCGGTCCTAACCGGTGGAAACTGGTCCACTCGCGCATCTCCAAATTTAAATCCAGAAATCTAATCAAACGAGTTCAGAAAATTCTCAAATTTAAATATGTTGTAAAGGACACTTGAAAGAAAACTTTTCATGCAGACACCTTATCCCAGATATTTCTAAATTAAGAGCAGTAAATCACCCAAGCTGTTACAAAAACTGCATCCGTGACCATAAATTCTGTTTTCCAAAAATCAGTTTGGTTAGAGTTTTAAAAATTGTGCATTTGATCTGAAATTTGACTATGTTAAACTACAAGACGTGATGAACAACTTTTGTGAAGAAACTATTTCGAAAATAAAATCCTAGGAGTTAATAAAAATCCTTGAACGCCAAAAGGTCACTGGTTCCGGCACAAACAAAGGTTCCGTTTTGATTGAAACAAAGTTAAAATCTCATTATTTTAATCCATAAAATTTTGAGTAAAATATATGTCATATTTGAAGATGTCTAGAACATTTTTTCAAAAGGAAGCAACTTGAAAATCGCAACATATTTTAATCCACGAAAATGGCAAATGGCGAGGATCCAATAAACTTGATACGAATTTTTAGGCTAATCCATCCTCATTAGTGTTAATCTAACCAAACTAGATTAACACTAATCCATCTTGAATCTAAACAAAATATATTAACACTAATCCAACTTAAGGCTAATCTAACTTAACACTAATCTAATTGAGCTTATTAGCACTAATGTATCCCCTTAAGTGCAATTAACAACCTAATCAAGGGGCTGAACCGATTGGGGTTGAGGCGGTTCGGCTTAGGTGAAGTTGGGATGGCGCTGCTGAAGCAATGAGGGGTAGATGGTTGACCAAAGGTGGCTGGAGGTAGCGACAGGGACCAGTGGGCTGGCAACGACAGGCGGGTCGAGCAGCGTGAGGAGCTGGTTGCGATTGCTGGCTAAGGCAGTCCGGTGTCAAGGCTGGGGACAGGTGGTGCTGCAAGACTGGTCGAGCAGTTATGCTGGACTGACGGTGAAGTTCGAAGAACAAGGGGGCGTGAGGTAGCAAATGAAGGAGAGAGGAATGAGGAAGAAGGGCTGAGAAAGAAGAAGAATATGAAGCAAAGCATAAGCATAAGCTATTCTACTGGGAAGGAGGGGCTGGTCGCACGTTCAAGGGGTAACAAGGGGGGACAAAACGGCCAAGAAGTCCATGCTGTAGCCAATTGGGGTCCAAGGAGAAATATCTTGCACTCAAATGTAATGTCACAAAGTCTTCAGCCCCCCTTAGGGTCAAGGCTTCACCCAATAGCAATTTTCCCTCCCAAAGCTTCACAAACAAGCCGATTTGAAGGCCAAAAGCAGCAACCCAACAACCCCTACGAATTTCCCTTGATCTTCCTCCCAAATCCTAACCAATTAATCCAATTTGGTGGCCAATTTATCCCCTTGAAGCTGCCATACACATTTCCACCATTTTCTTCACCAATTACTGAACTTTGGTGGTCAAAAATCCAACTAGGGCTGCCCATCCGAATTTCCACCATTTTAATTTGCCGAATTTGACTTTTCTACCAAAATTCCCAGACTTGATGAAAATTTTCCAAACAATGAGACGAGGTCCTAAAATAAATCGTGACATGCTCGAACGTTCGATTCCTAAAACCGAGTTCAATTTCAGGGTTAAGATCGGCCGAACGTGATTTTAGCATGATCCAACCTACTGGGTAGCTTTTAGGGATTTTATCGCGTTTGACCCGTGGTCAATAATTTTCGATCCACATTTGTGCATCTCCGACTCGTCGATGACTCTCGGTTGTTATAAAAATCTCAAGGTTTCAATTACTGGCACCGAGTACAGATTTGATAGAAAATCGGGTTAGTGCCGTTCGACACGAATTTTACAATTATGTGTAATCATGCACAATTTAATTATGTCATTCCATCAAATCGACCTATATCCGATCACTACTCGATTATAACGGTGCCGTATTGACTCTTGCCAATTATCATGGTTGAGCAGTCAATTTATGATCGGATTCTCAAGTCTATCGCGTTTATATCCCTCAACGGCTTCATTTGATAGCTTAGTTAACTCGTGAGTGATCAACTCAGAGAAAAAGGACCATAGGCGTGTCGACGAAATGTCCAGTTCATATTATCAAGAAAGGGTCGAAAATCAGGATGTCACAGACTTGAGGTTGATGAGGCCAGAAAGGTTGAGGACATTGCCAGAGATCGAGTTGTCCCTAAGGCTAAGGTCGTGAAGCGGGTCAAGCCAGTTCAGGGTCTTTTGTCCAACGTGCTCATTGTCTTCAATGACTCAAGGAGGAGCTTGGGGACATTGTCTTCACTTTGATGTGCATAGAGAGAGGAACCGCCAATTTGGGTCATTTTCAGAAAATCTTCTTCTCTTTGTAGCAGCGCTTGCTTTGCTTCTGATCTCTTGCCCACCACTCACTCGTGGCCGTAGATGGGGAAATTGTAAAATATAAAAAATAAACCCTGGAAGTTGTAGTTGCAAAGATGGCGTTTAAGGGGTCATAGAGAAGAGAGAGCTCGAATGGGACTAGAAAACAATACCTAGCAAAAAATGAAAAGAAAAAGAGAAGGAATTAAAAGCCATTAAGAAAAGAAAAAGAAACCAACAATCTTTTGACGGTACCGTCTACCTCTCATTTCCCGTGGCATTTTGTTAGTGTCAGTAGTATACTTATTATTTTGTGGCAATTTTCTACTTAGTCGATGGCATTTTAGTAGTGTCTCACTAAATCAGATGAAGGAAAGGAAATAAATAAATTGAGGCAAGGAAAAAAAAAACCAAAGTAACAACTCACACCGCTCTCGTGTGAATAAGAAAACTCACACCACTCTCGGCTCTCATGGACGTCTCTCTCTCTCTCTCTCGTTTTTCAATTTGCTCGAGGAAGATGACAACAAGGAAGATGACTCTCTCTCTCTCTCTCTCTCTCTCTCTCTCTCTCTCTCTCTCTCTCTCTCTCTCTCTCACAAAAGTCAATCATCTCTTCATCTCCTTGTTCGTAACCTGCTTTGGCCGTCGGAGCCCTATTACCTTGGCTTTTAAAGAATCACCGGAGTCCTATCATCTTTGCTTGCAAAAATCTTCGGAGGCCAGCTTACATGACATTGTTCCTCGGGCTTAGTTGAAACCATAGATCTAAGCCAATATTCCCTTCCTCTTTTATGCCCTAGTTTTGTATCATTGTCGACATTGTTTGACAGAATTTGAAGTAAAGAGAAGAATGGAGGAAATGATGTATATTTTGTATATATGATCGACATGTCTATTTACAATGTACAATCACCTATTTATAATACTGTGAATGATTTAACTAAGGAAGTAATAAAAAGAGATACAAGGAATTAAATCCAATCTTGCATTGACATAATTAGTCAATCATAATCCTAGATAAACTTGGATTAGCTGATCACGACCCTCGCATATCTCCAACACCCTCCCTCAAGCTAGTGGCTTATATATATCCCAGACACCTAGCTTGCTTAGTAGATATGCATGCTATCTTTGACATAATGGCTTGGTAAAAATATTAGCAGATTGTTATGTGGTTCCAATTCCATTTGTCCTGATGATCCCTTCTTGGATTTTATCTCGAGTGTAATGACAATCTACTTCAATATGTTTCGTTCTATCATGAAATATGGGATTTGCCACAAGTTTCGGTACCGCATCATTGTCACAGAATAAATTTGTTGTTCAGTTAACTTGTACACCGAGGTTTGAAAGCATGCCTCATATCTAAACTATTTCGCAAATTGTTTTGACCATAGCTTGATATTCACAGCTACAATGGATGATAATGATACAGTTGACTGCTTCTTCATTTTCCATGAGAGTAAGCACTTTCCTAACTTAATGGAGAAGCCAGTGATTGATCTCCAACTCATGGGATATGTGGCATAATCCATGTCACAATAAGCTGTCATTTCTAGATTGCAATCTCGAGAGAGAAGTATTCTTAACCTTAGACATTTCTTTAGATATTTTACGACCTTTAAAGCCACATTCATGTGAGACTCCTTTAATTTATGCATGAATTGACAAAGTGTCTAGACTGCATAATATATGTTTGGTCTGGTCATGGTAAGATATATGAGTTTCCCCACAAGCCTCTGATAGCTGGATGGATCTTTAAGTAGTGGGTCATCAATCTCTGAAGATGATCCGGCATCGTAATCAACCATGGTTAGCTTGATATTTTCTTCGATAGGGATGATAGCTGGCTTACATCCAGATAACCTTGCTTCAGATATAATCTCTAACACAAATTTTCGTTGGCTGAGAGAAATCCCTAAGTTTGAGCGAGCAATCTCAATACCTAGGAAATATTTGGGTGGCCCCAAGTCTTTGATATGAAAAGTAGAGTGTAGATACTCTTTAAAGCTCTTGATGACCAATTCATTGTTTCCCATAATAAGTATATCACCAACATAGATTATTAGATAGATTGATGATATACTTTTTGTCCATGTAAAGAGAGCATAATCGTGCTTGGACTGCTTGAAACCAATGGCTATGAGGGCCGTGATGAACTTTGCATACCATTGTCAAGAGGCTTGTTTGAGGCCATATAAGGATTTTCGGAGATGACATACTCCAAACTCCCCTGTCTCCGTAATCCCGATGGAAGATCCATGAAGGTTTTAGAGGCAACTTAGTTCTTGACCACGAAAAGGACTAGTACAAGGTTTTAGAGGTAACTTAGTTCTTGACCACGAAAAGGACTAGTACAAGGTTTTAAAGGTAACTCACACGAAGTCTCGCTGTCATATAGCACTTAGTTCTTGACTATGCATGATAGTTATGCAAGGCTTCTAGAGGTGGCTCTCTTGTGACTCAAGTCACCATGGAGCACTTAGACCTTGACTACAATAAGCAACGGTATAAGGTACTAGAGGTTGCTCATACGAAGTTTCATTATCGTGCAACACTTAGTTTTTTACCGGCTCACAACCCATTGGGTTTCCTCAACACAACACATGTTACCTCAACTTTCAATAGTCATCTTGCCTTGACTATAAATCATCACTAGATCATTCAATCACATCCAGGGACATTGTGCTTTGCACTAAAATGCCTCAATTAAAATAACGCACTTGGCCCATTTTCTTCGTATTAAAAACACACGGTAAAAATAATCGTGTGTGGGTACACGATCAGATCAGACCTTAAAACTGATACTATTCCTTTTAAAAATCCCACTATGTAATATGGTACTTAAAAACATTTTTCAGTGTCAAACCTAACACCCGGTATTTTCTAATTAAATACCAAAATTTCACAATTTTGAAATAATTAATCAAAAATCACAATCACCACTCAATTGCACAAATAAACACTCGATTGCATAAACGAAGCACACCACTGCAATCAGCACAAAATTCTGATTACCGACTATCCCGATCTAATTTCTGGAAAATATTAAACAATTGAATAAATTATAAAATTAATAAAATAATTGCAAATTAAATAAATAAATACATACTTAGGCCTAATAATGCTAATCTAACCACCTATTGGACTAATTGTATTATTCTAACCATTCTACCTACGAGGCCACATAACAAACTGACTAATTACAATCTTTGACCACCTAATTAACTAATCTAACAAACCTAATTTAACTAAACAAGCTAACAATTACATTAATCACACTTAACTTAATCTAATTTTCCTTTAAGCATCATTACCCCTAATTAGAGTTTAGGACATAAACTCCATGGTTTAGCGCAAAAACTGATTCATGGTGACGACGGCTGAAACTTGGGCTTACGGTGACGCCAACGGGAGCTCGGGAGGGCTCGAAAAAGGCCATAAAGCCCACGATTGAGCTTCTCGGTTCTGGTTTTGGGCCAAGTTGCCATTGGAGGCTTGTGATTGAGCTTGGCTAAGCTAGACTTCGCACGAGGATGGCGGCCAGTCAAGGGGTTGATCACGGGCCATGATTGAAATGACCAGGTGGACGGGTGGCCGTGCGAGAGAAGGACCAGCGAAGGAGCAGCTGGCATGGGTGCTACATGCGAAATGGTGGAGATGGAGTGGGGCTTGCGAGTGAACATTGGGGCTTCGCTGGAGGGAAGTTGACTCGGTGGGAGGTGAGTTGCGGATGTGTGGCAGCTGCAGGGGTTGTTTCGGTGGAGTGGGAGGAAGCTGGGGAATCGGCAAGTGGACTGTTGCAGTGGCAAGAGGAAGGCGGTTCGTTGGTGGCGGAAAATAAGTATGAAATGAAGACAAATGGAGAGAAGACTGAAGCAACTGTAAACGGCAAAGTAGGAGGCTCGCACGAAGAAGAAGGGGAAGGGCGGCTGGTCTTGGCATGTGTGAGAAGCCTAGGAGGGAAAGAAAGTCAGATAAAAATATCTACTCATCAATGCTTGGTCCCCCCATTACTTTCTTGCATAATAATCCCATAAGTAACTCAAATTGGACAGGAAAATAGCCATTTCCCTCTCCCATCCGAATTTCTTTCCTTTTTCCAAAATGCCCGAAATTCAATTTCTTAACAAATCTCTCCAATTTGATGATCAAATTTGCTAAGGAGGATGCCTACACAATTTCCCTTCACCAAGTAACTCACTTTGGAGGCCAAAAATTCCCTCAATTTGGCTCCTTCGAATTTCTTTTCGTTTCTGTATCCTCCGAAATTGATTTTCCGTAAAAATCTCGGGCTCGCCGAAAATTTTTCAGAGGATGAGTCAACATTCCTAAAATAAATCATGACACGAAAAAACTTTCAATTTCTAAAATCGGGTTCAATTTTGTGGTTAATTTCAACCAGACGCAATTTTAGCATGACCTAACCCAACCCGGTAGCTTTTAGGAATTTTTAGCACATTTGACCCGTGGTCAATTATTTTCGAGCCACATTGTACATCTTTGACGCATTGGCGACTCTTGGTTGTCGTGAAAATCTCAAGGTTTCAAATACGGGCATAAGGTACAAAAATGATAGAACAATCAGTTTAGTGCCGTTCAATGAGAATTTTGTAATTAGCTGGAATCACCCACACTTTAATTACATGCCTCTATCGAAATGACCTATCTCCGATCTTTGGTCGATTTTGCCGGTGTCGTATTGACCCTTGCAGATTAGCACGATCGAGCAGTCGATTTTTGGTCGAATTCTCAAGTCTATCGCATTTAGATTCCTTAATAGCTTTACCAAATACATTAGTTATCTCGTGAGTGGCCAACTCAGAGAAAAATTCCATAGGCACGTAGATGAAAATCCCATTTCATTAAGTTGAACGTAGAATTGGAAAATCAAGATGTCACAGCATGATCTAGAACCCCCGCCTAGACAGCATTCCACACAGGAGCTTCGTTCCGAAATCCATTCGTGAACAGCAACGTCTAGCATCGTCCACCTAGATGGCATTCCACACAAGAGCATCGTCTCGCGTATGATTACGCATTAGGACGGGTTTACTTAGTGACCACACGAGCACATACTTGGCCAAGAACACGATACTTTGCCATCACGGGTTCAAAAGTGAACCCTAAAACTTGGTACGCTCCTATTTTGAAATTTCCCGGTTTTATATAGTACATAAGAATTGGCATCCAAAAATCGACACCTGGCATTTTTCCATTTAAAAGCCTATAAAACCGAGTTTTCACTAAAATTCAATAACTACCATCAATATCACACGCATAATGCCATCATATAGCCAAGAATATCAAAAATTCCTTTTCAGAAATCAACTGGGCAACTCTTTTGTTTTTTCTTTAAAGCTTTTGGAAATAAATTCGTGCAGGGTCACGTATTTGAAATCAACCCGTCAAACTTTGCACGCATCTAATTTGAAACCTCCCAGTTTTATTGAGCACATAAAGCTTGGTGTCCAAACTCGACACCATATTTCTTTTCTAATTCTTTGTCCAACCCCTCTTTCTGGAAACAATCTTTAATAACCCCTTTTTTTTTTGTTCAAAACTTTTAAAAATAAATTTGTAGGTGCTCACGTACTCAAAATTAATTCGTCAAACTTTGCATGCACCTAGTTTAAAAGCTTATTGTTTTATTGAGCAAATAAGTTTTAGTACCCGGACTCGACACCTCAATTATTTTCTATTTAATAGCCCATAAGGCCAACTTTTGCAATAATAGTAAACAATCATTATAGAAGAACCATTTACATAATATCACACATAAGTTCTCCGCATGCCAAACATCAACCAAATCACACAATATACATTTTTCAGCAAGCAAGACACCAAGAACAACCCCAAGACCACTACCGGCCCTAATTGGCAGAAACAGGGTCCACCCCCACGTCTCCAAGATTAATTCCGGAAATCTAACCAAACGAGTTCAAAAATTTCTCAAATTTGAATATATTACAAAGGACACTTAAAAAACACTTTTCATGAAGACACCTTGACCCAAATGTTTCTAGAATAAGAGCAGTAAATCGCCTAAACGGTTACCAAAACTGTGTCCGTGTCCAGAAATTACATTTCCCAAAACTTTAGCTTAGTTTGAGATCAAAAACTTGTTTGTTTGATCTAAAATTTTACTATGTTAAACTACAAGATGTGATGAAAAACTTTTGTGAAGGAACTCTTTTGAAAATCGACCCATAAGAGTTAATAAAGATCCCTTAAAACCCAAAAGGTCACTGGTTCCAGCACAGACTAGGATTCTGCCTTGCTTGAAACGAAGCTAGAATCTTATTCTTTTAAATCCATAAAATCCTAAGTAAAATATATGTCATAGTTGAAGATGTTTAGAACGTTGTTCAAGAAGGAAGCAACCTCAAAATTGTAACACATTTTAACCTACAAAAAATGGCAAACAGCGAGTGTCTAGTAAACCGATCTAAAGATTAAGCTAATCCATTTTAACACTAATCTAACCCCCTAAGTGCAACTAACAATCTAATCAAGGATTAGGGAGTTAATTCACCAGAATTCGACGATGGCGGGCTCACGGCGATGGCAACGCAATGGCATTAAAAACTCGAGACTATCGTGTCTCCAACGGAGGCTGAAATCAGCCCTACAAGGCTCTTGGCCATGGGCTGGTTCAGCTTGGATTGGTTGAGCTCACTGCGAAGTTGGTGGCCGGTGGAGATGTTGGTTGGAACGGCGGTTGGATGGTTGAGTGTGGCGGGTGACGGACGAGCGGTGAGGCGGATGCGGCTGTGGAGGGATGGTTGGGGGTTGTTGACTGTGGCGTGTGGAGGGGCTGAAGGTGGTGTGAAGATGGGATGAGTGATGGGATGAAGCGGTGAAGTGGTGGAGGTGTGCTGCTGTGTGGTGTGAGGCGGTGGGTGTGACATCCTGATTTTCGACCTTGTACCGATTATATTAAATGAGCTTTTCATTGACATGCCTATAGTCTTTTTCTCTGAGCTGATCACTCACGAGATAACTAATCTATTAGGTGAAGCCATAAAGGGATATAAATGTGACTGACTTGAGAATTCAATCATAAATCGACTTCTCAACTGTGCTAATCTGCAAGGGTCAAAATGGCACCGTTAAAATCGATTGGACACCGAAGATAGGTCGATTCGATTGAGGCATGTAATTAAATGGTGGGTGATTCCACCTGATTGCAAAATTCACGTTGAATAACATTAAACCAATTTTTCTATCGATTTTGTACCCTGTGCCTGTAATTGAAACTTTGAGATTTTTACGACAACCGAGAGTCGTCAATGAATCAAAGATGCACAATGTGGATCGAAAATAATTGACCATGAGCCACGCTAAAATCGCGTTCGGTTGAAATTAACTGCAAAATTGAACTCCTTTTCAAAAATTGAAAGTTGTGGCGTGTTATGATTTATTTTAGGGATGTCAACTCATCCTTCAAAGAATTTTTGGCAAGCCCAGATTTTCAATGAAAAATCAAAGCTGGGCGATTTTAAACGAAGCAATTCGGAGGGCCATTTTTGTGTGCATTTTTGGCCTTCAAGTTGGAGCAATTGGTGAGGAAAATTGTGGATTTGGTGTGGGCACCTTAGCTGGTATTTTTGGAGACCAAATTGGATTGAATTGGAGAGACTTGGTGTGAAATTGAATAGGGAATTGGTGGAATTTGTAGGCCATGGGGGGCTGCAACATTTGGACCCCATAAGTGGCTTGCTTACGAAGATTTGGGACAGAAATGGGCAGTTGATAAGAGCTGTGGACTTTGGGGGCCAACACTCAAGTGTTTGAGATCTTTTGGTGGACTTTGGAGGGCTTTGTCCCCTCCTTCCTCAACAATAGCCTCTTATTCTTCTTCCTTTCTTATTTGTTCACCATTGTTACTGAAAACCTCCGCTTCTAGAGCAAGGAGCCAGCCACCGCCAGGCCCCTTTGCCGCCATCCAAGCCGTGCCCGAGCCCGCTCGACCGTATGCCACCCGTCCACATCCAGCCGCTGGTCCCGTGCCCCTAGCTCGCACTTGCTTTCAACGCTTGGTCACCAAAGCTATTCCTACTCATGTTTGCCTAGCCCGACATTACAAGCTCGACTCCGCTGCCCTTGCTCGCCCGATTGCCAGTCCCCGTCGCCATCTGCCATCCACTAGCCCGTCCTAGCCCCTCGGTCCAGCCCCTTCCAGCCAGCCACAGAATCGAAGTTCCAGCTTGGGCTGTGGGCTGTGTGGGCTTTTTCCGAGCCCTTCCAGATCTCCCTTGGCGTCACCGTAGGCCTAAGTCTCACTTGTGACACCGCTTGACGGCCCCCGATCCGTTAGGGTTGCCACAGTTTGCTTACCTTTCACTTTCCTTATTAACATGTCACTCTGATACCATTTCAATTGCAACGGGTCCATACTGCCTGAGGGTTTACATTTTTTTTTCTTTTTTTTCATTTTTTTTATCGGTCCCTTGCGCAATTCATATAGCAGAAGCACATCCATCAACTCCCTTCCCTATATTTAGAAAATGACGCACACCAATTAAACATTTATAGGTAAAAGCCGAACACTTTTATTTACTTAAACCAGATGGACATCATTCATCGGTACATCAAAATTTCGTAGTCTTCTATACTCGGCTACACTTTAAAAGATGAACGACATCTCCTCCAACAGTCATATACTTAAAGTCCATCGATCAGTGTCGGCGTCCAAAAGTTCATTCCTTTGTTATTCTTCTCCACACGGTCATATCCAACCACCCGATCCGTCTACCGGTGGCAGTGGCAGTAGAGGTATCTTATCTAGTCTGAAATGTTAATCCCCAAAAGGGGTGAGTACAACCACTTAGCAGTAAAGATCCACCAAACTACTCATTGCGTCAAACAGAACAATCAAAGCATCATAACAAAGCACATATCATTCATGCATTCAAGCACAACTTACCTTGCCGCCATGCATATGTCATCATACCATATGTGCATATACCATCATACACTCATCATCAAGCATCCATGCATATATCACCATGCCATATGTGCATATACCACCATGCACTTATCATCAAGCATCCATGCATATATCACCATGCCATATGTGCATATACCACCATGCACTCATCATCAAATAGCCATGCATATATCACCATGCTATATGTACACATCCATGCACATGATTCATATCATCCATGCTATCGTGTATACATCCCCATGAGATCTATTCAAGCCTTCATGATCACATTCTCAATGTCAAATAACATCAAGTTACTTTCATAAGCAGATCATGCATCATGCCATATGCATACACCCATGCACATGATTCAATTTCAATATTTATCTTTTATAAGGATCTCACCATTTTTCTTCCCAGGGACTAATGTTTGCATCCCTCATTTATCGCTCGCACCCAACCTAGCATCGCGAGGAACCTCTAGGCATGTATTCAAAATACAACCGGGCATCCGGCACAAACCTCCAGGCATCTCGTATCCCAACTAGCATCACGAGGAATCCCCTCGGCACACACCTCCGGGGCTTCCGGGATTATGTACCGACATACCACCAGGCATTCCCCCTGGAATTATGTACCGTATACCACCGGGCATCTCGAAACTCCCGAGGACCCTCCAGGCATGCATCATGATGCAACCGGGCATCCGGCACAAACCTCTGGGCATGTATCATGACACAACTGGGCATCCGGCATTTGCACTCCCTAGCTGGGCATCCCGACATTCCCGGGGCATCGTCGGCTCACACCTCCGACGGCCTTCTCATTTATCATCGTTCACATTCACAATTATGGCTCAATTTCAACATGGCATATGATATGATGGCAACAAGATCATTTTGAGCATTTGATTCTTATATGTAGTTCCAATCATCATCATATATGAAACAAGATCCAAGCACTTATGACAACACAATCCATGGGGTTCATACAACTTAGAATAATCCATACATCATGGCTTTTTGAATTCTACAAAAATCCAGCTTACACAATTTCAGAAAATATATTAATTAAATACCCACATGATCTTCAAAAATTATGAAATCTGAACATGTGTTAGTCAAGACATAAAGGCAGCAACTCCATGAAGAACACGTGCCCAAAAGAACTTCACACAAAAAGATATAGCTCACACATTACAGCTTGCAAAATTCGGACACATCAGATTGCGCGGTTCTTGAAATATTTTAACTTAAATACCTGAATGACATCCAAAAATTATGAAATTTTACCATATGATAGTGAAGACCCTAAGGTGGATTTTTCATGCAGACATCAAGGCCAGATTCGTCCTAGATAATTAACTATGGACGGTTGAAGCCCCTGTTCCTAGTACCGAACATTCCAGGTCCAGCCGTCTCCGAAAAATCAAGCTTTCACCTACTTATCTTCCTTCATTTCTTCTGAATTTTTTATATTTTTTGCCTCAATAGGTCCACTACAACTTTTATTAAGGGTTCCAGGTGAGATTCTCAAAGGAAAGTCACTTTATAGTCCACGAAGTCCTGGAGTTCAGTACAACATTTCCAGATCTACCATCTTCTAAGAAAAAATCGTTTCACTAGGCTATACTTGTTCGTTTTACCTCAAATTTGCGTATGTTAGTCTTCAGGATGTTCTCTACAACTTTTGTGAAGAATTCGAAATGAAATTCTTAGTAAAAAGTGACATGCAACACACAAAACCACCAAGAGGTCAACAAAACAGATTCAGATCTAGCGTTTTCGTAGAGGAAGGATTTCACCCCTTAAAACTTAGTCTTTTTGTCTCAAATTTTAGTATGTTATCCTTTGAGATGTTGTCTACAAGTTTTGTGAAGAAGTCAAAGCCAAAAATCTGACTCAAAACCCACATGCAAGCCTCTACAACATTCTGGGTCAGGCGGTACACTCGAAAATAGAATGCTATTTCATAAACAACACACTCAAAGCTTCGGTTCTCACACCCTAAACATCCGAGATTCATCACCATTCAAACACACATGCAAGATACAACATTCAAGAGCAGAATCTGGATCCCAACTTGCCTCCAAACTGAGCAACCACGAGCACACGGCGGACGACGGATGCACGGTGACGGGCGACGGATGAGCGGGCTTCCTCCTTCATGCAGCCTCTTCCTCCTCTCTCTCGGTTTCCCTCTTTCACTCGACAACTCTCTCTCTCTCTCACTCTCTCAAAACCAGCCACTCCCTCTCTCTCTCTTTCTTTTTGGTTGTTTAAATACTTGCATGCTTCCCTTTTTGCATGGAGGGACACTTGTCCCCAAGAAGGAGACAAGTGTCTCTCTTGTTGAAGACACTTGGAGGAGGCGATGCGGCTCCTCCTCCCCCCTCCATGCGTTGACAGCCCAATGGGCTTCATGGGCCGGCCTTTTGGCCCACTTTAGGCTCAACATTCTTGGGCCTAAAGTCCAAACTTAAGTGGCCCAAAATTTTCTTAAATAAGTCCATTTTTTTCTTTTACTTTTAATAATTTACCTTAAATCCCCACTTGTATAAATACTTAATTACAATTTCATATAGCCATAAAACTTGAAATCATAAATCCATAAATTCCAATTTATAAAACACATGGCCAATGATAGGATTTTCTTTCCTATCAAATAATTATCCATTAAAAGCTTCGCCACAAATCTCATTGCAAATTATGGATGAAATGGCTACAATACATTTTGATGGTACTTCCATCACCTATTCATAGACCTTAATATATCTGGAAGTTGCCATGAATTTTGGGTTGCCACAATTCTCCCCTCCTTAGAGAATTTCGTCCTCGAAATTTGACATCACTCATGTTTCTATAAACAAGTGAGGGTACCTTTCCCTCATCTCATTTTCACTCTCCCATGTGGCTTCCTCCACATCATGATGTTGCCATAACACCTTAACCAAAAGAATCTTCTTAGTCCTGAGAATTTGTTCCTTTCGATCCAGTACTCGCACAGGCTCCTCAATGTACCTCACTTTCTCATCCACGTTGATGGCTTTATGATCAAGTATGTGTCTTGGATCAGGCCGGTACTTCCTCTAAAGACAAGGATGCAAGCTCTTTAACACGACCTCTAATGCTTGGATCACTCTTTTCGTTTGTCCATCTGTTTGAGGATGAAAAACAGTACTAAATTGAAGCTTCGTCCCTGAGGCGGTTTGAAGACTTCGCCAAAGGTTGGAAGTAAATCTTGAGTCTCGATTTGATGTGACAATTACAGGAACACCATGTAAGCATATCACTTGGCTTACATGTATATCGGCAATTGTATCCATCGGATAGTCTACATGAACTGCTAGGAAATGGGTAGATTTAATCAAGTGATCTACTATCACCTAGATAGAGTCATGACCACTTAATGTCCTTGGTAATCCTTGCACGAAATCCATCATCACATGATCCCATTTCCATTCTGGTATATCTAACGGGCTCAATCGAACACACCATTTAGCCAAATTATTTCTATACCTTTGTCACCATCAATTCAAGCCTAGAACCTTCAAAATCGACACCACCAATAATTCATTTGGTTCAGTCCAACAAAGACATTCACTACGCTTTCACTGCAACATAGATTCAAGCCTAAAATATAGCATCATTCCTTCAATTCAAATATCGATAGTCCACCAAGACTCATTCAATTCAAAGATCGACAATCCACCAAGATAAGAACTTGTCTAGTTTCCATCGAGTATGTCTCATGTCTCACCCTAAAAGATCATCACTTGGACTAATCACCCATCAAATCCACAACTTGAACTTTCACCCTTTCACCTTGGAAAGACTATAACCACAATTGATCATATCCACTAATTCCACCAACCCTTTTCAAACTGAGATCATCACCTAAAATTAAAAGTTGACCACTATCGATTAAACCTATTATTCTGACATATAAACCACAAATAATTTCATGTCTCATATGACCACTCATACTCATGACTTCCAAGATCAATTTATACCTACTAAATGCCTCCATGTAATGCATCAAGACTTCCAATGAAATCCTCTAATAGGAAGTCACTTAGCTCAAATGATCATAACTTAATCCTCAAATTCATAACTTACTCTCCATAATTCACTTCTTAAGCCTTGTTTGCCGCATTACGCTTAGATGCTACGCATGTTCTTCAGGTCCTTTAGAATATATCAAGATATCATCAAATGAAGACAATCACAATTTGATCCAAATAAGCCTTAAATATCCTATTCATTAAATCCATGAATGCAACTAAGGCATTCGTCAATCCAAATAGCATAACTAGGAACTCATAGTGTCCATAGCGAGTCCTAAATACGGTCTTAGGAATGTCTTCTTTCTTAATCCTTAGTTGATGGTATCCTGACCTCAAGTCAATTTTAGAAAAGACCGAACTTCCTTGCAATTGGTCAAATAGGTCATCAATTCTAGGTAATGAGTACTTACTCTTAACAATCGCATGATTCAATTGCCTATAATTAATGCACAAACACATCAACGTGTGCTTCTTTTTCACCAACAAGAAAACTACAAGCTTAACCATGCTTCCGTTGTGCCGCTTTGATAAAATTATCCCAAAAACACTACCTTCCTAGTTCAGTTCATAGTTCGGTTCATTCCTGCCCCCTTTTGCCATCCTAGAAGCCTGCCAGGAGCCGCTCCTTGTTCAGGTCCTCTGACCTCGGCGTCCACTCCCCGCCCTCATTAGATAGGGTCGTTACAGGTACACCAGCTTTCGCCTGGTTCGAAGCCAAACTACACATCCACTGGAGGATCTCGTTTCGATAGGGACTAACTTACAAAGTATTATCCATTTTGGCCTATCCCATACTAAGCCTCACGGTTTTATCCTTGGCGCATAGGCAAGCATTATCTTAGGAGATCATTCATCCTAGTCCATTGCTTATGGAGCTAGTCCATTCCTACGATGAGGTCAAAGTTATATATAACTATCACTATCAAGTCCATTTCTAGATCTCGTTCCCTTAGGGTTATCTCACTCATCTCACATGCTAACGTAGATAACATGTCCTTCGGTGATGTAGAAATACGAAGAGGCATATCTAGAGATTTGTTCCTATTTCTCACAATCATCTATATTTTTCAAACCAAATGAATGCGTGCCACTCATATCAAACAATGCATATGCTTTCTTATCCCTCTATCGAAATCGTACCTAAAATAACATTTTCGAAAGCTCCTGCTTCCTCTTGAGTGACTGCATACATCCGTCCTTGTGCTGGTGGCCTCTATGGATTCCTTGGTAGGTTTGGTCCACCAGTACTTTGTTGTACCTGTCGCAACAAGTTGACATTTGGCTGCGCCCTCTTTTGTGGACAATCTTTCTTAAAGTGATCTCTCTGCCCACAGCCAAAACATTTCAATTGATCATTACAGGGTCCTGGTCCATGTTGTCCACCACATCTCTGACAAATATTACTTTGGTAGGGTACTCTCCCAAAAGTCGGGCCATTCCAAGTTCTTCTAAAATTTCCAAAGATATTCTTTTTCTTAGATTCCCAAGGCTGACCTTGATCAAGATAAGGTCTCTTACCCTTTCGAATATCATTAAAGGTCATCTGCCTCTTAGATTCTGATTGCTCCCTCACTAACTCTTGCTCCACCAACTGTGCCCTCTCATAAATCTCATTAAAATCTTTTATATTCAGAAGCACTAGTTGTTTTCTAATATCAGTCCTTAATCCTTTCAGGAATCTCTTAGCCTTTTCCTCTCGATCCTCAACCAACCTAGGAGCATACCTAGACAATTCAGAAAATTTGCCTCTTATTGGTCTACTGTCAGCTCCCTTTGTTCTAACTGAACAAATTCAGTGATCTTCCTATCCTTGGCACAATCAGAGAAATGCTTCCTATTGAAAGCCCTAACAAACTCATCCCAGTTTATATCAGTACCTGGTGAAAAGATGGTGTCTCTCGAAGCTCTCCACCAAAACTTTGCATTTCCCTCTAGCTGATACTCTGCTAAAACTATTTTCTCAGCCTCACTACAGTCCAACAACCAGAAAATTCGCTCCATTCCATCAATCCAATGCTTCGCCTCCTCAGGACTTCCTATTCCACTAAACTTAGGTGGTTTCAACTTCAAGAATTGTTCCACCAGTCCTTGAGGGCGATGTTCCACTCCAGGTTGTTGCTGCGCTTGCCTTTCCCTCAGATTTCCGATATTGGCCAATGCCTGCAGGATATATTCCATTCGGGGTTCAGCCCTTGCAGCAGAGGCTTCAACCCTCGATGGATGAGCACTTCCAGCTCGCACCATGATTTTCTTGCAGTTTTCCAAGTATTTGCCTCAAGAATAATTTGCAACTCGGTCTCACTAGTCAAATCATTAATTAAGGTTATTACTAAAGTCACATAAGTAACATAGAATATTACTGACACACAAAAGCAACATCACACTAGTTACCAGGGATCTACGAGTGAATATCCATCACCCGTTGTTCAAAGTTAGTCAACTACTCTTGGTTAATACCTTATGGTGTGCATCATTCTATCCTCATTTCCATCTGAGGCACCTTATCACTCCAAATAGACCATAGCTTTGATACCAAAACAAGATGTGACACCCCTCGACGGCCCCCAATCCGTTAGGGTCACCACAGTTCGCTTACCTTTCACTTTCCCTATTAACATGTCACTCTGATACCATTTCAATTGCAGCGGGTCCATACTACCTGAGGGTTTACAATTATTTTCAGTTTTTTTCATTTTTTTTATCGGTCCCTTGCGCAATTCATACAGCATAAGCATATCCATCAACTCCCTTCCCTATATTCAGAAAACGATGCACACCAACTAAACATTTATAGGTAAAAGCCGAACACTTTTATTTACTTAAACCAGATGGACATCATTCATCGGTACATCAAAATGCCGTAGTCTTCTATACTCGGCTACACTTCAAAAGATGACCGACATCTCCTCCAACAGTCATATATTTAAAGTCCATCGATCAGTGTCGGCGTCCAAAAGTTCATTCCTTTGCTATCCTCTCCTCGTGGTCATATCCAACCACCCGATCCATCTACCGGTGGTAGTGGCAGTAGAGGTATCTTATCTAGTCTGAAATGTTAATCCCCAAAAGGGGTGAGTATAACCACTCAGCAGTAAAGGTCCACCAAACTACTCATTGTGTCAAATAGAACAATCAAGGCATCATAACAAAGCACATATCATTCATGCATTCAAGCACAACTTACCTTGCAGCCATGCATATGTCATCATACCATATGTGCATATACCATCATACACTCATCATCAAGCATCCCTTCATATATCACCATGCCATATGTGCATATACCACCATGCACTCATCATCAAGCATCCATGCATAAATCACCATGCCATATGTGCATATACCACCATGCACTCATCATCAAATAGCCATGCATATATCACCATGCTATATGTACACATCCATGCGCATGATTCATATCATCCATGCTATCGTGTATACATCCCCGTGAGATCTATTCAAGCCTTCATGATCGCATTCTCAATGTCAAATAACATCAAGTTACTTTCATAAGTAGATCATGCATCATGCCATATGCATACACCCATGCACATGATTCAATTTCAATATTTATCTTTCATAAGTATCTCATCATTTTTCTTCCTAGGGACCAATGTTTGCATCCCTCATTTATCGCTCGCACCCAACCTAGCATCGCGAGGAACCTCCGGGCATGTATTCAAAATACAACCGGGCATCCGGCACAAACCTCCGGGCATCTCGTATCCCAACTAGCATCAAGAGGAATCCCCCCAGCACACACCTCTGGGGCTTTCGGGATTACATACCGACTTACCACCAAGCATTCCTCCTGGAATTACGTACCGTATACCACCGAGCATCTCGAAACTCCCGAGGACCTCCGGGCATGCATCATGATACAACCGAGCATCTGGCACAAACCTCCAGGCATGTATCATGACACAACCGGGCATCCGGCATTTGCACTCCCTGGCCGAGCATCCCGACACTCCCGGGGCATCGTCGACTCACACCTCCGATGGCCTTCTCATTTATCATAGTTCACATTCACAATTATGGCTCAATTTCAACACGGCATATGATATGATGGCAACAAGATCATTTTGAGCATTTGATTCTTATATGTAGTTCCAATCATCATCATATATGCAGCAAGATCCAACCACTTATGACAACACAATCCATGGGGTTCATACAACTTAGAATAATCCATACATCATGGCTTTTTGAATTCTACAAAAATCCAGCTTGCACAATTTCAGAAAACATATTAATTAAATACCCACATGATCTTCAAAAATTATGAAATCTGAACATGTGTTAGTCAAGACATAAAGGCAGCAACTCCATGAAGAACACGTGCCCAAAAGAACTTCACACAAAAAGATATAGCTCACACATTACAGCTTGCAAAATTCGGACACATCAGATTGCGCGGTTCTTGAAATATATTAACTTAAATACCCGAATGACCACCAAAAATTATGAAATTTTACCATATGATAGTCAAGACCCTAAGGTAGATTTTTAATGTAGGCATCAAGGCCACATTCGTCCTATATAATTAACTATGGACGGCTGAAGCCCCTGTTCCTAGTACCGAACATTCCAGGTCCAGCCGTCTCCGAAAAGTCAAGATTTCACCTAGTTATCTTCCTTCATTTCCGCTGAATTTTTGATATGTTTTGCCTCAAGACGTCCACTACAACTTTTATTAGGGGATCCAGATGAGATTCTCAAAGGAAAGTCACTTTATAGTCCATGAAGTCACTGGAGTTCAGTACAACATTTCCAGATCTACCATCTTCAAAGGAAAAATCGTTTCACTAGGCTATACTTGTTCGTTTTACCCCAAATTTGAGTATTCTTCAGGATGTTCTCTACAACTTTCGTGAAGAAGTCAAAATGAAATTCTCAGTAAAAAGTAACATGCAACACACAAAACCACCAAGAGGTCAACAAAACAGATTCAGATCTAGCGTTTTCGTAGAGGAAGGGTTTCACCCCCTAAAACTCAGCAATTTCATCTCAAATTTTAGTATGTTATACTTTGAGATGTTGTCTACAACTTTAGTGAAGAGGTCGAAGCCAACTTTAGTGAGGAGGCGAAGCGGCTCCTCCTCCCCCCTCCATGCGTCGACAGCCCGATGGGCTTCATGGGCCGGCCTTTTGGCCCACTTTAGGCTCAACATTCTTGGGCCTAAAGTCCAAACTTAAGTGGCCCAAAATTTTCTTAAATAAGTCCATTTTTTTCTTTTACTTTTAATAATTTACCTTAAATCCCCACTTTTATAAATACTAAATTACAATTTCATATGGCCATAAAACTTGAAATCATAAATCCATAAATTCCAATTTATAAAACACATGGCCAATGATAGGATTTTCTTTCCTATCAAATAATTATCCATTAAAAGCTTGGCCACAAATCTCATTGCAAATTATGGATCAAATGGCTACAATACATCTTGATGGTACTTCCATCACCTATTCATAGACCTTAATGTATCTGGAGGTTGCCATGAATTTTGGGATGCCACATCACTCGCCTTCGCGTCTCCGTTGCCGTGAACTCATCGGCTCATTAATCCAGTGAGTTTACTTTCTAAACCTTAATTAGGGGGTTAATTATGTTTAGAGGATGATTAATTTAGACTAAGTTTGGATTAGAAGGATTAGTTAGTTTAATTAGTGATTTAGTTAGTTAATTAGATTAATTAGGTGGTTAGATTAGTTTAGTTAGATGTTAATTAGATTATGTGATTTAGTTAGCATAGTAGATTATTTAATTAGTCTAATTAGGTGGTTAGATTAGTGTATATAGCTTAAATAGTAATTTATTTAATTATTTTACAATTTATATAATTATTTATAAAATTATACCGGGATAACTAATCGTTAAAATTTCATGTTGATTGTCGTGATGCAATTAGTTTGTGTAATTGATTGTTAATTTGTGCAATTGGATGCTGTTTGATGATTTTTGAATTATTATTTCAAAATTATGAAATTTTGGTATTTAATTAGAAAAATACCGGGTGTCGGTTTATGAAGTCAAAAATATTTTTAGTACTATATGTGAAAGCTAGTACGAGAACCTAAAGGGGGTGAATAGGTGCAAAAACAAATTTTCTGGAGAGAAGTGTGCAATTCTAATCAAAAATAGATTGTGAAAAGGAAATTAGACTTTTGTAAACAAATTAAGTTATGATCAAAGTAAAAGAGCGTAGGGAAGAGAATTAGAACACAGGGTTTATAGTGGTTCGGCTTAATCCAAGCCTACGTCCAATCTTCCGCACTGACAGCCCATCGGCTGGATTTCACTATGAATCAAAAGAGTTGTTACAGTAAAGCTCTTCCTGATTCCACAGTGTAGAGACTCTGCTACACTTCCTCAAGGTCTCACAAAGATATTAACTCTCTTTTGAGTACAAGATTTTGCTCAACAAATGAATTGACTAAGAATAAGGAGCTTCAGACTTTGGAATTCTTCTATCATGCACACACTCGAACAACTAGAACGTCTTCCTTATGTACTCCTCCATGCCATCACATCCGTTGGCACTTACCAAAGGTGTTCTTCCAATCTACCCGTTGGACAAAATCAAAGGAATATGACGATACCTCACCAATCTTGCTCACCCATACAATCAGGATCTAGGTTTCCATAAGTAGAACTTTCCAAGTATACTATGCCAATCAACGGGTCCAAAATCCCCGAATCAATCTCAATTTGAATAATGGATTCCAACATGCTATATCTAGCCAAGAGATCTTCTTCAGTTGATAGAATCAAATCCTTAACAAAATTCTCAATTCTAGATAAGCCTTCTTCGACGGTCTAGAAATTGTCAATGAGGATAGACTTTGAGTCTTGAGTTTGGCAGTCCAAAGGTTTTCAGACTTTGATGGAAGAGTCTGTAAGTCTTCAGACTAGACTGATGGAAACGTTTTGTCAACTTCAAAACTCTCAAGGAAGTTTTCTCCAACAATCTCCCCCTTTTTTATGGTGACAAAACTTTCCTGCAGATTTAGATAACTTTGACCTGCAAAACAATACTCAAGCAAACATGGATATCTCATAAAAGATAATTGGCTTAGTAAAGATAACATTAAAATCTACATCCACAGAAAGTAGGTTAGTCTTGAGCAACTATCTTTGCCATGAAATTCCAATAGTGCTTAAGATAAACAAACAATCAAACAGTCCAAATCCAAATCCAGTCACAGCCAAACAGTCAAACATAAAAGTAAAGTGAATAAAACACAAAAGTCAAGAGTTTAAATCTCAAATCTGCACCGCATCTCTCCCCCTTTTTGTCAGCATTAAAAATGTAGAGATGAAAAGAGAATGGAATTAGGATTGCTTTGGAATATGAACAAGCTGGAAATCTCCCATTGACTGGATAATCCCTTCCAGCTTTTTCAAATTCTCCTTCAGTTGAGTCACATCTTCACCCTTGGCATTTGCTTGAACTTGATGAGCAAGGGCATGGATTTGATTGTGCAAAGAACTTGAAGAGGCTTGACCTGCATTTTACAAGTTCTGAATTTTGCATCCCAGAGCATAAATTTGGCCTCACATCTTCAAGAGAACATCAAGCACTCTGCGAAAGTCCGCTGAATTATCAGTCTGAGTACTGGCTTCTGCACGATCAGATGGTGTATTGGATTAGGCGATGAAACCTCATGGCTGTTGGGGTTTCAAGAATCATGTATAAGAGAAATTAACAAAATGAACGTAGCGGAAACAAAGATATATATTACACATGATTCTCTTAAGGCGTTGTTCATGCGTTTTAATCAAAAATCTAAACATAAAAGGGAATTAAACGAAATACCTCTCGAAGTGCGCTTTGAAATGAGTTGGTTCGAATGTTCTACAGTTCGAGTCCCACAAGCGTCGGACCTCTAGTTCAGACACACCAACAACGAACATCGAGCAGAAGAGAGAACTTTCGGATATTCACCACTTTGATCGTGCTAGCAATCATGTGGAAATAATCCGTCGTATTCTTGATGTATAATAGTCACAGCCCGAACGAGATAATGCTCTTCTTTCTTGCGTCTCAAAGACACAAGAACACGCACACTTTTGCTCTCTATTTTAGCAAAGCATCTTCTCTCTAAAAACACAAACGCACGCCCACAGAAAATCTCTCTACGTTGCAACCTTTTTGCAACCTTTCTTTTTTAATATTTATACACGAATCAGCAACAGTTGCCGATCGTGGGATCCGCAACCGTTGCTGATCCTCGTTCTCATGCACGATCGAGCACGATGGTGCATGAACGGAACGGTCAGCAACCGCTAACCGTTTATGCACGATTTCGTGCATGATGGTCAGCGGTTGTTGACCATCCATGCACGAACAAAAATGCGTGTATGATGGTCAGCGGTTGCTGACCATCATTCACGAATTCGTGCGTGCATGTGCATGTATTCGTGTGAAGTGGTTAGCAAAAATTGCTGACCATTTCCACTTTGATTAATTAATTAATTAATTAATAATTAATCAATTCCCTTAAAAAATAAAAAGAACATAATTTATATGTAACTATTACATAACAGCTTTAGGGCATACATCTAACAATCTCCCACTTGCACTAAAGCCAACTTGTTTGGTACCTCAAACCCATTTAGTCAATTCATTGCCATTAATTAAATAATAATAATGAAAGTAGACAATTGGGGTATGTTAACATATATCCACTTTGGGCATGTGTGTACATCATATGCAAGTAGGCTCGTGACTATAATACAAATTAAATTAAATCTCATTTAATTTAATTTCAAATCGACTCATTAAATCTCATTTAATTTAATTTCAAATCGACTCATTTCGATTGCAGTAATTGCAAACACATTTGCAATAATATTTCTCTCTTGTTCCACGTCATCCTAATTGTTTATGGTGTGTGACATCCCTAGGTTCATCACTAAGCTGGTAGTAAGACTTGTACTAACACATTAGTACTTCCAAAAGAATTAATTGTCCCAATTAATGTTTTAGGTCCTACAAGCCACGATTGACATCTAGCAATATGTTATGGCTACCCAGATAGTGTGAATACTTTAAGAACATAATGAACCTATCAGCTTTGGCTACAGTGTAATTTAATCCCTCTGTCTTACTATGTCCCGATCAAATAAAGACCATGAAATACTTGTCAAGTCATTAATTCGATCATATGCACAAATCTAATTGACATGCATTTTATTCGAGACATAAACAATTTATTCTCGGTTATAACCCCGGCCGAGGATTTCAATGCATTGTCACAATTAGATTGCATAGGACATCATTATCATACCTTGCATATAACAAGGAGACAGATTCCATATTGCGCACACGTGTAATTTCATATATGAACAAACTATGACCATCAGGTATAAAGACGGATCAATGACCCGGCATTATGTGCATCTGTGAAGCATAGTTGTTCAATACACAAGTTAACACTGTGCCTCAGGTCTAAGGATTATTTACACAAGACCAAAGCATGAACAATTAGACATTGACCACGCTAAAAGCTTCCATGTCGCTAATCGTTCCATATGCATCACGTTCAGTGAATTTGTCTAATACAAACACCCGTGTTCTAACTCAGGCATCATAATACCCAATGACATGTGACTCATCATTCCCTTAAGTATCCAATACTTAATGGCGAAGTTAAGAACACACCAGCCTCAACAGGATTATTAATATCCACTTAATAATCCATCAACCGGAAACGATTTAAAGATTCAGTCTAACTATGAACCAGTCACATATATTCTTGACGTCTCAAGAATAGGTCTAGTTACAACTGATCTTATGGAATCATTCATCAATATAAAATAATTGGACAAATGAATGAATACGTCATTGCCATTAATTAAATAATAATAATGAAAGTACAACCGAAATCCCTAATATGTAACCATTACATAGTAGCTTTAGGGCATACATCCAACAATCTCCCAGTTGCACTAAAGCCAACTTGTTTGGTACCTCAAACCCATTTTGTCAATATGTCTTTCAAAAGAAGACTGAGGTAAGGCCTTAGTGAAGGGATCTGCCACGTTTTCTGCTAAGGCAATTTTCTGTAAGGCGATATCACCTCTCCCAACAATTTCTCTGATGAGATGGAAGTGTCTCTTAATATGCTTGGACTTCTGGTGAGACCTTGGTTCCTTAGCTTGAGCTATCGCCCCATTGTTGTCACAGAACAATGTGATCGGTTGCTCAATTGAAGGAACGACTCCAAGTTCAGAAATAAATTTCTTCATCCAAGCGGCTTCCTTTGCTGCTTCAGAAGTAGCTACATACTCTGCCTCAGTGGTAGAATTGGCAGTTATACTTTGTTTGGAACTTTTACAACTAACTGCACCACCATTGAATGTAAAGACAAACCTAGACGTAGACTTATAATCATTGGGATCCGATTGAAAATCAGAATCAGTATAAGCTACAACTTCAACTTCTCCTTCTCCATATATCAATAATAAATCTTTAGTCATTCGCAAGTACTTAAGAATATTCTTGACTGCTATCCAATGCTCTTCTCCTGGATCAGATTGATATTTGCTAGTAATACTTATAGCATGCGCGATATCATGTCTAGTACATAGCATAGCAGACATTATGCTTCCAATAGCAGATGCATATAGTATATTTGCCATCCGCTCTTTTTCTTCAGGAGTGTTGGGACACATCTCCTTAGAAAGACGGATCCCTTGCCTAAAAGGCAATAATCCTCTCTTAAAACATTGCATGTTAAACCATGTTAACAATTTGTCTATGTACGTAGACTGTGAGAGGCCAATCAATCGTCTTGATCTATCTCTATAGATCTTGATACCTAAAATGTAGGTTGCCTCTCCTAAATCTTTCATGGAGAATTTCTGTGACAAGAATAGTTTTCTCGATGATATCATTTGTACATCATTTCCAATCAAAAGTATATCATCGACATACAAAACTAGAAATGCAATTGCACTCCCACTGATCTTCTTGTATACACAAGGTTCATCCAGATTTTTTATTAAGCCAAACGATTTGACTACCTCATCAAAACGGATGTTCCAACTTCTGAAGGCTTGTTTGAGTCCATAAATGGATCTCTTAAGCTTACACACCTTCCATTTTTCACTATTGGATTCAAAACCCTGTGGCTGTTCCATATAGATGTCCTCATCGAGAAAACCATTTAGAAAAGCCATTTTGACATCCATTTAAAATATCTCATAATCAAGGTGTGCAGCTATAGCCAACATAATCCGAATGAATTTTAGCATGGCCACAAGTGAGAAAGTTTCGTCATAATCAATTCCTTCTTTTTGACGATATCCTTTCGCCACCAGCCGTGCTTTGTAAATTTCAATTTGACCTTCAACATTCATCTTCCTCTTGAAGATCCATTTACAGCCAATTGGTACAATACCATATGGCAGGTCAGTCAAGGTCCATACCTCATTGGAATACATTGAATCCATTTCGGATTTCATGGCTTCTAGCCATTTACCAGAATCAATGTCCAGCATCGCCTCCTCATAGGTTTTAGGATCACCGAGTTGATCACTATCATTCACAATGAATAATGATTCAATATGATCAACCGAGTGTCTATAACGAGCAGGTGGGCGAGACGTTCTTGCACTTCTCCTAAGAGGTTGTGTATTAGAAGCTCCCACTGAATCAGAGATTGGTATCTGAACTCGGTTGTTTGATACTTCATTATTTTCTTCTTGTAAGACTATTTTCCGCCCAGCACCACTTTCTTGGATGAACTGATTCTCCAAAAAAGAAGCGTGCTTGCATACCAAAATTCTTTGGTCTGAATGAAAATAGAAATAACATCCAAGAGTTTCCTTTGGATATCCAATGAAGCAACCTTGTTTAGATCTTGCCTCCAATTTTTCCATTTTTATCTTTTTCACAAAAGCTGGACAACCCCAAATCTTAATATGATTAAGACTAATTTTCCTACTATGCCATATCTCATAGGGCGTAGTTGGAATAGATTTGGACGACACTCTATTCAGTATATATACAGTTGTCTCAAGGGCATATCCCCAAAGGGATATTGGCAAATCGGTGTAACTCATCCTAGATCGTACCATATCTAATAAAGTACGATTTCTTCATTCAGATACACCATTATGTTCTGGAGTTCCAGGAGGTGTCCATTGTGATAAAATGCCATTCTCTTTAAGATAGTCCAGGAATTCAGTACTAAGGTATTCACCTCCTCGATCCGATCGAAGAGCCTTAATACATTTTCCTGTTTGTTTCTCAACTTCAGCCTTGAATTCCTTGAACTTTTCAAATGATTCAGATTTATACTTCATGAGGTATAAATAACCATACTGTGACTGATCATCGGTGAAGGTAATGAAGTAATTATAACCACCTCTAGCAGTTTCATTAATTGGTCCACATACATCTATATGTATTAATTCTAATATGTCGGCTGAGCTCGCGCACTTTGTCCCACAAAAGGCGCTTTGGTCATTTTTCCTAAAAGACATGCTTCACAAGTCGAGTATGACTCAAAATTTGAAGGATCAATGTATCCATCATTACTCAACTTGTTAATTCTGTCTTTTCCAATATGACATAATAGGAGATGCCAAACATACTTTTTATTTGGACCATCTCTAGGGCGTTTATTAGTTATGGAAATTATATAAATTCTATTTTGCTTATTGACATTGGTAATCGCATTACCGGACATTGTAATGGTATAAAGATTGTTGGTTAATAAGCTAGAACCAACACATACTCTATTATGATATATAGAACATATATCATCAGCAAAAGAAAATTTATAATTCTCTTTACCCAGACAAGGTATAGAGATGATGTTCCTAACATCATTCTTTTAATGCAAACAGTTCTTTAAAACCAATACATGTCCAGAAGGCAAACATAAACGAAAAGTCCCTATAGCTAATGCAGCAACTCTTGCTCGATTGGCAAACGTCAGGACAATCTCATCTCGCCCTAGCATCTTGCTTATTTCCAGATTCTGCAAAGACATACAAATATGTGAACTTGCAATAGAATCTAGAACTCATGAGCTGGATTCATCACTAACCATAAGATTAGTTTCAATAAGCATAGACACCATACCTTCATAAGGTTGGTTCTTGGGCTTGACCTTCAAGCTCGCGTGGTACCTCCTACAGTTCCTCCTCAAATGCCCTTTGACACCACAATAATGACATTTTCCTTTATCCATCATGGGTTTTGGTTGCACAACAAGTTTGGCAGGCCTCTTCCATTTATTCTTCTTTAAAACAGTCTTACCCCTTGAAGAAGAAGCCTTAGCCATAGCCACTACATTTGGCCTCGTGTTATGCATTTCCTTCTCATAAACTACCAGCATGCTATGTAACTCAGTAAGAGTTTTCTCCATCTTATGCATGTGGAAGTTTTGGACAAAACCAGAGAAGGAATCGGGTAAAGATTGAAGGATCAAATCCACAGCTAACTCATTGTCCATAACGAGATTCAACCTAGCCAATTCTTCAATGTGCCAGATCATTTTCAAAGCATAATCATTAACAGATGATCCTTTAGCCATCCTCATATGGTACAATGCCTTAGATATCTCATATCTAGAGGTTCGACCATTCTCATCAAAGTATTCCTTTAAGTGCAAAATGATTGACCCAGCATCTTCCATAGATTCATACTTCTTCTATAATTCATTGTTCATCGAAGCAAGCATATATGACCTAACTTTTAAGTCATCATCACGCCACTTATCATAAGTGACACGCTCCTCTTGGGTCCCACCCTGAGGAAAGGAGGTTGGCATCTTTTCATCAAGCACGTACCCAATTTTTTCTGAATTGAGAACAATTCTCAAATTCCTCACCCAGTCAGCGAAATTGGGTCCAGTCAAACAATTCTTGTCAAGTATAGAAGCGAGTGGCTTTGTGGTCACCATTTTTCAGAGTAATAATATATCTGTTGTAGAAAATAAATTGTTAGCTGTTGTACTTTTGATAATAACTATTTCATTTTGGTCTTTAAATGAAATAGATCCTCCCACTAAATTTATCTTCGAATCCCATACTCCTTAAGATGGGAAGCGGTAATCTTTGTTGGGTAAAGATTACTAGTGGGGATTGGAGTCCCACTAGCCCAAAGTCCACCCCACCTAACAGTTATTGGTGCCCTATGAACTTAGTGAGTGAATCAGCTTGTTCAACGCATCATATACGAGTCTCAATCATAACTTCGGCCTCTAGACCATGAAAACCTCACCTAACCGTTATTGGCATCATGATCATAGTTAAGTCTAGCCCATCGTCTCATGCAAATATTGAAAAACACAAATGATTCCCTCACCTGACAGTTATTAGAAATCATTTGGCTCCAACCCCACAGCATCATATGCATAATGGAGTGGTCCAATATTATAAATGGTAATTAACCCCTATGTATCCATAACCAGTTAGTTAACCACTATAATATTGGATCAAACCACGACGATGGAAGGCCACGAGTCCGAAACCCGTTTCGACTTAATATTCTTTGTAAGGAGATTTGGGTCGTTATTAACGGTCTCACTTTGCATATTAACCAGTTTAACATGCACGATATCATAAACACAATAAATAAATAGATATCACATAATATCTATCCTATGTGGTGATCATGGAATTATGGTTCAATGGGTCTCGAGTCAAAAAGATCCATTTAGCCATTTTAATATTTTAATAATATGGACCTGCTCTTCACTTTTTCTTCAATCTTTGAACTCTTCAAAGACCAGGCCTAAAGAGCTCACCGGTTTAATGGCTCCTCCAATGGCTCCTCCTCTCTTGTAGTATTTACATCAATAATTGAAATACTAAACTATACTAATATTACAATTCATAAAAATAAATATAAAAGGAAGGACGTAGCCTCCATTTAATAATTACATTCTAAAAAAGAATACCTGCAATCATCATACATTCATCCATACAACAATCACAACATTTAGGGATTTTTCCATGATCACCACCCTTCGTTATGAGCCATAAATTCAAAATTTAAAGCTCTAGAAGGCATGCATAAAATTCTGCATATCATTTGTAGAATATAAACACAAAATATAACAAGTTATGGATTTTTTATTCAAAATTGATTTAGTTCTAATTTTTGCTTAGTTGATTAAATTTATCACATGAATTAATCAACTTCTATAGGCCACATAAGAGTAAGAGAACCAATTCTCTTAACAAAAATAAATTGGCCATTAGAACACAAAAATATATTTGAGCTACAAATCAATTAAACGCACGAAAAACACCTAAGGTTGGCTCGATACCACTGTTGGGGTTTCAAGAATCATGTATAAGAGAAATTACCAAAATGAACGCAGCGGAAACAAAGATATATATTACACATGATTCTTCTAAGGCGTTGTTCGTGCGTTTTAATCAAAAATCTAAACATAAAAGGGAGTTAAACGAAATACCTCTCAAAGCGCGCTTTGAAACGAGTCGGTTCGGATGTTCTACAGTTCGAGTCCCACAAGCGTCGGACCTCTAGTTTAGACACACCAACAACGAACGTCGAACAGAAGAGAGAACTTTCGGATATTCACCACTTCGATCGTGCTAGCAATCACGTGGAAATAATCCGTCGTATTCTTGATGTATAATAGTCATAGCCCGAATGAGATAATGCTCTTCTTTCTTGCGTCTCAAAGACACAAGAACATGCACACATTTTTGCTCTCTATTTTAGCAAAGCATCTTCTCTCTAAAAACACAAACGCACGCCTACAGAAAGTCTCTCTACGTTGCAACCTTTTTGCAACCTTTCTTTTTTAATATTTATACATGAATCAGCAACGGTTGCCGATCGTGGGATCAACAACCGTTGCTGATCCTTGTTCTCATGCACGATCGAGCACGATGGTGCATGAACGGAACGGTCAGCAACCACCGACCATCATACACGCATTTTTGTTCGTGCATGGATGGTCGCAACCGCTGACCGTTTATGCACGATTTCGTGCATGATGGTCAGCGGTTGCTGACCATCCATGCACGAACAAAAATGCGTGTATGATGGTCAGTGGTTGCTGACCATCATGCACAAATTCGTGCGTGCATGTGCATCTAACAATGGCCTTCCTCAGGAAATTGCCTTAAAAAATAAGAACATAATTTTATATGTACAATTGAAATCCCTAATATGTGACTATTACATTGCAGCTTTAGGGCATACATCTAACAATGGCCTTCCTCAGGAAATTGAGAGGCATAGATGTCTTCTGGATCTACTGGTGAGAGACTTACTCCTTCACCAGTGGCAGTAATTGAATATGTATCTCTTTTCTCAGCATCTCCCCCTGTTTCAATGCCTTCAGGTGGTGAGAAGTACTCTGCATGCTCTGCTTCTTCTTGTTCACCTCTGCCCTCTTCTTCTTCCTCCTTAATCCTTTCCTCCTCTGCTTCTTTCTCCATGGATTCTCTCTCTCCAGTCCCCTGTTCGATCTCCTCCTCGTCTTGTTCCTGTCTCTCCTCTGTCTCTAGAACCAAACGACTTAAGTTCTTCAATGCAAGAGTAGAAATTGTGATATCATCCTCATCCTCTTCATCCTCCAAAATGAGTGCTCTTCTTTTCTTAGATGGAGCAACCATGGGCTCCTTCCTTTTCCGTTTTGCAGCCGAAGAGACTGGGTGAGTCTTGACAGGGGTTTTAACCCTGAATTGCTCCAAAGCCTTGTTCAGTTTCTTCATACGCATTTTAGAGACCATTTTTAGTCCCACCACCATTTGATCGCATGGTCGAACACAAAGAATCCTGGGAGGCTGAATGTTCAAATATCTGAATAACTTAGTGACAAGTGCCGAGTAAGGAAGTTGGCCCTTGTCCTTCACCATCGTTCTATACATGTGGAACATAATAGTGTGTGAAAGAGAGAGCTTTTTGCCAGCATTAATGACATACATCAGTTTTGCCTCCGAGTTTGAAACATCGGTCTTCGAAGTTGATTTGGGTCTAAGGCAATTGATCACTATCTTTGTGAAGCAAAATATTTGAGCCATTCATTCTCGAATATGAAATCTTTCCTCCGTCGTTCTATCTCAAACAAGCTCTATCGTCGCACGACTAATAGACACACTGATAGGTTGATATTACCCTCTTTCAACCCCAATTACATCAGCCAATGTATCCATGTCAATCACATAGTCCTGATCTTGAAGACCGAAAGAGAATCTATCCGCATCCAAGAAACTTAGATTTGAATAGAAGTAAGTAGTGAGTTCAGCATGAGCCTTTGTCGTTTCAGAATAAAACTGTTTGAGTTGAAGAAGATTGAATTTCTCTCGCAGATTAACATTCAGAGAATCAAGAAAATCAAAGTCCACACTTCTAGGGTTAATCACACCACGCTTTAGCAACTTAGAGTACAGTTGCTTGAGCGAAACAAATTTGTCCTATTGCTTCGGATTTTCGCCGCCACATCCATTCTAGATTTAAACTGACTGTACACCCTACCATCATCATTCCCATCAGGTTGACTCAGCCCTCCAACATGTGGATCACTTGGGATATTTGCTAATGCTTCTTCTGCAGACCCTACAGGGGCAATTCCTAATCGTTCCATTGTGCGTAAAAAGAATGTTTCATTTCGATACCCTTTGTCTTTAAAAAATTCATCAATATAGTTCAAAGGAGTACCACTCCTCTTCAAAGCACGGTAAAGCTTAAAAGTAAAAACGGGCTTTTGAGTTCTTACGGGTTATGCATCTTCGATGATTTCTTCCTCTTCTTGACGTTCAATATTCTGAGGTCTAGAAGGAGGAGAGACGCTACTGAGAATGTTGTGGGCTCTGCTGCTGTCTAGGAGATTCTTCTTCCTTGGTGAGATCAAAGTGCATAGGTCCCTCACGCATTTTGCTGTGGTCCCCTGTTCGCGATCCTCGAAGACTTCCTTTCAGACGACATCTTGCACAGTCTTTGAGAGATTCCAAGCTTGTTTCATAAGACAGGTGAAAACTTTTTGAGCATTAAACAAGAGAAGAAAATAGAAGTGAAGGATCTGTGCTCTCTTAGGGTTTTTGTGAGTAAAACGAAGAAGAACCAATAGTATATAAGGCAGTCAAAGCGAGACATACGGAACATCGTAAAAGGAAATATAAAAATGCCTTCTTAAAAACTGTCTTTTCAAAAATTGAATAACCGTTATTTCAAAAATAACTTCTTTTTCGAAAAGGAAAGATTGCAATAATCACGAAAACTGGGGAAATAACACCAATCAATTACAGATAGATGATCGTACCTTTTCGAGATTTGATCCGAGAGATAAACTTCTAAAATAGAAATAACTTATAGTCATGAATCTTGATCGCCTGAGTCTGAGTGTCTTTAGACTTTCAGTCTTGAGTTTGAACTTCCTCAGACTTTAAGATATTAAGTCTAGAATGAATAACTTCAAATTGATTTTCATCCAAAGGCTTTATAAATATATCCGCCAGTTGATTCTTTGAATCAATAAACTGAATTGAAACTTCTCCATTTTGAACATGATCTCTAATGAAATGATGTCGAATCTCTATATGTTTTGCTCTTGAGTGAAGAATCAGATTCTTGGTGAGATTAATTGCGCTGGTGTTGTCACATTTGATCTCAGTGCATGAATCTTGAATTCTAAAGTCTCTTAGCTATTGTTTTATCCACATAATTTGTGAACAACAGCTTCCAAGAGCTACATACTCTGCTTCTGCCGTAGAAAGAGCTACGATACTTTGCTTTCTTGAAAACCAAGACACTGTCATGTTTCCAAGTAGTTGACAGGTGCCCGAGGTACTCTTTCTATCAACTCTGCATCTGGCTAAGTCTGCATCTGAGTATCCAAGAAGAGTGACGTCACCTTTTTTAGGATACCAGAGACCTAAATTTGAAGTTGAGGCAATGTACTTGATAATACGTTTTGCAGCACTTAAATGAGATTCTTTGGGATCTGATTGAAATCTGGCACAAATACAAACACTAAACAGTATGTCAAGTCTAGAAGCAGTAAGATAAAGAAGTGAACCAATGATACTCCTGTATAGCTTATGGTCAACTCTCTTTCCTCCTTCATCTTTATCCAGCTTCAAAGAACTTGACATTGGTATGTCAGTCTTTTTGCAACTCTCTAGTCCAAACTTTTTGACAAGTTCTTTAGCATATTTTTCTTGATGAATAAATGTTCCCTCCTTCAGTTGTTTCACTTGAAGTTCGAGAAAGAATGTTGGTTCACCCATCATGCTCATTTCAAATTCATCTTGGATAGATTTAGAGAATTTCTTGCACAAATTTTCATTAGAAAATCAAAAAATAATATCATCAACATAAATTTGAACAAGTAAAAAGCTTTTGCTTTCTCTTTTGATAAACAGTGTAATATCTACTTTACCTTTGACAAAGCCATTTTAAATTAAGAACTCACTTAGTCTGTTGTACCAAGCTCGACGTGCTTGCTTTAAACCATATAGAACCTTTTTCAGTCTAAATATAGAGTCTGGTTTCTTTGGGTCTTCAAAACTGGGTGGTTGTTCCACATAGACTTCCTCTTGGATAAATCCATTTAGGAAAGCACTTTTGACCTCCATTTGGAATAACCTGAAATTCTTATGACAAGCAAAAGCAAGTAATAATCTAATTACTTCTAACCTTGCTACTAGTGCGTAAGTCTCGTCATAGTCTATCCCTTATTCTTGCGTATATCCTTTGGCCATGAGTCTTGCCTTGTTTCTTACGACTTTTCCTTTCTCGTTCATCTTCTTCCTGAAAACCCATTTAGCTCCAATGATGGATTTACTTTTCGGTTTAGGAGTCAATTCCCAGACATCATTGATATTGAATTGCCTGAGTTCTTCTTGCATAGCTTCGATCCAGCTTTCATCAGTTAAAGCTTCTTCTATGCTTTTGGGTTATATTTCGGAAATAAGAGCCACAGCACTAGATTCTTTATGCCTTTTGGATCTTGTGCGAATTCCTTCATTAATATCACCAATAATGAGATCTTTGGGATGACTGGACTTATGCTTCAAGTTGCTAGTTGATTTGTCAGACTGTTGATCATTTTTCTCACTTGAATCTTTGATGATCATTTGTTGCTGGTCTTCTGAAGTCTGAGATGCTTCTTGAGATTTAAACTTTGTAGAGTCCGAAGCAGGTTCAGATTCTTCAAGTTGAGTCTGAAGCGATTGATTTTGCATAAAGTCTTGAAATTTGACATTCATTGATTCCTCCACAGATTGAGTCTTTTTGTTGTATACTTTGTAAGCTTTGCTTGTTATAGAATATCCAAGGAAAATACATTTATCTGATTTTTCTTCAAACTTACCAACTCAATCATTTGCATATTTCAATATAAAACATTTGCATCAAAACACATGAAAATACGAAACAATTGGCTTCTTTCCTTTGAATAACTCATAGGGAGTTTTTTCCAGAATAGGCCTTAAGAAGACTCTATTAATAATATAGCACGCCGTAGAAACTGCTTCAACCCAAAAACGAGAAGAGATGTTACTTTCAATTAAAAGAGTTCTAGCCATTTCCTGCAAAGTGATCTATTCTTTCTTTCCATGACTCAATTTTGCTCTAGAGTATATGGTTAAGAGAACACATGCTGAAAGCCAGATTCATCACAGAATTTTGCGAAGTCTTAATTTTCAAATTCACCTCCATGGTCTATCCGTATACTTGAAATAACATACCCTTTCTCATTTTGAACCTTTTTAGCAAACTTTATAAAATAAGAAAAGGTTTCAGACTTACTTGCTAGGAAATATACCCAAGTGAATCGTGAATAATCATCCACAATTACTAGGCAGTATTTCTTACCTCCAATACTCTGAGTTTTGGTTGGTCCAAAGAGATCCATATGCAAGAGCTATAATACACGATTAGTGGATACTTGATTTATTGGTTTGAATGAGTTTCTTACCTGTTTTCCCAATACGCATGGTGTGCATAGATCGGACTTTTGATATGTCAATTTGGGTAGTCCATCAACAAGCTTCTTTGCTGAGATTTTGGCTATTTGCTTCATATTGATGTGTCTAAGTTTTTTGTGCCATAAGTTTGCTTCCTCTTGAATTGAGATTAGACATTGAGTTTCATTTGATTTGATATCAAAGAGGTAGATATTCCCATGTCTTCGCCCTGTGAAAGACTAAGAGGAGTCTTTACTGGTTCCTGAACATGTTCCTTCTTGAAAGTTGATTTTGAAACCAGTGTCACACAGCTGACTGATACTTAGCAAGTTGTAGTTGAGTCCTTCCACTAAGGAAACATTACTAATCGTGAGGCTTCCAATTTTTACAGTTACGTATCCCACAATTCTTCCTTTGCTATTTCCTCCAAAAGAAACTTTTCCACCATTAACTTGTACAAGATTTATGAAGCGATTTGAGTCTCCTATCATATGTCTTGAGCATCCACTATCCAAGTACCATTTAACCTTTTTCTTGATAGTGACCTGCATTTAGAAAAGAGACTCAAGCTTTTTTTGGTACCCATATTTTCTTGGGTCCATTGGTGTTAGTGTAATATATGATCTTTGCCCATACCTTCTTAACAGGTTTCCAAACTATAGGACATTCTTTCTCAAAATGATCTGAGCTATTGCATTTAGAACATTTAAGAGCACTACAGCCTATAGGTTTTACAAAAACTTTTTGAAAATGCTTTTTACAAAAATCTCTTGTAGGTCTTTGCTTAATTCTTTCCATTACTTTAGGAAAATCAATTAAAGGAATGGTTTCAGCAGTTATTCCTAATTCTAATTTGTTTAAGTAAGGTCTTTGTGCTTAAAGAATTTTTTTCAAGTTTCTCATATCCTATAAAAATCTTTTAGAAATACTTGAAATATCATTTTTCAATAATGCATTTTCTTTTGAAAGATTGTCTGTATTTTCTTTCAAAGAAGTAACACTTTTGTCTAAATTTTTGACCTTCTCTTTCCAAACATTTTCCTATTGTTTCAGTGCATAATTTTCCCTTTTAAGTTCGGAAATCCTTTTGAGAGAGGTTTTGAGACTAAGACACAATTCATCAATGTATCTAGAGACTTTAGTAGGGATTTTTAAATTACTTACCTCAATTTCACTGTTTGAGTCTGGATGTGTCTCGGAGTCTGAATTTGAGTCTAATTGTGCTATGAGACAAATATTGGCATAATCATCATCACTTTCCTCACATTCGGTATCACTCCAAGTTTCTACTTTAAATGCCTTTTGATATTTCGCAGCTTTTCTTTTCTTTCTCTTCAGGATGGGACAGTTGGGTCTGATGTGTCCCTTTTTCTTGCATTCAAAGCATACTACATCTTTATTGGATTCAACATCGTCAACTGATTTATTTTGTAATTTTTGAAAACATTGTTTCTTTGGATTGAATCTTCTCCCATTTCTGTTCAGTTTCCTGAACCTTCTTATTATGAGAGCAAGCTTTTTATCATCCATATCGTCTTCAGAATCTGTGACATTAGAATCATCATTAGATTTTATTACAATAGATTTCTTACCTTTAGGATCTTAATCTTTATTGATTTGCTCCACTTCATAAGACTGAAGAGTCCGACCAATTCATCAACAGAGAGTGGCATGATTCTTTGTGTCTCCCTTATTGAGGTCTTTATGTGATTCCAATCCTTGGACAGTCCACACAGTAGCTTGTTTACCTTCATGGGTCCAGAAATTGGCTGACTTTGATATTCAAGACCATTCACGATTTCTGTAAAACAACTAAACATGCCAGTGATAGATTCTCCTGGTTTCATTTTGAATGCTTCATATTGACTGAGCAGAATGTTGATTATGGTTTCTTTTACTCTATAAGTTCCTTCATAGGTGATGCGTAATCTATCCCAGACTTCTTTAGCTGTTTCACAAGAAGATATTATGTTATATTCAGTAGGAGATAATGCACATTATAAAGAATAAATTGCTTTTGCATCCAGAGCTTGGCTCTTGGTTATCTCTTCTTGAGTTTTTTCACTGGATGCCTTCATATTTTTTTTCCATATGTTGTATTCATTTCCATCAAAATAAGACGGTATGGTATTGCTTTGCCCTTCAACCAGACCTGGAGCTAACATACTAGCCATGGATCTTTAACTCTGAAGTAAAACACTTCAACTTAAGTGAGGACACGGGCTTTGATACCAATTGTGAAAGTTAGTAAGAGCACCTAGAGGGGGCGAATAGGTGTAAAAACAAAATTTCCAGAGAGAAGTGTGCAATTATAATCAACAATAGATTGTGAAAAGGAAATTAGACTCGTGTAAACAAATTAAGTTATGATCAAAGTAAAAGAGCGTAGGGAAGAGAATTAAAGCACAGGGTTTATAGTGGTTCGGCTTAATCCAAGCCTACGTCCACTCTTCCGCACTGACAGCCCACCGGCTTGATTTCACTATGAATCAAAAGAGTTGTTACAGTAAAGCTCTTTCTTGATTCCACAGTGTAGAGACTCTACTACACTTCCTCAAGGTCTCACAAAGATATTAAGTCTCTTTTGAGTACAAGATTTTGCTTAACAAGTGCATTGACTAAGAATAAGGAGCTTCAGACTTTGGAATTCTTCTACCGCGCACACACTCGAACAACTAGAACGTCTTCCTTATATACTTCTTCATGCCATCACACCCGTTGGTACTTACCAAAGGAGTTCTTCCAATCTACCCGTTAGACAGAATCAATTAGGGAGATTTTGAGTTGTTTAAGGTATATGAAGATAGCCCACCAATTCTGCTCGCCCATACAATCAGGATCTAGGTTTCCATAAGTAGAATCTTCCAAGTATACTATGCCAATCAATGGATCCAAAATCCCCAAATCAATATCAATTTGAATAATGGATTCCGACATGCTATATCCAGCCAAGAGATCTTCTTCAGTCAATAGAATCAAATCCTTAACAAAATACTTAGTTCTGGATAAGCCTTTTTCGACGGTCTAGAAATTGTCAATGAGGATAGACTTTGAGTCTTGAGTCTGGCAGTCCGGAGGTCTACAGACTTTGATGGAAGAGTCTGCAAATCTTCAGACTAGACTGATGGAAACGTTTTGTCAACTTCAAAACTCTCAAGGAAGTTTTCTCCAACACTATATAAAATTGTGAGATTTTAAAATGAAAGGATTTCAAGCTTTGTGGTCCGGTTTGACTGTGTGTCCATGCACACCTATTTTACTGGGTGTTTTTATTATAAAGAAAATAGACCAGGCACATTATTTAAATTGAGGCATTTGAGTGCAAAGCACGATGTCCTTGGCCGAGATTGGATGTGTGTGTGATCGCTATGAGAATCCGTCACTCGAGAAAGGTCGGATGGGCATTGCTCCTATATGGAATGCCCCACGTCAATGGATGCCGGATCGCGGTAGAGGCCAGACCCTTCAAAATTAAACTTGCCAAATAATTAAAAGTGCCATTAAAAAAAAAAAATAACATCTTAAATGAATGCAAATATATATATATATATATATATATATATATATATATATATATATATTGGGAATAAAGCTCCTACCCTAAATATGCAAGATAACTCTAAAGAGATAAACCTCATCTAACTCAATTTTTTTTTTCTTTTTTAAGATAACAAAGTCGACTCAAACAACACGACATCACATCCAACAAGATAAGATTGTTATCCAAAAGTTGACGAACCATATCTCGCACATGAGATCGGGTCAGCCAATTTCAAATTATATTGCAAATTGAATCTTAGGCAGGAGATCAGATTGTCGATTTTGCAAGAGATTGTGAGTCGGATTTCGGGCGCGAAAATCGGACTGTCAATATCTAACTTGAGGCTATTTCATGTTCGCATCTCAAACATATATTAAGCAACAATTCCACTAAAACATAATATTTAAAAAATAAAAAATAAAATAAAATAAAATAAAAACTACCTAATCTGATTTTTTTCTTTTTCTTTTGTTTTTCCTTTTTTTTCCCTTTTCTTTTTTCACAGCTCGGTAACTTGTGTGACTTTCCCGCCGTCGGTCACCAGAGGTAGTGGGTCTTCGGCGTGGGTCGTCAGTCCGGCAAGGGAGCTCCGACAAGGAGGAACCAGTAGCGATGGCAGCAGCACAGGGGTAGAGCTAGGAAGGTTCGAGTCCTGTTCTGGCGATTTGCATGCGGGCAGCGTCCAGAGTCGAACAGGGCGTCACGGGTCCACCTAGCTTGTGAGATGGGTCACTGATAGGAGGCGGAGTGGCTCTTGGGTCGGAGGGCGGATGAGTGGACAATAACTCAGCTTAGGTCCAACTGTTGGGCAACAAGCGGTAGGATGTCGAGTGAGCAGGGTAGAGGCAGTGACTGGTGGTGCGGCTAAGTCATGCAGTGAGGTGGAGCTTCGGTACAGCTCGAAGGGCGGCGGCTCGGCTCTGTTCACTCAACATCCTACCGCCTGTCACCCAACAGTTGGACCTAAGCTAAGTTATTGTTCGCTCATCCGCCCTTCAACCTAAGAGCCACTTTGCCTCCGATCAGTGACCCAAATTGCAAGCCAGGTGGACCCGTGATGCCTCGTTCGACTCCGGACACTGCCCACACGCAAATCGCTAGAACAGGACCCGAGCCTTCCTAGCTCTACCCCTATGCTACTGCCATCACTGCTGGTTCCTCCTCGTCGGAGCTCCCTTGTCAAACTGACGACCCGCGCCGGAGACCCACTACCTCTGGTGATAGACGGCGGCAAAGTCACACAAAGTTGCCGAGCTGTGAAAAAGAAAAGGGAAAAACAAAGGAAAAACAAAAGAAAAGGAAAAAAATCAGATTAGGTGGTTTTTCTTTTCTTTTCTTTTCTTTTTTTATTTTTTTTAATATTCTGTTTTAGTGGAATTGTTCCTTAATATATGTTTGAGATGCCAACATAAAATAGCCTCAAGTTAGAGATTGACAGTCCGATTTTCGCGCTCGAAATCTAACTTACAATCTCTTGCAAAATCGACAATCTGATCTCATGCCCGAGATTCGATTTGTGATATAATTTGAAATTGGCTGACCCGATCTCATGTGCGAGATATGGTTTGTCAATTTTTGAATAACAATCTTATCTTGTTGGATGTGATGTCGTGTTGTTTGAGTCGACTTTGTTATCATAAAAAAAAAAAAATTGAGTTAGATTAGGTTTATCTCCTTAGAATTATCTTGCATATTTAGGATAGGAGCTTTATCTCGATATTTTTCTTTTTTTGCATTGATTTAGGATTTTTTTTTAATTGCACGTTTAATTATTTGGCAAGTTTAATTTTGAATTTAAAAAAAACACAAAAAAATCATCATGCATATATAATGTAGAATTAGAGCAATCTTAGGATGTGTTTCACTTTAAGTTTAGATTGATTTTCTAGATAGACTGCATCTTAAGTTAGAAATTGCTAGGTTAAGATAATGTCTTAGTTTAAAGTGGGATTTAGTCTAACTTAATCCTTAGTTTAAATTGGATAGAATTTTAATCTAGGTAGGTAATTTTTGCATTTTTCTTAATTTCGTATTTCATGAAAAATACATTAAAAAATTGTCTTAGAATAAATTCATTTCATTCTCTAGGATAGATTGCATTTTTTTAGGAGAATAGAAAATCATGTGCACATCATATAGAATTAGGTTCACGAAATGCACGTCATCTAGTGATTGTTGCTAGGTTCATTTAATTAAAAATTGCTCGTCATTAGAATTAGGTCATTTGGCTAATTTAGATTGCACATTTAATTATTGCATTTCTTTAAAATTACCTTATTCATGTCATATAGTTTAGGTCATATTGCCATGCCATATCATTTCATGTTAAATTAGTAGCATGCATTGCATGATTCTCATTAAAATAAAGTGAAAACCAAAATTGAGTGATTGTATGTTAATTAGAAATCATATCTAGGATTGTCCATATAAGAATGCTTATTTTTGTTCATTTCTTACTTTAGGTGATAATGGATCCCTCACGTTCCCCTATCATTACGCGATTAAGATCTAGAATGGCTAATCAAATTGAAATACGTGATCGTATGTCTACTTTGGAAGACCAACTCAAACAGTTGCTCACCTCTATGCAACTTATGACAACTCAAATCCAATCCCTCCGAGTGAATCCGACTCCTGCGCCTGCTCTCCCTGAGATAGTTGTCCTGAATCAAGCAAACAAGGCTCAAATGGGTGATGATGACATGCCTGATCTTGAAGATGACCTACTATTGGTCACTGCTGAAAAAACAAAGCCTGATAATGTCCCTAAGACGGAGCGAGATGAGTGCTTTGCGAAATTTGAGGAGAAAGTGAAGCAACTACAGGAGTCGCAAATTTCACTCTCGATAGACTTGTCCGTGTATGAAAAAGTCAAGATGCCGAAGAAGTTTAAGATGCCAGAGTTTGAGAAATATGATGGTACCTCCTGCCCAAAAGCCCATTTGTAGATGTACCACGTGCGCATGGCCCAATATGTCAAGAGCAAGCCTCTGATGATCCAATCATTTCATGCAAGCTTGATTGGAACTGCGCTGAATTGGTACACAATGAAGAATATAAACCTTCTCGACACTTGGAATGAAGTGGCTAATGCGTTCCTCAAGCAATATAAGTTCAACATGGACATTGCACCTTCCCGAGAGGATCTTGAGCGGATGGAGAAGAAGAAAAGTGAGTCATTCAAGGAATATACTGTGAGGTGGCGAAATTTGGCGGCTCAAATCACTCCTGAACCTACTAACAAGGAGTTGATGAAGTTGTTCGTCAAGACTCTCCCGTTTGAGTTCTGCAACCGAATGGCTAGCACGTATGTGGAGAACTTCAATCAACTTATCCCGGTGGGTGAACAGATCGAGATTGGGCTAAGAAACAGATGGTTCAATGAGCTGACCCATCAAGGCAAAAGGTTCACCATGAAGAAAGACAAAGAACCTAGCACGGAAGTCAATGTTGCATATTGTCTTGACCAATTTTTCAGGTGAACCACCTAGGGTTTGGCTAATGGATTGCTAGGCCTAAACTTAGCTCGGGCTCTCCCAAGCCCATACCAATTCGCAACTTGGGTTTAAGTTCTTAACATGCAATTGATTTTCAATTAGGAGCTGCCACTAATCTATTTTTGGTGGGTCGATTAGAAACCCAAGTAAAGTAATGGGAGATTTACTTTACTCCAACAAACCAAAGATTGTGAGTTCGGGGACTTGGTTACGCTAGATTTCTCTAACGCCCTTTCGGTACCTTTCTCTTGTATTTTGAAAAATGTTTGGCAAGCAACTTGAATTGATTTTAATTCCTATACATGTGAGGTGACCATGCGGATGCGCAAACCACCAATTTAACACTCAAGAAAGCAAATGAATAAATTACAAAACTTACCTCATAGCAACGAAAGCATCTGCAATGTTAAGTCAGAATTCACATCAACAATCCTAGATATGATTTCTAATTAACACACAATTACACAATTTTTGTTTTCGCTTTTCTTAATGAGAATCTAATCTACATGCAATGTAATGTTACTAATCTAACATGTAATGATATGGCATGGCAATATGACTTAAACTATATGACATAAAATGCAGTATATCCTAAAGAATGAAATTGATTAATTCTAAGGTAATTTTTTTGTATTTTCCATGAAATTCGAAATTACAAAAATGCAAAGATTATCTAGCTAGATTGAGATTCTATTCAATTTGTATTAGGAATTAGGTTAAGCCATCCCAATTTAAACTAGAATCTTACCTTAACCAAGTAATCTCTAACCTAAAATGCAATCTATCTAAAATGATCTATCTAAATAAAATTTAAACATGCAATCAACCTAATATGCAATGACGTGCCAAGAATGCCCTAATTCTACATGATACATGCATGATGATTTTTTTTTTTTTTTTTTATATTTTCTTTGTAAAATTCAAAATTTAAATTGCCAAATAATTAAACGTGCCATTTAAATTAAAGAAAACTAACTCCTAAATGAACACATTGTTTTGGATTTTTTTATTGGAAAATTCGAAATAAGATTGCAATTCTAAATATGCAAGATAACCCTAAGACTAGAAATATTCTAAAACGAACCTAATCCTAATTCAATTTTTTTTTTTTTTGGATTTTTCTTTCACGAAAATAAAATTGACTCAAACACCATGATAGCAAATCAAGCAAGATAAGATTGATATCCAAAAATTGGCGAACCATATCTTGCGCATGAGATCGGGTTGACCAATTTTAAAATTAAATCACGAATCGAATCTCGGGCATGAGATCGGATTGTTGATTTTCGCAAGGGATTGCGAGTCGGATTTCGGGCGTGAAAATCGGACTGTCAATCCCTTATTTGAGGGGCTAATTCATGTTGGAATATCAATCATATACTTAACGAACAATTTCACCAAGAAACAAGCTATAAAAGAAAATAAAAACGAACAAAAATAAATAAATAAATAAAAAGACTACCCAATTTTTTTCTTTTTGTTTTCTCGTTTTTTTTTTTTTTCTGTTTTTTCTTCTTTTCCAGGCACGGCTCGCTAGCGGTAAATTGCCAAGGACAACAGGTAAATCGGTCCGGCAAGGGGAACTCCAGCAAGGGCGGCGGCAGCGGCAACACCGGGGCGGAGCTAGGAAGGCTCAGGTCCTATTCTGTTGATCTGCATGTGGGCCGCGTCCGGAGTCGAACAGGGTGTCGCGAGTCCACCTGGCTTCGATCTAGGTCACTAATCGGAGGCGGAGTAGCTGCTGGGTGAAGCAAGGGTTGCGGAGCAAACGCAGGCCAGAGGTCGCAGCCGAGGTGGGTCGTGGCTTAGAGCAGCGTCGGGTCGTCGACTCGGGTAGCAGGGTGGTAGTGGTGCACGGTAGGGTGGAGCAGCTTAGACTATCGGCACAGGGCGTCCGGATTTGGTAAGGGATGCTCCAACGGAGGCTCGGTGAGTTGCAGTGAGGAGGTTCGACATCCGGCGGGGCAGCAGGGAGAGACGAATGCGCGGCAGAGCTTCGCGGGTCGTCAGGTGGAGCGGCAAGCGGTGCTCAGGCGCGGTGTGTGCGGGTGATCGATCAGACACAGGCAAGGAGGCGCGCCGGTGAAAGGACTACACACCAGGGAAGCGTCGCTGAAGAAGATGAACAGGGAAAAATTTTCCCTTTTCCTCTCTCCTCTGCAGCCACACACTTTTTCCACTCTCTCACGTCTGTCTTCCCTTTTTACTTTTTCCTCTTTGGTGCCTCCTCTTTCACCAAAAAGAAGCCCCAAAAACCCTATTTCCTTTTGGTGAATTTTTAAAACCGAGAGAAGACCCCTAAACTCTATGCACATACATCCTTTAATAGGGGAAATAATTAGGATTTCAATTTCTTCATTGAATCAATATCCACAAAATTACTCCACCAATTTCATCCCCTATTGATAAGGATTCAAGATCATGATAGAATTTTTCTCTAAATCCAAATCTTGCCAAGATAAATCACAATATTTTGTCACATTTGCCCTATAAAAAAAAATTCATAATATCTTGGAAAAAGTTCAAATTTCAAATTTCTCACAAGATAATTTTCGATCAAAAATCATGGGCTTGGGCCAACTTGCTCGCTTCATGGGCTTGGTTTAACTAATTTGAACTCATCTGCCACCGATCCAATAAAATGCAAACAAAAAATGCAAATTAAAAATAAATGCACCTAAATCTATATGCTATGCAATTAAATTTTTTCAGGGATAAAATTAACCCTTAATTTTCTATGCAATTAAATAAATAACCAGATCATCAAAATTTAGGTGTCAACACATATGCACAGTCTAGCAATCCTCCGATTACTCATGTCCCTAAGAATCAATAAGGCAGAGGCCGATCGATCGCTCCTCGACAGTTTGTTAAGAGGTAGTTCACTCCTCTTCATGGCCCTTAGTCCCAGGTTTTAAAAGTTCTTCAAAAGAAGGGATTGCTGTCTTACGAACCAAAACGACCCAATGCTGAAAAATTCTCTAACTACGACCCCTCTAAGAAATGCGAGTAACAAATGGGGGAAGAAGAACATTCGACTATTGAATGCATGACTTTGAAGCATAAGGTCCAAAACTTACTAGACACCAAGGTGTTTACCTTCAATACCACTCAACCGAATGTCAAGAAGAATCCTCTACCCGAGCATGAGGATAGGGTGAATGCTATCTTTGAACATGTTGCCGGTCGAATCAAGAACTCGAAGGCGCATGTGGTGGATGTTTAGAATGCGTTGGTGAGAGCTGCATACTATCCCCGTCATGAGGACATTCTGTTGTCACTTATGAGAGAAAGGGTTGCCAAAATGGTAGATAACGGTGTCATCATGTATGCTGACTGTAATTGCATAGTTTCTATCATTTCCCACATCATTATTGACTGGGAGGAGGAGCAGGTTGCTCTCGATGATGGTAAGGAAGAAGTAGATCTGTCACTTGCGGATATGCCCCCATTAGAAGATGCATCTGATGAGGAGATTGTGATCGAGATGCCTCAACCATATGAGTATGTTGACAACAAAGCGGTGCCTTAGTCCTATGACCTAGATGTTGACCTCGTTACAAGGTCTGGTCAAACTTATGCTCAAACCAATGCTCAACCCACAAAGCCTATTACTGACGAAGAAGCTAAGGAATTTTTGGCTGTGATTAAAGCAAGTGAGTATAATATGGTTGATTAGTTGCAAAAGATGCCCACTTAGGTCTCTTTGCTTGAACTCCTGTTAACATCCCCTGTGCATCAGAAGTCGCTGATGAAGGTATTAAGTGAAATTCGTGTACCTAAAACGGTTGAGGCAGATAAGCTAAAGGATTTTATGGGATCGGTCCTTCTCAAGGGCATGATTGCTTTTTCTAATGAGGAGTTCCCTCTTGAGGGTAACCAAAGATGCCATGATTCTCATGCGTTCTTACACATTAGTACGCCAAGTAACACATATTGATCAATCCACGGGTCCTGATTAAAATTGATGTGAAACTTCCCATTCCATGCGACACAATTTTACCCCATAATAAGGCCCAACTATCTTAACACGCATGCATTCCAATTCATTTCGACCCCTTGGCCACGGCCGATTCAACAGTCAGCGGTCTTCTGGTGTAGCCGGGCTTCGTCTCGCACCATCGAGCAAGGCAACATCTACATCTAGACGGCATTCCATATAGGAGCAGCAGCCTAGCCTCCATTACGACCGGCATCTGTTGACTAGGGGCATTCCCGAAAGAGTATCGTTCGGCCCTAAAGGTTCGTGATGGCATCTCATATCATCCACGTAATCATTCAATTTTAGCCCAGGACACCATGATTGCACTCAAATACCTCAATTAAAATGGTGATCCCGACCTACTTTCTTTATATTAGAAATGCATGGTAAAATAATCGTGTGTGGAGACACAATCAGATCGAACCAGAAAGTTCGTGTCATCTCTTTTAAAATCCTACCGTTTGATATAGTATTTAAAAACACTTTCGGAGCTCAACCCAACACCAAAGCTAGGTTCGTTCCTAGATAGTCAGTTTTCCGAAATCAGTTTGGTCCGAGGTCTTAAATAGGTCCGTTTGACCTAAAATTTTAGTATGTTAAACTAGAAGATATAATAAACAACTTTTTGTGAAGAAATTGTTTGGAAATTCGAAACTTAATGGTCAGTAAACACCCCTAGAATCCTAACAGGTCTAGATCTTTAGTATAGTTTAACTTTCCGTTTAAAGATAACAGAGCTAAAATCGTCTTCTTTTTAATTCCCAAAAATGCTGAGAAAAATATATGTTATGATTAAAGGTGTCTAAAACATTCTTAAAAAAGAAATCACTTCAAAATCACAAGACATCTTAGTTTACAAAATTAGCAAACCGCAAGTGTCCAGGAGTCCGAATTGTAGGAAATCCACTGATTTGGACTAATCCACCTCAAATGTGCTAATCTCACTAATTAGATTAACATTAATCCATTATTAAGCTAATCTAAACAACCCTTAAGCACAAGTCAACCTCCGAAGCAAGTTTAGGCACTAATCAAAGGATCATGAGCTAAACTCACTTGACGAAAATTTCATCGACATGAGCGCGGCAGCGGTGGCGAGGGCTACTCACGGTTACATCCAAGATCTCATGGAGGCGCTTGGCAAAATTGGGTCTTGGCGGTGGTTTCTGATTTGGCACCAACAGTGGGCGGATGGCTCGCGGACGGGTGGTGTGGCTCTTCAACGGTAGATGGCGGCTTGTGGACAATGATGGCCCATGTCCATGTCGTAAGGTGGTGGCTGGCTTGGGGCAAAAACAGCAGCACACAATGCTATTTTGGAAGCAAAGTAGAAAAGAAATTAAAGAGAAAAAGAGAAGAAGAAGAAGACGGACATGGGAGTGGGGTTGTCGAGAGGAGGAAGGGGGGAAAGTGGGAGAGAGAAACAATAAAAAAAAGGGAAGGGAACTTGGCGTACGTGAGGGGGTGGAAAAGTGGGAGAGAGAGGGAGAAAAAGAAGACAGAGAGAAGAAAAGAGAGGCGGAGGAAATTGCGTGCGAAGGAGGGGAGAAGAAAACTTGAGGGAGAGAGAGAGAAGAGAGAGAAGAGAAAAGGGAGGAAGAAGACTTTCGGCCAAAGGAGGAGGGAGCGTAAAGGAGAGGAGAAAGAGGAGAGAGAAAAATAATAATATTGTTATCATTTTTCTTTTTCTTCCAGTCTCCAATTTTTCATCCGATAATTTCTTTTTTCGATATTTCAGGATGTCACAATCTATCTTCAGCTTAGGATGAGCAGTTCTTGATGTGATCGAACTTCATAGATAGTATTCAGTTGTTTGATCGAGAGATGGTCTTGATGACATAGAATCGACTAGGTTGATTGATCGATGACTCGATCTGAATTGATGCTTTGATGTGTAGAAGTGGTTGGTTGTTTGTGAAAATTGTAATGACTTGTGCTTATGCTTAGACAGCCCTTAGGGTGTATTTTCTTCCTAGTTGGGGTTTAGGGGTTGAACTTGCTGAGATGTCATTTCATCCTGTTGTGGGATAACATTTCCAAGTTCTTAGATGGCATATCCCCCTGAGCGTCACGGTCGTCCCATGAGGGTTACTGAGCGGGTTTCTAGTTTCTTGACTCTAGAAGTTTTTAGGTCTATTAGCTGGTTGTAACCACTGTCTAGATCAAAGCGGTCCCCCATTAGGAGATACCTATTCGATTCAGAGCATGGTTCCGCTAAGCTCCTAACGGTGTTAGACTAGGTCCCCTTAGGACTTTTGATATCCTCGCAGTGGTGATTGATGCTGGTCTGGACAAGGATCCAACTGACCCCTTCTGATGGCGTAGTGGAGAACCCACAGTCCCGCCCGACTCTTGTGAACAATGAAGAATCAACGAACGAGTCGGACTAGCTGGTCATAGGACAGCTTGTTTTGGAGAGTCGACCTTTTTGTAGACCTTGTAAATATCGGCTAGTAATGTATATGAATTAGTCTGATATGTATAAAGGTGTGATTTGGTTTTGAAAAATTGTGGCACTACTTTTCTTACCCATCTTGTTGTCGTCTCGGGATTTATTTATTCGCTTCCGCATGTGTATTAAAATGAATGGGTCGGCGATGCGTCCTGAGACGTCGCTATTTAATCGACCACTGGGGGATGGGCACGTGCTCGGAGGATCGGGGCGTGACATCCCCATTTAGTGGTATTAGAGCAGGTCTGTGTTTGGAGTGATAAGGTGCAACGAGTTATGGGATAGTTAGTAGGAATGAACTTTATTTCATGATGGGCGTGACATCCCCATTGGTAGAATTATTTGTTTGGTGTGGATCACTCGAATTCTAATCTAGTATTGGAATCGGAAAACAGGTGTCTATAAGAGCCTGTAGTATGAGTGATCAGGAGCTGGGGACTCCTAGTAAGAGGACAGTAGCCTTTGTGACTCCGGGTAAAGCGCTAACATGGGTCGGTACCTGAGGTAGAGTGTGGGCTCGGGCCAGCGTGAGTGTAAGAGTACCGCCGTAGGTCAGTACTAGTGTAGCAGCACCGAGCGATCCTAAGTTCGATAGGATCATTCAAGTGCTAGTGTTCCTTGGGAACTTGTTGGGTCAGTAAGTTCAGGACCGAGCCACCATTGTTGCCACTGTCACTACCGCTACCAGTGTCGTAACCGCTGTTGTTGCCACACCTGTTGAGGTCTAGCATGGGGATGTGATCTGGGAGCGAACCCTTCTGTCTGAGTCGAGGTGCAGATCAAGTAGAGGTGGAAACCAGTTTAGGAAGGAACCTATGACCAGAGAAAAGTATTCTATTCCACCCAACAAGAAGGGTGGGATAGATAACTCGGCACCGAATCATAGTAGAGTAGGTCGTTCCTGTGGGAGACAATATAGTTACGCCCTGTACCATTTTAAGACGAGTGCTTGTTTTAAGGTGGCCAACAAGGTCACCTAGCCAGAAATTGTACTAGAAGGCCGATGGGACAGAACAAAGGGAATACGCCGCAAAACACACTGTGTGGCATTTGGAATAGGCCTGCGGTGCAAGAAAGAGTGCATGCTGTCACCCGACAGGAGATAGAGGACTCGCTAGATGTGTGCTGAGTTTGTAGAAGGAAGCGTTGATCAACCCAATGTCTCGGTATTTCTAGAGCTTTCTATAGATGTGGCCAGCATGGCCATCGAGTGAAGGACAATCAGTGAGAGTCCAGCGGAGCATAGACACTGCTACCGTAGATAGGACGCCACTAGGATGGCGAAAGGGACAAGAATGGAACCGATCATGCATCGATCGGAGGAAGAAAGTTTTTGGGGAGATTTTATGAAAGTAGTGAAACAGAGTTTTGGTTAAGTTCGGGGAACTTCAGTTTTTTGAAATAAAGCTAAAGAAAGGAGAATTACTTGCTATAGTTGTGCTCGACTAGTTGCTGATATGTAACTTTGATGTCACATATGAATAGAGTGGGCCCATGGAGCATCTTGTGGTAATGAATTATTGTCGTGGATTAATCCAGCTTAATCCATTAGCATGTGGAAGTGTCAAGTTTATTGGGAGTCAAGATGGACCGTCGATTTCATTAATCTCGTCGTTTGAAGGCAACCTGTTTGTTAGACGAAGGTTGCCAAGGTTACTTGGCAGTTGTCATAGATAAGATAGATTAAAGAACTGAAGATTGAGGACATCTCAGTAGTCCAGGAATTTCTAGATGTATTTCCATAGGAATCGTCAGGCCTATTGTCAAAGAAAGAGATAGAATTCGCGATCGAGTTAGCACCTGAGACAGAGCCACTCTCTAAGGCTTCTTACCAAATGTTGTTGTCTGAGTTGAAAGAACTGATGGTGCAGATGCAAGAATCGTTGAATAAAAGATTCATACATACCGGTGCATCACTTTGGGGAGCACCAGTTTTGTTTGCGGAGAAAAAAGATGGTTCATTACAATTATGCATCGACTATCGTCAACTCAATCAAGTGACGATCAAGAACAAGTGTTCATAGCTGAAGATCGTCGAATTATGTGACAAGTTACAAAGAGTGTCGATACTTTCAAAGATCGACTTTAGGATAGGGTATCATCAGTTGAGGATCATAAGGGAGGACATACCAAAGTCGGCATTTTGTACTTGAGACAACCATTATGAAATTACTGTAATGCCGTTCGGACAGACAAATGCTCTAGCTACTTTCATGGATTTGATGAACTGAGTATTTGAGCAATACCTAGATCAGTTCGCGATCATGTTCATCAATGATATCTTAGTATATTCGAGGAAGTGCTGAGGAGCACGAGGGTCGTCTGAGAATAGTACTTCATACCTCAAGAATGCATGGATAGGGTGCTAAGCTAAGCAAGTGCGAGTTTTGGCTGACTCGTGTTACGTTCTGAGGTCATGTAATTTTAGACAAAGGAATCTCTGTGGACCCGACCAAGATCAAAGTAGTTATCAATGGACCAAGACTGACAACAGTATCAGAGATTAGAAGCCATTTGAGTCAGACAAGTTACTACAGAAAGTTCGTGGGAGGATTTTTTGTATTAGTGTCGCCGTTGACTTGACTCCTAAAGAAAGAAGAAAAATTTGTGTGAATAGACAAGTGCGAGTGTAGTTTCCAAGAGCTTAAGTAGAAGCTGACTACCACACTTGTGCTAACCATTCCTCCTGGTCCTAGAGGATACGAGATCTATAGTGATGCGTCATTACAAGGACTGGGTTGTGTGTTGATACAACAAGGCAAGGTTGTTGCATATGCCTCCCGTCAATTAAAACCTCGCGAGGTGATTTACCCGACGCATGACTTAGAACTCGTAGCAATCATTTTTGCTTTAATGATTTTGAGTCATTGTTTGTGTATAGAAAGATCCCAATTCTTCACTGACCACCAAAGTCTCATATATTTATTTTCTCTGAAGGAGTTGAATATGAGACAACACTGCTAGATGGAACCTTTGAAAGATTATGATTGTGATATTTTGTATTATCCGGGAAAGGTGAATTAAGCCGCAGATGCGCTGAGTCAAGAGTCTTCAGTGGTGCTAATAGTGGTCAAAGAATGGACTTTAATTGTGAAAGCTCGAGATTTGATTTTCAAATTTGAGGTAAGCTACATTTCGAATCTTATAGTCACCCTTAGAATTGAGCCAGATGCTCAAATTAGAACCAAGACGCTTCAGTGGAGAGACCCAGAGATTCAGAAGATCCTGCAAGAAACACCGATAAGAGAAAAGTTGACTTCCAGATTTCTGAAGGTGGAACATTGAAGTTCCGAGGATGATTGGGTGTACCTGAGGATGTAGTCCTCAAGGAAGAGGCCTTATCAAAAACACATCGTAGCAGTTACAACATTCATCCTAATGGTACGAAGATGTATCAGAATCCATGTAAACACTAATGGTGGTCTAGTATTGAGGTGGACATCGTCAAGCATGTCTCCAAGTGATTGACGTGCTAGCGAGTGAAAGATAGCATTGTAAACTGGGAAGGTGTTTGCAATCGATCGAGATTCCCAAGTGAAAAAAGGGTGCACATCACAATATGTGGCACCCCTCGAACGGCCACCAATCCGTTTAGGTCGTCACAGCTCGCTTATCTCTCTTTTACAAGACCTGAGGGTCTATAAATCCTGGGGGTTCATAAACTTTTAGATCGGTCCCTGTGCAGCATATAAATTTATAGCGGAAGCGATATCTCATCTCCCTATCCCAAAAATTTTGAAATGATGCACACCCACTAGACAATTTTATAAGATAAAGCCGGGCACTTTTATTTACATAAGCTTGATAGACATCATAAGTCAGTACACCAAAATTTGTCGTGGTTTTCTATACTCGGCTACATGCACAAAAGATAACCCGGCCTTCCCTTGGGCTTTCTTTCCATTCAGCCCTATACAAAAGTCTATTAAACAGTACCGGTAGTCCAAAAAGTTTCATCTGCTACCCATCACACACGATCACACCCAGCCTAGTCCATCGGCTGGCGGCGACGGCAACATCCCTAGCATGATCCCATCATGACGAACGTGCACCGACAGAAACTCCTGAACCACGGGGCCATTAGGTAAACCGACGTCATACATGACTACAACCCGTACACGGATGAAAACCAATCCTCAAATCCCTACATGAGTGTGCTCTGAACACGTGCACTCAACGTCAACTAGCATGCCGTAAAAAGTATTGTGAGTGATAGGCAGTAGAGGCATCTTGTAATCTGAAATGTTAGTCCCCAAACGGGGTGAGTACAACCACTCAGCAATAAAAGATTCATCAAACTATATCAAGCATTACCATCAATATCTAGATTCATGCAAGATAGACAAAAACAAGTAGTTAAAGAATAAGCATTTATCAAAATCATGAAATCCTCCAATGCAATGGCAAATGCAGTCTCAATGGATCAAATACAACATGTCCAGGTTGAACAAGTCTCGATCATAGGTCCAAACTGTAATGACATGTCCCATACACTTATAACCAGACCACACACACATATTGTAGAATCATCCATTTTATCATTCAAAAGGTTTTATCCCCCAGAGGACCAAGTTTGCATCCCTCCGGCATTCGCATCCCTCTGGCATCGCAAAAGCCTCCGGCATTCAGCCACTTAGGGCCACCGGGCATCTGGAGCATGTCACACCTCCAGGCATCTCGTACCCCACCTAGCATCACAAGGAAAACCCTCCGAGGCTCACCATGAGAATGGTTACCTAGGCCCTCCGGATTTACGTACCGACTAGCATACAACCGAGCATCCCAAAGCTCCCGAGGAAAGACCTCCGGCATTCAGCCACTTAGGGCCACTGGGCATCCACAAGGCATCGACTCATTCGATCCTCTGGGCATCCCGACTCTCGGGCATTGTTGACCCGAGGGTCCAACGTCAACAATAAACATCTTAATTTCCAAAAAAACAAAACAAAACACCTTTCAATTGCAATAACCAGATGTCCTAAGAATCCTTCATCAAATCTCAATATTGCATGATATGCCAATGCCAGTATCATCATATCTCATAACAATTCAGGATAAAGTCATCTTTGGGACAATTTGTACAATTTCGAAACAAAATAGCTTAATCATTAAAATGCACAGTTTTGGTAAAAATTTCAGAATAATTCCCAAATGAACTCAGAAAATTCTGAAATTTTGAGATGTTATAGATGAGACCCAAAGGAAGAAATTTTATGAAGGACACTAAGTCTTCGTTGTGTATAAAGAGTAAAAGTTTGCTGTTTCCTTCAAAGATTCTGCAGTAACTTTCAGATTCAGTACCTACAGAAGAAAATTCGTTTCACCAACTAAATCTTGTCCGTTTGTCCTAAAATTTTGATATGTTATTCCTAAGGATGTGTCCTACAACTTTCATTAAGGGTTCAAAGTCAAATTATATCTATAAAATTACAGAAAATTCACGGAATCATCAAAGGTCGAGCTATCCTCTACAAAAACAGAACACTGGTTTCAATAGATTCGCTCCTATCTTCATGTTTTCACATTCTCATGGCTATAGCTAGATCTTAAACTCCATCTAATGCATGTAATATTTAAATAAAATGGTTTCTTTCCGTGTTTTTATCATTATAAATCAGAGCGATACAATTAGAAGGACTTTCCATTTAACTTTCTCCAAAACAGAACCGGCATATACAATTTTCTTCATTTCTAATTCAATCAAGTCATTTGTTCCTCTACCAATCTATCTTACAACCATTTAAATCTCTTTCACAGCATCTAAGGACACTTTCATCAAGATCTTATCCACAGAAAACCTTCCACAGCTCGGTTTAAGGCATACATTCATCCCTAAACTCACTCATCTCAACATATACTGCATCTTTTCCCCCGGCAACCCTTTCCTTACCTTGCTCAATCCATACAACCATCTCACACTCAATTTTCAAAACTTAGAAGACATGAATGCCACATGCAAAGACCGGTAGCTTCAATTTATTACTCGTTTAGTTCAATCCAACACAAAACACCAACATCATTTTCAATTCACCACATTTCAGCATTCAATCTTCACCTCAAACATCCCAAGAACTCAACATGCAGCCCCTTATTCTGCATTTTCTCACATCTACCAGCGTTTTACCAGAAAATTTCAGCATGCAAAGACATAGGTTAATGAACTTCCACTCGCCTCTAACTCTTCTACTCGAATGCAAGCAAAAGCAGGGGCTTGGGGGGTCTCGGCTTGGCTTGATGGCGATGAAGATTGGTGGCGACGACGGTGGCAGCTCGGACACGGTGGAAGACGATCCTCCTCTTCCTCCCTCACGGCTAACACCCCACGCCCGCTCACTCGCTCGAAATCTCTTTCTCTCTCTCTCACTTGCTCGCCCGCTCGAACTCTCTTGGTTTCTCTCTCTCACTTGTTCCATCCGAATGCTTTTGCTTCCATTACTTAATTGATTTGTTAATTTTTCATGTAGGTGACAAGTGGCTCTAAGTAGAAGACAAGTGGAGGGTGGCGTGGCCTCCCCATCTGGTTCCTTCCCCCCCCCCTTTTGGTCGACAGCCTTGTGGGCTTCTTGGGCTTGCTTGGGCCTGAAAAATTGAGGCCAAAATGTCCAATTTAAATGGCCCATAGTAAAATAATAATAAGACCATAGTTTCTGCACAATCATATGGCATTTTGGTTTCCATATAAATCAATTAATATTTCCATAATCAATTTGCTTTATGTACAAGTACATGATTGAAATTCTTGCGTGGGGAAAGAATTCAGCAAGGCTGCACTAGGTCGTGACAATGTACATTGGAGGTTTGGTCCAAGCGATAAAATAATGTGGCCGTTGGTGCAATTGTCCATATGGCCATTCAAAGAAGAATTTCTTTTTCTTCAAAAGTAAATATTTCGGGTCATCGAGATTCTTAGATGCCACACAATAGACTTTGTCATAGGCTTACTAAGGAGTCAAAGGGGTAATGACTCCATTTGGAGTAGTGGTCGACAGATGAACGAAGTCGACTCAGTTCGTCGTAGTATGAAAGGATCTTGATTTAAATAGGCATGCAGAAGTGTAGGTGTGTCAGATAGTTCGCTTGCATGTAATGCCAATGACGAATTGGTTTTCTATCTAGACTCGAGGTTCCCAGTTTCAGCAGGACAATCAGATGGTTCCTATGGAAGCATTGCATAGTAGAGTGTACAGAACTTCAATTTCTAGAAATGAAGTTAGATGCTGATAGATTAGGCTAGAGTTAGTCCAGCAGTTAGTGAGTGCAGTTGCAAATATCAGTGACAAATTAAAGACCGCTCAAAGTCACCAAAAAAGTTGCCTTGTTGAGCGTCGAAGGCCAAATTTCCAAGTTGGTGATCGCATCTTTCTAAAGGTACACCGATGAGAGGTACTTCGCACTTGGGCAAGAAAGGAAAGCTGAGCCCGAGGTATCTAGGTCCTTTTGAGATTTTGGAGAGAATCGGGATCCTAGTATATTGTCTTGCATTGTCGCCAAGGTTGGTGCAAGTTCATGACGTCTTTCACGTGTCGAAGTCAAGGACATAGGAGCCTAACCGGACCGATGTGCTAAATCTTGGAAAGTTAGACATGGACGACAGAGTGTCGTATGTAGGAAGCCCGGTATAGATTATGGCTCAGAAAGAATGGATTTTATGTACCAAGAGGGTCCCCTTGGTCAATGTGGTCTGACAACACAACGGGACTAAAGAAGCAACTGAGGAAAGTGAAGAATCGATGAGATGATGATACCCCACCTTTTTGTTTAAGGGTTGGTAAAGGTTTAAATTTCAAGGACGAAATTTTTATGAGAGGAAGAGTTTTGACAGCTTGATTTTCAGGTTCTGATTCCGATTGGATAAGTTGGGCTTTTCATCGACGTACTTATAGTACTTTTCCCTGAGATGGCCACTCACAAGATAACTGACCTATCAGGTGAAATCGTTAAAGGATTTTAATGCAATAGACTTGAGAATTCGACCAGGAATCGACTGCTCGACCGTGCTAGTCTGCAAGGGTCATTACAACACAATTAAAAATCGATCAGAGAACGGAAATAGGTCGATTCGACTAAGATGTGTGATCAAATTTTGGGTGATTCCATTTGATTGCAAAATTCTCGTCGATCGATACTAGACCGAATTTCTTATCATTTTGGGTACCCTATGCCCGTATTTGAAACCTCGAGATTTTCACAACAACCTTACCAATGTGTCGAAGAGATACGTGTGGCTCGAAGAAAATGACCACGGGTCAATTGCACCAAAAATTTCTAAAAGCTATCCGGTAGGTTAGGTCACACTAAAATCGTGTTTGATTGAAATTAACCACGAATTTAAACTCGATTTCAGAAATTGAAAATTCTGTCATGTCACGATTAATTTTAGGAACGTCGACTCATCTTTCGAGGAATTTTTGGCAAGTTTGGGATTTTACGAAAAATCGATTTGGACAATTCGGAAAATGAACCGAAATTCAGATTGGCCAATTTGAAGAAGTTTTGGCCTTCTCTGTGAGCTACTTGGTGAAAATAAATTGTGTGGGCTTTTCTTCAACAAAATTGGAGATCAATTCGAGAGATTTGTTACGAAATCGGATTTCCGGGGAAAAAGGAAATAGAATTCGGAATTGAGGAAAATTCGTAGGTTTGAGAGACTGTCTTGTTTTGGTCTTCAATTGAACTTCAAATTGTGCAAGTTGGTGTTGAAATTGGCCTTGGATGACCAATTGTTATTGTTGTGTGAAGTTGAGCAAACAAATAATTGTGTTTTGATTATTTTCATTTCCCCCTTCAGCCGACTAAGCCCCCTCCCATCCGACCACTCCTCGCCGTGGTCTCCTATTGCTTTTCTTCCTTGACCGTTGACCCTCCTTCCTTATCCATCTACCTCGTACACATCTCTCTCCCTCTCCCTTTTCTTTTAATTTTTCTACACATTTTTCTTTTTGCCAACCGACATCTGCTCCTTCATATATTTCTCTGGCCATTCCACTTTTATGTTTTTTTTTATTATTTCCCCTGTATGTTCACTACCCCATCGAACCCTTTTGTTGGGGCAGTAGCCCACGTAATAGCTCCATTTTCAGCTTGCAATCTAGCTTCATCTTCAAGTCGCAGGCCCAATAATCACCAGCGGAACCACCAGAGTCTAGTAGTCATTCGTTCTAGTCCTACTCAGCCCGCAATCTAGCCCGTCAACTCTGTCAACAACCCCAAGCCAAACTGCCCAGTAATAGGCAAAATCAAAGTAGCTCACTTAGCTCAACCGTGGACTTTGTGAGGCCAATTCCGTGCCCGTCCCAGCCCTACTTGGTACCGCCGCTTAGGAGTTTTTGGCTCGTCTCCTCTTCACCGTCGTCATGGTTCGATCGGATCATTGATCAAGTGAGTTTAACTCACTAATTCTTGTTTAGTAAGTTAATAACGTTTGAGGGTTGATTAGTTTAGACTAAATATGGATTAAGTGGATAGTTAGAATAAATTAGCAATTTAATTAACAGTTATTGCATGTTAGGCAATTAGAGTAGTGTAATTAAAGCCTAAACAAGGTCTAGTATATATCTAGAGTGGTTCGAAAATTTTCTGAGCCGGTATCGGTTTTTAATTAGGCTTTTCCAACCTAAGTTGCTATTTTTGGTATTTATTGGTATTTATTAATTAATTTTCGTAATTATTTAATTAATTATCATTTTTGGAAAGTAGACCGGGATAGCTGAAGATCATAATTTCGTGTTGATTGCAATGGTGTGGTTGGTTTATTTAGCTAGCTGTTATTTTGTGCAAATTGAGTGTGATTTGTGATTTTGGGGTATTTATCCCAAAATTTTATATTTTTAGTATTTTATTGGAAGATAATTGAGTGTCGATTTACAACTCCAAAAGTTTTTTATGGATTGCATAAATTGTGGGATTTTTGGAAAGGAAAATATTGTATTTTGGCTAAGGCTGACCGTGTACCCACACATTATTATTTTTATCTTAAATGATAAAAATGGTGACATTCTTAGTTGTGAGAACAAGTATACTATATTAGTCTACAAACTTGATATGTCAGCTTTGGGCGAGCAGTATATTTATCAGCTTACTATGAGCATCATAGGTATACTATCTCAGTCTACGGACTTGATATATCAGCTTTGGGTGAATAGTATACCGGTATACTATATCAGTCTATGGACTTGATATGTCAGCTTTGGGTAAGCTATACTATCTATCTTTAGCTTAGGGTGAGCGGTTCTTCACATGATCGAACTTGATAGATAGTATTGAGTTGTTTGACTAGGAGATGGTCTTGATGACATGGAATCGACTAGGTCGATTGATTAATGACTCGATCTGAGTTGATGCTTTGATGTGTTGAAGTGGTTGGTTGTTTGTGTAAATTGTACTGACTTGTAGGAAGGATCTGAGGCCAAGGTAAGTCCTTTGACTTGTGCTAATGCTTAGGCAGCCTTCAGGGCGTATTTTCTTCCTAGTCGGTTCTTAGGGGTTGAACTTGCTGAGACGTCGTCTCACCCCGTTGTGAGATAACATTTACAAGTTCTTAGATGGCGCATCCCCCTAAGCATCACGGTCGTCCTATGAGGGTTACTGAGCGGGTTTCTAGTTTCCCCAACCTTGGAAGTTTTTGGGTCTATGAGTTCGTCGTAACCACTGTCTAGATCGAAGAGGTCCCCCATCATGAGATACCTAATCGATTCAGAGCATGGTTCCGTTATGCTCCCAACGGTGTTAGACTAGGTCCCCGTAGGACTTTTGATATCCCCGCTGTGGTGATTGATGCTACTCTGGACGAGGATCAAGCTGACCCTCCTGATGGCATAGTGGAGAACCCGCCGTCCCACCCGGCTCCTGTGGACACTAAAGAATCGGTAAATGAGTCGGACTAGCTAGTCATAGTACAGCTTGTTTTGGAGAGTTGACCTTTTTGTAGACCTAGTAAATATTAGCTAGTAATGTATATGAATTAGTCTGATATGTAAAAAGGTGTGATTTGGTATTGAAAAATTGTAGCCCTACTTTTATATCCCATCTTGTTGTTGTCTGGGGATTTATTTATTTGCTTCCACATGTGCATTAAAATGAATTGGTCAACAATGCGTCCTGGGACATTGCTATTTAATCGACCGCTGAGGGATGGGTACGTGCTCGGAGGATCAGGGCGTGACATGGCATCATTTCATCCTTTGGGTTACTCCCATGTCGAGTATGCTAAACCATTGTGAGTTTCATTGAAACTCATACCCCGCGCGACGGGTTATTTGTATGGTCTAGTTGTTTATGACAACCTAAAAATAGGACGGGAGTCGCCACTAGCTTAATTTTGGGGTCGGCTAGAAAACCCAATCGAGAGTTGGTAGTGTTCCCTTGATTTCTACGTAACCAAATATCTAGATTCGGGGACTTGGGTTACGCTAATATTTTTATTAGCGCCCTTTCGGTACCTAAACAATATGTTGGGTTTTCCTAACATGTCTATGCGTTTCTTTTTACATTTCAGGATTATTTGTCCTAAACTAAGTGATCATGCATGATTGGTCATTTTTATTCTATTGTATTTCTAGAAATACAAGAAAAGAAAACAATCAATGGAAATGAAATTGCAAGATAGTAAGTAAACAATCAAGGAAAACAATAGATCTATCATGCAATCCTAAAAATATAAAAGAGAAATACAATTGAAAAAGACGAGAGAAAGAGAGAAAGCCCGCAACTCGTCAAGTTTAATACAACAAATGAAACCCGATACATATGTTGGGAAACTGAAAAGTACATGATAATGATCGGAATGGACATTGACCTCCACCGTCTTTGCGCTTTCTCCATCTTCAGGGTTCTAATCTAATCCTAACCTAAGAAACTTATAACTAGGTACATACAATGGAAAGAAACAAGCATACACATCAAAACACCAAAAAACAAGACATCATATTATGACCAATCATTTAAAATAAGTGCAATATGAAAGTCAAGTTTTGGGGCCTCAGGGTCGGCCATTGTCTTTCATGCGAAGGTCCCACTAAGACACCTACCCAATCCATTTTTTGTGACTTATAGCAATTATTGACCAATTGTATTCTCACATGGCCAATAACGCTACTGAGTCTCCTAATCAAGCGTTCTATATGATCCCTAGGTTTTCCCTCGATATCATGCATCGACCCTACCATTCATTGTTGACACCTAAATTTTGGCGATCCGGTCATTTATTTATTGCATAGAAAATTAGGGGTTAATTTTATCTCTAAAAAATATTAATTGCATAGCATATAAATTTAGGTGCATTTATTTTTAATTTACATTTTTTGCATTTATTTATTGGACCGGTGGGAAATGGGTTTGAATTGGTGGTATGAGCTTTAAATTGACAAGGGACTAAGCCCACGAAGCGAGAAAATTGGCCCAGGCCCTTTTTTTTTTTAAATAACAAAAATTATCTAAATGGAGATTTGATATGATATTATGGTGGACTTTTGGAATTTCAAAAAAAAAATCGCATGCAATCTTATCTTTAGCAATAGGCGATGGAATCAATGGAGAATTTTCAAGAGATGAGGAAAATAAAAATAGATTTTTGTGATCGGGAGGTTATAGGGTATATTGAAAAAGAACTAAAATATTCTACGAAGATATCAATTTTTACCTATAAAAGGAGTCGGGGGGCTTCTCTTCGTCGGGAAGAAAGAGAAAAAAAGTCAAAAAAAGTCAAACTTATTGGCTTCTATTGAAAAGGATGACAGAGAGCTACCAAGAGAAGAGATAGGCAAGGAGAGACGTGAGCATGACCCAGCAGCAAGGAAAAAGGGAAAAAAGCAGAGCACTGCTCATCTTCTTCCTCCCTGCCCGCGTTCGTCCTTTGCAAGCTCAACCCCGGTAGCCGAGCCGCCGGCAATTGCCGCTTCGCTAGTCTCGCCGCTGCCCCTGCTTTGATGCAATCTGCCTAGCCTAGTGTCCGATAGCTCCTCCGTGCCTCTGCCTCCGATCTCTTTTGCCAACGCCTGCAATAGCCACGCCGAATCCTGCTCAACCCCACACTTGCCACTTGCATCTAATTTTTGCAAATTGGCACCGTCGCTCCGCCATTCTAATGAAGCCATCACCTTGCCGCACCGCAACGCCATTGCTCCACGCCTTTGTTCTTGCTCGAGTCATTGACCATCATCACCGTTCGACCCCCTTTGCGATTCCAGCAACGAAGCCGTTTTTGCCCGCGACCCAGCCGCGAGCCACCACACCCCTGTGCCGTTCTCTACCGCTCCTACAGTTAGATCCGACCACCGCGACCTCTATCTAACCACCCGACGCTGCTGCCAAGCCACTCCACTAGCCTAACGAAGTCGCTGCCGTGCTGATCCACGACAACCCAAACCCTAACCTTGGTCTGTTCGTTGCTGGTCCTCACACCACCTTTGCCCCGACGCCCCTACAGCGCCTCTGTCCATGATCGTCTAGCGTCCGACGCCCCTCCTTCGAGCGACGCTCCTATAGCAGCTCTCTGATTTTCTTTTGCAGCAGTCCTCTAACCTAGGCAACAGCCTATGCTCACTGTTGTTTTTCCCTCGTTGCGTGCCGGTCCGTCCTCGCCGGAGCTTTGACGCCTGCCGTCGCCCCTAACCTTGGTCTGTTCGTTGCTGGTCCTCACACCACCTTTGCCCCGACGCCCCTACAGCGCCTCTGTCCATGATCGTCTAGCGTCCGACGCCCCTCCTTCGAGCGACGCTCCTATAGCAGCTCTTTGATTTTCTTTTGCAGCAGTCCTCTGACCTAGGCAACAGCCTATGCTCACTGTTGTTTTTCCCTCGTTGCGTGCCGGTCCGTCCTCGCCGGAGCTTTGACGCCTGCCGTCGCCCCTCACCAGAACACCGGTGACCCATCATCCCTGGCGAACCACCACAAGCTACTAAGCCCTATATGGAAGAAAAAAAAAAAAAGAAGAAAATCAATTTAGGTAGTTTTTTATTTACTTTATTTTATTTTTTATCATTGCTTATTATTATTTATTTTGCTTTTTTTAGTAGAATTATTCCTTAAAGTATGATTGAGATTCTCGACATGAAGTAGCCTCTTAAATAAGAGTTTGACAGTCTAATTTTTGCGCCCGAAATCCAACTCGCAATCTCTTGAAAAGTCGCCAATCTGATCTCACGCTCGAAATTCAATTCGCGATTTTTTTTAAAAAATTGGCCAACCCGATCTCACGCGTGAGATATGATTCACCAATTTATGGATATCAATCTTATCTTATATGATTTGCCGTCGTGTTAGTAGGATCAATTTATTTTTTCATAAAAGTAAAAATCCATAAAATATTTGAGTTAGGATTAGGTTTGTTTTAGAATAATTCTTGTTTTAGGGTTATCTAGAATTGGGATTATATTTCAAATGTTCAAAAATATAAATCCAAAAAAAAAAAAAAATGCATTCATTTAGGATGTTAGTTTTTGTTTTTAAAATTTAAGTTGCACGTTTAATTATGTGGCAATTTTAATTTCAAATTTCACATAAAAGAAAGAGGAAAAAATTAGAATTAGGGCAATCTTTGCATGTTATTGCATAATAGGATAGATCGCATGCTTATTAAGAAAAATAAGAATCATGTGCACGTCATATAGAATTAGCTTCATGAAATGCACATCATTTAATGATTGTTGCTAAGTTCATTTAATTAGAAATTGCGTGTCTTTAAGATTATGTCATTTTGGTTAATTTAGATTGCATATTTAATTATTGCATGTTCATTAGGTAAACACAAAAAAATTATTTTACTCATTCATATAGTTTAGGCTATACTACTATGTCATATCATTTCATGTTAGATTAGTAGCATGCATTGTATAAAGCATGATTCTCATTAAATAAATGAAAACAAAAAATTGAATGATTGTGTGTTAATTAAAAATCATATCTAGGATTGTCGATGTGAATTCTGATCTAATACTAAAGATGCTTTCGTTGCTATAAGGTAAGTTCTGCATCTTTTTATTTGCTTTCTTGAGTGTTAAATTGGTGGTACCTGCATGATAACCTCACATGTTAGGGAGATAAATTAAAATCAATTCAAGCTACTTGCCAAACATTTTTCAAAATAAAAAAGAAAGGTACTGAAAGGGCGTTAGAGAAATCTAACATAGTTCTCCCATTATTTTACTTAGGTGTCTAATCAACCTATTGTAAACTGATTAATGGCGACTCCCTTTTGCATGCTAGATATTTGAACCTAAGTCGCAAATTGTTATGGGCTTGGGAGAGCCTGAGCTAAGTTAGACTTAGTAGTCCATTAGCCTAATTTTAGGTGATGCACCCAAAATTTTGGTCGCGACAGCTTGGCGACTCCCCTGGAGACTTGAGTTAAAACTCTTAGTGGACTTAGGCCAATTTTCTTTTCTATTGAAAAAAATAATTTTGTTTGGCAGCAAGGATCCAAGTACGTCCCTAACATTTAAGGTGTTAAATGTTCTTGCAGGATATGAGATATAAGGGAAAGTGTTTATTAACCTTTGTTTTGCTGGGAGGTGTAGGAATGCATGGTTTATTTTCATGTTGAAGTGTTACTTGATATGAACTGTTGTGCATGCCTTGCATTTGCACTACACTCTAGCACACATAACCCGCCACTGAACCCGGGCCACATAGGATTATCTAGGATGGTATCGAGATGGATACCACTCTGACCACATGCCCATGGTACAAGTTGCCCATCTCGATCCTGAAGTTTCTTTTTTGGTGTCAAGAGTATCCACCTCGGTCCGCATGCTTGCGACCCAGGTCGGCTCTTTGACCAAACCGGAGTCGTGAGGACCCAACGTAGTCCACACGCCCGTAGCTAGTCTGATCATCCTTGTGGCGCCACTTTGTTAAGCCTTATAGACTAGAAATCGAGCTACTTACCATGCACAATTCTCTGTGATTGCCCCTTATTTATTGGTAAAATAAGTTTTCTAAATTGGCACCCTTGCAATTTACTTACTTTATCATTTTGTTAGTCCATGGCATTAGGATTGTCCTAATTTGTATCAATATATAATGAGAATACCAGACATTCGAATTATTCTCCCCCCCAAAGGACGAGCTTAGCATATGGTGGGACAAGATAGACTAAGTTGGCCGTCAATTTGTAGAGTTGCACATTGGTTGCCTACTTCCATTGTTGCATATCAACATCTATGGCGACCTCATCCAAGCACTTGCCCATTGTTGGTGCCCTAAGACTTCAACTTTTATCTTCGGCGGTAAGCATGAGCTCACGCCCAACTTGGAAAAGTATAGCATTGCCATACGAAAATCCTTGAAAGCTGAATTAATTAGTCCGCCCATCAAAATAGATCCTGTTGTGGCCTTATCTGATTTTTTTAGAATTAAGGAGGACAATATAAGAAAGGTTTTAAAGGCTCACTGCAATACATGTCCTTAATTTCTATTTTGTTAGGTTGTGTCAAAAACTCCATCAATGAATAAAAGCTTATAGACCATTGCCATGGATCGACGTGTTTCATATGAGATACTTATTTTTGTTCATTCCTTCAATTTAGGTGATAACAGATCCTCCACGTTCAGCCATTATTACACGATCGAGAGCAAAAATGGCTAACCAAACTGAAATGCGTGATCGTATATTCGCTATGGAAGGCCAACTCCAACTGTTGCTCACCTCTATGCAACTAATGACAACTCAAATACGATCCCTCCAAGTGAATCCGACTCCTGCACTCGCTCTCCCCAAGATAGTAATCTCGAAGCAGACAAACAAGGCCCAAATGGGCGATGATGACATGCTTGAGCTGGAAGATGAGCCTTCATCACTGCTGATTAGGCTAAGCTTGACATCGTCCCTAATGCGGAGCAAGATTATGGCACCCCTCGACACGGCCCCCGATCCGCTAGGGTTGCTATAGCTCGCTCACTTATCACTTATCCTAATAACATTCCACTCTGATACCATTTCAATTGCAGCTGGTCCATAAAACCTGGGGGTTCGCATCTTTTAGATCAGTTCCAGCGCAGTTCATATAACAGAAGCATACTTATCATCTCCCTAACCCATACACAAACTAAATAATACGATACAATACACACCAAATACGACCTTTCATATATATATATATATGTGCATTTTAGGGCCAAATCACTTTTATTTACATACTAAGATGGATTTCACAAGTCGGTACAACAAAAGGGCCAAGACTTTAAGTAAGCTCGGCTAAACCGAAAAAGAAACCCGACTATACATCAAACGTGAACATCTATCCATCAGCTAGTGTCGGCCATCCCAAAAAGTGTCAACCTTCACCAGTCACACGCTCCTATCATGCCCATCCCGGTGCATTGGCCAGCGGCGGCGGCAGCATCCCTATCATCCTCCTATCTCAACGAACATGGACAAACAAAAACTCTTGTACAACGGGGCCATCAGGTAAGTCCACATCATACATGACCAAAACACGAACGCAGATAAACACCAAACCATGAATATCGACGCAGGGGTGCTCCGAGCACTCGACCTCCACATCAGACGGTAATCCATAAAACGTACCACGCGTGACGGGTGATATAGGCATCTCTCAATCTAAAATGTTAGTCCCCAAAGGGGTGAGTACAACCACTCAACAGTAAAAATCCATCAAACTACACAATGCAACAAGCAAGACAATCAATATATTACGAGTAAAGCACATATTATTCATGCTATCAAGCATACATCACCATGTAGTCGTGCATACATCACCATGCAGGCATGCATATCTCGCCATGCCATCGTGCATATACCACCATGCAGTCATGCATATCTCACCATGCCATCGTGCATATATCACCACGATTCATATCATCCATGCTGTCAAGCATACATCACCATGAAATCCATTCATACCTTCATGATCGCATATTCAATATCAAATAGCATCAATTTACTTTCATAAGCAGATCATGCATCATGCCATATGCATACATCCATGCATATGATTCAATTTCAATTCTTATCTTTCACAAGGATCTCATCAGTTTTTTTTTTCTTTCCAGGGACCAATGTTTGCATCCCTCAATTTATGGCTCGCACCAAACTTGGCATCTTGAGGAGCCTCCAGCACAAACCTTCGGGCATCTCGCATCCCAACTAGCATCACAAGGAATCCCCCCGGCACAAACCTCGAGGCCTTCCAAAATTACGTACCGCCATACCACCAAGCATTCCCCCTGGACATTACGTACAGTATACCACCGGGCATCTCAAAACTCCCGAGGACCCTCCGGCACGAACCTCCAGGCATCTGGCATAAATCTCCGAGCATCCTGACACTCCTAGGGCATCGTCGGCTCACACCTCCGACGGTCTTGTTATTATCTCAATTTATGATCACATCTATGTCTCGTTTTCAACATGGCATTGATGCAACAATATCAAATGTCTCAACCAGCTTTTGATGTCATATGATATGCCCAATTATCACCATATATGCAGCACACATAACACCCACGATGTCACATTTCATGAAGCAATTCATTGGCTTTGGAAAATGGAACTAATTTTCGGGTAAAAGAGAATGCACCTCTTTAGTAAAGATTCTTGGAAAATTAGTAAACACTCTCAATAAATTCTGAAAATTTAACATGATATCAACAAGATTCAGAGGAATATATTTCGTGAAGAACACCATGTCAAGAAAGTTCCACATCAATCACATAGATCCACACATCACAGCAAAAGAAATTCCAGCACCACTTTTGCACAGTTTTGGAAATAATTTCGATTAAACCACTAAATGAACTCCAAAAATTCTGAGATTTTAATATGTCATAGCCGAGATCTAGAGGTAAAATTATCATGAATAAATCAAAGTATAATTCCTTCTTTATTAAAAGATATAATTTTCATAACTTTCCATAACTCTCGGTTCACTGTCCAGACTCATCCTCTTCAAAGAAAATTGTTTTCCCCAATCATTACTTTTTTTTTATCCTCAATTTCTAGTATTTTATTCCAAAAGATGTATTCTACAACTATTATCAAGAACATGAGATCCAATTCGGACCGGATAATTTTATAAAATTCACAGAATTGCACTAGGTCAGCATAACAGTTTCCAGATCTAGCTTCTCCAAAGAAAAATGGTTTCACCAACCTATACTTGTTCGTTTCCTCTCAAATTTTGATATGTTATTCTCCAGGAAGTCCTTTACAACTTTCATCAAGAAGTCAAAGTCAAATTCTCACAAGAACATTGCATAAAACTCACGAAATCATCAAAGGTCGGACTGTTTTTCCAGAAACAGAACACTAGGCTAGAACACAACTCTTATAGCTTCGATATTTCACACTTCATCCACATCTGAAATCCACCATTCATCACACACAAAACACAGCAAGAAAGGGTAGATCAATGGACTCTACTTGCCTCTAATCCAAACAAAACACAACAAGCAAACGGCGGGCTCGACGGTGAGACTTGGCGGCTCAACGGCAGTGGCGAACCTCCTCCTTCTTCCTTTCTCTCTTTCTCTCTCGCATGCCCGCTTTCTCTCTTCCTCTCTTTCTCTTGTGTGACATCTCCCTCTCTCTCTCTCTCTCTCTCGGCAACCCCCTTCATCAATCCACCCACTCTCCCTCTCTTTTCTTCCCTTCATCATTAACAATCATTTCATTTTGCATGGCTTCTTACACTTGGCTACAAAGGAACAACACTTGGCAAGCTTCTCTTGCCACTTGGGGATTTACATGCAAGTTGATGGGCCTTCTTTTTGGGCTGGGCCTCTCTGTCCATCCCTCTCTTCCCTTGGTTGACGGCAGCCCCTCCTCCTTTGGGCTTCGCGGGCCAGGCCTAAATGGCCGAATGGTGGGGTCTGGTGGGCTGGTCTTGGCCTAAGAATTTTGGCCCACTTCCTTTTTTAATAATCTACTCTAAACCCCCACTCGTATAAATACCTAATTGAATTTTATAAAACCATAAAATTTGCAACATAAATTAATAAATTCCAACCTATAAATCACATAGCCAATAATATAATTTTATTTCCTATCAAATAATTGTCCATTAAAAGCTTAGCCTTAATCTTATTGCAAATCATTGGTCAAAGCACATCTAAGGATTGACATGAGATTCTAGGATGCCACAAAGATGAACGCTTTACAAAACTTGAAGAGAAACTTAAGCAATTGCAAGAGTCATGGAGTTCACTCCCATTTGATTTGTCAGTTTATGAGAAGGTCAAGATGCGGAAGAAGTTTAAGATGCCGGTGTTCGAGAAATACGATGGTACTTCTTGCCCAAAAGCTCATTTGCAAATGTACCACATACGCATGGCCCAATATGTCAAGAATGAGCCTCTCATGATCCAATCATTTCATGCGAGTTTGACTAGGCCCGCACTAAATTGGCATGTGATGAAGAATGTGAACCTTCTCAAAACATGGAATGAAGTGGCTGACGCATTTCTCAAACAGTATAAATTCAACATGGACATTGCACCTTCCCGAGAGGATCTTGAGAGGATGGAGAAGAACAAAAGCGAGTCATTTAAGGAGTATGCCGTGAGATGGCAAAACCTAGCGGCTCAAATCACTCTTGAGCCTACGAACAAGGAGTTGATGAAGTTGTTCATCAAAACTCTCCCGTTTGAGTTCCATAACCAAATGGCCAGCACATACGTTGAGAATTTCAACCAACTTATCCCGGTGGGTGAACAAATTGAGATTGGGCTAAGAGATGGATGGTTCAACGAACCAACCCATCAAGGCAAAAAGTTCACCATGAGGAAAGACAAGGAACCTAGCACGGAAGTCAATGTTACATATGCGCATTCTAGCAAGCCTTCAATTGTTCATGTCCTTAAGAATTAACAAGGCAGAGGCCGATCGACCATGCCTCGGTAGTTTATTAAGAGGCAATTGACGCCTCTTCCTGGCCCTCTATCCTAGGTCTTAAAGGTCCTTCAAAAGAAGGTGTTGCTGTCCTACGAGCCAAAATGACCCAATGCTAAAAAAATTTCTAACTACGACCCCTCCAAGAAATACAAGTACCATATGGGGGAAGTAGGACATTCAATTGACGAATGCATGACTTTGAAGCATAAGGTCCAAAACTTATTGGATACCGAGGCGTTCGCCTTCAATACCACTCAACTAAATGTCAAAAGAATCCTTTACCTGAGCATGAGGATAGGGTGAATGCCATATTCAGGTTTGACGCTGGTCGAACTAAGAAGCCAAAGGTGCATGTGGTGGATGCCTACAATGGACTGGTAAGAGTTGGATATTATCTAGGTCATGAGGACATTCCCTTGTCACTAATGAGAGAAAGGGTTGCCAAAATGGTGGATGACGGTATCATTATGTATGCTGACCATAACTGCATAGTTTTCCACCATTTCCCATATCATTATTGATTGGGACGAGGAGCATGCTGCACTCGATGGTGATAAGGAAGAGATAGATCCATCACTCATGAATATGCCCCCATTAGAAGATGCATTTGACGAGGATATAGTGATTAAGATGCATCAGCCGTATGAGTATGTTGACAACAAAGCGGTGCCTTGGTCCTATGACTTTGATGTTGACCTCGTGACACGGTTTGGTCAAACTTATGCTCAAGCTAATGCTCAACCTACAAAGCCGATGAAGAGGCTAAGAAATTCCTGGCTGTGATTAAAGCAAGTGAGTATAATGTGGTCAATCAGTTGCGAAAGATGCCTACTCAGATCTCTTTGCTCGAACTCCTACTAACATCCCCTGTGCATCAAAAGTCACTGATGAAGGTCCTGAGTGAAATTTGTGTACCAAAAACGGTCGAGGCAGATAAGCTGGAGGAGTTCGTTGGATCAATCCTTCTCAAGGACTTGATTGCTTTTTTTTTTTTTTTATGAGGAATTCCCACTTAAGGGTAGGGGGCATAACAAAGCACTCTACATATCTATCAAGCATAAGGCCTCTCATGTGTCTCGAGTGCTCTGATAATGGGTCTGCCCTAAACATATGTCCGTTGGCCACTCTTCATTGCCTCAAGATAGACCCATCCAAGATACATACTATGAAGACTTCTATGCAAGCTTTTGATGGGACAAAGAAGGAGGTGATAGGGGAAATCCACCTTGATGTGCAAATAGGGCTAGTCATTTTCAACATCCCTTTTCAAGTGATGGATATCCCTACCGCATTTAATTTTCTACTGGGTTATCCCTAGATACATACTGCTGGAGCGGTGCCTTCAAGTCTGCACCAAGCTGTGAAGTTCATGATCAAAGGGAAGCTAGTCACTGTCTATGGTGAAGAAGATCACCGAATTTATCATGAGACCGCTATCCCCTATGTGGAGCCAGACTCTGAGTTCGAATTGAGTTATCACTCATTTGAATTGGTGTCCACCATACATGCTTCCCGAGATTCATCACCACCCACTCCTGAGGTTTCAAATGTTGCCATTATGGTGGGAAGGGTGATGGTTGGAAATGGCTTTGTTCCTGGCCATGATCTTGGAAGAAGGGGTCAAGGTATGCGAAACCCCATTGAAGCCCCTCAGAGGTCCTGATCCGTTGAATTAGGGTACCATGGAAGAGGAAAAGGAAGTTCTAGAAGGCAAAGACAAGGAAGGCAAAACTCGCTACCTGAGCAAGGGCAAGGGAGGCAAAGCTTACCACCTCCAAACATTCGCAAGACGTTCCTTGGTCCTACAATTATTATGTAAGATGAAGTAGAGGCAATGGACACCCTAGGGCAGCCAAGTGAAAAATTCGACTATATGGTGAAGTATTCGGCTCCTCCCATCTCTTACTTTGACCCCTGCGACATAGATCCAAGTGGATGGGATGGCATGGACGATCCAACGCCTCCAAAGACAGAGAACTTTGATGACGCCCTGGAAGGAATAATAGGCCTATTTGATGTCCTCTTCGTAAGAGCCATTGATGAAGGACCTTTGGAAGAAATGGGCCCTCGCTCACAAGAGTAACCTATTTATCACTTTTGCACATTCCCCTGCGTGGGAACTTTATTGCTTTCTAGGAATTACTTTCAATTTCTTCTTTTTCAATTTCTTTATATGGCTTAGGAATCGCATTTTCCATTCAATAAATTGTAATTGATTGATGAATTTCAATAAAATGACAAGCTTTAATTTGAGGGCATGATGAGGTATACCAAACCAGCCCGATGATGATATTCAATCGATAAAAGAAAAGAAAAATCCAAGGAGAATTCTGAGGCATGGGCTTCATCTTGCTTTCTCATGTCAAAATGCTTAAAAAAACTACTTTTGCAAAAGAATCTCAAAAAAGTTTCAAAAAAAAAAGTCAAATCATAAAATATAATTTACCCCGTTTGTCTTTTTGATTCATTTACTTCCCATTTCAAGGACGATCACACAACATGCAAAGGTGTGGAAATGGTCCAATCCAATGCAACAAATGCTGATAATGATGATCCCGAAGACTTGATCGAAGATTCCATTGAGGTGCAGCGTAGCTGGGAATAACATGAAAAAGCCAAGGCTCTTACGTTCGAGCAAATTGTCACTATTAATTTAGGTGACATTGAAGAGGCTAAGGAGGTGAAAATTGGGGCAAATCTCCCCAAAGGTGAAGCCGAGCATCTAATTCAATTGCTCAAGGAATATCAAGACATCTTTGCATGGATCTATGCTGACATGCTTGGTTTAGACCCGTCAATCGCAGAGCACTGTTTGCCTACTAATCCAGACGTGCCACCTAACAAACAGAGGTTGCGGAGAACTACACCTAAGCTTTCCAAGAAGATAGAGGAAGAGGTGATGAAACTTCCGAAAGTGGGATTCATTGAAGTCTTGCAATACCCTGAATGGGTGGCTAACATTATGCCGGTAATGAAGAAGGATAGTCGAGTTTGAGTTTGTGTTGATTATCGGGATTTGAATAAGGCTAGCCCAAAGGATGATTTCCTGCTACCTCACATAGATGTCCTTGTGGATAGTACTGCCGAATTTGAACTATTTTCATTTATGGATGGTTTTTCCGGGTACAATCAAATAAAGATGAAGGAGGAGGACAAGGAGAAAACTACATTTATCACCCCTTGAGGGACCTTTCATTATAAGGTTATGCCCTTTGGACTCAAGAACGCAGGGGCAACTTACCAGCGAGCCATGGTAGCATTATTCCATGATATGATGCATCAAGAGATCGAGGTCTACGTTGATAATATGATTGCGAAGACCTGACTTGGAAGAAGCCACGTCAAAACCTTGAAGAAATTGTTTAATCGACTCTGTGAATTCAAGCTTCATCTAAACGCGGCTAAATGCGTGTTTGGAGCAACATCCGATGAATTACTCGTATTCATTTTGAGCAGTAAAGGGATTGAGATCGACCCCTCTAAAGCTAAGGCCATATGCGATTTACAGCCTCCGTCAATGGTGAAAGAAGTTCGGAGCCTTCTGGGGAGATTGAATTACATTGCTTGATTCATTTCCCAACTTTCCAAAACCGCCAAGCCATTCTTCAAGCTCTTAAAGAAGAAGGCGAAGAAGGCACTAGTCAACTAGGATGATGAGTGCCGAGAAGCGTTCGATAAGTTGAAGCAGTACTTGATGAATCCACCGGTGCTTGTTCCGCCATCGCCGGGGCATCCTTTTATTCTCTACCTCACCATTCATTGTGAATTGTTGGGTGCTATGTTGGCTTAGGAAAGTCATGTCGATAAAAAAGAACGAGACATTTATTATTTGAGTAAAAAGTTACCATATCAGAGTTGAAATATTTTGATGTTGAAAAGACTTATGCCACATTGGTGTGGGTATTGCATAGATTGTGACAGTACACATTGCATTACTAAACATTCTTCATGATTGAGAATGACCCAATCAAGTACTTACTTGATCAGCTAGCTTTGGTGGGTAAGTTGGCTAAATGGCAAATTTTCATTTCGGAATTTGATGTGCAATTTATGTCACAAAAGTTAGTTAAGGGACAAGTGCTCGCCGATCTATTGGCCGAGAATCCATGAGTCTCAAATAGTGATGACTGTTCCCTAGACGACCGTGTCTTGAGTACTCATGGACAATGTTCTTCGATGGAGCCGTGAACTTGTTTGGTTCTGGCACTAGGGCGGTTCTAGCACTAGGGTAGTTCTGATATCCCCAGATGGACAACATCATCCGATAGCTGCAAAATTAATCTTCCCATGCACTAACAATGTAGCTGAGTATGAAGCTTCCATCCTTGGGCTTCAGGCCGCAATCAAGATGGGTGTAGCTAAGTTGAAAGTGTTCGGAGATTCCGCGCTAATCATACTGTAGACCGTTGGTGAATGGAAGACTAAAGATGCCAAGTTGCTCCTGTATCATGAGTATCTAGAAGATCTAGTCAAGGAATTCAATGAAGTTTCATTTGAATACTTATCGAGGCCTCACAATCAATTCGTAGATGCACTCGCAACTTTAGCATCTATGTTGCAAGTCACCGGTGGATTGGAAGTCGAGCCTTTGAAAAAAGAGGTTCTACTGAAGCCAGCTTATAGTATGATTGTGATTGAAGAACCCAATGGAAAACCATGTTATTATGATATCATGAACTATATTCAGAAATAGAAATTCCCCGAGGGAAGTACTTTGGCTGATAAGAAGTATATCACGAAGATAGCTTCAAAATTCTTCGTCAGTGGTGAGAACTTGTACAAGAGATCTTATGATTCAGTCTTGTTGCGATGTGGAGATGCAGCTGAAGCCACTCAAATCATGCAAGAAGTGCACGAAGGAGTATGTGGCCCTCATATGAACGGGCACATGTTAGCTAAGAAGATTATGAGATTAGGCTACTACTAGCTCACACTAGAAGGTGACTATATTTAGCATGTTCGAAGTTGTCACCGTTTCCAGATCCATGGTGATAAGATGAATGTTCCTCCGGCTGAGCTACACCAGTTTTCCGAGCCATAGCCTTTCTCGATGTGGGGCATTGATGTGATTGGCCCAATAAATCCCAAGGCTTCAAATGGGCATCGATTCATTTTGGTAGTGATAGGTTATTTCTCCAAATGGATTGAGGCTACGTCCTTTGCAAGTGTCACTACTCGCAATGTTGCGAAGTTCATCGAACATGACATAATTGCTCGCTATGGTGTCCCTGAAGCAATCATAACTGACAACTGGACAAATTTGAACAACAAGTTTGTTGATGAGTTGTTCAGTGAGTTCAAGATCAAGCATTTGAATTCATCCACTTATCGCCCTCAAATGAACGGGGCTATTGAAGCAGCCAATAAGAATATTAAAAAAATCTTGGCTAAGATAGCCGTGAATTATCGAGATTGGCATGACAGATCACCCTTCGCATTAATGGCATACCATACATCGATCCATACTTCTACTGGGGCAACCCCTTTTGCTCTGGTGTACGGCATGGAGGCAGTTTTGCCTGTGGAAGTGGAGATTCCTTCTCTGAGAGTTTTATCCCAAGTGGAGTTATCTGAGGCAGAATGGTCGCAACAAAGACTTGAACAGTTGAACTTGATCGAGAGTGGCCAGATCCTTCAACTGAAAGGTACGACCAAGACATTTCAAGGTACATGATTGTGTTCTAAGGAAGCTGTTGCCAATTTTTCCAAATCCTGGGGGCAAGTTTGCTCCAAATTACGGCAGCCCATATGTGGTGAAGAAGGTAGTTCCTGAAAGTGCCTTGATCTTGGCAGAAATAGATGGTCGTGAGTTTTCCACTCCAGTTAATTTTTATGTTGTCAAGAAGTATTATCCATGATAGAATTTGTCATGTCATGTTTTGAACTGCAAGTATTTCTATGATGAATAAAATGCATCAATGAGTTGAATTGTTCAAATCTATTGCAAATCTTGCATTTTTCTTCCTTGATGAATTGTATAAGATAAATTGAATGTGTCAAATAGGATGCCTTGGAATGATGAAAGGCAAGCCTTATTCCATACACTATTTCATACACTAATCCCCAGTGAGTTGTGTGGAAAAATTTCATGTCCGCAAGGAAAATGGTGATCTCGCAAAGGGTATGTCATCCAGGGTGATGAGAGATAGTTTCTTCCTCTACCCAAAACACTACAGGTATACCCATTGTTAGCCCTTTGAGCCCATACACATGAAGAGTTTTTTTTTTTTTTTTAAATCATCCCTGTCAAAGATCATCCCATACTGGGACAAAATTTAAAATGAATGGTAAGAATCTACTTAGTCACACTTGCATCAATCTTCGAGAATTGCTTTCGCAACGTAACTTCTACGATAATTTAAAGTGCTTTAGGATGACGAAGACAGTTCTTTCTCTATCTCACACACTTTCATCCATTGCATAGCCCACTTGAGCCTATGAATTCATTTCATATTAAATCAAGTTGGTGATCATCCCCCACATTGGGGGAAGGCAATGAAAAGAAAAATTCAAGTGGCATGGTCTAGAATGATAAGAGATGGAGGCTGTGCAAGTCCAAAAAAAGGTAAGTGCAAAAAAAAAGGGGGGGCATGAAAAAGCAGTCTGCTTGGTAGAAGCAAGGCCAATGCCCAAAAAGAAAAATTAAACACTTGATGTAGTAAGTCGTATCCTAATAAGGCGGTACTTAAAAATTCAAGTGCTATTGCAATCAATGGAGTTTTGATATGAAGAAAACCTTCGACGGTGGAGAAGAAAACCTTCGACGGTGGAGAAGAAAATTGGTTGAAATGTCAAGATGATCACCAACCTTAATCCCCCAAACACTTTTGAGCTTAATAATCCTTTCGTTTCTCAACCCATGAACCAGGCCTGCGTTACGTCCCTTACAAAATCTCTTTAGATTAGGGCACTTGAATTAACGTAAAGGTTCATATGTTTGAAAGCATCGCTTGAAGGAGTGTGAGTAAGACAATTTCTATCTCATTTCGTATGCTTCTTGACTTGTAAACCCAAAGACAATTGCGAAATGTCATTTTTCAATAGCCTCGACTCAAAGAGTCCCCTTTGCTAAGCCATTGACCAAGCCCGCATTACGGTCCTTGTTTAAGACCTCTCAGATTGGTAAGTTCGTACCACTTGCGAGATTGCTTGGACCCTTCTTGACATGACGATGGTGAGATAGGGTGATTGTCAAAATCCTGCATCAAAGGTTATGATGAAATGGCCCTTTTTAATGAGAATGAAAGAAAAGTCCTTTCAGACCGAAAGGTCCCCCTCTTAACATATTCATGACATCCATTGTTCAGATTGGAATATTCTTTTGAAATATTTCCCAATGGAAGGTAGGTGATGCAAGATTGATAGAAATAATCACACATGAATCTCCCTTGAATTAATGCATGTATGTGATTACAAATGCATGTTGCCTCTCCTATGACCATGTTTCACAGGAAACATATCCCCGAGGATCAGAGATGTTACCAGGTTAGTATATCTCTATCCACACCTTAAATACTTTTCATTGCATAGGTATTCCCCTTCAAGTGCACCGACACTTGACTCGATCGAGTTGTCCCCTAAAGATTTATCTCTAGGTTCAATCTGATTAAGGCGACCGAAGAAAGGTTCGGATCTTGGTCAAATAATTTATGTTGCAATGTTAAGCGACTGTAGAAAGGTACAGGTCCTAGATGTGTAACACCAACTACCTTAAATTACTCTACCCTCCTTGAAGGTAATATATTACAGGTAGGTTCCTTTGACATCTTAGTCTGGATCTGGATGTCTTAATTATTTTCATATAAATATTTCACTTTGGATGTGAATGTTTTTCAATCTTTCTCGTTATACCTTAGTCTGAATCTAGGTATTTCAATCATGACATCTCGGTCTAGATCTGGATGTCTTAATTATTTTCATCTAAATATTTCACTCTGGATGTGAATGTTTTTCATTCTTTCTCATTATACCTTAGTTTGGATCTAGGTATTTTAATCATGACATCTCAGACTAGATCTAGATGTCTTAATTTTTTTCATTGAACATTTCACTCTAGATGTGAATGTTTTTCGATCTTTCTCGTTATACCTTAGTCTGGATCTAGGTATTTCGAGTTCAAAAATCTTGACATCTCAGTCTAGATCTGGATGTCTTCATTATTTTAGTTGAACATTTCACTATGGATGTGAATGTTTTTCCATCTTTCTTGTTATACCCTAGTCTGGATCTAGGTATTTCAAGATTCAAAATCCTAACATCTCAGTCTGGATCTGGATGTCTTAATTCTTTTCGTTAAATATTTCATTTTGGATATGAATGTTTTTTGATCTTTTTTCGTTATACCTTAGTTTGAATCTAGGTATTTCAATAAACATTAGACTCTTTAGGAAACCTGAGTGAAAACTGCGTACTTGTGGAGTAAATGAAGATTTATCATATACCTCAGGATGCTCTACCGCAGTGATTGGTAAGTAACTGTAGGTACGTTCTTTCCTTTTACATCATGCATTTGCATTAGCATTTTCATGCATCATATAAATTGCATTTTGAAATAGAATTCATTTTCCAAAAAAAAAAAAAGATCAATTAGTGCATGCGCAACCTCTATGAGCTCGCCTTCAAAGAGGGGCAGTCAAATTGTTGACATCTAAATTTTGGCGATCCAGTCATTTATTTATTGCATAGAAAATTATGAGTTAATTTTATCTCAAAAAAATATTAATTGCATAGCATATAAATTTAGGTACATTTATTTTTAATTTACATTTTTTGCATTTATTTATTGGACCGAAGGTGGATGGGTTCGAATTGGTGGTTTTGAGCTTTAAATTGATAGGCCGGACTAAGCCGATGAAGCGAGCAAATTGGCCCAAGCCCTTTTTTTTTTTTTAAATAACAAAAAATTATCTAAATGGAGATTTGATATGATACAATGGGTGATTTTTGGAATTTAAAAAAAAAAAAATCGCATCGCAATCTTATCTTTAGCAATAGACAATCAAATAAGTGGAGAATTTTTAGGAGATGAGGAAAATAAAAAAAGATAGGGAAGGAAAAAAAGTCAAACTTATCGGCTTCTGCTAAAAAGGACAACAGAGAGCTACCGAGAGAAGAGATAGGGAAGGAGGAACGTGAGCATGACCCAGTAGCAGGGAAAAAGGGAAAAAAGCAGAGCACTGCTCATCTTCTTCCTCCCCTGCTCACGTTCGTCGTTTGCAAGCTCAGCCCTAGCAGCCGAGCTATCGGCCATTGCCATTTCGCCGATCTCGCCGCTACCCCTCCTTTGATCCAATCTACCCAGCCCAATGTTCGATAGCTCTACCGTGCCTCTGCCTCCAATCTCCTTTGCCAACGCCTGCAGCAGTCGCGCAAAATCTCACTCGTGAACTTGCATCATCACTCCACCAGTCTGATGAAGCCACCGCCTTGCCGCATCGCGACGCCATCGCTCCGTGCCTCTATTCTTGCCCGAGTCACCGACCATCATTGCCACTTGACCCCCTTTGCGATTCCAGCAGCAAAGCCATTTCTGCCCACAACCCAGCCGCACCATCGCACCCCTGTGCCGGTCTTTGCCGCTCCTACAGTTAGATTCAACCACCATGACCTCTGTCCAGTGACCTGACGCTGCTGCCGAGCCACCCCACCAGCCTAATGAAGTCGCCGTTGTGCTGATCCGTGACAACCCGGACGCTGATCTTGGTCCGTTCATTGCTGGTCCTCGCACTACCTTTGCCTCGATGCCCTTGCAGCGCCTTTCACCGTGACTGCCCTGTGTCCGACACCCCTTCTCCGAGCGACGCTCCTATAGCAGCTCTCTAATTTTCTTTTGCAACGGTCCTCTGACCTAGGCAACAGCCCCTGCTCACTGTTGTTTTTCCCTCGTTGCGTGCAGGTCCATCCTCGGTGGAGCTCCGACGCCCCCCACCGCCCCTCACCAGAATGCTGACGACCAACTCCTTGGCGACCCATCATCCCCGGCGAACCACCACAAGCTACCTAGCCCTATTTGGAAGGAAAAAAAAAAAAAGAAAGAAAGAAAATCAATTTAGGTAGTTTTTTATTTACTTTAGTTTATTTTTTATCATTGTTTATTATTATTTATTTTTCTTTTTAGTAGAATTATTCCTTAATGTATGATTGAGACTCCGACATGAAGTAGCCTCTTAAAATAGAGATTAACAGTCCGATTTTCGCACCTGAAATCCGACTCGCAATCTCTTGAAAAATCGCCGATCTGATCTCACGCTTGAGATCAGATTCACAATTTTGTTTAAAAATTGGCCAACCCGATCTCACGCGTGAGATATGATTCACCAATTTATCGATATCAATCTTATCTTATATGATTTGTCGTCATGTTAGTTGGATCAATTTATTTTTTCATAAAAGAAAAATCCGTAAAATATTTGAGTTAGGATTAGGTTTGTTTTAGAATATTTCTTGTTTTAAGGTTATCTAGAATAAGGATTTCATTTCGAATTTTCAAAAAATAAAAAACCAAAAAAAATGCATTCATTTAGGATGTTAGTTTTTGTTTTTAAAATTTAAGTTGCACGTTTAATTATGTGGCAATTTTAATTTCAAATTTCATAGGAAAGAAAAAGGAAAAAATAAGAGTCATGTGCACGTCATATAGAATTAGGTTTATGAAATGCACATCTTTAAATGATTGTTGCTAAGTTCATTTAATTAGAAATTGCCTGTCATTAAGATTAGGTCATTTTGGTTAATTTATATTGCATATTTAATTATTGCATGTTCATTAAGAAACCACAACAAAATTATTTTACTCATTCAAATAGTTTAGGCTATACTATTATGTCATATCATTTCATGTTAGATTAGTAGCATGCATTGCATAAAGCATGATTCTCATTAAATAAATGAAAAACATAAAGAAATGAATGATTGCGTGTTAATTAGAAATCATATCTAGGATTATCGATGTGAATTCAGATCTAACACTACAGATGCTTTCGTTGCTATAAGGTAAGTTCTTCATCGTTTTCTTTGCTTTTTTGAGTGTTAAATTGGTGGTTTGCGCACTTGCATGACAATCTCACATGTTAAGGAGATAAAATTAAAATCAATTCAAGCTGCTTGCCAAACATTTTCATAGAAGTAAAATAATTCTCCCATTATTTTACTTAGGTGTCTAATCGACCTATTGTAAACTAATTAGTAGCGACTCCATTTTGCATGCTAGAAATTTGAACCTAAGTCGCGAATTGGTATGGGCTTGGGAGAGCCCGAGCTAAGTTAGACTTAGTAGTCCATTAGCCTAATTTTAGGTGGTGCACCTGAAACTTTGATTGTGATATTCATCTATAAATCACATGCATTGCAAAAAATTTAAATATGCATGCAGGTCTTTTAAACCTCGTTTCTCAACCAATCAAGCAAGAAAGTGAACCATCAGCAGGTCACTTATTACCAAAGGCATGCGCCAATCACAAACACAAGCAATTTCTAATGCATGATGGGATTATATGTATGAATGGAACATGTAATATTTCAAAAAATTATCTCAAAATCATTCATGAAAAGTTTTGAGACAAGGTGATGTCTCAATAATGAAAGGCATTCAATTACCAAGGCTAGCCTGTGCCTCGCATTAGAAATCACAAGTGTTGCAGGCATTTTCAATACAATTCAAACCGTGACTTTCACATTGTCAAAATAGGATTTTAAAAATGTTTGAAAATATTTAGGATTAAGGAATATCTAGGTTATGGAACACATTCAATTGCCAAGGCTAGCCTGGGCCTTGCATTAGAAGTCACAAGTATCGCATACATTTTGAATATGGTCCAAACCATGATTTTTCCTTAAGCCAAATCAAGTTTTGGAGAATAACCTTTTTAGGAATCGTTTTTGAGAAACATCACATGTACCACAACATTTTTTTGAAAGATGCAATTTGAAAAAGCCGGTTGTTTAACAACAAAGATCAAAGCATTTAAAACAATTTTCACGAAGATGGCATGTCCTAATTTCATGCACAAACTAACCTAAAAGGTATAACTAAACAATCACAATCATGTTTATATCAAGAAATTTCAGAACAAACGTGCAAGGACAGCAAAATTGGGCAATACCTAAAGATAATTTGGCAATGAAAAATTCCCTAACATGCATGACAAGATGATGAACAACTTTTGTGAAGAGAGTTTTCTTGAATAATGTATACATAATTTTACAAAAATCAAACAACAAACAACAATGCATAAAAAATTCGTCAAAACAACAGGACATTCAACTAATGTCATGAGAATTTGTCCTATCATAATACGTCTAAAAATCATCAAATTTATACACAACATATCCAACATGATTGCAAGCAAGTTTCATTAAGAGGCTAAGCTCAGATTCCAAATAGAAAAAATGGAATATAAATATCAAAGGTTTGTACAGACAAGGGTTAAAATAGGGCATCCAAATTTGATTCTCTGTCCAGATCGTGATCTGGCTTTGAAAAAAATGGAAAATAGTCGAAAAGATAAGCGATTGGCATGAAATTAGCGGTATTAGAAACTTCTAAGTGTTTTCTGCATCTTCCTAGAAGAGCTCGACTCTAAACTAGATCAATTTGGTATCCTAAAATTGAGATCTCTAAAAGTGCGCGCATCAGTAATTAAGAAAACAGAACATAAGCATTCATTGAAAACCTTAAAATCACTCAAAGAATACCCAAATGGCATGAAGAAATCACACAGGACTTAGGGTTGGATGCGACGGAAAGTTTGGATAGTCATCTTATCCTAAGTCGGCATGCAAAATGTTATACAATTTAAATGACATTATGAGATGATTCATGATTCCTAATGATATGCTCGAGAATTCTAAGCGTGAGGAACACTTTTTTTGAGACAATTTGATGTGCAAGATGAAACTCAAAATACATAACCTAAACATGTATGGAAACCTTGTAACATGCGGTTCAATAGTCAATAAGGTATGATCATAAAACTTGATCCCTAGATGACTCAAACAAGCATGGGAATGTGCACATATGACAATGTTTCATTTCAGCACTAAATTTACAGAACAAGCATGATTTCAGCCATCCTCAAGACATGCATAAATCCTACCAAAAATCTAACATACAGAGCATACAGTGATGAATATTTCTTGTTAAGAGATCAAAACTCAATTAAGATCATATGAATTGTGGCAAAAATGGCAAAACAGATCACACTATATGTCCAACACATGTTGCAGTAGTACCTTTTACTCTAATGCATGCAATTGATTCACATTGCCAAAGTAAAAACCTTCCAAACCATGCATCAATTGAACATGTATATCATGTATTTCATCTTTCATCAAGGATTTGAGACTAAATAAGTGCATTTATGGACTCAATTTCATCAAGATAAATCTCAGGCTAATACAGGACAGACTAACCTATGTCCATATCTAAGCAATTTTGACCTAGCTAAACATGTCCGAAAATTTTGAAAAAAAATACAGAGGATGCACAACACCTCCATGAGCAGTTTTTATCGAGGAAAGTTGTTCCAGAACTCAACACAAAAATCATTACAAAAAATAGCAAAAACAGAGATTCATTAAAACAAATCTCGGACTAATACAGGACAGACTGACCTATGTCCAGATCTAAGTACTTTTGACCTAGCTAATCATGTCCAAAAATCATGAAAACATTACAGAAGATGCACAACATGATTTGGAACAAAACTCATGCAGAAAATTTTGTCAAAAAATGATCATGAAAGTCGGCACAAAAATAACAAAGTCAGAAGGCGGAATAGGATCAGAACCAAAAAAAAAAAACTTAAACTGCTGCAGAATCTTTAATCTTCGGAGGTGTTTTTGGAGGACCAAATGACATTCATTTTGGGCGTGCAACCTATCGTTTTGAAGCTCGGGATGTCTATTACCTCAAGCTCAAACGAGGTTGTTTCAGACCTCGTTTTAGCCAAAACAGTAACCTATGTACAGGCCTACGAAAATCACAAATTAGGCTTAAAATCACAATTATCATTCAAATCTTCAACAACTCATTGCAGCGTTCATACTTGTCAATATTGAGCATGTAAAAGCTCTTAATCTTGAATGCTAGCCCCAATCGACTAACTCGATCTTGCTTCATCGGATTCGAGTTTTGAATCATTACCTTTCTTGCGATTTTCGTCGGCTTCAATTGCAATTAGTCGGATCTAATCACCAGATCACGATTGGGACTCCAAGAATGTAGATCAAATCACTACAGCTCGGATCGGGATCAATCAAACCACTGGTTAAAGAAAAAAAGGAAGAACTGGTCCAAGAGATGAACCAAAACTTAGAGAGAGAGAGAGAGAGAGAGAGAGAGAGAGAAGGGAGAGAGTGATCTGTTTTGGTAGGGTTTTTGGAGGGAGAAATGAGAGAGAGAGGTCTGAAGAGAGAGGAAATTTAGTGCAAATGAGCCTTCTCCTCTGAAAATTGAAGAAATTTCACTTATATAGTCCCACATTAAGCGATTTTGGCCATCGATTCGACCCTATAGCCAAAATCTCAATCCAACGGTCAAAAATCCATTTCGAAGGCTTCATTATGATCTCGAGGTGTTGGGTAATTAATCTAGTGGGTTTGATTTGCAAAAAAACCAAGCCAAAATCTGGAATTGCGACAAAATGTCTAATGAAGGGTCAATTTGCAATTTGACGAAATTCGCAGACCAACTTGTAAAATTTTGGGAAATTGAAGGTGTAGAAGTGAAATTGGGATTGAGAGGGTTCGAGAATCGATGGACTGAGGCCAAGAACTGGCCGGCAAGGGCCCAAACCGGCCAGTCCTATCGACAGCTGGTTAGATTGGCTAGACTGGTTTGGTCCGATTCAGCCAGATTTTGGCCAATTCTTGACTGGTTTGGTCCAATTCCTGCCATTTTTTCTACTTATGAACCTTGTGGGTCAAAAATTTATGCAATTTGACACCTAAAGGACCTAATTCAAAATGAATTTTATCTTTTTTATGAAGAAATTGACCAATTAAGATACAATTAAGCTAATCAAACCTAATGAATGTGATCTAAGGGTCTTTTATTCACCTAATTGAATGATTATCATGGAAAAAAATGAGTCGAAACTATGGGTGCTATGAATTGGGCCTAAAGGGCTAAAATGGTAAAATTTGCAATTCAATGGACAAAATTGCAAATTAATCAAAATTGAACTTAATTGGTGTCATAATTGCCCTATCTAATGAGCTACCCATAGGTAAGATCACTTGCCACATTCAAATCGACCTTGAATTGAAGTGCTCAAACTTAGGTCAAAAATGGATCTAGGCCTAATATTAAAATTGGACCTAGATTTATGAAATTAAACCATAGCCATGAATGGGTTAATTCAAATTTTGTCAATTGAAGCTTAATTGCTTGACTTTCTAATACTAGGGAGGATAAAATTCTTCAAATTAATGAGTTCTTGTGTGAATTTCACAAAATCAATCTCGAATTTGAACTTATCTCAAGAAAAATGAGTGAAAAACAATTGTCTGTTTCACAAGTTACGAATGATTGATTTTGGTCCCTTAATTAGGGCTCAAAACAGCAATTTGTATTTTCACTCAATAAATCACAAAATTGAATGCTCAAACAAATTTCAGATAGTTCCTAAACCAAATGTCAAAGAAAGGCCCATATCTAATTATGACCAGAATAAAAGTAATTTTATTTTTGGTCGATTTAGAACCTAAACCTGAAAAATTCAAAAATTAAGGTTCTTAATCAAATTTTGTGAAATTTTAGACACAAAAGTCAAATTGGCATTAAAAGAAATATATTTGTGCATTATTTATTTATTTATTATTTTTTTGGGTCAAAGGTTTGAATTTTCAAGAAATTGATTTGAAAAAAAGTAAAATTAAAGCTAAGTGGAATTTTTTGGATAAAAAGTCAATTTTCAACTTGGGGTTGACTTTTGGTCAAATGGTTGACCAAACAGTCAACCCAAGTCAACCCAAAAGTCAACCGTTTGACTTTTTTGAGTTTTTCATGCAAACAAGCTGAAAAATTGCTTAAAAATGATAGCACAAAAGAAAGAAATGAAAACGACATTTTTTTGTCGAGAGATAGGGTTCCGTCGGGATCGAAACTTGAATCTCAATTTTTATTTTTTTATTTTTATGTTTTAATGACATGTCAAATAAAAACCAGTGTCAACAGATATCAAGAAGCAACTAGTGCCCTTGAATATAAGAGAATACACTGAGATTGATGAAAGAGAACAGCTTGTGGAGCAGGAAGTGATAGGAGAGCGGATGAAATCAGGGAGGCAGTTGACATTGAATGATGCCTGACAAGGTAAAAGACCTTATCCAACCTGAGAGCTACATTGGGATTCTAAGAATAAATAAAATTTTGGAAATTTCGAAAAGACCAAGAGTGGTCAGGCTTCCGGAAGAGTGCCATATCAAAACAACTTTTGTCAAAGGTGTGGAGGACAACATGGGTCAAGACCTTGTAATAATCAACAAAGATGTTTTGGTTGTGAACAAAGAGGAAGATTGCAGTCGAATGTCAACTCGGTGCAACAAGAGTAACAACATGTAGGCGAACCACCTCCACAAGGGAAATCACAGAGACCACCAACACAAGGAAGGGTGTACGCGATCACCCAGGAGGAAGCAAAAGCTTCAAAAAATGTTATCTCATGTACGATTTCTATAAATGATAAGAAGGCATATGCATTATTTGATACGGGTGCTACACATTCTTTTGTGTCTAAAGGGTATAGATGATTGAGTGAAATAGGAACTACATCTTCTGAGGAACCTCTTTGTATTTCTACACCTCTGAAGGACATGATGTTGTCCACGTTGGTATGTGAGAAGTGTAAGGTAATTATAGGGGGGACAAGGTCTAAAAATAGACCTAATAGTAATGGTTATATATGACTTCGATGGCATCATAGGAATGGAATAGCTTCATAGGCAACGGGTTAAGATAGATTGTTATAGAAGGAAGATTCAATTCAATCCATCAAATCAGCCTAGTTTTGAATTTTAAAGAGATTAGACAAACCCCTCCATAGTTCTCATTTCAGTAGTAGAGACCCATGCACTTCTTGACGAAGGATGTCAAGGATACTTGGCAGTTGTAAAGGATTATACGAAGGAGGAAGCTAAACATGATGAAATTCGAATCGTCCAAGAATTTCAAGTTGTGTTTCTTAAGGAACTGCTTGGATTACCATTGGAATGGGAAATTGAGTTCAAGATCGAACTGATGCTTGGAACGAAATCAATATCAAAAGCCCTGTATAGGATGGCTTTGGTAGAACTAAAAGAGTTGAAGATTCAACTGCAAGAGTTACTTCATAAAGGGTTTATTAAGCCAAGTGCGCCCCCTTGGGGGGCATCGATCATATTTGTTAAAAAGAATGATGGATCGATGCGCCTGTGCATCGACTACAAGCAATTGAATTAGGTAACTATTAAGAACAAGTATCCGTTACCTATAATTGATGACCTATTTGACCAACTACAAGGAAGTTCGGTCTTTTCTAAATTCAACTTGAGGTCAGGATATCATCAGCTTAGGATTAAGAAAGGAGACATTTCTAAGACCGTATTTAGGACTCGCTATGGCACTATGAATTCCTAGTGATGCCTTTTAGATTGACGAATGCCCCAGCTGCATTCATGGATCTAATGATTAGGGTGTTCAAGCCCTATTTAGATCAATTTGTAATTGTCTTCATTGATGATATTCTGATATACTCTAAAGGACCAGAAGAACATGCGTAGCATCTGAACATAGTGTTGCAAACCCTTAGAGACCATAAGTTGTATACCAAATTTAGTAAGTGCGAATTTTGGCTGGACCGTATAATATTTTTGGGACATGTGGTGTCGGGAGAAGGAATCTCGGTAGACCCAGCGAAAGTCGAGATGGTAGTAAATTGGTCAAGACCAACCATGCCAACTGAGATACGGAGTTTCTTAGGACTGGTAGGTGATTATAGAAGATTTTAGAAGGATTTTCATGACTTAAAGGCTCGTTAACGCAGTTGACTCATAAAAAACGTAAAGTTTGAATGGAGTGGTGAGTGTGAAAAGAGTTTTCAAGAACTCAAGAGGAGATTGACCACGACACCAATCCTAACTATTATGTCTGGATCCGGTGGATTCAAGTATATAGTGAGGCTTCCGATAAATGATTGGGATGTGTTCTGATGCAGCACGGTAATGTCATAGCCTATCCATCAAGACAGTTGAAACCCTACGAATTGAACTACCCAACTCTTCATTTAGAATTGGCGGCCATAGTCTTCGCTTCGAAAATATGGAGGTATTAGCTGTATGGAGAGAAAGTTGAAATCTATATAGACCACAAGAGTCTGAAGTATTTATTTTCGCAAAAGGAACATAATATGAGGCAGAGAAGATAGATGAAGCTATTAAAGGATTATGACTATGAAATATTGTACCGCCAAGGAAAGGCAAATAAGGTGGCAGAAGCTCTTAGTCGTAAATCTGCCGTAGACTTGGCAAGTGTAAGGGTAAGAGAATGGAACTCGTTAGAAACGATAGCAAATTCGGAGTTTAAATTGGAAATAGATCATCTCGCAAGTGTATTAGCCGCATTGAGAATTGAATCGGAAATTATTCAGAATGTTAGAACGTTACAACCGTCTGACCCAAAAATTGTGAAATTACAAAATGACGTGTCTTTGGGGAAATGACAAAAGTTCCAAGTTTATGAGGATGGAACAATGAGTTACAAAGAAAGACTATGTGTCCCCAACAATGAAGGAATAAGAAGAGAAATTTTGTTGGGAGCACATAGGAGTAATTATAGTATTTATCCTAGAAATATGAAAATGTATCGGAATTTACATCAACAATACTGGTGGAATGGCATGAAGGCAGATATCACCAAACATGTTTCTTAATGTTTGACATGCCAACAGGTGAAGGCAGAACATCGCAAGCCCGCCGGACTGTTAAAACCATTGGATATACCAAAGTGGAAATGGGAACATGTAACAATGGATTTCATAATAGGATTACCAAGGACGTCAAGTGGTAACCACTATATCTGGGTGACAATAGATTGCTTGACTAAATCTACCCATTTCCTAGCAGTCTGTGTAGATTATCTGATGGATAAGTATGCAGAAAATATATGTAAGCCAAGTAGTACGCTTACATGGTGTTCCTGTAACTATTACGTCTGATCGAGACTCAAGGTTTACTTCAAATTTTTGGCGAAGTCTTCAAACCGCCTTAGGGACTAAGCTCTAGTTCAGTACTGCTTTTCATCCACAAACAGACAAACAAATAGAAAGAGTGATTTAGATACTAGAAGACGTGTTGAGAGCTTGCATGATTGATTTTAGAGGAAATTGGGATGAAAGATTGCATTTAGTAGAATTTGCGTATAATAATACTTTCTAGCAAAGTATCAGTATGGCTCCCTATGAGGCACTATATGGGAGAAGATGTAGGACTCTTGTCTGCTGGGATGAGGTGGGTGAAAGAAGACTAACAAGACCCGAATTAATACAGGTTACTATGAATTTGGTAGAAATTATTAGAAATAGAATCAAAACAGCTCAAACTCAACAGAAAAGCTACGTAGATAAGCGTAGAAGACCTTTGGAATTTAACATGGGAGATCACGTATTTCAAAGCGTATCCCCAATGAAAGGCATATCACAATTTGGGATAAAAGGTAAGTTGAGTCATAGCTTTGTTGGACCCTTTGAGATCCTTGAGAGGACAAGAGATGTAGCTTATCGGCTGGCATTACCTCCAAAGCTAGCGAATCTACATGATGTCTTCCATGTGTCGATGCTAACGAAGTATCAGCCCAACCCTGACCACATACTTGATCACGAAACCATCAAAGTGGATGAGCAAGGTACATGGAAGAGCCAATCCAAGTACTGGATCGGAAGGAGCAAGTTCTTCGAATGAAGAAAATTCCACTAGTCAAGGTTTTGTGGTGACACCACAACGTGGAAGAGGCTACGTGGGAAAGTGAAAAGGAAATGAGGCAAAAGTATCGTCATCTTTTCAATGAGATGTGAGAGACGTTCAATTTTGAGGATGAAATTCTCTAAGGAAGGGAGAATTGTGATATCCGGAATTTGCCAAACCTCGAGTACGTAACAATCCGTGACAGATCGACGAATTTGTTGTCAGATTTCGTCATTGGCGCTAATTGTGGATGCCATTTTATCATTACCATCGCTGGACCGAGACATTACGTTTTGTGATGATCTTATGACATACCCTCGTAGATACGTCTTTGCCGCATCGAGACAATCCAATCTTCGTATAGCTTATCGCTCGTCCAAAATCTTATTACATAACACCACACGCGAGGCCGCAGTTCATTCCAAATAGCACGCTGCCAAGCTATTCCTCTCCCGGATTTCAATCGTCCTTCGTGTGTGCGGGCACAAGACCAGGGGACCGAGAAACTTCAATCCACGCACGAGCAGGTGTGAAGCGCCCACAGCCACGCTTTCCCCTTCACTTCACCGGTCAACCAAGAGGGAGAGTTAACTCTTTGCACCCACGTTCCGCATGCGAGGACCGATCAGCTGCTGCCACCCTCCTCTCTCCTTCGACGGCCATCCAACGACTGCACATACGCATGCAAAGAGGCACGTCCTTGCATGCGGAGTGCAATCTGTCGCCCACCAGGATAGAACGCCCGCGCTGTCTCTCCCTCTTACTGCCACCAGGATTTTGGTTTGTTGACTCATAGAGTAAATAGGCAGTGAAGGCAAACGGCAGAGAGGGCTTCCCTCATTTCTTCGACGCCGCTCCGCGATATCCTCAACAAAGTTTCCTTCCCAGAGACCTTACCGTCCTGCCCGTACTCCGCCGCCCGCCGATGACCACCCACACCACCCTGCCGGCCATTCGCCCTTCGCACCCACACGCCACTAACCGCGCCTCCATCCGCTGCTGTGTCGTTTAGTTGCCAGCCGTGCTCGCAGCCACAACTCATGGTTCGCTTGCCGTCAACGTCGCCGAACCTGAGGCAAGTCAATATCTACTAACCTATGTTGCCTAGACTCCATCATTGCTTGGTGAAATGCGTCCTGTAACTAACGTTATGTTTAGGATACTTACATGAATTGATTCGGATGTAGTCGGCCTAACCGCAAATTTTGATGGGGAAATCTCATGCTTTCTACACCTTAGGGATTCGTCTGTGTATTGCCAAGAGTGGTTTAAAAATTCTTAAGGTTTTTTATTATACAATCAATTTTAAAACTCTTTAAAACTCTTTAGGTCAGATTATTGAGATTTTGGACTGCAAACTTGCCGGTTTTGGTGTTGCCAAAAATATTTGAAGCTTTATGTATAGAATCAGTTCATGTAGGAAATTCAAGTCTACAAAATATACGATGTGGCAAGTCCATGCACGTCGATTTCAAAAATATTTGGGATTGAACCGTGAAAATGGATTTTTATGGATTCGGTATTAAGCTCTAAATTTTATGAATTGATTTCATCGACATAAGCTTGGCATATTTTTAAAAGACTTGCTGCACTATGGTTCGTCTTATGATTTGAGAATTTTGGAATCGAAGTATTTCTTGTGCATTGACCATATGAAAGATTTTTGGCATTAAATTTATTAGACTACAACACCATGGTTGAAATGTTATTGATGCCATCGAACCCCTAGGACGATGATGCCCTGGGAGTCGAGTTGCCTGGAGGATCGTGATGACGATGCCTTTGGATGCCTAGGGACCGATGTGCCCTGAAGGTTCCTTAGGAGTGTCGGGATGCCCGGGAGCATGATGTAACACACATGGTGAGCCCCGGAGGTTCCTAGTGATGCCAGGTGGGGTGCGAGATGCCTAGGGGTGTAATGTAACATGCTCTAGACTTCCGATGATTGGAATATGGAATCGAAGGTCCTCGTGATGCTAGGTAGGATGCAAGAGCCTGGAAGGGATGCAAACATTGTGTAGGAAAAAAATTGATGAGAACAAATAAAATTGTCTGAGGCGTGCAAGTGTAAGCACTGTCCTTAAGGATAATTCGGCCCCTCGAAGTGCGAAACTTGGTGTGATAGGCTACTGACGGCTATCCTCCCAAGATACAACAAACATTCTTCTATATTTCACACTAGATATTAGAAGGAACAGAAACAACGTCTATGTATAACCCAGCAAGGAAAAGAAAAGGAAAGATTTCAAAAATAATGAATATTCTTTGTTTCAGTCAGTGTGTATTTTTAAGATTGCCTTATGAGATTTTATATTCAGACAAAATAGAGCCGTTAAAAGAGCCGTTGTAAAATAATGAAGGATTTATTTGAGAAATAAATTAAACGTTACAAAACGATTGGAAAGCCTTTGTATGACCATTAAGAAACCATTATGTGACCGTTAAAAATAATGATGGTCTTCAATGCGGTCATAACTATTATCGAAGTTATTATTGTAAATATTTCAAAATTTTTTTGAAATATCCAAAATCCCCCACATATTTCAAAATATTTTGAAAATAAAATTAATATGATGCTTGGTTATTAGAGTGTAATGCATCGGAACTGGTGCTTGTTAGGCTATGAACCAGCCCTAGAAAAAATGAAATATAATTCATGAAATTATTGGTGAAGTTTGAAACTTCTATGAACCAAAAATTTCTTTTGTGAATTACAATTTTCATCAATCACATTGCACTCCCACAAACTTTGTTGTTCAACGCGGTTTTGCGCTAATAGGCCATGCGCGTACTTGGTTTATTCACAAGTGCTTTAGAGATTTTCGCCAAAAATTCTCATAGGAGCGGCCTCACTCCACACTTATATAGGTGATTCCATCAAGTGTATTTTGCAGCTTAATACACCACCAATAATGGCTATGGAATTTTATTAAGAGCTTAGCTCAACCTCTTTTTTCCTTGCAGTTTTGCACCCTTCTTTTCTTAGGATGGACAATAATTTTTAATAGTGCATTACTAGAACAACAAGTGACTTGTTATTACCCATATAAAACTAATTCATGGGATTGCCAATCACATAGGTTGGGTTACCATCACTGTTACTTTTCCTCAATTGGCTTAAGTCCCATTCCCCTCGATGTGTCATAAATTAATTTTCTTCCCACAGGTTTAGCTAGAGGATCGGCCAAATTCACTTCTGACTTTACAAAATTGATGGATATAATTCCATCTTTAAGCAGTTGCTTTACTACATCATGTCTCAATCGAATGTGTATATTTTTACCATTGAAAGTTTTATTCTTTGCAATGGCTATTGCCACTTGGCAATCATAGTGCATAGACACAGAAGGTGATGGTTTCATTCCCAAAGGAATATCCACTAAGAGGTTCCTTAACCACTCAGCCTCATTGCCAGCCAATTCTAGAGCCATAAACTCTAACTCCATGGTGGATTTAGCAATTATTGTTTGTTTGGCTGACTTCTAAGTTACAGCATCTCCACCAAGGATGAACACATATCCACTAGTGGATTTTGTCTCATCTAAATCTGAAATCCAATTAGCATTACTGTACCATTCTAATACAGCGGGAAATCCACTATATAAAATACCATAATTTATGGTTCCTCTCAAATATTTCATTAATCTACTCAAAGCAGTCCAATGATCATCATTGGGATTTTATGTATATCTGCTCAGTCTACATACAGCATAAACTATATCAAGTTGAGTATAATTTATCAAATGCATCAAACTCCCAATAATTTGAGCATACTTAGATTGAGCCACACCATCTCCTTTATTTTTCATTAATTGGATATTAGAATCATAATGAGTATTCACAGGTTTGACATCAAAGTGATCATATTTTTTAAGTAGCCTCTCCACATAATGCACTTGAGTAAGCATTAGGCCACTATCACTCTTTATGATTCTAACACCCAAAATAATATTAGCTTTCCCCAAGTCCTTCATATCGAATTTAGAAGTCAAAAAACATTTTATTTCATTCACTACATCAATACACGTACAAAAATATAAGCATGTCATCAACATATAAGCTAATAATTATAAATTTACCATCAATAGTTTTTGTGTATACACATTTATCTACTCCAATAGAGAAAAATCCATTCCTAACTAGAACATCATTAAATTTCTCATAACATTGCTTTGGCGCTTGCTTTAAGCCATATAAGGATTTAACAAGTTTACAATTTGTTTTCTTGGCCAGGAAAAGTACAGCACTCAAGTTGCACCATGTAAATTTCCTCTTCCAAATCACCATTTAAAAAAGCTGTTTTAACATCCATTTGGTGAATAATAAGTTTGTAAATAGAAGCCAAAGCAATTAAAACACGAATTGATGGAATTCTTGTAAGTGGAGCAAAAGTGTCAAAATAATTAACATTTTGTTTTTGTGTAAAACCTTTTGCAACTAATCTTGCTTTACATTTATCAATAGAACCATCAGGATTATATTTTCTTTTAAAAATTCATTTACAACCGATCGGTTTTGCACTGGGTGGTAAATCAACTAATTTTCAAGTTTGATTTTGTAAGATAGAATCAATCTCGATTTTTATAGCTTCTTTCCAAAAATTGTTTTTTGAGGAAGAAACTGCTTGAGAATAAGTCAAAGGATCATTATCAATAAGATAAGTATAAAAATCATTCCCAAAAGAAGTTTCTTTCCTTATTCTTTTGCTCCTTCTAAATTCATCACTTGAATTTTGAAAACAGTTTTATGAAGAGGTGCAAGAGAAATATTATCAACACTTAAATGGAAAAATATGCTAAAAAATTCTGCATTTTTCATCTCAACTATAGTATTATTATCAAGCACATCACTTTTTAATACAAGAAATCTATAGGTAGCACTATGTTCAGCATAACCAATAAACATGCAGTCAGATGATTTAGAGCCTATTTTACTTTTTTTCTTAGAATTAGGAAGCATAACCTTAGCAAAACACCCCCACACTTTCAAATGTTTTAAATTAGGACGATAACCTTTCCAAAATTCATAGGGTGTTTTACCTGTTTTCTTATGAGGTATTCAGTTTTGGATGTGACATGCAGATAAAATAGCTTCACCCCATAAATTATTTGGAGCTTTAGAACTAAGAAGCATAGAATTCATCATCTCTTTCAAAGTCCTATTTTTCTTTCAGCTATGCCATTAGATTCAAGAAAATAAGGAGGCGTAGTTTCATGAATTATTCCTTCATTTTCACAAAATTTATTAAGCAATACATATTCTCCACTTCTATCCGATCGAATTCTTTTTATCCTTTTATTCAATTGGTTTTCTACCTTAGCTTTATACAAAAGGAACATATCAAAAGCTTCATCTTTATGCCTAAGCAAATAAACTTTAGTAAATCTATAATAATCATCAATGAAGGTCACATAATATTTTTTATCTCCTCTAGTTATAGTTTGTTTTAAATCTCCTAGATCGGTATGAATTAAACTCAACGAGATCATATTCTCTATTTACAAAAATACAAGGCTTTTTTGTTAATTTTGTTTCGGCACATAATATACATTTATTAAAACATGGGTTTTTAATTCCAAAAATTAAACCTTGTTTTTGCATTTTCTTAATATAAGAAATATTAACATGACATAATCTACCATGCCATAAATCAACAGATTTAGCCAAGTAAGCGAAAGCAGTAGCATTTTCATTGATGACATTAGAAACGTTAAGAACAAAAAGTCCTTGATTACAATAACCCTTTCCCACAAAGACGTTATTTTTTGTCATTACAATCTTATCAGATTCGAATGACACCTTCACCCCAACCTTTCCCAAAAGCGCTACTGAGACCAGGTTTGCCCTTATATTAGGGACATGTAATACATCATTCAGGGCCAAAGTCTTGCCAGATGTGAGCTTGAGAAGAATGTTTCCTTTCCCAAGAACTTGAGTTGTTCTTGAATCACCAAGATAAATAACTTCTTCTCCTTCCCCTATTGGCGTGTAGGAGGAAAAGGCATTTTTGTTTGCACAAATATGCCTGGTAGCACCTGAGTCTACCACCCACTCTTTCACATTGGCCACAATGTTGGCCTGAGAAATAACCGCAACAATTATATCATTAGAGTCATCCGCTTTAACCAAATTGACTTTTGGTTTAGTAGGATTGTCATTTCCCATTATTCTCTTTCTGTAGTGTGCTGCATGATGACCTGATTTTCCACAAACAAAGCAAGATCCTTTCTTTTTGAAGGTGGGGTGAGCAACTTTTGGTTTGTAATCAGGTTTTTTGTTGTAATACCTATTTTGGTGATGTTGAAATTTGCCTTGCACCAAATTTGCCCTGGTAGCGATTTTCTTAGCTTTAGCAGCTTTGATCTCCTTGCGAGTTGTATCCTTGATGATAATATGTACGATCAGATTGACTAGTGACAATTGTTTGTCCTTGTGCTTGAGTTGTTGCTTGTAGTTATTCCAAGACTCAGGCAACTTTTCAATCAATAGGCCCACAAGAAATTCTTCTTGTAAATTGATGTCTTCTGCCTTCAAGTCCTCCACTAGCTTGTGATATTCATTGATTTGTGTCTTGATCTCCTTATCATCAGACATTTCCCATCGATAATAATTTCCGATTACAAATTTTTGGCTGCCCACATCTTCAGCGGTGTACTTTACAGTCATGGAGTCCCATATTTGTTTCGCTTCCTTGTACGAACAGTAGACATCAAACAATTCATTAGAAAGAGTACTAATAATTGTGTGTCTACATACCTTATTAGCATGTATCCATTGATCTTGAAGCTTGTTATCAGTTGGTTCAGCCTCCGTAAGTGCGAAAGCCACGCCGTGCACATCTAGGATAGAGAAAACCCTTTCTTGGCACCTTCTGAAATTGTTGCGGTTGAAAACTTCGATCTTCGATATGTCGGGGAATGGTTTGGCATAGGACATATGTGGTAGTGGTGGTAGTGCAACTGGACTGGTGGAGATTGAGGAAACAGCAGCAGTATCGACTTGATGCTCCATTGGAATTATCCTTAAGATTGTAGGAAAAAAACAGATGAGAACAAATAAATTTATCTGAGGCGTGCAAGCGTAAGCACTGTCCTTAAGGATAATTCCGCCCCTCGAAGTGTGAAACTCGGTGCGATAGGCTTCTGATGGCTATCCTCCCAAGATACAATAGACCTTCTTCTATATTCCGCATTGAATATTAGAAGGAATAGAAACAACGTCTGTGTATAACCCAACAAGGAAAAGGAAAGGAAAGATTTCAAAAATAATGAATATTCTCTATTTCAGTCAGTGTGTATTTTTAAGATTGCCTTATGAGATTTTATATTTAGACAAAATAGAGCCTTTAAAAGAGCTGTTGTAAAATAATGAAGGATTTATTTGAGAAATAAATTAAACGTTACAAAACAATTGGAAAGCGGTTGTATGACCGTTAAGAAACCGTTATGTGACCATTAAAAATAATGATGGTCTTCAATGCAGTCATAACTATTATCGAAGTTATTATTGTAAATATTTCAAAATATTATTGAAATATGGAACACACTGATCATTCTGGAAGATGGTGGTAGTGATTTGAGATAAAATGAGTTCTAAACTCTCATTAATTTTGGATATGCTGTTTTATTATGATAGTCTCTTGATTTAATGCATGTCTTTTGCTCCAATTATGAGATTTGTTTTGGATTGTGTCAAATCGAGTAGCGGTAGACATACGTAATGTAGTTTAGTAGAACTTTGACTGCTAAGTAGTTGTACTCACCTTTCGTAGGGCTAACATATTACAGAGTTATAGAGATGCCATTGCTGCCCACGTCCTTTGGTACATTTTATGGCATCCCATCGACCTACGATTGGAGCAAATGGAGCACCTTGACCCTGATCTGCCAGGACTTACCTTCATCTAGATACGGGTGATTCTAACTGTAGACATCAAACTTCCCTCAAGTCCAATGTACTTAGAGTTCATGGTCTTGTATGCTTGGAGGGACGGGCACACCATGGGGCCACTATTGCCCCGCCGGAGGATGACGATGGGGGCTTGAACAGGGTAGAGTAGCGAAGGACGGGAGGACGGCACAAATTTTTGGGATACCAGTGCTTGAAGATGAACGACGTTGTGAATAGTTAGCGGAAGAGTCATTTGAATTTTGGATATAGCCAAATATAGAAAATTTTGGCTTTTGTGTACCGACGAACGTTGTCTATATGTATATATCGTGTACATTAATTCAGGATTTGGAAAGGAGTTGATGTATCCGCTTCCGCAGTAAAATCGCGCAGGGACTAATGAATAGTATTACAAGCTCTAAAATCACGAATCGCCGCAATTTAGTGTTATCATAACAAAGGACATCCATGATAAGGTGATGGTGTGATGACCTCAACAAGCTAGGGGCCGTCAGGGGTGCCACACTATGTGTTCCCGGCAATGAAGAAATAAAAAGAGAAATCCTGTTGGAAGCACATAGGAGTAACTATAGTATCCATCCGGGCAGTAGAAATATGTATCGGAATTTACGTCAACAGTACTGGTGGAACGGCATGAAAACAAATATTGCTAAATACGTCTCTCGGTGTTTAACATACAAACAAGTGAAAGCAGAACATCACAAACCCGCAGGACAGTTGAGACCGTTGGATATACCAAAGTGGAAATGAGAACACGTGGTGATGGACTTCGTGCAGGGATTACCAAGGACATCGAGTGGTCACGTCTCCATCTGGGACTACATATCGCCGACCCTCGGTCACATGACCATCCTTCAAACTTTGGTCGATTTTAAAATGCGATATCCCATGACTACATATTGTCGACCCTTTCCTTTTTAATAGCACATGCGGAAGCAGTTATAAAAATCCCTAGACAATAAAGCAATGGGATATATAAGTAGGACTAGAATGAAAACCAATGCCCTTATGTACATCTATAATGACTTAGTCATACATATACATATACAAGCCATGTTACAAAGGTCGGTTTCTACTCAAACAGGTTCTACAGTAAAAGTGATCAGATAGGAGTGGAGTCTCAATTCTCATCAGGATCCTACTCTAGATCATCCTCGGGGTTCTCCTCCCCATAGTCTTCTTTGGGTTCTTTCTCCTCAGGTTCCTCAAATGTTGTCCCACAACCGGGATGTGATTACGTCTCAGCAAGTTCTACCCCTTAAGACCCAATTAGTAAACTAATACACCTTAGGGCTGCCTATGCACAACATGAGTCAGATGACTTACCTTGGCCTAAGATTCCACTTGCATATTAGCACATATCAAATAGGCACCTAAGCAATCACATGATTGATTGAAGCATCGATCAAATCGACCTAGTCAATTACACGCCAACAAGACCACTCACGGTCATTTCCATTATTCCAACCAATTTACAACATCAATTCAAGGCAATGATCAATCTACCTAGTCGATTATGTCTCAATCAACCATTCTCCAATCATTCTATTCAATCAATTAATTCACGACATCAAATCAATGCAAAGGATCACATCAAATCACACTCAGATCGAATCATCGATCAATCGACCTAGTCGATTACATGTCGGTCGGATCATTTCTAGGTTATTCACTGCATCCCACATAACCTCCAATAGTATACTTAGTCACAGAGCTCCATTGATACTCTCGGGCGTTGCTTTCGCCAAGGTGACATAAGTAATAGACGGTCTACGTGCGTTCTTTAAGGCGCCATTTTCGCACAGTGATATTCCTCATCACCGAACCACGCCCGTCATAGATCACAGACAGTCTACGTGCGTTCTTTAAGGTGCCGTTTTCGCACAGTGATGTCCTTCATCACCAAGTCACGCCTATCACAAATCATAGGCAGTCTACGTGCGTTCTTTAAGGCATCATTTTTGCACAATGATATCCTTAATCACCGAACCACGCCAGCCACAAGTCATAGACAGTCTACATGCGTTCTTTAAGACGCCGTTTTCGAACAGTGATATTCTTAATCACTGAACCACGCCTGTCTATAATTCGTACCTAATCGATCTCAGCCAATAGAGTTCTTAGTTCACTCTCACGACTCTCTCCACCTTACAGCTCCTCGAGGCATTATAAATGCTAAATAGCCATACTCGACCACCTACCAATCAGTCATTCAATTCCACTCAATTTCAATCAATTAAGGAATAATTCCTTAAATTGCACAATCAATTTAATTAATCACAATGTAGAGTTCAAATAAATAAATGGACTACACCACGACAATCAGCACGAAATTCCGGTTATCGACTATCCTTGCCTAATTTCCGAAAAATAAATAAATAAATAAATAATTTCGAAAATTAATAAATAAATACTAAAAATTCCATTTAGGCTTGAATTGCCTAATTAAAACCCGATAAGGGTCAGGAAAAATCCCAAGAAGCATCCAGTAAATACTATAGGCAATTCTCTATCTAAGTACACTAACCACCTAACTAATATGCAATGCAATCAACTAATAATCACTAATCCATTTTAATCTAACCACCTAATTACACTTAACTAACACTAATCAACATTTAAGTATAATTAACAAACTAAGAATGCATTAATGAGCAAAACTCACTTGATTAAAAGCGGGAACCAAGACACCGCAACGGCGATGCGACGACGGGCAAAATCGAGCTTTCGACAACACCGGCGGGCTTGGACTTGCTAGGCCAAAATCGAGCCTTGAACTAGGCCCAACAAATCTCAGCCCAATTGAGATTTGTTCTTGCTTTTGGTCTGGACCCAAGCTGGGTTGGGCCTGCTGAAGACGAGCTTCAAAAACTCAGTTGATGGGCTGCTTCTTGGGCTGGGCTTGCGGACTTCGTGGGTTGAACCAGAAAGTTCATGAGCTGAAGGTGGGCTAAACTGTTGTTGTAGAGATGGGCAAAGCTGGGCCGGTTTCTTGGGCTGCGGCAATTTATGGAATTGTTGGGCCGAGCAACAAAGAAAAGGAGTTTGTTGGGCTTTGCTGGGTTGCACGCTGCAAATCGAAGCAGAATCAAAGGAGCTGGCTTCGTGCGGCAAGGGAGAAATGAAGATGGGGCAGCTTCGGACGCGTGGGGTTCTGCTTTGTGGGGATAGGCTGTCTTCAGTCAACACCTGGAGTCCCAATGATTGAAGGTTGACTGGCGAAGCAGGTGTTGGCGGACGAAGGGCAGACGATCAGGGACTGAGCTGCTTCGGTGGATTCGTGCGGCTTCACTTTGGTGGTCAACAAAGTGGAGAGGATCTTCTGTTGTTGACCGTGGAGTTGCAGGGCGGGGATGTGTGGAGAGGGTGCCTGGCTTCTCTGGACGTTGTGGCTGAGTGGACGTAGGGCATGGGAGATGGAGTAGCTTCGTGGACGCTGGATTGAGCAGAGAGAGACGAGCATGTGGGCGAGGGGGTCTCGGTTGTTGATGGCCAACCGAAGGAGCTGGGCTTCTTCTCTTCTGTTGGTGTTGGTGTCGCACGAAATGAAAGAGAGAGAGGCTGTCTGGTTGTGATGAGAGAAAGAGAGATGGATAGAGATGAGAGGTGAGGGGGCTCCACTTAGCTTGATATTCCACAACAAATATCTCTTTTGTTCCCTAATCTTGGACCAAAGCCATAGCTGTCTTCCACCAACTCTTTGCAGCCCAAAATAACCCCATCTAGAAGGCTTAAGAGGTCAAAAAGTTAGGTCCTATAGGGTGCTACGAATTTCTTAGCAAAGGCTTCAATTGCACTTAAATTCTCTCTTGATTCACTCTCACTTGGCCTCCAAAAAATTCATTTACATCTCAATTATCAAATTGATAATTTTTCTCACCCATACATCCATCATGCACTCAATTTTGCCACCAAAAACCATCTTTGGCAATTTCTGCATAAAAACTACCTAGCGACAACTTTTTCCCAAAAGGTGTTGGTTGTTAGAAAAATCTTCTGACACTGAGTCGACGTTCCTAAAATTTATTGTGACAAGATAGAATCTTCAATTTATGAAATCGGACTCAGATTGGCAGTTAATTTCACTCAGACGCATTTTTAGTGTGATTTAGGCTATCAGGTAGTTTTCAGAACTTTTTTGGACAAATGACCCATGATCGATTTTCTTCGAGCCACGATGAACCCACTTGACACATTGGCGACTTTCAATTGTCGTGAAAATCTTGAGGATTAAAATACGGACACAGGGTTCTAAAACGACAGTAAAATCAAATTAGTGCTGGTCGATGAGAATTTTCCAATTAAGTGGAGTCACCCATGATCAGTCATTCATCTCGGTCGAACCGACCTATCTCTAATCTTAATTTGATTTTTAACTGTGCCATAATGATCTATAAAGATGAGCACAGTCGAGAAGTCGATTCCTGGTCGAATTCTCAAGTCTATCTGCCTTAAAGTCCAAGCTTACCTAATTAGTCTAGTTATCTTGTGAGTGGCCAACTTAGAGAAAAACATTGTAATTGCGTCGATGAAATACCCAATTTAACCAATCGAAATCAGAGCCTGAAAATCAGGATGTCACACTAAATCTGCCCATTTCCTAGCAGTCCGTGTAGAATATCCGATGGATAAATATGTTGAAATATATGTAAGCCAAGTAGTACTCTTACATGGCGTTTCTGTAACGTTCACGTTCGATCGAGACTCAAGATTCACTTTAAATTTTTGGCAAAGTCTCCAAACCACCTTAGGGACCAAGCTCCAGTTCAACACTACTTTTCATCTGCAAACGGATGGATAAACGGAAAGAGTGATCCAGATGCAGGAGGATATGTTGAGAGCTTGCGTGATTGATTTTAGAGGAAGTTGGGATGAAAGATTACATCTAGTAGAGTTTGCATAAAACAATAGTTTCCAGCAAAGTATTTGTATGGCTCCCTATGAGGCACTATATGGGAGAGGATGTAGGACTCCGGTCTGCTGGAACGAAGTAGGTGAAAGGAATCTGACAAGACCTAAGTTAGTACAAACTATGACGGATGCAGTATAAATGATCAGGAAAAGACTTAAAGAACCCAGAGTCGATAGAAAAGCTACGTGGATAAGCGTAGAAGGCCATTAGAATTTATTGTGGGAGATCACATATTTCTAAAGGTATCCCCGATGAAGGGAATATCACGATTTGGGATAAAGGGTAAATTGAGCCCTACGCTTGTTGGACCCTTCGAGATCCTTGAGAAGATATGGGATGTAGCTTATCAACTGGCATTACCTCCTAAGCTGGCGAATCTACATGATGTCTTCCATGTGTCGATGCTGAGGAAGTATCAATCCGACCTTGGTCACATACTCGATCATGAAGCCATCAAAGTGGATGAGAAAGTGAGGTACATGGAAGAGCCAATCCAAGTACTGGATCAGAAGGAGCAAGTTCTTCGAACGAAGAAAATTCTGCTAGTCAAGGTTTTATGGCGACACCACAACATGGAAGAGGCTACGTGGGAAAGTGAAAAAGAAATGAGGCAAAGGTATCCTCACCTTTTCAATGAGATGTAGGTCACATTCAATTTTAAGGACGAAATTCTCTAAGAAGGGGAGAATTGTGATATCCGGATTTCACTTGACATCGAGTACGTAACAGTCCATGATGGATCGACGAATTTGTAGTCGGATCTCATCGTTGGCGCCACTTGTGAATGCCGCTTCATTACCATCCTCGCGGTGCTGAGACATTACGTATCGTCACGTCCTCGCAATAGCATCTCATCTAGAAATCTTTTCACGCAACGTCACTAGTGAGACCAACCCCTTCCGTGTTTGTACCTTACTAAAGCAAGCCTTTCATGTACGCGGGGATGCCAACTTTCGGAATTGCGGCCAAATCGAGATGCTCCTTCTCCACGTGACCGAGAACCTTGCCCAAGCACGGCCATGCAGCTATGTTGCCCCTCCATTTAGCCGGTCAACTAAGGAGAAAAGTTGACTCCTTGCTGCCCCGTTCTCGTATCCAAGAGCTGCACACGAAGGGACATGTTCTTTCTTCCTTCGGTGGCCAGCGGAGCGAGTTCTTGGGGAGAGTTGCGGCCACGTGTGTATGGACTCGTACAAGTGTCCTGGGTGAAGAGAGGAACTCTCCACGCGAAGACACGGCGGCATGGAGTGTCTTCGTTCCCTGCTGCCACGCGAATCAAACCATTGACTAACAAAGTCAATTAAGAGCAAGCGAGGAAGAGAGGGACGGCTTTCTTCTTCCGCATTGTCGAAGCTTCGTTTAGTCCAATTATCCGACACTCATCCGCAAGCTTTGATAGGAAATCCCTCGCCGTTTCACTCTCTCCCCGCTACTCACTGGCGACCACCCGCACCACCGCGTCACTGGCTACCTCTCCATCCTGCAGCTCGCCTCTGCCGCTGCAGATTGGAGATGTGGCAGCTTCACCCACGCTGCCGTCGCCGTCGACTTGCCATAGCCACATCCACAGTTCACGATTCACTCACCACCGATGCCACTGGACTTTAGGCAAGTCGATATCTACTAACCTATATTGTGTAACTCCGTCGCTGTCTGATGAAGTGCGTCCTGAAAATATAACTATATGCTAGATTACTCACGTTGAATTGGGAATTTGAAGTCGTGGAATCAACGACGAGCTCTTGAGGAAGAATTTAGTGTTGATACGATTATGTTTGGATTTGGGACTCGTGCATGTACTTGTTTTGGTATTTCAAAGTTTTAACTTCAAAATCTCTACGTTGAGACCGAAATTATCGACCCACCGAACTGTGGTTTCCAATATTTCAGGATACATGCACTGTTTTGGTGAAAATTATCAAGTTTTTCGAGCCTGTACCACATCTATGAAATTCGGATTTTGAATTGGTTTGGAATGATAGAAAACTTCTTCGATTTATTCAGGTATTTGCACTTGATACTTTATGTGAGATTTGTTGCTACTGATTTGGTATATCTCTAAAGTCTTTATCTCGTGTTGCTTTATACCATAAATCGGGATTTCGAAAACCAAAGCAATTTTCTATATCGGTAGTTCGAAAATGTATTGGCTTTAATTTTTTTAGACTACTACACCATGGTACATGAACAATGATGCCGTCGGACCCTGGGATGACGATGCCCTGGGTGTCAGGTTGCCTGGAGGATCATGGTGGCGATGCCTTTAGAAGTCTAGGGATTGGTGAGCTCCGAGGTTCCCCGGAAGGCAGGATGCCTGGAAGTGTAAGGAACACATTCCGGATGCCTGGGGACATCATTGACATGGTGAGCCCCGAAGGGTCCTCGTAATGCCAAGTGGGGTGCGAGATGCCTAAAGATGTCACGTAACATGCTCCGAATGCTCGGTGACTGAAATATGGAACTGGAGGACTTCATGATGCCTGGTTGGGTGCGATATGCCTAGAGGGATGCAAACACTGGTCCTTCTGGAAGATGGTGGTAGTGAATTGAGATAAAATGAGTTTCTAAATTCTCATTGTTTCTGATATGCCATTTTGTTATGATATTCTTCTTAATTGATGCATATCTATTACTAATGTTATGTGCTTTGATTTGGATTGTGTGGAATTGGGTGGCGATAGACGTACATAATATAGTTTAGTAGAACTTTGACTACTTAGTAGTTGTACTCACCCCTCATGGGACTAACATATTACAGAGCTATAAAGATGCCGTTGCAGCCCACGTCCTCTAGTACTTTTTATGGTATCTCATCGATCTTGAATGGGAGTAGACGGAATACCCTGATCCTAACTTGGGGATCACCTTCATCCAGATTTGGGTGGTTCTTACTATAGACGCTGGACTCGCCTTGAGTCCAGTGCACATGGTGTTCGTGGTCCTCTACGCTCGAGTGAACGGGTGCACCGTGGGGCCAATACCACTGCCGGAGGATGACGATGGTGGCTCAAGTAGGGTGGAGTAGCGGAGGACATGGGAGGATGGCAGAATTTTTGGATACCAGGGCATGAAGATAGACAACATTGTGGATAGATAGCGAAAGAGTCGGTCCAATTTTGGTATAGCCAAATATAGGAAATTTTGGCCTATGTATACCGACAAATGTCATCTAAACAAAAATATATGTAAATAAAAGTGCCTGGTTGATATCTATGTATATATCGTGTGCATTATTTTAAGTTAAGTTGAGATGGAGTTAGATACTTGCTTTCGCAATGTTATAGCGCAGGGACCAGGATATGTAAGAGGCGGACCCTAAGGACCGAAGACCGTCGTAGTCAGGGTCCCCACATTTCATTGGGGACTCAAAACCAAATTATGATCACACAAGTTATGACAAAAATGATAGAACAATTGCACATTGTTAATTTTCTTATTGCAGTAGCACCTTTACATTTTTATACATGCAATCGACATGTCGAATGACATCAAAATCATATCCAAAAAGAAAGCATTGACATATATTTTATTTCTCATGAAGGCCCTAAGGTTAGATAAGTTCAATTTCATAATCAAATTTGCCTAAATCTACCTCGGAATAATACAGGACATCACATCATTGCAACCAAGGTTTACCCTACCAAATGAAGTCTAAATCACAAACTTTGTCACAACATAACCAACATGGTAACAACCAAACCCTATTATTGGATCAAGTCAAGAATCCTTACAAAAAAAAATGGTAAGAAAATGGAAAATGTCTGTGGCACCCCGAAGTGCCTAAGGTCACCACAGATTACCAAAGAAGAACCTTAGTTCCTAGGCATTATATATATATATATATAACGGTTCCAGCGCATCTTATTTGCGGAAGCATAATCAAGTCCTACCAATTCTCCCTCCAACAACCATGATACAATTGCACACCACTAAACATCATAAGAAAAGATAAAGCCATGACACTTTTATTTACACATTTTCAAGATGGTTTTTCTCGGGTCGGTACAACAAAAGAAAGGCCAAGACTCTACGCTCGGTCATAACCCCAAAAGGAGACAACTCGACCCACTATGTCGATCATGCAAAATTCTCCATCCACTAGTGTCGGCTATTGTCCAAAAAGTTGCAGCTCCTACTCTTCACGCATGGGCCATCACACCCATCCCAATGCGTCAAGCGGCGGCGGCGGCAACATCCCTCGCATCACTCCGTCTCGACGAACGTGAACAAATATGAACTCCTGAATGATAAGGCCCTCAGCTAGGCCCATGTCATACATCACTAATGCACGAACTCGAATGAATGTTAGACCGGCGATGGTGGGACAATCGATCTTCACACACTCGACCTCCACATCCGAAGGAAGGCCGTAAAAGATGCCCCGCGTGACAGCAGGCAGCGGCATCTTTCTAATCTGAAATGTTGGTCCCTGAAGGGGTGAGTACAGCCACTCAGCAGGTAAAGGACCCAATAAACGACTCAATGCTTCACACAATACAATCATAGCAATTATAGCATAACACATGTCATTCAAGCATCCATGCACAATTTACCTTGATACCATGCACATGTCATCATACCGCATGTACATACATCCTCATATAAACATCACCATCATATCACATGTACTATCATGCCATAGGTGCACATACATCCATACACTTACCATCATCATGTCACATGTACCATCCTACCATAGGTGCACATACATCCATGCGCTCATCCTCATCATATCACATATACCATCATGCCATAGGTGCACATACATCCATGCACTCACCATCATGCATCCATGCACTCATCATCATCATGTTATCATATCATGCATAATTTCAATTTCAATTTCCCAATTTTATTCTTTCATTTTGGGCCGCCACATTTCTCTTTCCCGGGACTAGTATTTGCATCCCACATTTATCGCTCGCACCCCACCTGGCATTGCGAGGAACCTCCCGCACAAACCTTCAGGCATCCGGCACACACCCGCCGAGCATCTCATACCCCAACTGGCATCACGAGGCATCCCCCGGCACAAACCTCCGGGCTTCCGGCTCCCCACGCTCCGGGCATCTCGAAACTCCCGAGGACCCTCCGGCATTCAGCCATTTAAAGCCACCGAGCATCCGGCCTTTACACTCCCTAGCCAGGCATCCCGACACTCCTGGGGCATCGTCTGCATCGTCTGCTCACACCTCCGATGGCCTTCTCACTTATCATGGTTCACATTTTCAATTATAGCTCAATTTCACATGGCATATGATGTGATGGCAAACAAGATCATTTTCATCATTTGATTCTTATATGCATTTCCAATCATCATCATATATGCAGCAAAATACAACCACTTATGACAATACAATCCATGGGGTCCATACAACTTAAAATAATCCATACATCATGACTTTTTGAAATTTACCAAATTTTGGCTTACACAATTTCGGAAAACATGTAAATTAAATATCCATATGATCTTCAAAAATCATAAAATCAGAGCATGTGATAGACAAGACATAAAGGTAGCAATTCCATGAAGAACACATGCCCGAAAGAGCTTCACACAAGAAGATATAGCTCACAACATACAGCATGCAAAATTCGGATAAAATCAGATTGCGCAGTTCTTGAAATATTTCGATTAAAATACCCAACTGACCTCCCAAAATTATGAAATTTTATCAGGTGATTGAAAAGGCCCTAAGGTATATTTTTCATCCAGACATCTATGCCACATTCGCTCTAGATAATTAACTATGGACGGGCGAAGCTCCTGTTTCTAGTACCGAACAGTCCAGTTTAGCTGTCTCCGAAAAATCAAGGTTTCACCAAGTTATCTTCCATCATTTCCTCTGAAATTTTGATATGTTTTGCCTCAAGAGGTCCACTACAAGTTTCATTGAGGGATCTAGGTGAGATTCTCAAAGGATAGTCACCATATATTCCACGAAGTCTCGGGAGTCCAGTACCGTACTTCCAGATCTGCTGTATTCAAAAGAAAATCGTTTCACTAGGCTACACTTGCTTGTTTTACCTTAAATTTGAGTACGTTAATCTGCGGGATGTTCTATACAACTTTTGTGAATAAGTAGAAGTGAAATTATTAGTAAAAAGTTACATGCAACACACAAAACCGCCAAGAGGTCGTCAAAACAGTTTCAGATCTAGAGTTTTCGTGAAAGAAGGGTTTCACCCCTTAAAACTCAGCCATTTTGTCTCAAATTCCGGTATGTTATACCCTAAACATTCGAGATTCACCACCATTCAAGCACACAAGCAAGATACAACATGCAAGAGCGGAATATAGATCCCAACTTGCTTCTAGACTGAGCAAACAACGGCACACGGACGGCGACGGACGAGCGGACTGACGGACGAGCGGGCCTCCTCCTCTCTCTCGGTTCTTCACTCTCTCGACAACCCTCTCTCTCTCTCTCCTTATGGATGACAACCCCCCATAACCGGTCACTCTCCCTTTTATTTCCCCCACAAAACCATCATTTGCAATGATTAGGAGCCACCCAAAGTGGCCAATGGATGAAGTCCCATTTTTGCCACTTGGCAAAACCCATGCATAATGGGCTTGGAAGTGGGCCGGCCACTCCCCCTCTCCTTGGTCGACGGCAGCCCTCTCCATGGGCTTCATGGGCCGGCCAATTTGGCCCATCAAAGGTCCACACTCTTGGGCCTAAGGCCCAAGCCTAATTAAATCAAATTTTAACTCCTTTCTAATACTAATTAGATCTTTATTGAACGAAAATACTATATTAAATAATTATACACTTGAAATCACAAATCCATATATTCTAACTCACAATACATATGGCCACAAATAGATAATCCTTTTCCAAAATTTATCCATTGAATTTGGCCATAGTCCTTAATACAAGACATTAATTTGAGCACCCCTAATGACTGGCAAGGAATTTCAGGATGCCACAATTCTCCCCTCCTTAGGGAATTTGGTCCTCGAAATTAAATGTTACTCATATCCTTTTTGAAACAAGTAGGGGTACTTTTCCTTCATCTTATCTTCACTTTCCCATGTTTCTTCCTCCATGTCATGATGTCGCCATAATACCTTAACAAGAGGAATCGTCTTGGTCCTAAGAATTTGTTCCTTCCAATCCAATACTTGCACAGGCTCTTCAATATACCTCACTTTCTCATCTACTTCAATGGCTTCATGATTGAGTATGTGACTAGGATCCGGCTGGTACTTTCTCAACATTGATACAAGAAACACATCATGCAAATTTCCCAACTTAGGAGGCAGCGCTAAACGGTAAGCTACATCCCTGATCCTTTCAAGTATCTCAAAAGGTCTGACAAATCTAGGGCTTAACTTACCCTTCATTCCAAATCGAGATATTCCTTTCATTGGAGATACCTTAAGGAATACATGATCTCCTACACTACACTCCAAAGGCCTTCTACGCCTATCTGCGTAGTCTTTCTGCCTACTATGAGCTGTTTTAAGCCTTTTTCTGATAATTTCAACAGTCTTAGTGGTAACTTGTACCAGTTCAGGTCCTGTCAATTTCCTTTCACCTACTTCATTCCAACAGACAAGAGTCCTACATCTCCTTCCATATAATGCTTCATAGGGAGCCATACCTATACTTTTCTGAAAGCTATTATTATAAGCAAACTCCACCAAATGCAATCTTTCATCCCAATTTCCTTTGAAATCAATTACACAAGCCCTCAACATATCTTCTAATGTCTGGATTACTCTTTTTGTTTGTCCATCTGTCTGAGGGTGAAAAGTAGTACTAAACTGGAGTTTAGTTCCTAATGCAATTTGAAGACTTTGCCAAAAGTTCGAAGTAAATCTTGAATCCTAATCTGAGGTAATAGTTACTGGGACACCATGTAAGCGTACCACTTGACTTACATATATATCCGCATATTTGTCCATTGGGTAGTCCATGCGAACCGCTAGGAAATGAGCAGATTTAGTCAAACGGTCCACTATAACCCAGATAGAGTCATGACCACTTGACGTCCTTGGTAATCCTTGTATAAAGTCCAGTGTTATATGCTCCCATTTCCATTCTGGTATGTCTAATGGTCTCAAGAGTCCTGCAGGTTTACGATGTTCCGCTTTTACCTATTGGCACGTCAAACATTGAGAAACATGCTTAGCCGTATCTGCTTTCATACCATTACACCAAAACCGCTGACGTAAGTTCCTGTACATCTTTGTACTACCTGGATGAATACTATAATTACTCTTATGTGCCTCCGACAAGATTTCCTTCTTTAATTCTTCGTTGTCAGGAACACAAAGTCGTCCTTGGCATCTTACCACTCAATCTTCAAAGACTTGAAATTATGGTCTTTTTCCTAAAGACACTGCATCTTTCACTTTCGTAATCTCCGGTCAGACTCTTGTAAGATTTTAACTTTCAGAATAATTTCAGGTTCAATCCTTAATGCATTAAGCATACCGGTAAGACAATCTACTTTTAATTTAAACTCTGAGTCCGTTACGGACTTTAACAAGCTCCATTCTGTCATTCTTAAACTGGCCATCTCCATAGCCGACTTACGACTAAGAGCATCCGCTACCTTATTCGCCTTTCCTGGATGGTATTTTATCTCACAATCATAATCCTTTAACAATTCCATCCACCTTCTTTGTCTCATGTTCAACTCCTTTTGTGAGAACATATATTTCAAACTCGTAGGGTCCGTATAAATCTCTAACTTTTCCCCATACAAATAGTGCCTCCATATCTTCAAAGCAAACACTATAGCGGCTAATTCTAAATCATGCGTTGGGTAGTTTAGTTCATGGGGTTTCAATTGTCTAGATGCATAGGCTATGACCTTGCCATGCCGCATCAAAACACATCCCAGTCCTTTGTGAGATGCATCACTATATACTGTAAAACCATTAGGTCCAGTTGGTATAGTCAGGATTGGAGCCGAGGTCAATTTTCTTTTGAGCTCCTGGAAACTCCTCTCGCATTCCCCATTCCATTCAAATTTCACGTTCTTTCGAGTCAGTTTAGTTAAAGGATTTGTCAGTCGTGAAAATCCTTCAATAAACCTCCTATAATAACCAGCCAGTCCTAAGAAACTCCATATTTCAGTAGGTGTTGTCGGTCTCGGCCAATTTATTACCATCTCAACTTTCGCCGGGTCTACTGCAATTCCTCTTCATGATACTACATGGCCTAAAAATATTATCTAGTCCAGCCAGAATTCACATTTGCTAAATTTAGCATACAGCTTATGCTCTCTCAGAGTTTGCAAAACTATCCTCAAGTGTTGTTCATGCTCTTTAGGTACTCTCGAGTATATCAGGATGTCATCAATAAAAACAATCACAAATTGGTCTAAATAAGGCTTAAATACCCTATTCATTAGATCCATAAATGCAGCTGATGCATTTGTCAATCCAAATGGCATAACAAGGAACTCGTAGTGTCCATAACGAGTCCTAAACGCAGTCTTAGGGATGTCTTCTGTCTTAATTCTTAGTTGATGATATCCCGACCTTAAGTCAATCTTAGAGAAGACCGAACTTCCCTGGAGATGGTCAAAAAGATCATCAATTATAGGCAAAGGATATTTATTTTTAATGGTTACTTGATTCAGCTGCCTATAATCAATGCACAAGCGCATCGATCCATATTTCTTTTTCACAAACAAGACCGGTGCACCCCAAGGTGAAGCACTTAGCCTAATGAATCCTTTGTCAAGCAACTCCTGTAGTTGCACTTTTAATTCCTTCAACTCAACTAAGGCCATCCTATATGGAGCTTTTGATATAGGTCATGTTCTAGGCATTAATTCAATTTCAAACTCAATTTCTCGTTCTGGCGGTAATCCAGGTAATTCCTTAGGAAATACATCTTGGAACTCATTAACTACCCAAATTTCATCAAGCTTAGGCTCTTCCTTAGTATAATCTCTAACCATGGCCAAGTATCCTTGACATCCTTTATCAAGTAATGCACGGGCTTCTATTGCTGAAATAAGTGCTACAGATAGGTGGGTCTGATCCCCCAAAAATTCGCAGCTAGACTGATCAGGTAAGGTAAATTGGATCACTTTCCTATAACAATCCACCTTGGCCCAATATTCATGAAGCCAATCCATTCCTATGATAACATCAAAATCATACATAGCCATTACGACTAAGTCTATTTCCATATCCTTGCCTCCCATTGTTATCTTACAATTTCCACACACCAGCGTAGACAATAACATATCCTTTAAAGGCATAGAAACACAAAGAGACGTCTCAAGAGGCGTAGTTTCTACCTTATTCAACTGTCTATATCTTTCAGACACAAATGAATGCGTAGCACCCGTATCAAACAATGCATATGCCTTTTTATCATTTATAAGGATCGTACCTGAGATAACATTTTTGGAAGCTTCCGCTTCCTCTTGGGTGATCGCGTACACCCTTCCTTATGCTGGTGACCTCTGAGGATTTCTTGGTAAGTTTGGCCTAACAGCATTCCGTTATGGCTGTTGCACCGAGCCAATACTCACATGCGACCTTTCCTGTGGGCAGTTTCTCTTAAGATGACCTATTCGTCCACAACCATAACATTTCGGTTGCCCATTGCAAGGTCCTGGGCCATGTCATCTATTACACATTCGACACTCCTCATTTCGATAAGGTGCCCTTTCTAAATTCAGACTACCCCTACCCTTTCCAAAGTTCCCGAAATTGCCCTTCTTCCTAGACTCCCAGGTCTGACCTTGACCTGTATAGGGTCTCTTACCCCATCTCACATCACCAAAAGACAATGGTTTCTTATTCTCCGAATGTTCCCTTACCAACTCCTGTTCCACCAAATGTGCCTTTTCATAAATCTCATTATAATCTCTTATGTTCAAAGGCACCACTTGTTTCCTAACATCAGTTCTCAACCCTTTCAGAAACCTCTTAGCTTTCTCTTCTTGATCCTCAATTAGCCTAGGAGCATATCTAAACAATTCAGAAAATCTACCCTCATACTGGTCTACTGTCAGCTCATTTTGTTCTAATTGAACAAATTTTGTAATTTTCTTATCCTTGGCACAATCAGAAAAATGCTTTATGTTGAAAGCTCTCACAAACTCCTCCTAGTTAACCTCAGTACCTGATGGGAAGATTGTGTCCCTCGAAGCTCTCCACCAAAACTTTGCATTTCCCTCTAGCTGGTACTCTGCCAAAGTTATTTTCTCAGCATCATTGCAGTCCAACAACCTAAAAATTTGTTCCATTCCATCAATCCAATGTTCCGCCTCCTCAGGACTTCCCATTCCATTGAACTTAGGTGGCTTCAGCTTCAAAAACTGTTCCACCAGTCCTTGAGTACGGCGTTCTGCTCCAGGTTGTTGCTGCGCCTGTCTTTCCATAAGATTTCCAATATTGGCCAATGCCTGCTGGATGTCTTCCATTTGGGGTTCAGCCCTTGTAGCAGAGGCTTCAGCCCTCGATGGATGAGCATTTCTAGCTCGCACCATGACTTTCCTGCAATTTCCAAGCATTGCCTTAGGAATAATTTGAGAGTCACTGTCTCCATTCAAAGCAACTTCTACTACTACATAAGTAACATATACATGTTACTAGTACCTAAAGACAACTCAAAATAAACTACTAGGGATCTACGAGTGAATACTCATCACCCATTATTCAAAGTTAATCAATTATTCCGTTTTATATCCTATGGCGTGCATTGTCATCATGTTCCTCAATTTCCAAATGAGGCTCCTTATCACTCCAATCTATAACCATGGCTCTGATACCAAAACCGGCTGTGGCACCCCGAAGCACCTAAGGTCACCACAGATTACCAAAGAAGAACCTTAGTTCCTAGGCATTTATATATATATAACGGTCCCAGCGCATCTTATTTGCGGAAGCATAATCAAGTCCTACCAATTCTCCCTCCAACAACCATGATACAATTGCACACCATTAAACATCATAAGAAAAGATAAAGCCATGAAACTTTTATTTACACATTTTCAAGATGGATTTTCTCGGGTCGGTACAACAAAAGAAAGGCTAAGACTCTACGCTCGACCATAACCCCAAAAAGAGACAACTCAACCCACTATGTCGATCATGCAAAATTCTCCATCCACTAGTGTCGGCTATTGTCCAAAAAGTTGCAGCTCCTACTCTTTATGCACGGGCCGTCACACCCATCTTGGTGCGTCAGGCGGTGGCGGCGGCAACATCCCTCGCATCACTCCGTCTCGACGAACGTGAACAGATATGAACTCCTAAATGACAGGGCCCTTAGCCAAGCCCACATCATACATCACTAATGCATGAACTCGAATGAATGTCAGACCGAGGATGGTGGGACAATCGATCTCCACACACTCGACCTCCACATCCGAAGGAAGGCTGTAAAAAATGCCTCGCATGATAGCAGGGAGCGGCATCTTTCTAATCTGAAATGTTGGTCCCCGAAGGGGTGAGTACAGCCACTCAGCAGGTAAAGGATCCAATAAACCACTCAATGCTTCACACAATACAATCATAGCAATTATAGCATAACACATGTCATTCAAGCATCCATGCACAATTTACCTTGATACCATGCACATGTCATCATACCGCATGTACATACATCCTCATACAATCATCACCATCATATCACATGTACCATCATGCCATAAGTGCACATACATCCATACACTTACCATCATCATGTCACATGTACCATCATGCCATAGGTGCACATACATCCATACACTTACCATCATCATGTCATATGTACCATCATGACATAGGTGCACATACATCCATGCACTCATCCTCATCATATCACATATACCATTATGCCATAGGTGCACATACATCCATGCACTCACCATCATGCATCCATGCGCTCACCATCATGCATCCATGCGCTCATCATCATGTTACCATATCATGCATAATTTCAATTTTAATTTCCCAATTTTATTCTATCATTTTGGGCCGCCACATTTCTCTTTCCCGGAACCAGTATTTGCATCCCACATTTATCGCTCGCACCTCACCTGGCATCGCGAGGAACCTCCGACACAAACCTCCAGGCATCCGGCACACACCCGCCGAGCATCTTGTACCCCAACTGGCATCACGAGGCATCCGCCGACACAAACCTCCGGGCTTCTGGCTCCCCACGCTCCGGGCATCTTGAAACTCCCGAGGACCCTCTGGCATTTAGCCATTTAAGGCCACCGAGCATCAGGACTTTACACTCACTAGCCAAGCATCCCGACACTCCCGGGACATCGTCAGCTCACACCTCTGATGGCCTTCTCACTTATCATGGTTCACATTTTCAATTATAGCTCAATTTCACATGGCATATGATGTGATGAAAAACAAGATCATTTTCATCACTTGATTCTTATATGCATTTCCAATCATCATCATACATGTAGCAAGATACAACCACTTATGACAATACAATCCATGGGGTCCATACAACTTAGAATAATCCATACATCATGACTTTTTGAAATTTACCAAATTCCAGCTTACACAATTTCAGAAAACATGTAAATTAAATATCCATATGATCTTCAAAAATCATAAAATCAGAGAATGTGATAGACAAGACATAAAGGTAGCAATTCCATGAAGAACACATGCCCGAAAGAGCTTCACACAAGAAGATATAGCTCACAAAATACTGCATGCAAAATTCGGAGAAAATCAGATTGCGCAGTTCTTGAAATATTTCGATTAAAATACCGGACCGACCTCCAAAAATTATGAAATTTTACCAGGTGATTGAAAAGACCCTAAGGTATATTTTTCATGGAGACATCTAGGCCAGATTCGCTCTAGATAATTAACTATAGACGGGCGAAGCTCCTATTTCTAGTACCGAACAGTCCAGTTTAGCTGTCTCCGAAAAATCAAGGGTTCACCAACTTATCTTCCATCATTTCCTCTGAAATTTTGATATGTTTTGCCTCAAGAGGTCTACTACAAGTTTTATTAAGGGATCTAGGTGAGATTGTCAAAGGATAGTCACCATATAGTCCACGAAATCTCTGGAGTCCAGTACCATACTTCCAGATCTGCCGTCTTAAAAAGAAAATCGTCTCACTAGGCTACACTTGCTAGTTTTACCTAAAAGTTTAGTATGTTAATCTTCGGGATGTTGTATACAACTTTCATGCAGAAGTTGAAGTAAAATCCTTTGTAAAAAGTGACATGCAACACACAAAACCACCAAGAGGTCGTCAAAACAGTTTCAGATCTAGCGTTTTCGTGGAAGAAGGGTTTCACCCCTTAAAACTAAGCCATTTTGTTTCAAATTTTAGTATGTTATACTTTGATATGTTTTCTACAACTTTCATGAAGAAGTCGAAGCTAAAATCCGAGTCGAAAGCCACATGCAAGCCTCTACAAAATTCTGGGTCAGGCGGCACACTCGAAAACAGAACACATTTTCAAGAACAACACACTCAAGCTTCGGTTTCTCATACCCTAAACATCCGAGATTCACCACCATTCAAGCACACAAGCAAGATACAACATGCAAGAGCGGAATATAGATCCAACTTGCCTCTAGACCGAGCAAACAACGGCACATGGACGGCGACGGACGAGCGGACGGAGGGACGAGCGGGCCTCCTCCTCTCTCTCGGTTCTTCACTCTCTCGGCAACCCTCTCTCTCTCTCTCCTTATGGATGACAACCCCCCATAACCGGTCACTCTCCCTTTTATTTCCCCCACAAAACCATCATTTGCAATGATTAGGAGCCACCCAAAGTGGCCAATGGATGAAGTCCCCTTTTTGCCACTTAGCAAAACCTATGCATAATGGGCTTGGAAGTGGGCCGGCCACTCCCCCTCTCCTTTGTCGACGGCAGCCCTCTCCATGGGCTTCATGGGCCGGCCAATTTGGCCCATCAAAGGTCCACACTCTTGGGCCTAAGGCCCAAGCCTAATTAAATCAAATTTTAACTCCTTTCTAATACTAATTAGATCTTTATTGAACCAAAATACTATATTAAATAATTATACACTTGAAATCACAAATCCATAAATTCTAACTCACAATACATATGGCCAAAAATAGATCATCCTTTTCCAAAATTTATCCATTGAATTTGGCCATAGTCCTTAATACAAGACATTAATTTGAGCACCCCTAATGACTGGCAAGGAATTTTAGGATGCCACAATGTCTATCTAAACAAGGGAAAAAAATAGGGGTCTGAATTTGATCCTAAGTCCAAATTCTAGTTTAGTTTAGGAAAAATTGAAAATGAACCTAACGATAAGCAAATTGCATGAAATCAATGGCATTCAAAAGTTCCAAGTGTAACTTCGTGAAGAAGACATGTGTGCAAACAAGCATAAGACGATTTTCTCCGACTTGGCGGAGTTTCTCTCTACGAAATGTAGAGTCCTTCTACCTTCTTGGTAGGTTTCTTTCGCATGTTTTCCCAGTTTTTACAGACTCATCTCGAAGCTCACTCAATTGGATCTCTTAATCGGAACAATTTTACATCTCCACTTCATTCCCTTCTTTCATCCTCTTTTTCAACGAGCTCCACAGACCTTTTCTTGTGGCTTGCATGTCACGATCAGGTTGCTCAACAATACCCTTTTACTTTGATTCTCCTTGTTTTTCTTCTCGGCAGGTCAAAGAGAGGTTTTGGTCTCCAAGTCAATTATGAATCAAACGATTGTAGATGATGAAGCTCGCCTAGGGGCTTTATGCAATCGAATGGGTCGCCTATGGTCGGAACAAGCAGTGGAGGTTTGGGACGATGCAGCACCTGTTGACAAAATTGAGGAATGTCGGTTAGTTTTAGTCGGTAAGCTTTTAAATAATCCTATAGCCAACTTTCAGGCATTTCAAAATACTATGAAAAAGGTTTGGCACACTGAACTTGTGGACATTTCTCTAGGCGACCCTGGTTTATAAATAGTAAAATTCAAATCTAAGGAGGTAAAACAGAGGGTGTACAAAAATGGACCTTGGTGTTTTGCTAACCATATGGTCATGTTAAAACCCCGGATAGTGAATACACCTTTGCATTGCTACAACTTCAACACCTATGAGCTTTGGGTCCAAGTTTATGGTTTGCCATTGGAAAGATGTACTGAAAACATGCTAAGTAAGGTTGCTGCTCACATAGGGAGAGTAACAAAAGTGCACATAGAGAATAAGGATGGTTCTATGCTAAAAACAGGAAGGGTCCAAGTAGAATTCAATCTTTAACAGGCGCTCATGACAGGGATATTAATCAAAATTGAAGGAAAGAATTTCTGGCTTGATTTCAAATATGAACGGCTTTCTTGTTATTGCTTTTCATGTGGTAAGCTTGGTCACTATGCCATGCATTGTGTAAAGTTTCCTTATGACGAGAGCAATATGGAAAAGAATGATTGTTTCCTATATGGCTCATGGTTAAGAGTAGAGGACCGGGACCTTAGCCCGTTCTGGCGTACCTTTTATGAGACAAATCCATCCCCAGCTAATGTTGACGAGACTGTCCCGGAGACTCCTCCATCTCCTTCAGCAATTATCCCTACTCAAAAAGATAAAGGCAAGCAGACAATGGAAGCAATGGAGCCTGATCATCCTATTATTGCTGCAACTCCTATTAAATGGCAATCTATGGTACCGAATGCATCATAGAGTCTAAATGTTCAACAGAAACTTCTGGCTAGTAGCATAACAGCAAGCACTATATAGTCTAAGAAGATTAAGCACTCACGTCTTACCGCACGATCTGGACCTATTAAGAAGGCCAAAAAACTCATTAGCCCTGACGTTCGCACTCAACTCCAAGAGAACCTCGATGAATCTGTTTTGCAAGAAATTCCTATCTATGAGGTGGATGGTTCTGCTTCTTGGGACTTGGTGGTTGGCCCTAAAAAGCCACCTAGTGAACAATGAAAATAATAAGTTGGAACTGTCAGGGGCTGGGCAACCCCCTAACAGTTCAAGCACTCAGGGTCTTAGTGACCCAAGAAAGGCCCGATCTGGTTTTTTTGATGGAAATGAAACATCGGAACATAAGCTTATACACTTGCAAAGGAAACTTGGATTCTCAACTAGATATATTGAAAATCCAATGGGACTAGCAAGAGGTGTTGCACTTTTTTGGACTGCTAGAGTGGATGTGAAAGTGATCTATAACTCTGCGGACATGATTGACTCTATTTGCACTGACCTAGATTTGGGGATCATTATGCGTCTCACCTGCCTCCATGCTCCTATAAGTTATCAGCTTCGACAGCACCTATGGACAGCATTAAGGCAAATCAGTAGCTTTAATGCCTTGCCTTGGTTGTGTCTAGGTGACTTTAATGAGGTAATGTATCCATGGGAGAAAGTAGGGAAGAGACCTGCTGAGACCTATCGCATGCATTCATTCCGTGATCTAATTAATGATTGTTTTCTAATGGATTTGGGAAACAAAGGATGCTCCTATATCTGGTCTAGCAATCGGACTGGCGACAACATGGTTAAGGAACGTATAGATAGGATGTTGTGCACAAAGGATTGGAGACTAACCTATCCCCTGGCTGTGGTGTTGGCCCTACCAGCCCTAGGATCTGACCATAGTCCTATTCTGTTGTCTACTGCAGCAAATCAGCGATCCAAAAGGGCAAGGTCTTTCTACTTTGAAGCATATTGGTTACAAGATATACAATGTCATATGACTGTTATTGACTCTTGGGCATCTTTCAAACCCAGCAAGGCGACACTACCCCAAAAGTTAAAAGCAGTCTCAATGGCTCTTTTAAAATGGAGCAAATCCAAATTCAGCTATGCCAAGGATCAGATTTCTTACCTCAAAAATCAGCTTCAAGCTCTGACAAATCAGCCCCATGGCTAGTACGATAAAGCTGTGATATTAGACCTGAAAGAGAAAATACATAGGTTCTGGCAACAGGAAGAGAAATTTTGGGCTATGTGATCACGTGTTAATTGGCTTCAATGGGGGGATAGGAACACCAAATTTTTTCATGCAACCACTGTTCAGAGAAGACAAAACAATAAGATCAGCATGCTGTAAGATGATCAACAAATGTGGGTACGTGACCCGAATACTCTCAAGGAGATGACCTCTCATTTTTTTAGGACTTTATATACTTCTATAGGGTCTAGAGATTATAGCCCTAGTTTGAATATTTGTAAGCATGTGGTGACTGCAGAAATGAATGACACTCTTATTGCTGAAGTTACATCTGAAGAGGTCCAGAAAACAGTGTTCCAGCTAGGTGCAACCAAAGCACCGGGCCCAGACGGACTAAATGGTCAATTTTATCAAGCACACTGGGACATTTTACAAGATGATATTGTTGTTGCTATGCAACAATTCTTCCGCACAGGAGTTTTGATTCCAAAATATAACCGCACTTATATTTCTTTGATCCCAAAAACCCCTCACCCAGAAAGATTAAATCAATTCAAACCTATTAGCCTTTGTAACTATATTTATAAAGTCATTTCTAAAATCCTGGCCAATCGTCTCAAACCCTGGCTGCTAGATTTGATAGCCCCAGAACAAAGTGCTTTCGTAGGTGGTGGGCAAATCCAAGACAATATTATTGTGGTTCATGAGGTACTTCATCAAATTAGAATACGGAAAAGAAAGAAGCATTTTCAAGCAGTGCTTAAACTGGATATGGCAAAGACTTATGACCGAGTAGAGTGGGACTTTCTCGGTGCATATCTTCTAAAGCTGGGCTTTCATACTCGATGAGTGAATTGGATCCTCCAATGTGTGACTACGGTCTCTTATAGTGTGAAATTTAATGGCGAATCTCTACCCTATTTTCATCCAACCCGAGGTCTGAGGCAAGGGGACCCTTTATCACCATACTTGTTCATCCTAATGGCCAATGTCTTAACAAGTTTAATCAACAATGCAGTGGCAATTGGCAATCTTAAAGGTATTAAGCTAAATTGCTGGTGTCCCACCTTATCTCATTTATTTTTCACAAATGATGCTATTTTCTTCCTTGATGCGAAGCTTATTGAATGTCAGAACTTAGCTTCTATTTTGAATGAATTTGTATAGCTACAGGACAAGCTGTGAATAGGAATAAATCCGGTCTATTTTTTAGAACTGACTGTCCTAGCATCTTGAAAGAGAACCTGGCCAGTGAACTTAGAGTCCCTATTTTGCAAAAAACTGACAAGTATCTTGGCATTCCTTCAGACTAGGCGAAATCTAAGAGATACATGTTTACATGGATTATGAGTCGTGTGCATTCCAAGCTTGAAGGTTGGAAGGAAAAGTTGATCTCAAAAGGGGGTAAGGAAGTATTACTTAAAATGGTAGTGCAAGCAATCCCCCACTATGCTATACAGATATTTAAAATCCCTACTAGGTTGTGTAAGTTAATTGAAAAGAGGATAGCTCAATTCCGGTGGCAGTCTGATTACAGCAAGCAAGGTATACATTGGAAGAATTGGGAGTCTATCAAGCGACGAAAAGATGAAGGGGGTTTAGGTTTTCGTGATCTTTTGGCTTTTAACCGAGCATTACTAGGAAAACAAGCTTGGCGGCTAGTTCAACAACCACATTCTCTACCTAGCAGAATCCTTAAAGGTCTATACTTTCACTCTTGGGATTTCTGGAATGCTACTAAAGGTGCTAGACCCTCTTGGGGTTGGCAAAGCATTTTGCTAGGTTGGGAATCTATTACCGATAAGGTCTTATGGTCTGTTGGGGACGGCCCACAAATCAAACTACGAGAGGACAAGTGGTTAGCTAGGGGTGTAATAGGCGGTGCTGCTCCTAGAGATGAACCACAGCGAGTTGCAAACTTTATAATCTCAGATCAGCAAACGTGGAACACTACCCTATTATGCCAGAGTTTTGATAGTAAACTAGTCGATGAAATACTATCTCTTTCTATCCGGCCACAACACATGCAAGACAAACTTGTCTAGACAGGAAAACAAAATGGACTGTTCACGGTAAAGAGTTGTTACAATCACATCAAAGCTCAGCAAACATGTCACAACAACAATCAAGCCTCTTCTTCATATCAGCCGCCTCGCAAATTATGGAATGCCCTATGGAAAATCACTACTATGCCTAAATTAAGACCATTCCTGTGGTCAATTTGCAGTAATGCCCTGCCGACCAGAGAAAACCTATATCGTCGACACATTATCTCAGACCTTACTTGCTGTATGTGCACTACACAGGTACTCGAAACACCAGAGCATTTATTTTTGTTATGCCCATGGACTTTAAATTTATGGTTACACTCAAAAATCGACATCAAGCATCATCCTACAGGAGTGAATCGCATAGAAAGCTGGCTGGTTGCTGTTATTGAGAAACATAATGACTTACCCGAGCCCGAAATAGTTGCGGCTCTTCTCTGGCATATCTGGAAAGCCAGAAACAACTTCTTGTTCCGTCAGCAACACCCCAACGTTGACCAGGTTGTGCAATCTGCATTAGTAGACGCACGATCCGGTTGGAGCTTCGATCAGAAGAGGCAGCGGTGTGGAAGAAATCAACATGATTCGAATCAGCAATGGCATCCACCAGCCAAAGGCTTTATAAAAGTCAATATTGATGTGGCTTACCTATCTCAGTGTCACGATGCTTCGATCGCCTGTGTGTGCAGAGATTCCTCCGGTGTCTTGCTCGATGGCTTCGCGCAAACAGTGTCTGCATCTTCTGCACTGCAAGCTGAGGTGCTCGGCTTAAATCAAACCTTGCACTTCTTGCTCTACAGAGGGCGAGGATCGGATCATCTTAAAGTGGAATCCGACTGCTCGACTCTTGTAGACGCCATCAACGATCATGCCCTGACGCCGTGGGAGCACAGAGGCATTCTTTAAGAGATAAGGGATATGAAGCTTCGGTGACCTAATCTCACCATTGTTCACTGCAATAGGGCAGCGAATTCTGTGGCGGACTGGGCTGCAAAGGCCCATCGGGCTTCTCTGCTTTCTTTAGATTGGGTGCATCATCCTCCTTCCCTTTTACAAGATATTTTGTATTCTGATATGCCTATAATTGTAACTTCTACTCTAAGTTTATAATATTTATGTTTTCGACCAAAAAAAAAACAAAAAGTTCCAAGTGTGCTTTACAACTTCCTAGGAGGGTCCGAGTCCAATTGACGTCAACTTGGTACTCTAAAACTGAGATTTCTAAAAGTATGCATGTTAGCCATTAAAAACCAGAACATAGACATGCATCATTAAATCGCAACATCATTCATATAACGCACAAATGGCACGAAAAATTCACACACGACTTAGAATCTGATTTGACAACAATTTGGGTAATTATCTAACCCTAAGCGGTCATGCAAAGATGTCATGCAATTTAATGATAATATTAGATGATTCAAGATTCATAATAACATGCTTGAAAGTTTTCAAGTGTGACAAGCCCTTTTGTGATATGAATTCCAAACGTCAAATGACATTCATATAAGATGAGCCATATATGTATACAAAGCTTGTAGCGTGTAAGTTCAAATGTCAAGAAGACGTGAATGACGAAGGCTAAGAACATACCAAGTTTTGACCACTTAAGGATGTGCATAAATCCTACCAAAAAGATAACCTATAGAATGAATGACAATGCACAAGTTTCACTGGGGACTCAAAACCAAATTGTGATCATACAAGTTATGACAAAAATGACAAAACAACTGCACATTGTTAATTTTCTTATTGCAGCAACACCTTTACATTTTTATACATGCAATTGACATATCGAATGACATCAAAATTATACAAATCATATTCCAAAAGAAAGCATATGACATATATTTTATTTCTCATGAGGGCCCTAAGGCCAAATGAGTTCAATTTCATAATCATATTTGCCTAAATCTACCTTGGATCAATACAGGGCAAACAGACATACACATAGATCAAAGTGGTTTTGACCTAGCAAAACATGTCCAAAAATTTCGAAAAAAAAAATTACAAAACATTCTTAAGACAATAAGGAACAAGTTTTATGAAGACAACTTCTCCAAAAATATCACGGAAATCAGAGCAAAAATGACCAATTGCTAAGGCAGACTAGGGTCAAAAACTGAACAGCACCAAGAATCTGCAAAAATCGAGCAAATTGTGACATGTTTTTCGGAGGGTAATGTTGCTCCATCGAGGTGTGCAACCTATTGATTCGAAGCTCGTCGAGTTTACTTTTTATGTCTAGAAGAGCTCAAACCAAAATGAGGCTATCTAAGACCTTATTCAAGCCAAAATAGTGAGCATGTTACAAAAGCACGGAAATGCAAATCAAAGGCCAATCAAGTAAGTTTAAAACCAAGTTCATGAGTGAGGATCATCCACGCACGGCAAATCATCTCATAACATTCTAAATCTCATATCTAAGCATAATATGAAACCCTAAGATTGAATCCTAGCTCCAATCGGCTAATTTGGTATCGCATTACGGGATTTGAGCTTTAAGGATTACCTTTCAACAATTTTCACTGATTTTAAGTGCAATTAGATTAATCAAGCTCCCCGGATCACGATCAAAGCTGGATCTAGCCTCTAATGGAAGAATTGAACCACCTCAAGCCACTTCTAGGCTGATCGAACCGCCTTGATTCATAATGAATCGGTGAAGAACTTGCCTTTGGAAATGTCCGCTATTCAGTGACGATGAAGCTATTAATTAATGTTGGGAATAACGGATCCCCGAAAATCGGATTCGACACTAAATCGAACCCCTAAAAGCAATGCGGAAGACAAGCCCGGGAAATTCACATATCACCGATCCTAAAGCACACCACGGATTCGAGCGTACCTTGTTAGACACAGATTAGACACTGACGCCGATAGAGGAAGAGAAACTTGGCCCTGTTCGATCCGATTAAGCAAAATCGCCTTTGCGCTTCACTGTTTTCCTTTTTGGGGAGAAAAACAAGAGAGAGAGAGAGGGCGAGAAGGGAGACGTACGTATGTTCTATTCCAACGGGTGTCTTCTCTCTCTCTCTCTCCTCCCTTTTATACATCCCTCCATCCACGGGCCCTATTCCCGTGGGCCGGGCTTTTTTTTTTGGGCCAACTTGGGCGGACGGGCCTTAAGCCCATCGCTAATAAAACCTTCATCTCCCACTCGCACATGGTGGGCCGAACATGATTCTCTTTACCTCTCTTCAACATTAATACCGGTGAATAATCCGTGCGACCAGCATACTTTGAGAGCTCGTTGCTATACATCTGTTAGGAATATATATCAGCTCATAATGGACGTCTCACTCTGAGTAGATTCAGTATGCAGTACCCTAGATCGATCGGTCACATTTATATCTCTCTTGATCTCTTTTAAACAATGATATATATATATATATATATATATATATATATATATTGCATTCACAACTATCATTATCCCAAGGACGGTCATAATTGGTCGACCAGTGAATACAAAAGTACAATGTGATTCTCCAAAATCAATCTTCCTCTTTCCTTCAAATTCTCAATTTCAGTCTAGCTTGCTTTTCTAGAAATGCCCCATTAGATCAAATCAACTCATAACCATTGGCAACATCCTAAGATAGCAAACACTAAATAGAAATCTTGAGAATAAGTAAAAGTCATGAGGGCACTAAATTTGAGGAACTCTTTTCCTCAAGAGTCTCACACGTCATAAAAGTTGAGATCAAACTTTTTGCCACTCTTTTTGGTCGTCTCTTGCATACATAGTATGAAATACATATTACGGTATCAACTCATTTCCCATAGAGTGTATGTCTACATTTTTCAATACCGTACAGATGATAGTACAGACACACCCAATGTCTAACTTGAGTTCACGTACCTACTCATTCACAAAATTCATCAGAACTCACATCTGGCATCTTAGACAGATAAAGTAAAATATGTGGGGTATTTTACTTTCGGACATCGTAAGTATTATGTCCTCATCTTAGCACTTAGTTAAGGTGACATACGTATTTTAAGCTTGAGCTCTCGATTATCACCTAGATAATAAGCTTAAAAACAGTCTCATCTCTATTTACCACATAGTGATAGAGGCGATTACCCGTGTGAGTGGGCTAATCTTATATCTATCCAACATACTTTCTCAACTTAAAAATAATGCACTAAGCATTTGATGCATAAATATCAAACATAGATTCATAGGCATTAATAATGAAACAACACTAGTTCATAAATGTGAACAACTCAAGGAAATTACAATCCAGTACATCAGACTCTACGCAATCCTAGAGATTTTACATGACCACAAAACACATCTCTAGGTATTGGCTTTGTCATAGGATCTGCTACCATTCTATGCGTAGATATGTACTGTAAGTTCACATCCTTTCGTGCAACCATATCTTTTACAAAGTTATACTTGGTATCTATATGTTTGGTCTTGCCATGATACTTTGGATCTTTGGTGTATGCTATAGCTGCTTGGCTATCACAGTTAACCAATAATGGATTTGCAGTTTTCTCAATAACACCTAAATGATCCAAAAATCTCTTAAGCCAAACTCCTTATTGTACCGCTGCTGATAATGCCACGAACTCAGCTTCCATCGTGGATAAGGCTATACACGTTTGCTTCTTACTACTCCATGATATGGCGCCATTGTTCAGTAAGAAGGCAAATCCAGAGGTAGATTGTCTTTCATCTAAATCTCCTCCCCAATCAGCATCTGAATAGCCTTCAAGTCGCAGATCCTTTCCTTGGTAATTCAACTTATAATCAACAGTTCCCTTCAGATACCTCAGTATTCTCTTAACGGCCTTCCAATGTGCTGGACCTGGATTGGATTGGTATCTAATCACCATTCCAACTGCAAAATATATGTCGGGTCTTGTACACATCATAGCGTACATCAAGCTCCCAACAGCACTAGCATAAGGAACATGTTTCATTTGTTCCTTCTCTTGTGGAGTCCCTGGACACAGTCTATGGCTCAATCCTTCACCTTTTGCAATAGGAGTGTCTATGGGTTTACAATATTGCATACGAAATCGTTCAAGAACCTTATTTATATATGTTTCTTGCGAAAGAGACAACGATCTCTTCGAACGATCTCTTGAAATCTTAACTCCAAGAATGTATGCAGCCTCACCCATATCCTTCATCTTAAAGTTGGAAGACAACCAACTCTTAACAGTATTAACAAACTCTATATTGCTTCCGGCAATCAGTATATTATCAACATATAATGATATGATCACAAATTGATCCTTGGATCTTTTGATATATACACAATGATCCTCATCAATCATTGTAAAATCATATGCCATTATGGCATTATGAAAACGTATATACCATTGTCTCGATGACTGCTTAAGGCTGTATATCGATCTCAAAAGTCGACATACCTTTTCTTCTTAGCCTTTCACTATGAAACCAGCAGGTTGTTCCATATATATTTCTTCCTCTAATTCTCCATTGAGGAAAGCAATCTTTACATCCATCTGATGTAACTCAAGATCCATACTAGCTACTATTGCCAGAATAATGCGAATCGAGGTAAATCTCACTACAGGAGAAAACGTATCTTCATAATCAATTCCTTCCTGTTGATTATACCCCTTCGCCACAAGGCGAGCCTTATGCCTTTCTATCGAGCCATCAGCCTTTCGCTTTATTTTGAGAACCCACTTGTTGACAATAGCTCTGCGTCCTTTTGGAAGATCAACTAGTTCCCAAACTTGGTTTGATTTCATTGACTCTATTTCCTCTTCCATTGCATGAATCCATTTTTCCTTACTAGGGCAATTTAGAGCCTCATTGATATTTCTTGGCTCATCCTCATCTTGTGGAGCAACTATAAAAGTTTCCCCTTCAATGTCAAAACGTCGACGGGGAATACTTTGGCGACTTGTTCGCCATATGGGAGATTGTACACTTTGCACATCATTTCCCATTATGCTCCCACTTGGATGAACTCCACTAATATCATTATCTTGATCCAAGGTTTCAAATAGGGAGTAATCTTCCCCTATTTCGCCCTTCTTAGGAAATTCATCCCCTAAGAATGTGACATCCCGTGTTTCAAATTCATTTATACTCCCACTTTCCTGCTCACCAATGAACACATACCCTTTCGAGTGTTCCGAGTATCTTATGAAAATACTCTTCTTTCCTCTAGGACCCAATTTCCCAAACTTGTGAGAGGACTCATGTGTATAGGCAGCACAACCCCATGGCTTAAGAAAACTTAAGTCCGGTTTTCTACCTGTCCATAACTCATATGGAGTGGAAGTAACTGATTTGGAAGGCACCCGATTAAGTATATACGCAGCAGTTAACAACGCATCACTCCAAAAAGTGATAGGTAAGTTAGCATGCGCCATCATGGACCTAACCATTTCCAGTAGGGTTCTGTTTCTTCTCTCTGCAACACCATTTTGTTGAGAAGTATATGGAATAGACAACTGCCTTTCTATTCCTTTTTCGTCACATAATTTTCTGAACTCATCAGATAAATATTCTCGACCTCGATCGGATCTCATTGTTTTTATTTTCTTGTCTAATTGATTTTCTACCAGGTTCATAAACCTTTTGAAACAACTTATTGCTTCAGACTTATGAGAAATCAAATAGACATATCCGAATCGAGTATAATCATCAATAAAGGTGATGAAATAAACAGCCCCATGCCTTCCTCTCACATTCATTGGACCACAAACATCAGAATGGATTAAATGCAGAGGAAATTTAGCTCTTTTACCTTTCCCAAATGGTTTCCTTGTCGTTTTCCCTTCTAGGCAATGCTTACATATGGACAAATCGACCTTTTCAATGTTGCCCAACAAGCCCTCTTTGGCTAGTCTATGCATACGTTGTTGGCCAATGTGACCAAATGTAGCATGCCACACATTCACATCATTATCATAGCTATTATGAGATGTGATAAGGGAATAACAAACATTTGCATTAACATACTCAATATCTAATACAATGAAACCATCCAGAAAATAACCACAACCATAGTAATTTGTATCCAAAAACAAATCTACATCTCTATTATAGAAGTTCATATTAAAACCTAGTCTAACCAATACTAAAACAAACATTAAATTCCGACGAATCTCCGGAGCATACAACACATCATGTAGGAATAAAGTGCGTCCACCACGCATATTCAGTTGGCATGTGCCAATTCCTTTCACTTCAGCTCTGGAGTTGTTTCCCACATAGATCCACTTAGTTCCAATTGGTACTCGTCGGAATTCCACGAAGGATCCTCTATCCTTCGCTACATGGTCTGTCGCTCCTGAATCTACAGTCCACAAAGGATTAGACTCAATCAAAAATACAGATTTCGACACAAAAGTAAAGTTCTGAAAAGTACAATGGATGTTTACCTTCTTTGGCTCACGACAGTCGCGAGCATAGTGACCCTTCTGGTCACAGTTATAACATTTCACCCTTGCAAGCTTCTTCATTCGAGGACGCTTTCCTCTTCCATGTTGATTAAGCTTAGGTTTCTTCCCTGAAGGACCTGCTTCCTTGCCTTTCCCTTTATCAAACCAATTAGGGTGCTTGCGCTTAGAGCTTAAAGCTTCATTTGAGCTAGAACTAGCATGATAGAGTTCAGCATCCGGCCTAGCCGCCAAGAGGCGGTCCTCTTCCAGCTCAAGATGACGCATTGCATCCCCGAAGGTTTTGATATTATCATTATGGGTCAGGTGCACCTTCATATGCTCCCAACTCTGAGGCAAGGAACGAATCACTACTTGCACTTGCTGCTCATCTGTGAGGACATGGCCAGCATCTTTCAGCTCATTTATCATGTTTGACATCTTTCTAAGTTGTTGCTTCATGGTCTGACCATGAGGCTTCTTGTAAGAGTCAAACCTAATAGTGAGCTGTCTCAGTCTGGTCACCGAAGTATAACTAAATCTAGCTGCCAATGCCTCCCACATTTCCTTGGCATTGTCAAAACGCCTAAACTCTCGCATGACGTTATTTTCCATGCTGCTCAGCAACGTGATGCGAGCAAGAGAGTTCTTTCTTTTCCACGCAGCAAAAGCTTCCTTGTCTCTCTTGTGTTGTGCAGTGGTTCCTTCTTCAGGTTCAACCATGGTCAGGTTAAGAGCCTCAAGTGCTTCTTGCTCTTCCAGCACATACTGGATTTTCATTTGCAAAATTTCATAGTTGTCACCATTGAGCTTCTCACCTTTGTTCAGCTCGGCAACTATGCTCTTTGTGGCTGAAGCCATTGATCTGAACACATCAGACAAATATGCACGAATTATTAATGCATATCATTTATGCATCTCTTTTGCACAGACCCATCATATTAATGAATAATTTCAAGTAAGATTTTGGAATCAAAAGGTCACTATGTTTCCAATCATCTTCCAAAAAATCTTAACTTAAAACTATCATTAATATGATTATCATATGCAAAATCAATTCTATGAAGCTACAAAAAACTTCTAAACTACCCACAGCTAAATTACCCATAGCAACTAGCAATAACAGAAAGCAACAGATAATTGACATACAATAAAACAATAATGCTTTCAACTATTACTAATAACATATCAGTTACTACATCAACAACAATCAGGTAGTAAACATTACATTAAGATGTCCACAAAGCACACTTAATTAAGTTCAGCCAATACAACCAATACCAAGTCAGCATACGAACTGGGAAAGATCCTCTTTTGTTTAATTTCTTGATCTTTTTCCTTGTAACAATACAGTAATATTCATTTACAAAATCCATCACAATTTTCTTATATGAAGCAGCTCCGTTGACATCCCATATGCGATTCAACACATCTTGCCATTCAGGTGGAAGAGTGTTTATGAAAAATCGCACCATCTCTGACTGTGGCATAGGACGACCATTCCATATGACCTTTTGAATTTTCCTGTTGACTTCAAGGACGTGATCAATTAAGTCACCACTCTCCCATCGATGATCAGTTAGCTCAGCTATCAACTTAGACAGCCTTTTCTTTTGTTCATCGGTAATTGCACGAATAGGTGTGCGCAACCTCAGGGGAGGCATTGTTCTTGCAACAAATGCAGAACAAATAAGGGATCACATATAATCCACATCGACTTAATTGAAAAAGAAACACATTCTTTTCCTTTTTTTTTTTGTTCAACAGTCAACGGTCAACGGCCGTCGGTCAACGGTCAACGGTCGTCAACGGTCAACGGTCGTCGGACCGGTCGTGCCAGTCGGGCCGGTCGGGCCGGGTCGCACGGACCGACCGCACGTGCAGCGCGTGTGCCAGGCATCCGCGGGTCGGGTCGGGTCGGGTCGCCGGCCGGTGACCGCCCGGCCAACTGTCGTTAGTGCTGACGTCATCGATGACGTCATCCCAGCGGTTACCGACCGTTGGGTGACGTCATGCTGACGTCAGCACGCGTCGGTTTGTCAACCGGCGCGTGCCAGTTCGCCGGCCGGCGGCGCGCACGTGCCGGTTCGCCGACCGGCGCGTGTGCCACACGCGCTGGGCGAGCCAGCGCTTCCGGGCACGTACGGCGTCTCCCGGCGGCGCACGACATGTCGCCGGACTCGTCTCGACGACCTCTTTCACCCAGTGCCTTCAGAAATTAACTTCGACTTACGAAAACTCAGAAAAAGGACGAACAGCGCTCGGGTGTCGGGATTTCTCGCCCTGATCCATACGGCCGAATTACTTTCGCGAAAAACCGATCAAAAAACATCAAACAGGTCGGGAAAACGTGAACTAGGGCTCTGATACGAATGTTGGGAATAACGGATCCCCGAAAACCAGATTCGACACTAAATCGAACCCCTAAAAGCAATGCGGAAGACAAGCCCGGGAAATTCACGTATCACCGATCCTAAAGCACACCACGGATTCGAGCGTACCTTGTTAGACACAGATTAGACACCGACGCCAATAGAGGAAGAGAAACTTGGCCCTGTTCGATCCGATTAAGCAAAATCGCCTTTGCACTTCACTATTTTCCTTTTTAGGGAGAAAAACAAGAGAGAGAGAGGGGGAGAAGGGAGACGTACGTACGTTTGTGGCATCCCAAAATTCAAAGCCAAGTCATAAGGTGTGTTAAAGTCTCTAATTAGGTGATAAATTTCCCATGGCTTATGCTTTAGCTATTAGTCTTTTTAAATAGATGATTCGTGCATGTGCTTGTAGAATTTAAATTTGATAGATTAATAATCTATTCTTGGCCATGTACTTTATAAATTAAATTTCAATAAATAAAATGTTATAAGACTTTGGCCAAGATGAAAAATTGAAATTTAAAAATAATTATAGAAAGGAATTTCAAAAAAAAAAAAAAGAGGAAAAGTCAATTTTTAGGATGGGCCTTAGGCCCATTGGCCTAAGCTTGTAATGGGCCAAGTTAGTCGGCCCAATTAGGCCCACAAGTGGGCTGTTGACCAGCCCAAGAGGAGGCCCAAGAAGTGGCCGGATGGCCCAAAAGCCCAAGCCCAAGAAGCCCAAATCAAATTCAAAAATTCAATAAGACAAGTGGCAAAAAGGGAAGGCCATGCATTGGTTGGTTTGTAGGCAAGTAATCATGAGGATTTAGGGGTATAAGAGGGAAGAGAGAGAGAAGGTGGCTGGATTTCCCTCATTCGGCCAAGAGAGTGAGAGAGAGAGAGAGAGAGATTTCGAGAGGAAAGGGGGAGTGGCCGAGAGAGAGAGGAGGCGGAGCCGAGGAGGAGCCGCCGTGTGCCACCGTGTTCGCCGCCGTACGCCGTCGTTCGTCCATCCTAGAGGCAAGTGGGAGTCCTCTAGCTTCTCTTGCATGCTTGTATGTTGTTTGCATGTTGAACTTTTGGTTGTTAGATGGGAAAAATCGAAGCATGGATGAGTTGTGTGTGAGTGGTGTGACTGTTCTTGCTCGGATCGTGTGAGTCAGTAACTTGTTTGAGCTTGCATGTGTGTTTGGAGTCCGATTTTGGCTTCGATGTCTTCATGAATGTTGTAGCTAACATCTTGTACTACAACATACTAAAATTTTGGTGGAAAATGATGGAGATTTGAGGGGTCTAAAGTCTCATCTTACCGAGACCTCAGATCTGGAGAGTTTTTACTGACCTTTCGCTGGATTCATGGTTGCATGTTAGTTTTTGTTGAGAATATTACTTCGGTTTCTTCATGAAAGTTGTAGGGAACACCTTAAAATACAACATACTCAAATTTGAAGTGAAAAGAACAAGTATAGCTTGGTAAATCGACTAGATCTTGAAGACGATGATTCTGGTGATGTGTTCCGAGACACCCGAGACTTCAAGGACCTAAATGATGACCATACTCTGTTTATTTGACCTAGATCTCTCATGAAACTTGTAAAGGACATCTTGACACATAACATATCCGAATTTCAGAGAAAACGAAAGAGAATAGGCAGGTTAAAACTTCATATTTCGGAGATGGAGGCACTGGACGATGCGGTAACGGGTCCAGAAGCTTCATGAGGTTGAATAAAATAATATATAAGTAATCTGGCTTGGAGTTCTTCATGAAAGTTGTACGAAAATGTCTTGGCTATAATCCAGTAAAAGTTTATAATTTTTGGAGGCCATATGGGTATTTTAATTGAATTTATTCGGAAACCGTGCATTCTGGTTTCATCCGAGAAGTATAGGATGTTTGTGAAAATTGTGAGATTTTGTAAAAAATCAATTTGGCCATGAATTTTGCATGTAATCCTATTGGGTTGTAATTGCTTGAATTTTTATAATTTTGGAAATTTATAGATATTAAAAAATAGTAATAAAATAATAAAATAATAAAAATAAAAAATAAAATAAAATAGATTATTTTATTGGCCATAGATTTCATTTAATTATGTGGCACGTGTGATAAAGTCTTGATATATATGACATGGAATTGACATGCATGTATGAATTCAATGATGAGTATGATCTTGATTTGTCATCACCTCACATGCCATGATAAATTGAACCATAATGATGTGAATTGAGATAAATGAGGAAGCTGTCGGAGGTGAGCCGACGATGCCCCGGGAGTGTCGGGATGCCTGGCTAGAAGGGTACGGCCGGTTGCCCGGTGGTCATGAATGGCCGAATACCGGAGGGTCCTCGGGAGACCGAGTGGTATCGAGATGCCTAGAGAGTGGGGGAGCCGGAAGCTCGGCATGGTAATTATGCCAAGGGATACCTCGCGATGCTGGATTGGGTGCGAGATGCCAGGCCTGAAGGGTGCGGCCGGTTGCCCGGTGGCCTTAAATGGCTGGATACCGGAGGGTCCTCGTGATGCTAGTTGGGGTACGAGATGCCCGGAGAGTGGGGGAGCCGGATGATCTGTAATTGTATCTTGGATACATGTGGGACGCAAACATTGGTCCCGAGAATGAGAAATGTGGCGGTCCAAGACGAAATTGGAACTAAATCATGTATGGTGATATATGTGTGACATGATGCATGATGATATATGCATGACATTATGCATGACAATATATGCATGGTAATGATGATGATATGCATGATGATGATGATGATGATGATGGTGAGGATGATATATGATAATATGCATGATGATGATGGTGAGGATGATATATGATGATATGCATGATGATGATAATGATATATGGTGATATGGTATGATAACATGTGTAATGTGATGATGTCATGATGATGATGACATGTATGATATGACGATGCATGATAGTATGCGCATGGCTTCAAGGTAAGTAACGCCTGCAATGCATGTATGATTTGCCTGATGCATTGAGTTGTTATTGGATTTCCCTATCTGCTTAGTGGTTGTACTCACTCCTTTTGGGGATAACATTTCAGATTAGCAGTATGCCGCTCCCTGCCGTCACGCGGGGTACATTTTACGGGATACCGTCCGATGTAAAGGTCGAGTGTGCTGAGATAGATTGTCCCTCTGTTCCCGGACTGACTTTTATTCGAGTACGCTGTCTAGTGATGTATGATGTGGGCCTGGCTAGGGGCCCTGTTATTCAGGAGTTTATATCTGTACATGTTCGTTGGGATGGAGCGATGCGAGGGATGTTGCCACCGCCACCGCCTGATGCACCAGGTTGGGTATGAGACCGTGCGCGACGAGTAGGAGCTGGATCCTTTTTGGAGTTAGTTAACCGACACATATGATGGGGGATTGTACACGTGTGATGTAGAGGGTCGAGGATCTTTTTGAGGTTTTAGGCTGGACATGGCAGAGTCCTAGCTTTTCCTTGTTATGTGTCGACTCGGAAAGAAGTCCCATCCTGAAAGAATATGTAAATAAAGTGTCGTCGCTTGTTTATAAAATCCTGATGTTTAGTGGTGTGTATTTGTATCATGGTTGGTAGGGGGAGAGATGTGATATTTAATTTGCTTCCGCTAATGAGTCACGCTGGGACCGTTTTGTTTTTAAAAAAAAAAATGTGTCTATGAATTACGATGCATCTTCTAAAGGAGAAAGGTAATAAGGAGTAACATTGGCGCTGGTGACGACCTGCGAAGGGTTCGGGGTGTCACAACGTTCTATTCCAATGGGTGTCTTTTCTCTCTCTCTCTCCTCCCTTTTATACGTCCCTCCATCCACGGGCCCTATTCTCGTGGGCCGGGCTTTTTTTTTGGCCCAACTTGGGCGGACGGGCCTTAAGCCCATCGCTAATAAAACCTTCAATTAACAAAAAAAACCACGTTGAACAATCGAAATCTATTTCGTTCTGCGATCAAGGAAGGAAAAGGAGATGGAGCACTTAGCTTTGATTTTGCTTTGGGAACCACGGAGTGTGAGGAACGCCGAGTCCGATTCTTGTATAGGAGCTATTAAGCATCGACCTTCAAGCTCTAATTTACGACTTCTGCAAATCCCGATCGCTTTTCTCAAATCCTTTTTCTAGACCAACACTCAGAGGTGAATGCATCGGTGTGTTGTAGTCGTTGATTGCCGAAGAAGAAAAGATTTAAGGCGATGCAAGCACATATGCCCGAAACTTTTCAACGTCGATGGACGCCTTTGCTTCCTACTTGAAGATCATCGCCGCCTCTTTGAAGTCACAATGTAGAAGTGTTTTCTTCAAGCAAAATCAGTAAAATCGACAAGATCAACGTCAACAAAATCTGCTAAAATTTGAATCTAAGCACAGCAAATATACAAGTAGAGATTAAGAAGACTTAGCCGAATCTTTGTTCTGCGATTTTCTGGAAATTAGCAGCAACTCCGAAGCATCCTCGTAAATTTTGACGGTCAAGTAACAATGAAGAACTGCTTCAATAGTCATCCAAGTATTCAATGTATGGATACATTGAGGAGAGAGAACAAGTGAAGATGAGCACTAGAGAGAGATTCAGTGGAATTCTCTTCTTCCTTCTACATGTACAGCCTTAATCCACCGCTTCTCCATATCTTTAGCTTTATTCGATAAGTGGAATCGCTCCACTTAGCCAAAACTCGTGTGAATGAAGAACAATGAGCTCGATGAGAGAGAATGAGTGGAGGAAATTCGCAGAGAAATGATCAATTGGTGAAGATCTTCTTGCGGGAAAGAGCATGAGGGAAGCCTTTGCTTTGCTTTTTCATTTTTCGCTTAGCTGCGTTTTGAGAAATGGAGAGAGAGAGAGAGAGAGAGATGTAGAGAGAGATTTTTAGTGAGAGAAAGTAGATCTAAAAAATGGCCTCCTCTCTTTAATTTTGGAGGGAAAATTGGTTGTATAGTCTAAGACAAGATCAAATCTTAGCCCTTGGTTTAATCCAAAGGCTAAGGTTTGATCTCCTTAGCTAATTGGTTTGTTAAATTTGTTGAGAACACCCTAATTGAACGCATGCCCATTTCAATGGCCACGATGCATTCTTAACGAACAGTGATGATCAATTGTGGACTAATTAGGGTCTTTTTGCAATACAACTAGGATTAATTTACAAATTTTATAGATTTTAAGGTAAAATTCAAAATGTCACAAATTAAGTCACAAGAACACTGCCATGGAATGGATCGCCTCACGGTGGTTGTCACTGAGGGGAGACAAAATCAACGCTTAGCGCCAATGATCGGTCGGACCAGTCCGAACCGGTCTCAACCGATCCTATCTCTCTCCCTTTCTTTTATGCAATTTAGTCTCCTAAGGGTCTCTCATCGTAAGGAAAACTTGGTCTTTTATAGAGAAAAGTGCGTCAATTTGCTAATTTCTCACTCAAAAGTGCCAATTAATTGAAAATTAAATTCAATTAATGTTGCAAGGCACCAACTAATCCAATAACCCATGCCTAAGATGAACCATGGTGTCAAATTGAACTTGAAAAGGTGGCATGACTTTTGTGCTACGATTTAATTGAAAGCCAATGATGAAATTGGATTTCAATTCTTGAAATCAAATCTTAATCTTGAATGGGTCAATTTTAATTTTGCCAATTGGAGTTCATTAGCTTAGTTTTTTTAAGCTCGGGTAAGATAAATCCCTCAAATTGTAATGTTCCCAAGGAAATTTCCAAAATTAACCTTGGATTCAGATTAACTTCACAAAAATGAATGGAAAGCAAATGTTCATTCGCAACTTATGAATGATCAATTTTGACCTTCAAATTAGGGCTTAAAATGATGATTTGTCTTTCAACATGATAATCCCTGAAATTGAACACATGAACGGATTTAGAATAGCCCCTAGACCAAATGTCAAAGAAGAAACTACACCTAATTATGACCAAAACGAAAGTAAGTTTATTTTGGGTTGATCTAGAACCTAAAACCGAAAAATTCATAAAACAAGGTTTTTTTTTTTTTTTTTTTTGGGGTAAAGATCATAAAACAAGGTTCTTAATTGAATTTTGTGAAATTTTCAACATATAAATTAAATTTGACACTAAAAGAAGTATTTTTGTGAATTTCTTATTTTTTTCCAATTTTTTGATCAAAGGTTTGTCAAAAGTCAACCATTTAGTTTTTTTTTTTTTTTTTTTTTTTGGGTCTAAAATAGGTCATTCATTCATTCATAAAAGCAAGGATTACAAGTGGACGATAGATTGAATTCAAAACATAAAATACTCCAAAGAGGTTGGGGTGGTGTAGATAATCAATTTGGGAAAAGAGTTTTGAGGCGATGAGCTCTCGCTACCTAATCGGCAGATTGGTTGGTTTCTCTTGGGCAATAAGATAACTTCACGAAGGTTAAACTTTGTAGAATACATTTGCTTTCATCTAGCAAACTGCTTAGAGCCACTGGGACTTTAGCCCAGCCCAATATAGCTTCCATCAGAGTGATATTGTCGCTTTGCACTTCTAAATTTCTACCCCTTAACTGTACTTCTCCCATGTGACTTTCACTTTCAGTTCTCTATTTCAGAAAGTGAAAGCAATGCACAAGCGCTAGGGTTTCGACGTGCAAAGGAGACGTAGTGTGGATCTTGTCCGCAAATCCGTCGATCGCTATGCCTCGTGAGTCATGCAAAGTACCAACTACAGAGCTTGTCTTCTCTCCCTTCGCCCAAAAGCAGTCAACGTTGAGCTTAAGGTTATGGTTGCCTGGTGCTACCCAGCAATAGAGCGAGTTTCGCCTTTTGGTTCTTTGCTTTTCTATGCTAAGGCACCATCTCGAGAAAGCCCAAACTTGTGCTTGGGCTATATCTATTATGGATTCAACCTTAGGGGGTCGGGATCTAAAGATGCAGTTATTCCGAAGCTTCCAAATTAACCACATTATACTGGCCACCATGTCTGTTGAGGGTAAGTCAGTATTTTCTACAAAGAAGTCTTCAAACCATTTGTCCATCCAAGTAACTGAAGTAGTTTTGTTATAGAGATTGAGGTGCCGATCTATCCATATATGCCGAGTCCTTTTGCAGAGGAAGAAAAGATGTTCTACTGTTTCCGATTGCTGAAAGCACAGGGGGCACAAGGGATCAGGTAATATTCTCCTCTTATAGAGATTATCCTTTGTTGGGATTGCATTTTGGCATATACTCCATAGGAAAAATTTTACTTTGGGAGGGGGGGGGGATTGGAATGTTCCATAATCTAGTCCATAGATCTCGGTGGTTGATAGAAAGTTGTTGCTATGTTTAAGTCTTAGTTGTTGGCCAATGAGTAGACCCTATTGTAGCTACTCTTGACTGTGTAGGTGCCTAACTTATTCCCCATCCAAATCTACCTATCTTCTTGAGGGTGAGCACAAATGGGAGTTGATAGTATTTCATTGACTACTTGGTCATCAAAAAGATCATGAAGTTTAGTCTCATCCCATAACCTCCTTTCATCATTCAACAATTCAGCAATAGTCACGAGATCATCCTTGTTCACCGGTCCTCTTATCACTCCCCTTGGAAGCCATTTATCTTGCCGAATGTTGATGCTTTTCCCGTCTCCCACCGTCCACCTAACCTCCGATTCTATAGCATCCCTTCCTATTAGGATACTTCGCCAACCCCAAGATGGCCGTTGCCTTGTTTTTGCCTTCCATAAGTCCCTATTTGGATAGTAAACTCTTTTTAGAATCTGGCTCCATAGAGCTTATGGTGATTGTGAAAGTCTCCAAGCTTGTTTGCCTAACATAGCCTTGTTGAAATTAATTAAGTTTTTGAAGCCGAGACCCCCTTCGTCTTTTCTAGATTTCAAGACCTCCCATTTCTTCCGGTACATACCTCTTTTGGAATCATTTTGTTTCCACCATAAAGCAACAATTCTTTGTTCGATGGCTTTACAAACTGAGATAGGGATTTTGAAAATGGACATGGCATACTGAGGAAAAGCCTGTACAACAGCTTTAATCAATATTTCTTTGCCAGCTTTAGATAAAAACTTTTCTTTCCAGCCTTCAAGCTTCATGTTCACTCTAGCAAGAATCCATGTAAACATCTCCTTTTTTGTTTGTCCCCAATCAAATGGAATTCCTAGGTATTTCCATATTTTGTCAATAATAGGCACTCCTAACTCTTGTGCCATATTCCTCTTCAAGCTCAATGGGCAGCCCTTGCTAAAAAACACTCCCGATTTGTTCAAATTAATAGCTTGACCAGTTGTATAGCATACTGGTGCAGGACATTTGCCAAATTTTGACATTCTCTAACTGTCCCATCCATAAAAAAATATAGCATCATAAGCAAATAACATATAAGACAATGTGGGACAATACCTGTTAAGTTTTATTCCTTTGATGCTCCCATCTTCTATCGCTTTGTGCATCATCTAAGAAAGAACATTAGCCATCAATATGAAGAGGTATGGGGATAATGGATCTCCTTGCCTTATCACACGCGTGGGTGTAAAATATCGTGTATGATCTCCATTGACTTTGACACTAAAGGATGGTGGAAACACATTGCATTACTAGCTCAATCCATCTTTCGCTAAACCCATCTTTAACATACTTATTTTTAAGAAGTCCTACTCAACCCTATCATAAGCCTTCTACATATCCAATTTGAGGATTGCCTAGAATTTCTTTTTTCTTTCTTTGATCCTCAACAGATGCAACACCTCCTGAACAATAAAAATGTTATCTTGTATTTGTCATCCTTTAACAAAGGCACTTTGTTCAGTGGCTATAATCTCAGCAAGCCATGGCTTCAATTTATTCGCTAATACTTTGGAGATAATTTTATAGCTAAAGTTGTATAGACTGATTGGTCTAAATTGATTAATGCTTTCTGGATTTTTCACTTTTGGGATGAGAGATATGTGAGTCTTATTGAGTAGGGGGTCAAGTTTACCTGATTCAAAGAAGTTCCAAACTAGATTTAGCACATCCAGCTTGATATCTTCCTAGTAATGCTGATAAAATTGTCTGTTGAGTCCATCCGAGCTTGGAGCTTTTAGAGAACCTAGCTAGAAAACTGCTTCTTTTACTTCTTCCATTAAGATAGGGGCCATCATGCTTTCATTCATTTCTGTAGTGACTAAGGTTGGGCATATATCCAGAATGGGTTGAAATTCTCTCGGACACATCGAGTCATATAGAGAACAATAGTAATCCCTTATGTGGTGCTTCAAGATCTTATGGTCCCTACACCAGTTATCTTCATTGAGTCTCAACACTATAATTATGTTCTGCTGTCTTCATTGAATCGTAGTAGCATGGAAATATTTTGAGTTTCTGTCACCCCATTGAAGCCAATTAACCCAAGACCTCATACCCCAATACATTTCTTCCTATCTCTAGAGCCGTTCAATTTTCTCTTTAATTTCTTGACTCTCCACTTTGCTGGAAGAATCGAAGTCACCATTTGTGATCTTAATTAGTTTTTTCCTTAGACTTCTAATTGAAGTGAGGCATTAGAAAACTTTCTTTTGCTCCATGAAGCCAATTCCTTCGTGACATTATGAATTTTCTAAGTAAAGGTTGTGTAATAGTGCCGATCGCCTTCCCAACAGCTTTTGATGATGTCCCCACACTCTTTTTCCTCCAACCAAAAAGCTTCAAAGCTTCAAACTTGAACTCCTTCCTTCTTCTCTCACAAACAGGATGTAAAAGACAGCAAAAGTGGGCTATGATCTGAACCTACCACATGGAGAGCTAACACTTTAGCATTTGGGAACATAATTCTCCAATCCATTGTACATAAGACTCTGTCCAACCTCTTCTTCACTAGAGCTTCACCTTCTCTATTGTTGGCCCAAGTAAATGCACAGCCCTTAGTGTCTATATCCATCAAGGAACAGTCATTAAGAAGGTCCCGAAAGGCAGCTATCCTATATTGATCAGTTTCCCTCTTCCCATACTTTTCCCAGCTATATAGAATTTCATTAAAGTCCCCCATACATAGCCATTGAAGTTGATTGTTGGAATGAATATCGCGAACCTTTTGCCATAACAGAATCCTCTCCTAGAATTTTGTCAAAGTATGCATGAATGTGATTCTCATTAGATATCCACTAGTAGGATCCTTGCATTCCAAATCCATATACTCATTCGAACTCGAATTTATTTTAATTTCCACCTCCTCATTCCACATAAGCGCCAAGCCTCTAGCAATTCCTATTGGTTGCTTTAAAAACATGTTTTAGAATATAAGTCGTCTTCTCACATTATCCACCATCATCTCCTTGTTTTTGGTCTCCATCAAAAAGACCAAGTTGGGCCGTTCTAGAGCCATTAAGGCTCTAATCTCCTGGACTGTTAGGGGATTACCCAGCCCCTGATAATTCCAACTTAGGATCTTCATAGTGTCTTTGGTGGCTTAAAGGGCTAACCGCCAAAGCCCAATCCTTCCCCTCTTTTACCAACTGCACAGGGGTCTCTAATAACTCCATCTCATCAAGGAAAGAAGAGCTAGAAACTTCTACTCTTTTCTGTTTTTTTGCTTTTTGGTACTTCATCACTTTCTTACCAGCATCTCCTACATCCTTCGATCCCTCAACTTCTGGGCCTTCTAGGTACATTATCTGTTTTCCACTCCCCTCTTCAGCTGCTGGAATTTTCTCCCCTCCATCTCTTCCCTCCTTTGAAGAAGGGCTTTCTACTCGTTTTTTGCTCCGAGTTGAATTGGCACTTGTCTCAGCTTCTACCCTTGCAACGATTTTCATGTTGGCTAGCGACAAGGGAGTTTTAGGTACATACTCTTCCTCTCTATGATTTGGACCAACCTTTCAATAAAGGCTTCCCAATGCGAGCTATGATCTCGCACTTCCGCTTTAAGCCAAGGGCCATATTTCCCTACCTTATTTGCTACCCAATTTGTTTGTTCATATGGTATCTCCTCACAATACGAGGCATAGTGACAAATTCTGCCACATGAATAACAGAAATGAGGGAGGCGTTTATATTTAAATTCCACCCATAGATTATTGTTCCCAATCTTGACTAATGCCCCTGTTTTTAGAGGAGCTGAAAGCTGGAGCTCCATTTTGGCTTTACCTATTTTATAGGGGTTGTTACCTCTAGATTCCAGTTGTATTTCCCTAACTACACCCACTTTGCCAGCAACATCGGAGTACAACTCTTCTATAATCCATCCCAAAGGCAAACCAACAATATGAACCTAGAAATCATATCTAGAAAAATCATAGCAATGTTTCGAAACATCTGGCTCACATTGCTTTAGCACTAACAAGTTATTAGCAAAGGACCATGGTCTAGTTTTCAGCACTCTCTCCTTTTCCTCTTCGGATTCAAATACAAATGAGAAAAATCCCGGTTCTTTCTAGGAACACTCCATAGCTTCTGATTTCCATGCCTTCTTCATTGTGTTGCAAGATGCTTGAAAATTCATGTTGGGTTTGGAATATAACTTACTGAAAAGAGTGTGACTACATTCTTTACGTTTATTGGGGGGGATTTCCTGCTGCACTTTGATCACATCATATGCTGACCATAGGTGTTCTAAACTCTTACACAGGGCAGCAAGACGGCGTTGGTTCTCCCCCTAGTGCTCCATTCAGGCAAAAATACAAAATCACTTGCAAAGAATGATGAAGAATGCCGTAATCTTCAGCTGGGGTTAAGGGTTTTCTTCGAAACTGCTTTGTGTTGACTTTGTAGCTTTAGGAAGGGGCCAAGCATTTTAAAGGCTTAGAAAGGTTGGGTTGGGATTTTTATAGATTATCGGAGATAGCTTCACGAGAGAGCTCCATTTGGAAAAGGGAATGTGGACCGTGAGGGAATTTAGGGTTTGGGTGCCAAGCACCCATGGACAGGAAGCGAGAAAACACTACATTCGTGAGATGCGATGGGCAGGATGCTCCGATTTTGAGTGGGTTTTGGGGTTTTGAATCGCAACTCCCATGGATGTGGGAGAATGAAGCTCTACAAACGAGAGGGGGAAGCTCTACCTGCGAGAGAGAAATCCTTATTCATATTCAAAAGTACATTAACCATTTAGTTCACTTTTCCTAAAAGTTTAATTTTTTTGTAAAATCTTTGAATTTTTGAAAAATTGATTTGATAAGGGTGAAATAAAAGCTAAATAGCATGATGCATGGATCGATCCACACGGTGTAGGGGTCGACCAGGATCGATCTACATGGTGCATGGATCGATCCACACGGCCAAGGCCCTAAGCCACGATCAATCCCACTTGACCAAGATCGATCCATGATCGATCTTTTTGGGTGAAAAGCTAATTTTTAACCCGGGGTTGATTTTTGGTCAAAGAGTTGACCAAAGTCAACCATTTGACTTTCGAGATTTTCTCGAAAATGAATATAAATTTACTTAGGAGAAATAATGCTAAAGAAAGAAATGAGAAGCAACATTTTTTATTGAGAAATTGGCTCCGTCATGATCGGTAACCTAAATCTCGATTTTTTTGCCTTTTAAGCGCGTTGACTAAAAATCAAGTATCAATAGCTATTCCTTTTTGAGTGAGAGTTTGAAGAGGTGCCACTCAAAAACAAAATTAATACTTGTAATTTTTAGTCGACTCCATTTTGGGGAAAAGAACTAATGGAAGTAAAATGACAGTTGGTTAGGGACATACCTAGATGCTTACCTTCATTGATTGGGGGTGTTTGATATAATATTTAGGATCTTCTCTCCATCTCTCTCTCTCTCTCGTGGAATAAAATAAAGGAAATGAAGTCATTATGGAAAGGGAATGGTTTAAAAATAACCACTAACTTAAGGATAAGATTTAAGGATAACTTAAAACCTAAAGTCAATGTTTATGAGGATAACTTAGAACATGAAATCACGCTTAATCAGGATAACTTAGAACCTGAAGTTACGGTTTATGAACATAATTTAGAACCTCAAGTCAAGGTTTGTGAGGATAACTTAGGACCTAAAGTCAAGGTTTATGAGGATAACCTAGAACATAGGGGACGAGACAAGGTTTTTGAGAATAACCTAGAACCTAAGGGATGAGGTTTAAGGTTTACCAGGAACCTAGGGGATGAGGTTTAAGGTTTACCAAGAGGTTTCAAGTTTGCCACGAACCCAAGAGACAAGAGGTATGGTTTAGGCTGAGCAAAAACTTAAAACAAATGGTATGGTTTAGGATGACAAAAAACCTAGGACAAAGAGTATGGTTAAGGCTAACCAAAAACCTAGGATGAGTGTGACATCCTGAAAATTTGACCCTATTTCAATTAAACAAACTGGGTTTTTCATCGATGCACCTATGATCCTTTTCTCTGAGCTGATCACTCACGAGATAACTAATCTATCAGGTGAAGCCGTTAAGGGATATAAACGCAACAGACTTAAGAATTAAATCAAAAATCGACTACTCAACCGTGCTAATTGGCAAGGATCAATACGGCACCATTAAAATCGATTAGAGATCGGAGATAGGTCGAATTGAAAGAAGAGCATAATTAAATTGTTGGTGATTCTACCTAATTGCAAAATTCGCGTCGAACGGCACTAAACCGATTTTTCTATCAATTATGTACCCGGTGCCCATAATTGAAACCCTGAGATTTTACGACAACCGAGAGTTGCCGATCGGTCGAAGATGCACAAACATGGATCGAGAATTATCGACCACGGGTTAAATGCAATAAAACCTCTAAAAACTATCCGATAGGTTAGGTGACGCTAAAATCGCGTTCGATTGAAATTAACCACGAAATTGAACTTGGTTTCAGAAATCGAAAGTTCAAGTGTGTCATGATTTAATTTTAGGATCTCGTCTCATCCTTCGAAGAATTTTCGGCGAGCTCGAAATGTTGGCGGAAATTGGAATTTGGCAAAGTAAATTGTGGAAATTCGGAGGGGCATTTTTAAGTGGATTTTTGGCCTTCACAATGAGTTGGATTGTGAGGGAAATTATGGAAATTTGTTTGGGCACCATAGTTGGTATTTTTGGAGGCCAATTTGGTCAATTTGGTGATGAATTGAAGATGGAAATCAACAATTTCGTAGGGGCTGCTGGTTGCTGATTTTTGGCCATTATTTTGGCTTGTTTTGGTGATGATTTGTGAAGAAAATGGCCATTGGCTGCTACCTTGACCTTTTGTGAGGCTGAAGAATTTGTTGCCAAGCACTTGAGTGGAAGATATTTGCATGTGGATGCTCATTGGCCAGCAACAAGACTTCCAAGCCTCTTGTGCCCCTCTCCTTTCTCCTCTTTCCTCTTGGTCGACCACCCCCGAGCAGAACCCCCTTGCAACAGCTTCTTCTTCTTCTTGCTTCTTCCTCATCATCCATTTTCCTCCATTGTTAAAGCTACAAGCCACTTGAACCAGCCAGCATTGCCTGAGCCAACTGCTGCACGGCTTGACCGCCCGCACCAGCCACGACTCCAGCCCGTGTCCGCGCCGGTTGTGCTCGCACCAACTCGCTTGAGCTGCCGTTCGCCTAAGTCCAGCGTGCTTCTGGCCCAACCCCAATGCCACCTTCAACCACTATTCGATTTGCCAGCCCTCGCTTGGCCACCAGCACCACCACCACTCCTCGTCCATCACCCCAGCCAGCCCGCTTGTTCCCCGACAGCCTGTCGATTTAGCCACCTCAAAACCGAAAGCTTGCTCAAGCTGTGACTTTGCTAGGCCTTCTTTAGCCCTTTCCCGGCCTCCTTTAGAGCCGTTGTTGACACGAGGATTCACTGTCGTCGCACCACCGTCGTCGTGAACCCGTTTTCGCGCTAAACCGGTGAGTTAGCATCCTAATCTTTGATTAGGGGGTTAATTGCACTTAGTTGAGTTAATTAGGCTAATTAGGGATTAGGAATGGTTAGTTCATGTGACTAGATTAGTTAGACTTAGTTTGTTAGGCTAAGTATTAATTAGGTTGTTAGTTAGGTGGTTTAGTTAGCTCAATAAGTTAATGTAGTTAGATAGTTAAATTAGTTTAATTAGCTTCAGTAGATTAGCCCGGTTAGCTTATGTTAATTTAATTGAGTGTTTTAATTTAAATATTTTGCAATTTATTTAATTATGTATTAATTAAAGTCAATTATACGGGATAGACAGGTTGCGGGAATTTCGTGGTGCCGATCGTAATGGTTGCGTTGGTTTGTGCAATTGAGTGCTAATTTATTTTAAAAATATGGAATTTTGATAATTAATTGAAAATATTGAGGGTCGGGTTTTGACGCAAAAAATATTTTAAGTACTATATAAAATCGTGGAATTTTCAAATGAGAGAGTATCACGCTTTATGGATCGATTTGACTGTGTGTGTCCACACACAATTATTTTACCAAGTGTTTTTAATATGAAGAAAATAGGCCAAGTACATTATTTGAAATTGAGGCATTTGAGTGCAAAGCACGATGTCCTTGGTCGAGATTGAATATGCGTGTGATCGGTATTGGAAACTGTCACGATGCGTTTACGCTAGACGATGCTTCTTCGGGAATGCCCCATGTCAACGGATGCCAGTCGTAGTGGAGGCTAGGCTGATGATCATTCAGGAATGCCGTCTAGTGTAGACGTTGCCATGCCCGATGAAGTGGGACAATGCCATGGCCATTGGGTCGTAATTAATTGGAACGCTTGAATGAGTGAGATAACCGCGTCTAATTATCAGATAAAATTGTGTGGCATGGAATAGGATGTGTCATAACGATTTGGGACCCTTGTGATTGATTGATATATGAAAGTGAAGTGTTCAAATTATTGAATACATTTATTGTATGTATATGTTATATGAGTTGTACTAATGTGCAGGGAGGTGCTGAGACGAGGTAAGTCTTATATGGTGTATGTTTAGGCAGCCTCTGGGTGAATTTTGTCTTAATCAAAGTTTAGGATGTAGACTAGCAAAGACGTTATCTCACCCCGTCGTGGTTTAATATTTTCAGGTCCTTAGATGGAGGTGTGTCATGTACGTTATGGGGTTCCGCAGGTGATGGACTTTCAACACTCCTATTTCCCAATTCCTGGGACCAACCTGACCCGTGAGTTAGTTGAGTCCATGGTCTAGGTCACAGATGGCCTATCTCACTTGGTACCTCATCGCTTAAAAGTGCGGTTCATTAACTTTCCTAATAGGGGTAAACCAACAAAACAATAAGGGTTCATAAAGTGAGAATAAAAAAAAGGATAAGATGGGTGCAGAGACTCAATGGGAACTGTTCTAACAAATGGAGTTGACCACGTTGCGTTGGTAAATGAATCTTTTTCTCAAAACTCGAGAAAGGGAAAGGATAAACCTATGTATATATGTATATGTAGTGAATACTATCTCAAATGATTAATGACGACACGAATTTTTTATATGAAAAAGGAAAGAATTGTTGTGAATCAATTCTAAGTTGAAGAAAGAATCGAATATTCATTGATTAAATCATTTACTCCATGGTCTGATAAATCTTTTAAAGAACTGATTAATCAGATGAGAATAAAAATAGAGTCCCATTCTACGTGTCAATACTGACAACAATGAAATTTAGAGTAAGAGGAAAATCCGTCAACTTTAAAAATCGTGAGGGTTCAAGTCCCTATATCCCCAAAAAAGGACCATTTGACTCCTTAACTTAACGATTTATCATATTATTTTTTTTAAATAAAAAAATCTGGAGTCTAGTTAAGACTTTTTCTACCCCTTTCTTCCTTTTAATTGACATAGAACCAAGTCATCTAGTAAAATGAGGATGATGTGTAAGGAATGGTCACAAAATTCGCATCGAATAGCACTAGACCGATTTTTCTGTCAATTCCATACCCTGTGCCCATATTTGAAACCTTGAGATTTTTACGACAACTGAGAGTCGTCAATGTGTCAAAGATGTACAATATGTATTGAAAATAATCAACCACGAGTCAAATGAGCTAAAAATTCTTAAAAGCTACCCGATAGGTTAGGTCACGCTAAAATTGCGTATGGTTGAAATTAATTGCGAAATTAAACTCAGTCTCAGAAATCGAAAGTTGTGGCGTGTCACGATTTTTTTAGGGACGTCGAATCATCCTTTGAAGAATTTTCGGCAAGCTCGGGATTTTAGGCCAAAAATCAAGATTTGGTGAAATTGATTCAAGAAATTCAGATGGGCTAAATTGAGTGCACTTTTCGCCTTCAAGTGGGATCAATTGATGAGGGAAATCATGGAATTGATGTGGATACCTTAGTTGGTATTTTTGGGCAGCAATTGGGATTGAATTAGAGAATTTTGGAGTGAAGTTGAATTGAAATTGAAGAAGAGCACATGAAATTCGTAGGCCATGGGGGCTGCAACCTTTAGGACATCATCCTTGGCTTCTTGAAGAAGTTTTGGAGAGGAAATGGCTGCTGATAAGGGCTATGGATTTTGGGGGGCTTCACACTCAAGTATTTAGGATATCTTAGGTGAGCATTGAAGGCTCTTCTTCTTCTTCCTTGCTTCATTTCTCTCCATTGTTGCTGAATTAGAGTCAGAGGAGTAGCAAACTAGCTAGCCTTCACCGCAAGCCACCGCCGTCATCCAAGCCGCAGTCGTGCACTGCCCGCGAGCTGCCTGAACGCCGGCCTACCTCCCACTCGCCACCGTCCCCCGTACCCGCACCCTTCTACGCGTTTGGCACCGCGTCCCATGCCAGTCTGTCATCCCTACCATTCTGTTGAGCCACCTCCACCATTTGTCTGCCGCTCCAACGCGTCCCCAACGCAACCTAGTCCTCGACGCAACCTGGTCGCGCCGTGCCATTCCTACATCAGCCAAGCTGCCCGGCCAGCTTCTTTGGTTCAGCCACAGAACGGAAGCCCTTGTTGGGCTGTGGGCCTTCCAAGGCTATTTTTGGGGCTTTCCAAACCTCCCTTGGTGTCGCTGTAGGCCCGAGTCTCACTTTCCTCTGGGTCGCCGTCGCTGTGAACTCATCAGCTCATTAAACCGATGAGTTTACTCTCTAAATCTTAATTAGGAGGTTAATTATGCTTAGAGGATGATTAGTTTAGACTAAGTTTGGATTAGGAGGATTAGTTAGTGGAATTAATGATTTAGTTAGTTAATTAGATCAATTATTTGGTTAGATTAGTTTAGTTAGAGACTAATTAGATTATGTGATTTAGTTAGCTTAGTAGGCTATTTAATTAGTCCAAATAGGTGGTTAGATTAGTGTTTATAGCTTAATTAGTGATTTATTTTAATTATTTTGACTTTATTTAATTATTTATTATTTTCTAGAAATTATATCAGAATAGCTAGTCATTAGAATTTCATGTTGAAAGCTAAGCAGTGGCAATTCGAAAGATTCCCCGGGGGAAAAATAGAGATGTCTCCTATGTTACCCGTAATATGTGGAAGTATCGACATAATTTCATAGTCATTCGATCTGAATGCTACATGAAGAACATAAGCCAGATGATGGAACGGGAAGACCTAGGATGTAGAAGATCATAACATGAGTGGTTTGGCAGATTTGGATTCCTATATATCCACTCATGGAGTACTTCATTATACGATATATATAAGATCCATCTGTATAGATATCATCATTTACATCCAGAAAGCCATATGCTTTGGAAGAAGCTTGTACAGTTTGGGAAGGGGTTTTGATTGATCAAAAAGAAGAATCTACTTCAACCGATATACCCTTAGGCACGGCCATACATAACATAGAAATCACACTTGAAAAGGGTGGACAATTAGCTAGAGCAGCGGGTGCTGTAGTGAAATTGATTGCAAAAGAGGGGAAATCGGCCACATTAAAATTACCTTCTAAGGAAGTCCGTTTGATATCCAAAAACTGCTCAGCAACAATCAAACAAGTGGGGAATGTTGAGGTGAACCAGAAAAAGTTGGGTAGAGCTAGATTTGATGTTGGCTAGGTAAACGTCCTACAGTAAGAGGAGTGGTTATGAACCCTATAGACCATCCCCATGGGGGTGGTGAAGGGAGAGCCCCAGTTGGTAGAAAAAAACCCGCAACCCCTTGGGGTTATCCTGCACTTGGAAGAAGAGTTAGAAAAATGAAGAAATATAGTGATAATTTGATTCTTCGTCGCCGTAGTAAATAGGGGAGAAAATCGAATTTCTTTCTTTTTATTTACAAAAAAAAAATGAGTAATTAATCGTGACATGTTCACTAAAAAAAAAAAATCCTTTTGTAGCAAATCATTTATTAAGTAAAATTGAGAAGCTTAACACAAAGGCAGAAAAAGAAATAATAATAACTTGGTATTGGACATCTACCATTATACCTACAATGATCGGCCATACTATTGCTATCCATAATGGAAGGGAACATTTACCTATTTATATAATAGATCGTATGGTAGACCATAAATTTGGAGAATTTTCACCTACTATAAATTTCCGTGGACAAGCGAAAAATGATAATAGATCTTGTCGTTAACGTTAACAACATGAATAAGTTAATAAATAGATGATTAGTGATCATTAGTAAGAGGTGAACCTTATGACAAAGAAGAGAACTAAGAACCCATATGGAGAAGTATATGCTTTAGGTCAACATATATCTATGTCTGCTCACAAAGCAAGAAGGGTAATTGATTAGATTCATGGACGTTCCTACAAGGAAACACTTATGATACTCGAACTTATGCCTTATCGAGTGTGTTATCCCATTTTTAAGTTGGTTTGTTCTGCAGCAGCAAATGCTAGTCATAATATGGGTTTCAATGAAGCAAGTTTAGTTATTAGTAAAGCTAAAGTCAACGAGGGTACAACTATGAAAAAATTAAAACCTCAAGCTCGAGGGCAGAGTTATGCAATAAAAAGATCCAGTTGTCATATAAGGATTGTATTGAAAGATAAATCTTTCTATGAAGAAGAAGATTGCTTTTGCTTAAAAAAATCCGAATGGAAAAAAAAAAAGTATACAAATATGACATGTCATTATATGGATAAGGGTGTGGGATTATGGGACAAAAACTAAATCCACCTGATTTCAGACTTGGTACAACCCAAGGTCATCATTCTATTTGGTTTGCACAAGCCAAAAATTATTCCAATGGTATGCAAGAAGATCAAAAAATACGAAATTGTATCAAGAATTATCTACAAAAAAATATTAGAATATCCTCTGGTGTGGAGGGAATTGCACGCGTAGAAATTCGAAAAAGAATTTATCTAATTCAAGTCATAATTTATATGGGATTCCCATAGTTATTACCAGAAGGCAAGATGAGAATCTGTGGTCAACTCATTTGCTTAACACAAGCAGTCAACAGATTGGGAAATGTCTATTTCACCATCTCAAGACCGGCTGTTAGGAGTTGACAAGAAGAGAAGGCAAGGTTGGCGGAGAAGTAACAGAAATGTTGTATTTTCTGGTATATCATTAGGACTGGATTAGTCTTTATGGTGGGTAACCTTAATTCTCTCATCTCTTGAACCTATTTGGTCTAGATCCAAAAATGAAATGACCCCTCCCGCGAATTCTTTTGGGTTGTGAGACACATTCAAATTCAATATAAGTCCTCAAAATGGAACTAAAGAAAACAAAAAAATATGGGGGGTCAAACTAACTTTCTTGAATAACAAACTTCTTTAAATTTAAATTAAGAAAATTAAAATAATAATTAAATAATATATATAAATTTAATTTAATATAAATAATATTGAAATTCTAATAAATAAATAATTTTTAAATTTAAAATAACAACAATTTTCGTTTTTATTTTTTCCTATTATTATTTTTTATATATTTTCATTTCTTTCTATTCTAAAATATATATTCTATATAAAGAATAAATTCAAGTTAATTATGTTTCGTCTCTTACTCGGAGAAAGACGATCCAAAAATTCCAAATCATGGTCCTTACAAATCGGATCATCCATATAATAGACAAAAAGAAACTTCAGATATTTGATATCTTTCTCTTTGAATGAGATATCAATACCAAGTGACGGTTTCATTAGATATCTTACAACTAGAATCCCTCTTTTTTTTTCCAATCGAGGTCCTCCACCACCGCGAACCCCAGTTAGATTCAAGCATGATACACTTTTTTGTTATTGGGAGAACCCAAGTATTCTCTTTCAAATCCAGGAAACAGCTCTCAGAGATCTTTTTTCCTTTTGGAAGATAGAGGAGCAAAACAATCAACCTATTGATATTGGAAGACCCAAAAGATTCTTCCAATGTTTCATTTCTAAGTCCAATGGAATTCATAGGTATATGAAGAAGCCCTATCAAATAGAGATTTTTTCTTTCGACCATATTTCGATTGTTAATACGATATATAAGGACTGCTACTACAAATAGTACTACAACATTCATCGTGAAATATCGATTGCTTGTTGAACCCTGTGAATTGCGTGAAAGTAGGATACTCCAATTTCGGGGGTCAAAGAGTTTTATAAAACGTTCTTGGTGGGAAAAAAGTGAATGAAAGATCCCACGGAATTGAATTGGGTCTATGAATCTAAGAAATAGTGAGAATTATTGATCTCTCTCAATTCAAAAATTTAAGATTTGAATTGATGTCCTTTCATTAATTTTTCCTAAATTGCATTGATTTCTCCTAAAGATTTCATTTCAATTGGAATTTGGTTATTCACCATGTACGAGGATCCCCACTAAGCATCTATGGCTGAATGGTTAAAGCGCCCAACACGTAATTGGCGAATTCGTAGGTTCAATTCCTATTGGGTGCATGTCAATGGACCCTACAATAAGTCTATTGGAATTGGCTCTGTATCAATGGAATCTGATCATCCATACATAACAAATTAATGTGGTATATTCATATCATAACATATGAACAAACAGTAAGAACTCCAATTCTTATTGAGACTCGAACTCATAGGGAAGAAAATCGATTTATGGATGGAATCAAATATGCAGTATTTATAGATAAAGGTATTCGGTTATTAGGGAAAAATCAATATACTTTTAATGTCGAATTAGGATCAACTAGGATAGAAATAAAGCATTGAGTCGAACTCTTCTTTGGTGTCAAGGTAAAAGCTATGAATAGTCATCGACTCCTGAGAAAGGGTAGAAGAATTGGACCTATTTTAGGACAAACAATGCATTACAAACGTATGATCATTACGCTTCAACCAGGTTATTTTATTCTACCTCTTAGAAAGAAAAGAACGTAAATCAAAATACTTAATATTAATAGCATGGTGATACATTTATACAAAACTTCTACCTCGAGCACACGCACTGGAGCCGTAAACAGTCAAGTGAAATCCAATGCACAAAATAATTTGATCTATGGACAGCATCATTGTAGTAAAGGTCGCAATGCCAGAGGAATCATTACCGCAGGGCATAGAGGGGGAGGTCATACGCATCTATACCGTAAAATCGATTTTCGAACGACCCTCACAAATTGCAAATACTAATTTGTCAAGAATTAATCAAATTGAAGCTATAGCGTCATCATTTGCTGGAATCAAAATATCTGCAAGATCCGGGTCACAATTTGTATTGATTAAACAAATTGTTGGAATTCCCAAAGTGATACATTCTCGAAGAGCTGTATATTCTTCTTGTTGGTCAACGATAATTACAATATCAGGTAACCCCGTCATATAATTAATCCCACCCAGATATGATTAGGCCTAGGCTATAGGGACACCAATTTTCACACATCATTAAATGCGTTCACATTTGTTCACATTTGTTCACATTTATTTTTTGGAGAAAATTTGACTAGTCAAAGTTTCATACTTGTCTTCCAAGGCTAAGGCCTAATGTTCCATGTGTCCATCTTAGTCGATGCTCCTTAATTAACTGCAAGACAAGGGCATTAAAGGCAACTTGGAATATCTCAATTTTGAAGGCCTTGTCATCAAGCAGGACTTAATTGAGTTTAACTGCAACTGACTACCTTATTTGGACCAAAAATTACCCTGTGCCTAAGCCATGATCGGATGAAGTCGGACGCAACCGGGCTTAACCAGTGAAACCAAGTTTGGACTTCTCTTTTACCATGTAAAAGGGCCCTTGGATGGTCCAAGGGCTAGTCAACCAATCCTAGGGCCGATTCTATGGTCAGTCCAAGGTCTCGTGCCACAATTCATGGCCCACAACCGACCCTCGAGTCGATTCATGGCATATTCCCACTGTTGGCGTATCAATCCTTAGCCTACTAGCTGGGACTAAAATAAGGGTCGAAATCGATGATGTTACACAGTTTGGCCCCCTTGCCAGCCAATACTGGACCTCTGGCGACTAGTTTTGGGACCTTCACTTCATTCTTATACCCTCAATTTCCCATGAATTTGAAAAATGGCCCTCAAATTTTGTGAATTTGTAATTTGACCCCTAATTAGGCTAAAAAGCACAATTCTCATTTTTAGCTTGGGTTTTCGCAATTCTAGCCTATCCAATCAATGACCCGACACCTCCTAATGATGATTAGGCTTTTAAAATCATGATTTGTCCATTAGATTAGGATTTCAACTATTGGATCGATTTAGCAATCGAGATTGACCGTCTTACAAATGGATGAGCTTGATCCCAATCGGGGATGGCTTATGAATGGGGCCAAATTTATCACGACCCAGAACGGCATCCCGGGAGGGTGAGCTAACTCCAAAAACCCGTTCTTAGTTTGAATTGCAAGCTGCAACTCACCTACATGAAGCCAAAATCGCTAGTAATCGCCGGTCAGCCATACGGCAGTAAATTCATTCCCGGGCCTTGTACACACCACCTATCACACTATGGGAGCTAGCCATGCCCAAAGTCATTACCTTAACCGTAAGGAGGGGGATGCCAAAGGTAGGCTAGTGACTGGAGTGAAGTCATCGCTACTTGCAGGTAGTGTGAGTTCCGTTTCAAGCAATCTATCCATTTTTTTGGAATTCTATCCTATAAAAAAAAAAAACCAACGAGTCGCACACTAAGCATAGCAATTATATGAAATCATCAATCAATTCATCCAAGAGATGAGTGGAAGACGGCATTTAAAATAAAGGATGGATTTTACGAATTGTTGGTTATGTGTTTCGGATTGTGCAACAATTAGCAAGCTATGCACTTGCCTTACTCTCTCTTGTATGCTTGGGCTTGGTGTTAGACGTTAGACCTATCCTCAAATATCTTTTTAAAAAGGAAGTGTAATAGCCACTGCCGCCTGTTGGGCCTCTGTGCATTTAGTCGAAAGGTTCACTTCTGTAGGCCCTGTTCGTCTATGTATGAAAAAGCACACAAGCAACAAAGGCAGGTGGTGGTCCTGGTAAGGATTCCTTCATAAAAAGTATTTAATGAATTATGAGTTAAATACAGATCATTAATAAATAAAATAAAAATATTGTATTCATCCAATAAAAAGAAAATTGAGGATTTTGCATTAATTGCGCCTTCATTAATCTTACTAATTAGTGTACCGTTGTATTTGCACGTGTTTATGGATTGAAGGAGATTCAAGCTGGTGAAATGTATCAGATTGCCTTTTTTTTATCTAAAAATTTGATTATTCTTATTCGTTCTGTTTATTTTTATTTTTTCGAAGGTATCTGTGGTTATGCATGAGGGGTTTTGAGATTTCCCGCTATCTGAACCTAAACCCCGATTTTGGGGAAACTAACTTCTCCTTTTCAGTCCTTTACTAAAGTCTTTAATTCCCTGGTAAGCTAACTGAGTTCTTTCTATCGATCGCTTTCACCCCTTGTAGGAAGCATGTCTTTACTTCCTTCCCCAAGATCAGATCTCGAACCTATACTCTATTGAATCCCATATGCTTTTCATACGACCCATGGAGCGATAACTAGGAAAGTCAAAATGAAAGTCCTATGATTGGGAATTTTTTATATAAGAAAGGGTTCAGATCAATAGTAAACAAGGTAATCTAACGCTGGGTGTAGAGTGACGGTAACGGTTGAGGTGGCTTAACCATTCGAACTACCTATTTATGCTTGCAGATGATATAACTAGTAAATATGTTCCTCCTCATGTAAACATATTTTATTGTCTAGGAGGAATTATGCAACCTTGTTTTTTAGTACAAGTAGCTTCGCCTAGTATCCATCATTTACGGCTAGGACTACTGGGGTATTTAATCCCATTCGCTCCCCTAGCTTTCGCCTCTCGGTTTTAGTGTTGACCCAGCAAAGTGCTTTCACCATTGGTGTTCTTTCCGATCTCTACGCATTTCACCGCTCCACCAGAAATTCCCTCTGCCCCTACTGTACTCCAGCTTGGTAAGGTTCATTCCATTAATTCTCAGATATCCAATCAGTAGTGAACTTGAGCTAATTTTTTTTTTTCTATATTGTAGCTGAATCTCCAATGTGAGTGCCAGCGCTATATATAGGGTTGGTTTTTTTTAGGGGGGGGGGGGGTAAGCTTCTTCAGAAGCAAGCTTAACCCTGCCTCGACCAGCAACTGCTGTCTTTCCCCATCTCTCCTAGACTTCCCCTAGTCTTCGGACTGAGCTGTATGAGGCATAAACTCATCTCACGTATGGCTCAGAGGCCGAGCCCCACCCCAACTGTAATGGTGCGAGTTAGGTAGGGCAAGACAGAATGGGCAGGCATGAGCAGTCTGGTGTCCGAGCCAATTAGTCAGACGATGACTACTTCGCTTGTTAGATTATTATTAACCACCTATCCCAAAATGGAATGGGATGAAATAGAAAGAACGCAAAGCGCTAGCGCTATATATAGGGTCGGTTTTTTTTGTCGGGGGGTGGGATAAGCTTCTTCAGAAGCAAGCTTATCCCCACCCGGACTGACAACTACTGGCTTTTCCCATCTCTCCTAAACTTCCCCTAATCTTCGGACCGAGATGTATGAGGCATAAACTCGTCTCACGTACGGTTCGGAGGCCAAGCCCCACCCCAACGGTCTCCTGGCAAATTTGGCAGAACCGCTCTCTGAAATTAGGGATTTCTGGCAATCAATGTGGCATCCCAAAAATTCAAGACAACCTCTAGAGGAAATTAAAGCCTGTGATTAGGTAATAAAATTATCTATGGTATATCTTTTAGTTATTAGTTTTCTCTTAAGGTTAAGTGATATATGCTTGCGTTCATAATTAGATAAATTAATGAGAATAATTTATGATTGGCTATGCACTTTATAGACTAAGTTTCTATAAATAAAATATTACAAGATTTTGGCCATGTGTAATTTAGTAATTTAATTCTTAAAAGAAAGAATAAGAAAGGAGTAAAATTGATTTTTAATTAGGTTGGGCCTTAGGCCCAATAGCTTGAGCCTTTGGTGGGCCGAATGGCCGGCCCGATTAGGCCCAAGGAGGAGTGGTCGTCGACCATGAAAGGGGGAGGAGTGGCCGGCCCATTGCTGGCCCAAATGCCTCCAAGTCCTAGCCCAAAGCCCATTATGCATGGGTCTTGCCAAGTGGCAAGAAGAGCTTCCATGCATTGGTCAATTGGAGTGGCAAGCAATCATTGCAAATGATGAGGAAATGGGGGAATAAAAGGGAAGAGGAGAGAGAGAGAGGTGGCTGGTTGTTCGGCCAAGAGAGAAAGAGAGAGAGAGAATCGTGTGAGAGAGGGAGAAAGTGAGGCCGAGAGAGGAGAAGCCAAGGGGGAGGAGGAGGAGCCGCTCGCCGTCCGTCCGCCCGTCGCCGCCCATGTGCTCGTCACTAGCTCGGTCTAGAGGCAAGTTAGGATCCTCTTACTACTCTTGCATGTGTGTCTTGCATGCATGTTTGGTGTAGTGTCGAAATTTGAGTGATTAGAAGGGAGAAACAGAAGCTATAATGACTTGTTCTTGAGTGATGTTGCTGTTTTCGCATGAATCCGCCTGAGTCAGAACTTTGTAAGAGCTTGCATGCATGTTTTGAGTTTGATTTTGACTTTTATTTGTAGCCAACATCTTAAAATACAACATACTAAAATTTGGTGTAAAATGATGGAGATTTAAGGGGTCAAACTCTCATCCTACGGAGACACCAGATCTGGAACGACTTCACTGACCTTTCGGTGGATTCGTGGTTGCATGTTGATTTTTACTAAGAATATCTTTTCGACTTCTTCATGAAACTTATAGAGAACATCTCAAGGACTAACATAATCAAATTTGAAGTAAAATGAACAAGTATAGCCTAGTGAATCGATTTACTCTTGAAGACGGTAAATATGGAGATGCGGTACAGGACACCCGAGACTTCATGGAACCATATGGTGACTATTATCTGGAATTTTGGCTTAGATCCCTTAATGAAAGTTGTAGGGGACCTCCTGAAGTAGAACATATCCAAATTTCATAGGAAACGAAGGAGAATAAGTGGGTAAAAACTCGGTATTTCGGAGATGACTACACTGGACGTTTCGGTGCTAGATCCAGAAGCTTCGTACTACTATAGAAAACGATCTAGAACGAATCTGGCATAGAAGTCTTCATGAAAAATATACTTTAGTGTCTTAGCTACAACCTGGTAAAATTTCATAATTTTCGGAAGTCGTTCAGGTATTTTAATTGAATTATTTCGAAAACTGCACATTCTGTTTTTATCCGAAATTGCATGCTGGGATTGTGTGAATGATACCTTTCATGTGGAACTTTATTGGCCATGTGTTTCTCATGAAATCATTATCTTATTGTCTTGGCTATCACATGCTTTGATTTGATGATTTTAGAGAATCATATGAATATTTAATTTAAATATGTTCTAAAATGGTACAAGCTGGAATTTTGGTAAACTTCAAAAAGGCATGACAAATGGACTATTTCAAATAGTATGGACTCCATGAATTGTATTGTTGTGAGTGATTGTGTCTTGCTGCATGTATGATGATGATTAGAAATGCATGTATGAATCAAAGGATGAAAGTGATCTTGTTACCATTGCATCATGTGCTATGCTGAGTTGAGACATAAATTGGTGAACATGAATAATGAGAAAAGAGGAGATTGTTTGTGGCCGATGATAATGCCCTGGGAGTGTCAGGATGCCCAGGATGGGGGGTGCCAAATGCCGGATTGTATTGAGATACAAGGCCGGATTGTCCTCGGGAGTTTCGAGATGCCCGGGATGTGGGGGTGCTGAAAGCCCTGGAGGTTTGTGCCTAGGGGGATGCCCTGTGATGCCAGTTGGGATGCGAGATGCCTGGAATGTGGGGGTGCCGGATGCTCGGTGGTGTGTGCCGGAGGTTTATCTTGCGATGCTGGATGTGGTGATCGAATTGAAAGATAAAAGTGAAAATTGATGACATGCATGTATGATGTGAAAATGATAACCTATGGCGTGATGACATACATATATGATGTGAAAATGATAGCCTATGGTATGATGACATGCATATGTGATGTGAAGATGATGGCCTATGGCATGATGACATGCATATATAACGTGAAGATGATCACCTATGGCATGATGACATGCATATATATGATATGATGATAAGATGTGCATGGATGCATGGTAACTATGCATGGTAACTATGCATGGTGATATACATGATGATGGTAAGTGTATGACATGATGGTGGTGACTATGTGATGGCGTATGTATGTAAGGTATGGTGATATGTGCATGATACCAAGGTAAGTTGTGCATAGATGCCTTAATGACATGTGATGCTATGATTGCGATGACTGTGTGATGCATGATGCATGGAGTGGTGATTGGATTCCTTTACCCGCTGAGTGGTTGTACTCACCCCTTCGGGAACCAACATTTCAAATTAGCAGCATGCCGCTCCCTGCTGTCAGGCGGGGCGTATTTTACGGCATTCCTTCCAATGTAGAGGTCAAGTGTGAGGAGTTCGACTGTCCCTCTATTCCTGGTCTGACATATATTTGAGTGCGCTGTTTAGTTATGTATGATGTGGGCCTGGTTGGGGGCCCTGTTGTCCAGGAGTTCATATCCGTCCACATTCGTCGCGACGGAGTGATACGTGGGATGTTGCCGCTGCCGCCGCCTAATGCACCAAGATGGGTGTGAGGGCCCGTACGTGACAAGTATGAGCTGAAACTTTTTGGGATGGTTAGCCGACACTAGTGATGGGGGATTTTGCACGTGAGTTGTAGTGGGTCGACTGTTTCTTTCTGGGGTTTAGGCCGAGTGTGGCTTCTGTCCTAGCCTTTCTTTTGATGTACCGACCCAAGGAAACCCATCTTTAAAATATGTAAATAAAGTGTCATGGCTTGGTCTTTTATTATGATGATTAGTGGTGTGCAATTGTATGATGGTTAATGGAGGGAGAGATGGCGATGTTATATTTTGCTTCCGCTAAATGAGTCGCACCGGGACCGTTTTCAAAAGAAAAATGTCTATGATTTACGACGCTTCGGCTAAGAGATGTAATTAGGTGTAACGCCAGGTGCCTGTGGCGACCCTAGGTGGTTCGGGGTGCCACAATCAATGTATAGACCAGTAATTTCATAGTATAGTAAGTCAAGATTCGACACTTCACAAAAGTTCTAAAGAACCTCTATGTCTACAATATACAAAAATTTAAAAGATTTTTGCAATGACTTGGATTTCGAAATTGCTCATTCTTTGCAATTGTTGGATCTGCTCGACTGGCAGATTGTTAGGTTGTGTTTAGTGATTTAATGCTATTTCTACATCACGAATTCAACTTGGATTCCTTCATGAAAAATGTTATTTAAGGCCTTCAATATAGCATATCAAAATTTCATAATTTTTCAAGCCTACTTGATAAGGTAATGATGCTGATTTTGGGAATTGCTCGAAAGTGTCTTTCATCCTGGGATAAGAGGGTTACACACCCAACTCGGAAGGGAAGGGGGCTACACACCCAACTTAAGGAGTAAGCTAATCTAGATTTTTATTGGCTTGAAGATAAGAATACATTAAATGCTTTTGGACCTTAGTGTGTTAAAGAGAAGAAACTTGGAGAGTAAATTGGGCAATTAAGTCGTCAGCTTAGTCGTCGGCTTAGGTGTCCCCACAATAATTACATGTAATTATTCCATGAAGAGTCAATCACTTAAGTGGATCAATGGAAAGATGAGCAACTGTCTTGCCTAATAACGAGCCTTGCCACCCATCAACCTAGATTATCCACCTACATGAAGATGATTGGTCTACTTAAAAGGATCATCATTAGGGGTTTGCCTATAAATAGAGGCATCCCCCCATTTCTAGACCACCCCCTCTTCCCTCTTCAATGTTTTGACCTCATCCTCACCGTCGCCCTCTCCCTCTTTCTTGTGGCCACGTCCTTCTTGCTCGTTTGTTCACCTACACGTTGCTTGGTCACCTAGGCCGATCCTTGAAGTGTTGTATGTAAAACTTACTAATATCTGGTTAGAGTGTTATGTTACGCTAATCCAAGCGTGTAACAAGTCCTCGTTTGAAACATTGTGACTATGTTCTTGCTTGAGGTTCAGTCGTGTTTGCTTGGATCAATTTTGATGTTGGTCCTTGATTGAGTTCAATTTTGTCTGATGAGCTTTGGCACATGCTTTGGTTTGAGTTTCTTTGGAAGAAACCCGGTTCATGTGTTTATTGGATATGCTTTGGTTTTGGCTTTGATACAAACCTATTTGAAAAGCGTTTTTGTGAAAGCTTGGTATTTTCTTACAAAACTATTTCCAATCGTTTTCTTATATGTATGTTCTAGTTCATACCCCAAGCTCTAAAAAGGGGTTTTGTTGGCCTTGGACGTACGTGGGATCACGTCAGATTAGTCCTTTCATAGTCTCGGTGCGATATCAAGGTATATCATTGCCGAGCCAAGTTAGGTACTAGATCAATGCTCAAACATGTTGGATCGAGCCGCAATCCTTAATTCACGCCCGGCATGTTCAACGTCTCAGTTCCGATAAGTCATTTCACATACTTATGCATGGTATGCCTTCAAGCCCTTGAACTAAAAGTGAAGATAAGAACCAGATTATGATACTTGATGCGTGGACACACGATAGACTAATTTATGTCGTCGACCGATGGATTCAGTGTCATGCCCCGATCTTCGAACGCGTGCCCATCCCTCACCTGGTCAATTAATAGCGATGTCCCAAGACGCATCACCAACCCATTCATTTTAATACACATGTGGAAGCATATAATAAATCCCCAAACAATAAAACATTGGGATAGAAAAGTAGGGCTATATTTTTCAGAACTCAAAATCACAACCACACTTTTACACAAGCAAAACATATAGTATATATATCATCATACTATTTACAAAAGTTTGATCTATCACACATCAATCCACTTCTTAAGGTTCGCAAAAGAGGATAGGATCTCAATCCTCATCTGGTTCATACTCTGAATCATCCTTTGGATCCTCCTCCGGTTCTTCATCTTCAGATTTTTCCTCTTTAGGTTCTACCTCGGGTCCTTCCTCTTGCTCGACTACCTCCCCTTCTTCTTCTTCACTCCAGTTAGCACCCTTGGCTGAGTATGCCGATGACTTAGGATCGCCCTTGAGCTTGGGGTCCTTGGCATCCACTATCGACCCATCCTTAGGGTCTATCGTCCCTAGGCCGCCGTCCCTAGCCCAAATGCTGCCTCAAATATGTACAGAGGCATATCGCCTTCCGGGATGGGACCTTCTCTTCACCCACTATGATAGTGACGATACCATGATCGATACTCATGGGGTACCAGGTCAATTCTATTCACTTCAACCCACACCTTGGACTCTATTAACACATACTCTAGTCCCTCTGGGTGGTAGTTTATCAGGAAGGGGTATTCTTCTTCGGTGACATTCATAGGAATACCAAAATGCATTGGAGGACAAAGAGGTGGAGGTGCTGCCATCTAAGGTCCTGAAACGGTTATCTAATAACCAGTGAGACCACTTCTCAGCAAGTTCTACCCCCTAAAACCTGATTCGAAAACCAATATACCTTAAGGCTGCCTATGCACAACATGAGTCAGGGGACTTACCTTGGCCTCAGATTCCACTTGCATAGTAGCATAGCTCAATAGGCACCCAAGCAATAACATCATAGATCGATACCTCGATCAATTGACCTAGTCGATTTCATGTCAATTGGACCATTCATCAGTCATTTCAATTTATTCAATCAATTCACGACATCAAATCAAAGCAATGATCAATCAACTTAGTCGATTACATGTCATCTCAACCCTTTCTTGATCCGCTCATCTCATACTATCTATAACTCCGTTCATATTAGGACTGCTCACTGCTAAGATGATAAAGAGATAGTATAGCTCACTTCTGAGATGATCGAGTATATTGCTCTTTCATAAGCTGCCATATCGCCCTTAGGCTGATATAGTATACCAACAATGCTCAATCTAAGCTGATAAGGTATACTGCTCTCTACTAAGCTGACATATCGCCCTTAGGCTGATATAGTATACCGACATTTTCAATCAAAACTAATAAGGTATACTGCTCTCTGCTAAGCTAACATATCCCCCATGGGCTGATATAGTATATCGGTATACTGCTCTCTACTAAGCTGACATATCGCCCATAGGTCGATATAGTATACTATCCCAATCATACAATCAACCCCATCTTTTTATTATTCTTGATAAAATAGCCATGTGTGGGGACACGGTCGGCCTTAGCGAAAATATAATATTTTCCTTTCCATAACTCCCACATTTTATATAGTCCACTCAAATATTTTTGGCATTATCAACCGATGCCCGGTTATTTTTCAATTAATAACCAACGATTATCCAATTAAAGAATAATTTCCCACTTTCATAAATAATTCAACTCAAGACAAAATAAAGTTCAATTAAATACATGGATTGCACCACGACAATCAGCATAAAATTCCGGTCGCCGATTGTCCCGCTTAATTTTCAAAACAAAAAATTAAATTAATTTCGAAAATTAATAATTAAATACTAAAATCCAATTTTTTTCCCGTAATGCCTAATTGAAGCCCAAAACAGGTCGGGAAAATCCGGAGATACATTCAATAAATAATAGTATGTCTCTACTTGCTAATTGCACAATTCAATTGTCTAAGATGCAACACAATTATTTAATAACCACTAATCTACTCTAATCTAATCACCTAATTGCAGTTAATTAAATCTAATCAACTCTTAAGCATAATTAGCAAACTAAGAAAGTATTAGTGAGTAAAACTCACTTGATAAAAGCGAAGACTGGAACACCGCAACGACAGCGCGACGGCGGCCGAAAACTGAGTTTTGGGCGACATCGACAGGCACACGGACCGGGCCCAAAGGCCTTGCGGGCCCACAAAAATTACTGGGCTTGGACTTGGCTGCGGTTGGGCCTTCTTCACGGGCTGGACTGCTGAAACTTCTTGGGCTTCAAAACTAGGCCTGATTTACTAAATCTTTGGGCCGAAGTTGTTGGACTAAAATTGGAAGTGGACTGCTAGGCCCGAGCCAAGAAGAAACGGCTGGGCTGCTTCAGCTTCGCTGAAATTCACGGCCCGAAGACTATAGGAAATCACGGCTTGCTTCATGCGATTCACATTGCCAAATGGAGACATCAAGCTGGGCAGGAGGATCAAAGATGGTGGAAGCAGCTGCGGGCGTCCGTTGGTGGGTGTCGCAGTCAAAGATGGGGAGAAGTAGCTGGTTCGTTCACCAGCGTGGGGACAGCGAGAGAGAGAGAGAGAGAGAGAGAGAGAGAGAGAGAGAGAGAGAGAGAGAGGATCGGTGGGCTTGGTTTGGTGATTCAGGCATGAGGCTCGGTGGAATGTGGGTTGAACGTGGCAAAGCTAGGAGAGACGCACGCGGGTAGCAAAGTCTTCGAAGGTGGGAGCTTCGGTGGTCGTGAGGAAGAGAGAGTGAGTGGAAAAGGGGCAGACGGGCGAAGGGTGAGAGAAGTCGTGGCTGAAGGAACAAAATGCAAAGGAGAAATGAAAGTGAAGCATAGATGTCAAGAGATAGGAATCGGCGGCCAGCTTGCAAGAGAGCCTTGAAAGTCCAAATTAAATATCTAAATCATCATTGCTTTGGTCCACAAAGTCTATATGTATATCCTCTATGTCCCTAATATTTTCTAGCATATGATTTTCCTATATAATCCAATATTTGATGTAAAAAATACAGCCCCCTTCAAAGCTTCGAAATTCATTCAATATTCGACTTCAATTTCCAAAATTGACGTCCAAAATTTCTAAGGAAAAAGCCTGAAAGATTTTCTATAAGTCCTCAATACCCAAATGTTCGGCTTAGAAGTCAAAACTCGCTTAAATTCGGCCCGTACGAATTTTCATTAATTTTCCGCGACGGCCGAATCGATTTTCCGTAAAAATCTTGGAATCTTCGAAAATATTCAGAGTATGAGCCGGCATTCCTAAAATAGATTGTGACACAACCAAATCTTCAATTTCTGAAATTAGACTCGAATTTACCGTTAATTTCCTTTCGACGCGTTTTTAACCGTAACCTAGGCTATCGGGTAACTTTTAGAAATTTTTAGTGTAAATGACACATGGTCGATTTTCTTCGAGCCACAATGAACCTACTCGACACATTGGTGACTTTTTGTTGTCGTGAAAATCTCGAGGAACCAAATACGGACACAGGGTACCAAAACAATAAGAAAATCAGTCTAATGCCGGTGGACGAGAATTTTCCAATTTATTGGTGTCACCTAGGATTAGTCACACATCTCTGTCGAACCAACCTATCTCTAATTTCAAATCAATTTTATACGGTGTCGCAATGACCTCTAAAGATAGACATGGTCGAGAAACCGATTCCCAGTCGAATTCTCAAGTCTATTTGCCTTAAAATCCATACTGGTTTCCCCATATAGTCTACTTATCTCGAGAGTGATCAGCTTTGAGAACAGCCCTATAAGCGCGTCAATGAAATGCTCAAATTATTCAGTAGAAAACAGAGTTGAAAATCTGGGATGTCACAACTCTTCCCCTCTTATAAAAATTTCGTCCTCGAAATTTAAACGTTTACCAATCCTGACAAAAGGTGGGGTTATCATCGTCTCATCGAGTCTCACTTTTCCTGGTTACTTCTTCAGTCCCGTGGTGTTGTCCGACCACTTTAACCAAGGGGGCTTTCTTGGTTCACATAATCCAATCTTTCTGATGGCTCTAAGCAGTCTATAATCTAATTATGATCACGACAACTACAGTCACTGACTGTGAACTGCCTCTGGACCTGTGATCTTTCTTCATGTATTTTCCTTCTCACAACTGATGTTCTGCACACTCTGCTAGGCAGTACTTCTGAAGGATCCATCTGACTATCCTGTTGAAATTAGAAATCCTTGGTTCTAAATCTAATATAGATCTGCCGTTGGTACTACACGAAGACGAACTATTTGACTCATGTACAGTTCTTCGTGTTTGATCTAATCAAGATCCCTTCACATAACAATGAAGTGAGTCGGCTTCATCCATCTGCTGACCATTATCCCGAATGGAATTATTACTCTCTTAACTCCTTGGGTAAGTCTGTCACATACTGTAATACTACAGTGTATTTCCTGACAAGGTCTTTTCCTCAAGTTCCATACTGTTTGACACCTATCATCATTTATGATGCCTCAACGTTCAATTTTCCGAAATCCGAACATCAACTTTTTCCCTTATCGGTATCCTCTTGCAGGATTTTCTAAACATTCTGGTTTGTCAATTGAAGCATCTGATTCTTGCTTGTATTATCTGGTTCAATTTTGAGGGCGGCTGTAAAAATTCAAAAGGTAGCCTACCTCAAATTTGAAAACTGAATTTCAAACCCTTTTCAAGTGAAGTCTATACTTTAGCCAACCTGGCACAATTGAAGACTTTCGACTCAACGTATCAGTGACTTCTTTCTTGCCTCCGAGGTGATACTAGGTAGCACCATTCTAGTCCTGCCCAGGTTCTGATTTATGACACTGCCTTATGTTCAACTTGCGAGATCATAGTTGACAGAACGCGTGTGCAACAATCCAACTATGTTGCATCAATACATAATCCAGTCCTCTAAACGACGCGTCATTATAAATCTCGCATCGTCCAGAACCCTAGGGAATGGTCAACACAAGTGTGGTAGCCAACTTCTACTTAAGCTCTTGGAATTTATCCTCACACTCATCTGTCCATATGAATTTCTCTCCTTTCTTCATGAGTCGAGTCAATGACAACACTGGTGTTAAGGTTCTTTCCACAAATTTTCTGAAGTGACTTGTCCAACCCATACGGCTTCTGATCTTTGATACTATTGTCAGTTTTGGTCCACTGATAAATGACTCGGTCTTGATCGAGTCCATGGAAATTCTTTCGCCATTCCCCGTTGTTTCTTGTGCTCCTTAACATTTCTCTATTACACAGAATATCATGGAAAAACACGATCACAATTGATTTAGATATTCTTCGAACACTCGGTTTGCCAAATCCATGACAGTAGTTGGAGTGTTTGCTAGGCCCAACGACATTACATTATACTCACCAAGGCCCTATCAAGTACGAAACACTGTCTTCGGTATAACTTCTTTCTTGGTCCTCAGCTGATGATAATTTGTCCTCAAGTCGACCTTTAAAACATCGACACTCTTTATGACTAGTCACACCATTCATTGATCTTCGGCAATGAACACTTGTCCTTGATTGTCACCTAATTGAGTTGACGATGGTTGATGCATGATTGCAATGAACCATCTCCCTTTCTCTCTCCACAAAACTAATGTTCCCTAAAGTGATGCACTGATATGTATAAATTCCTCATTCCTCAATATTCACCTCCGCATCTTCAGTTCTATCAATTCAAACAATAATAACTGGTAAGAAGCCTTCGAGAGTGGCTCTATTCTGGTGCTAGCTCGATCGCAATTTCTATCTCTTTCTCTGGCAATGGTCTGACAGTTCTTATGACAACACATCTAGAAATTCTTAGACCATTGAGATGTCTTCCATCTCTAATTCTCCAATCTATCTTAACTATGACCATCACCAAGTAACCTTGGCAATCTCCACCCAACAAGTGGGTTGTCTTCAATCAACGAGATTAAAGAAATCGAAGATTCATTTCGACTCTCAATAAACTCGACACTTTCATATGCTACTATACTAAGTTGAATTGCTCCATGACCATGATTCATTACCACAAGATGCTCCATGAGCCCACCCTACTCATGTAGCATCAAAGTTACACCTCAGCAACTAGTCAAGCATAACTATTACTAGTGATTCCCCTTTCTTTCACTTATTTCAATAAATTGAAGTTCCCCAAACTTCACCAAAACTCTGCTACGATACTATGATAGAATTTTCCCCAAAACATTTTTCCTCTGACTAGTGCAGGGTCGGTTCCATTCTTGTTCTTCCCGCCATACCCAGACATTGAATTCATCCATGTTTCCTCCCACAATTTCGACACTTCACTAGTGAGTTTTCTACCTCCTGTCAGGAGCTAGCATGCATATTAGCACAGCCCAATAGACACCCAAGCAATCACATCACGAATCGATATCTCGATCAATCAACCTAGTCGATTTCATGTCAACCGGACCATTCATTGATCATTTCAATTCAATCAATCAATTCATGACATTAGATCAAAGCAATGATCAATCGACCTAGTCAATTATATGTCATCTCGACCCTTTCTTGGACATCTCATCTCATACTATCATAAGTCCGTTCATATCAAAGCTGCTCACTGCTAAGCTGATAAATAGATAGTATAGTTCACTTCTGAGATGATCGAGTATACTACTCTCTATTAAGCTGCCATATCGCCCTTAGGCTGATATAGTATACTAACAATGCTCAATCTAAGCTGATAAGGTATACTGCTCTCTACTAAGCTGACATATCGCCCGTAGGCTGATATAGTATACTGACATTTTCAATCAAAACTAATAAGGTATACTACTCTCTGCTAAGCTGACATATCGCCCGTGGGCTGATATAGTATACCGGTATAGTGCTTTTACTAAGCTAACATATCGCCCGTAGGTCGATATAGTATACCATCCCAATCATACAATTAATTCCATTTTTTTTTATCATTCTCGATAAAGTAGCTGTGTGTGGGGACACAATTTGTGGCACCCCGAAACACCTTAGGTCGCACAGGCACCTATTGCTACACCTAATGGACATTAGTTACATCTCTTAGTAGAAGCGTCATAGTTCATAGACTTTTTTTTTTTTTTTAGAACAGTCCCAGCGTGACTCATTAGCGGAAGCATAATTTAATATCACCATCTCTCCCTCCAACAATCATGATACAATGCACACCACTAAACATCATAAGAAAAGATAAAGCCACTACACTTTTATTTACATATTTCCATGATGGGTGTCTTTGGGTCAGTACATCAAAAGAAAGGCCAAGACTTGTAGCTATACTTGGCCATAACCCCAAAAAGAAACACTCAACCCACTATGTCTATCATGCAAGATCCCCCATCAACTAGTGTCGGCTATCATCCCAAAAAGTTGCATCTCCTACTTCTCACGCACGGGCCCTCACACCCATCCTGGTGCATCAGGCAGTGGTGGCAGCAACATCCCACGCATCACTCCGTTTGGACGAACATGAACGGATATGAACTCCTGGATGACAGGGCCCTCAGCTAGGCCCACGTCATACATCACTAAGGTGCGAACTCGAATAAATGTCAAACCAGGAATGGTGGGACAGTCGATCTCCACACACTCAACCTCTACATCCGAAGGAAGGTCGTAAAAGACGCCCCGCGTGACAGCAGGGAGCGGCATCCCGTTAATCTGAAATGTTGGTCCCCGAAGGGGTGAGTACAACCACTCAGCAAGTAAAGGACCGATAAACCACTCAATGCATCATACAATACAATCATCACAATCATGGCATCACATCTCATTAAAGCATCCATGCATAATTTACCTTGATATCATGCACATGTCATCACACCTCATGTAATACATTATCATATAGTCATCATCATCACGTCATTCACTTACCATCATCATGTCACATGTATCATCATGCCATAGGTGCACATACGTCCATGCACTCACCATCATCATGCATCCATACACTCATCATCATCATGCATCCATGCACATATCATCATTATGCATCCATACACTCACCATCATCATGCATCCATGCACATATCATCATTATGTCATGCATGTACCATCATGCATAATTAAATCTCAATTCCCCAATTTCATCTTTTCATTTTGGGCCGCCACATTTCTCTTTCCTGGGACCAATGCTTGCATCCCACATTTATCACTCGCACCCCACCTGGCATCGCGAGAACCATTCGGCACAATACCTGCCAGGCATCTCGTACCCTAACTGACATCACGAGGCATCCGCCGGCTCAATACCAGCTAGGCTTCCGGTTCCCCCACTCTCCGGGCATCTTGAAACTCCTGAGGACCCTCCGGCATCCGGCCATTCAAGGCCACTGGGCAACCGGCCGTACCCTTCTAGCCAGGCATCCCGACACTCCCGGGGCATCGTCGGCTCACACCTCCGACGTCCTTCTCACTTATCTTAATTCATATCTTCAATTATAGTTCAATTTTAACATGGCATGTAATGTGATGGAAATCAAGATCATTTTCATCCTTTGATTGATATATGCATTTCCAATCATCATCATGCATGCAGCAAGACACAATCATTCATAACAATACAATTCATGGAGTGCATACAAAGTGCATACAATTTAGAATAGTCCATATATCATGCCTTTTTGAAGTTTATTAAATTCCAGCTTGTACAATTTTTTTTTTGAAAACATCTAAATTAAATATCCATATGATTCTCAAAAATCATAAAATCAGGACATGTGATAGACAAGACAATAAAATAACAATTTCATGAAGAACACATGCCCAAACGAGTTTCACACATGAAAATATAATTCACACAATTACAGCATGTAATTTCGGATAAAATCAGATTGCGCAGTTTTTGAAATAATTCGATTAAAATACCCGAATGACCTCCGAAAATTACAAAATTTTACCAGGTTATATTTAAGACCCTAAAGTAGATTTTTCATGATAAAATATAGGCCAAATTAGTTCTAGATAATTTTCTACAGGCGTCCGAAGCTCCTGATTCTAGCACCGAAACGTCCAGTATAGCTATCTTCGAAATATCGAATTTTCACCTACTTATCCTTGTTCGTTTCCTCTGAAATTTTGATATGTTGTGCCTGAAGGGGACTCCTACAACTTCATTAAGGGATCTAAGTAAATTTTCCAAATAATAGTCACCATATGGGTCCAAGAAGTCTCGGGTGTCCAGTACCGTATTTCCAGATTTACAGTCTTCAAGAGAAAGTCGATTCACTAGGATACACTTGCTCATTTTACCTCAAATTTGAGTATGTTAGTATTTAGGATGTTATCTACAAGTTTCATGAATAAGTCGAAGGGAAATTTTCGGTAAAAAGCAACATGCAACCCACGAAACTACCAAAAGGTCAGCAAAGCAGTTCCAGATCTAGTGTCTTCGTAGGAGAAGGGTTTCACCCCTTAAAACTCAGCCTTTTTGTTTCAAGTTTTGGTATGTTATACTTTGAGATGTTTTCTAAAAATTTCATGAAGGATCCGAAGTCAAAATACAACTCAAAACATGCATGCAGGCCTCCACAAGTTTCTGGGTCGCGCGGTATACACGAAATCAGCAAGCATTTTCAAGAACAAACCACATTTGCTTCGGTTCCTTGCCTCTAAACATCCAAGAATTCAACCACACATGCAAGACACACATGCAAGAGTAGAAATTGATCATAACTTGCCTCTAAGATCAAGTGGACGATGGCACACGGACGGCACACGGACGGCAAACGGACGGCAAACGGACGGCGACGGCTCCTTCTTCCTCCTCTCTCGGCTTCCCCTTCTCTCTCGCAACTCTCTCTCTCTCTCTCTCACTCTCTTGGACGACAGCCCCTCCATCAACCAGCCTCTCTCTCCCTTTTTGTTTCCCCACAAAGCCATCATTAGCAATCATGATGTGCCTCCCCACAAGCCAATGCATGATCTACACTTGGCAATTTGCAAGAGACACATGGCCCTCTTCATGCAAAAATGGGCCTTATTCTCGGCTGGGCTTTGGGCCAGCAAATGCGCCGGTCGACACCCCCCCTTGGCTCCAATGGGCCAGCCATTTGGCCCACCAAAAGTCCAAGCTATTGGGCCTAAGGCCCAAACCTAATTAAAAATCAAATTTTACCTTTTATTCTTTCTTTTATAGATTCCAAATTTTAAATTTCACTTGGCCAAAATCTTGTAACATTTTAGCTATAGGAAATTTAGTCTATGAGGTACATGGCCAAGAATAAATCATTCTCATTAATTTATCCTATAATACTAATTTCGAAAATTCATGAACACAAGCATATATCACTTAGTCTTAAGAGGAGACTAATGGCTAAAGCATAAAACATAGGTAATTTCATTACCTAATTATGGGCTTTAATACACCTTAGAGCTTGTCTTGAATTTTTTTTTTTGGGATGCCACACAATTGGCCTTAGCCAAAATATAATATTTTCCTTTCCATAACTCCCACATTTTCTGTAGTCCACTCCAATATTTTTGGCATTATCAATCGATGCCCGGTTATTTTTCAATTAATAACCAACGATTATCCAATTAAAGAATAATTTTCTACTTTCACAAATAATTCAACTTTGCACGAAATAAAGTTCAATTAAATAAACAGACTACACCATGACAATCAGCATAAAATTTCGGTCGTCATGTTTCGCTTAATTTTCGAAAAATAAATAATTAAATAAATTAATTTCGAAAATTAATAATTAAATACAAAAAATCCAACTTAGGCCCGTAATGCCTAATTGAAGCCCGAAACGGGTCGGGAAAAATCCTAAGATGCATTCAATAAATAATAGTATGTCTCTACTTGCTAATTGCACAATTCAATTGTCTAACATGCATCACAATTATCTAATAATCACTAATCTACTCTAATCTAACCACCTAATTGCAATTAATTAAATCTAATCAACCCATAAGCATAATTAGCAAACTAAGAAAGCATTACTGAGTAAAACGCACTTGATAAAAGCAAAGACTGAAACACCGGGACGACTACGCGACGGCAGCTGAAATTTGAGTTTCGGGCGACATTGACAGGCACACGGACCGAGCCGAAAGGCCTTGCGGGCCCACAAAAATAACTAGGCTTGGACTTGGCTATAGTTGGGCCTTCTTTGCGAGCTGGACTGCTAAAAATTCTTGGGCTTCAAAATTGGGCCTGATCTACTAAATCTTTGGGTTGAAGTTGTTGGACTAAAATTGGAAGTGGACTGCTGGGCCCGAACCAAGAAAAAACGGCTGGGCTACTTCAGCTTCGCTGAAATTCACGGGCGGAAGACTATAGGACATCACGGCTTGCTTTGTGCGATTCACACGGCCAGATGGATGGAGACAGCAAGCTGGGCAGGAGGATCGAAGATGGTGGAAGTAGCAGCTGGCATCCATTGGTGGGTGTCGCGGTCAAAGATGGGGTAAAGTAGTTGGTTCGTTAACCAGTGTGGGGAGAGAGAGAGAGAGAGAGAGAGGATCAGTGGGCTTCGGTCGTTGGTGACCTTGGTCTGGCGATGCAGGTGTGAGGCTTCGTGGAACATGGGCTGAACGTGGTAGAGCTAGGAGAGACGCACACGGGCAGCAAAGTCTTCGAAGGTGGGAGCTTCGGTGGTCGTGAGGAAGAGAGAGTGAGTGGAAGAAGGGCAGACGGGCGAAGGGCGAGAGAAGTCGTGGCTGAAGGAACAAAGTGGAAAGGAGAAATGAAAGTGAAGCAAGGATGTCAAGAGATAGGAACTGGCGGCCAGCTTGCAAGAGAGCCTTGAAAGTCCAAATTAAATATCTAAATCATCATTGCTTTGGTCCACAAAGTCTACATGTATATCCTCTATGTCCCCAATATTTTCTAGCATATAATTTTCCCATATAATCCAATTTTTGATGTAAAAAATACAGCCCCCTTCAAAGCTCCGAAATTCATTCAATCTTGGACTTCAATTTCCCAAATCGACGTCCAAAATTTCTAAGGAAAAAGCCCGAACAATTTTCTATAAGTCCTCAATACCCAAAAGCTTGGCTTGGAAGTCAAAACTCGCTTAAATTCAGCCTGTACAAATTTCCGTTAATTTTCCACGACGGCCGAATCGATTTTCCATAAAAATCTCGGAATCTCTGAAAACATTCGGAGGATGAGCCGACATTCCTAAAATAGATTGTGACACGACAGGGTTAATTTCCATTTGACGCGTTTTGTAGCGTGATCTAGGCTACCGAGTAACTTTTAGAAATTTTTAGTGTAAATGACCCATGGTCGATTTTCTTCGAGCCACAATGAACCTACTCGACACATTGGCAACTTTTAGTTGTCGTGAAAATCTCGAGGATCCAAATATGGACACAGTGTACCAAAAAAATGAGAAAATCAGTCTAATACCGGTGGACGAGAATTTTCCAATTTATTGGTGTCACCCAGGATTAGTCACACATCTCTGTCGAACCAGCCTATCTCTGATTTCAAATCGATTTTATATTGTGTCGCAATGACCTCTAAAGATAGACACGGTCGAGAAACCGATTCCTAGTCGAATTCTCAAGTCTATTTGCCGTAAAATCCATATTGGTTTCCCCAGATAGTCTACTTATCTCGAGAGTGATCAACTTTGAGAACAGCCCTATAAACGTGTCAATGAAATGCTCAAATTATTCAGTAGAAAACAGAGTTGAAAATCTGGGATGTCACATTCGGCAACGATGCCTCCTCGCCAACGGGATGCCTCGTTATTAAGAACGAGATGCCCCCATGCTATCGGGATGCCTTTTAGAAGGACGGGATGTCGTAATAATTCTTGCTGTTACCCTTCGATTAGGGGACGTTGCTCGATTAAGTTCGGATGTCCGGTGGATTCCGAAAGAGTCAATGGATTTCAATTATTAATAAATGAATCCTAGGTGCATGAGTTCCTCATATTAGGGAATAGATCTTGGTTATGCTTGCATAATGTTGAGTGAGGTGTAAGTTACTCATGTTGTGGATAAATCTCAGTTTATGCTTGCATAATGTAGATTGAGGATTTCTCATTTTCATCCAAGACAAATCTTTTGTTTTGCTATTAATCTGACATCGACTAATGTTTTGGATGAGTCATATGCTTGTTGATACACAAGGCATCCTCCTACCTAGAAATTAGTAAGTTTTACTTACTAAGTTCATGACTCGCCCCATTGTTTTTCAGAATTGTAGGTATGGAGTAGTCGCAGTCTCAATAGAGGAGCTAAGATTTACTCCGACCTTTTTGAGCATAGAACATATAATGATTGTAAATAGAACGACCCATGACAAAAAGGCTTGTAAATATAACTTATGTAATTGTGTATTTGCAAATGGTTGTTTTCCTAGCTGTTTGTTGTTGTCTGAGTGTTATATATACGCTTGCGCATGTGCTTAATGACAAGATAAAAAGAAACAGGATGGTGACATGCCTGGGATGTCGCGAAAATAATTCTTGCTACTCGAGACCTTCGAGATGAAGTCGGGGTCATGACATTTTTGGTATCGGAGTGACGTTATTATTTGGAGTGATAAGGTGCGCTAGGATATGGGATAGTTAGTTAGGAAAACACCTCGTGCATGTGATTACTTGTTTGATTTTTTGACGGTGGTTCATGATTATTGACTTCTTATTGTGATACAGAAAAGTCCCCTTAGAATTTCTATAGTTATTCTCTAGGTTTGTCACATGAGTACTCAGGATTAGGTGACCATGAGAGGAAATGATAGAACTAGTTGTGTTGACTGTTTACCATTTGAAGGAATAATAATCAAAGTGCGCAATTGAAAGACAAAGGAAGGCTAAGCCCAAGCAAGTATGAGCTCGATTCGACACATGTGCTAGACTTCGAAGAAATCGAAGTAGACGATCGAGTGTCGTATATTGGGGAGCTTGTGCAGATCGTGGATCGAAAAGAGTAAGTCCTGCATAATAAAGTCATTTCCAAAGTTAAGATCTTATGGCCTCATCATAGAATGGAAGGTGCAGCATGGGAAAGTAAGGAAGTTATAAAGTGCCAGTGCCCCCATCTTTTTGGATGATCAGGTATGCATTTAAAATTTTGGGGACAAAATTTTTTTATGGGGAGAGAGTTGTAACATCTTTAATTTCGATCCTTTCTTTAGTCTCGGCTAGTAGGCTAAGGATCGGCATGCCGATAACGGGAGTATGCCATGAATCGACTCGAGGGTCAGTTATGGGCAGTGAATTGTGGGACGAGACCTTGGACTGGCCATAGAACTGGCCCTAGGATCGATTGCCTGGCCTTAAAACCATTCGAGAGCCAAACTTGGTTTCACCAGTTAAGCCTAGATGTATCCGACTTCATCCGATCATGGCTTAGGCATTAATTTGAGGCCAAATAAGATAGCCCGTCACAATTAAACTCCATTAATTCTTGTCTAATGACAAGGCCTTCAAAACTGAGATTTTTCAAGTTGCATTTAATGTCCTCATCTTGTAGTTGATTAAGGAGCATCGATTGAGATGGACACATGGCACATTAGGCCTTAGCCTTATGAAACTTTAACTAGTCAAATTTTCTTAGAAAAACAAGTGTATACAAATATGAACTAATATGAACGCATTAAATGATGTCTGGAAAATGGTGTCCGGAAAATGGTGTCCATATAGCCTAGGCCTAATCATACCCTAAATACCTAAGTGTGAAATGTGGGCTTTGGAGCCCACAAGGAAAGGGCCACACGCCCAAGAGGAAAAGGGAGAGAAGCCAAGTCAAGTCCAAACTTCGAACTCAAAATAAGTTCACACTAATATCTCTTAGAATTTAACCATTCAATGAGCAAGATGAAGTGTCCAGGCTAACCTAGGACCTAGTTGGAAACTTGGAGGATAAAGATGTCCAACAATTAATGCTTCTTGACCAAATAGGGCGCCGCCTCTCTCTAATTAGATATACCACCATTGATTTTCGAAATTACTAGACCTTTACTATTTTCGAATTTTATAGAGCTTTTTTTTATTCGATTTTAGAAGAACTTCCTTCTTAATAGTTGTTCAAAACATCTTGCCTACAATATACTTAAATTTCAGATTTTTCTAAGGCGAAATGGTTGGGACGAAGGTCTAGTCATTTACTGTCTGGAATCTCCTCAGTGTAGTAAAAATAATGACCATACTGTCTTCTCGAATATTTATAAGATTTTTCTTTTTGAATTTGGACATACTTCATTCACAAAAATTTTAAAGAACATCAATGTCTACAACATACAAACAATTCAAAGATTTTTGTAAATATTTGGATTTCAAAATTGGTCCTTCTTTGAGGTCGTTGGATCTGCTCGATGGGCGATCCAATGACCATTTAATGATTTGGTGCTCTTTCTACAGCACGAATTTGACTCGGATTCATTTATGAAAAATGTTATTTAATGTCTTCTATACAACATATCAAAATTTAATACACTTTCAAGCCCGTTTGATAAGGTAATGATGCCAATTTCAGGAATTGCTCGAAACGGTTTTTCACCCCGAGACAAGAGGGTCACATGCCCGACTTGGATGGGAAAGGGGCTGTACGCCCAACTAGAGGAACAAACTAATCTAGAGTCTTCTTGGCTTGAAGATAAGATTACATTAAATGCTTTTGGACCTTAGGGTGTTAAAGAGAAGAAATTTGGAAAGCAAGCTGGGCAATTAAAGAGAGAGGCTTAGTCGTCGGCTTAGGTGTCCCCATAATAATTACATGTAATTATTCCATGATGACTTAATAGCTTAGATGGACCAATGGAAAGATGAGCAAGTGTCTCCCCTAAAAACTAGACTTGCCACCCATCAACCTAGATTGTCCACCAACATGAAGATGATTGGTGCACTTGGAAGGATCATCATGACGAGTTTGCCTATAAATAGAGGCATCCCCCCCTCCCCCATTTTTACACCATCCCCTCTTCCTTCTTCACTCTCTTGACCTCATCCTCACCGCCGTCCTTTCCCTTTTTCTCATGGCCGCACCCTTCTTGCCCGTTTGCTCACCTGCACGTTACTCAGTCACCTAGACCATTCCTTGTAGTGTTGTAAGTAGAACTTACTAGTATATGGTTAGGGTGTTATGTTACACTAATCCAAGCGTGTAGCGAGTCCTTGATTGAAACGTTGTGACCATGTTTTTGCTTAAGGTTCGATTGTGTTAGCTTGGATCAGTTTAGATCTTGTTCCTTGATTGAATTCGATTTTTGTTTGATGAGCTTTAGCTCATGCTTTGGTTTTAGTTGCTTTGGAAGAAGCCTAGTTCGTGTGGATTTGCTTTGGTTTTTGCTTTGATACAAACTATTTGAAAAGCATTTTTGTGAAAGCTTGGGATTTCCTTACAAAACTATTTCCAATCGTTTTCACAAATGCATATTCTAGTTCACGCCCCAAGTTTCGAAAGGAGGTTTTGTCAGCTTTGAACATACGCAGGATCACGTCGGATTAGTCCTTTCATGGTCTCAGTGCAATATTGAGGTATATCGTTCCCAAGCCAAGTTAGGTACTTGATTGGTGCTCAAATGTGTCAGATCAAGCCGCAATCATTAATTCGCGCTCGAGATGTTCAACGTCTCAGTTTTGGTAAGTCATTTCACATACTTATGTATCATACGCCTTCAAGCCCTTGAACTAGAAGCGAAGATAAGAACCAAATTGTGATGCTTGATGCATGAACACACGATGAACTAATTATGTCGTTGACCGATAGATTCAGCAACGATGCCCCCTACCAATGAGAAGCCTCGTTAATAAGAACGAGATGCCCTCATGCCAATGGGATGCCTTGTCAAAAGGATAGGATATTGTAATAATTCTAGCAGTCACCCTTCGATTATGGGACGTTGCCCAATTAAGTTTGGATGCCTAGTGGATTCCAGAAGAGTCAATAGATTTCGACTATTAATAAATGAATCATATGTGCATGAATTCCTCATATTATGAAATGGATCTTGGTTATGCTTGCATAATGTTGAGTGAGGCGTGAGTTACTCATGTTATGATTGAATCTTGGTTTATGCTTGCATATTGTAGATTGAGGATTTCACATGTCTCATTCAAGACAAATATTTTGTTTTGCTATTGATCAGGCATCGACTAATGTCTTGGATGAGTTATATGCTTCTTGATACATGAGGCATCCTCCTACTCGGAAATTAGTAAGTTTTACTTACTAAGTCCATGGCTCACTCCTTTGTTTTTCAAAATTGTAGGTATAGAGGAGTTGTAGTCTCAATAGAGGAGCTAAGATTTACTCCAACCTTTTTTTAGCATGGAGCATGTATAATGATTGTAAATATAACAGCCCATGACAAAAGGGCTTGTAAATATAACTGATGTAATCTTGTGTTTGCAAGTAATTGTTTTCTTGGCTGCTTGTTGTAGTCTGGGTGTTATAGTACGCTTCCATATATGCTTATTGAAAAGATAAAAAGAAACGAGATGGCGACAACATGCCGAGACATCACAAAAATAACCCTTACTGCTTGAGACCCTAGAGATGGAGTCGGGGGTGACAAATTGGCCTACCCTGCCAGCGGCTAGTTGGATTGATTAGATCATTTCATGTCAATTTGACTAGTTTTTGATCAATTTTTGAACAGTTCAAATTGGTTCTAATTGATTCATGCATTAGTGATCATTGTGGTTTCAAAATTCATATAATTTGGGACCAAATTAAAGGGAAAACTTACACAATTTGAGGAAAAATTATCTGATTTTGATTCAATTAAGCCAATTAAATTTCGTAAATGTAATATACGGACTTCTTATTGACTTAATCAAGCAATTATTATGAAAGACAACGGACCAAAACTATTGGTTCATTAGATTCAGCCTTTAGGGCTAAAATAAGCAATTTTGAATTCCTTCGCTAAAATTGCAAATTAATTGATATTTAATTTAATTAATGTTGCAATTAACCTATTTAACTAATTAATTATGTGTAGGACTGTTGATACTCGATTTTTAATCAACGTATCGGTAAAAGATTAAAAAAAAAAAAAAATCGAGATTTGGGTTTCTGATTGTGACGGAACCCTATTTCTCAGCAAAAAAAAGTGGCGTTTTCATTTCTTTCTTTTGTATTGTCATATTTAAGCAATTTCTAGTTCATTTTCAAGAAAAACCCGAAAAGTCAAACGATTGATTTTCAGGTTGACTTTTTGGTCAACCATTTGACCAAAAGTCAATCTTTAGTCAAAAATTGATTTTTTTATCCAAAAAAAGATTCCATTTAGCTTTAATTTCACTTTTGTCAAATAAATTTCTCGACAATTCAAAGATTTAACTAAAAATCAACATTTCATAGAAAGTCAACTAAATGGTTGACTTTTGGTCAAATTTTTGACAGAAAAATGGAAAAAATAAAAAATGCATAAATACATTTCCTTTAATGCCAATTTGACTTTTGTATCGAAAATTTCACAAAATCCGATTAAAAACCTTAATTTATGAATTTTTCACTTTTAGGTTCTAAATTAACCAAAAATAAAATTACTTTTATTTTAGCTATAATTAGGCATAGTTCCTTCTTTGACATTTGGTTTAAGAACTATTTTAAATCTGTCTATGCATTCAATTTCACAATTTACCAAGTCAAGATATAAATTACCATTTTGAGCCCTAATTAGGAGACAAAAATTGATCCTTCATGACTTAAAATGGACAATCATTCTTCATTCATTTTCTTATGATAAGTCCAAATCCAAAATCGATTTTAGAATATTCACATCAAAACACATCAATTTGAAGAATTTGATTCTCCCAAGTATAAAAAATCAAGCAATTGAGCTTCAATCGACAAAATTCGAATTGACCCATTCATTATTATGATTTAATTTCATAAATCTAGGTCCAATTTTAATATTAGGCCTGGATTCATTTTTTATATAAGCTCGAGTGCTCCAATTCAAAGTCAATTTAAATGCGATAAATGATCTCACACATGGGTAGTTCATTAGAAGTTTCTTAGCTTCCTCATACTTACCTAACAAACACAAACCTTCCATCAACAAAGCATATGTTGAGGCATTAGGATATTTCCCTTTGTGAGCCATGTCTTCAAGAAGGCCCATTGCTATTTCAACATCACCCTTTCTACACAAGAATCCTACTAGACTGTTATACGTTACAACTAGGGGTGAGCGGGATTCCCGAGTAGAACCAGGAACCGGAGAACCGCACCGGAGGGTCCAGTTCGGCTCCCAGTTGTGACATCCCAGATTTTCAATTCTTCTTTCAATTAAATTAATCGAGCATTTCATCGATGTGCCTATAGGGCTGTTCTCAGAGCTGATTAGTCTTGAGATAACTAGACTATCCAAGGAAGCCATTAAGGAATTTTAATGCAATAAACCTAAGAATTCGATCAGGAGTCGGTTATTCGACCATGCTCATCTTTAGAGATCATTATGGCATAGTTAAAAATCGATTTGAGATAAGAGATAGGTAAATTCGACTGAGATGTGTGGCTAAACATGAGTGACTCCATTAATTTGAAAAATTGTCGTCAGCTGGCACTAAACTTATTTTTCTATTATTTTTGTACCCTGTGTCCGTATTTGAATTCTTGAGATTTTCACGACAATCGAGAGTCGCCAATGCATCGAGTGGGTTCATTATGGCTCGAAGAAAATCGATCACGGGTCATTTCCACTAAAAATTTCTGAAACTTAGCTAGTAGACTAGGTCACGCTAAAAATGTGCCTGAGTGAAATTAACATCGAATTTGAGTCCAATTTCAGAAATCGAAAGTTCTGTCGTGTCAAAATTAATTCTAAGAGCGTTGACTTAGTCTCAAAAGATTTTTTTGTAAACCAATACATTTTGGCAAAAAGTTGTCCTAGGGCCGTTTTTTTCCAGAAAATGTCAGGGATCATTTTGATCGCACAATTGGGAAGCAAGTGAGTTGTATTGGTGAGGAAAAATGCCAAGATAATCGATGGTGGATTGATTGAATTTATTGAGGTCGAATTGTATTGAATCAAGCAAGGATTGATGTCCAATGGAAGGGAAAACATTTGAGATTCGTATGCCCCCTTGCCTAGAACTTTTGGACCAATTCAACTGTCCAAAGATGAGCCTTGGTGGTTGAACTAAGGCCAAGGGACCAACTGAGGTTGAGATTTGGTGAAGGGGGACAATTGAGGAGAAAAATGAGGCTTGTGGCCCCCTTGTCCCCCATCTCTCCCTCTCTCCTTCATCTACCGTCCAAACCTTGTTCCTCCTCCATTCAAGCTATTGTACGAAGACCAGAAAGTGTAGAGGAGAAGTCGTAGCCAGCCAACACGCCATCGGGACCGCTTGCCACTGTCAGACCGCCGTTCGCTGTACTCATGCGCCGCCGCTGCTCCACGCCAGTCCACGCGACCCCATCCCCTCATCCGCATCTCTCGTCATCCAGCTGTTGTCCCATGTCATGTGGAGCTTAGCCGATGCTGTTTGGCCACCTCAGACTACCGTGAGTCCTCGCCTAGGCTCGGTTTAACCCTCTCAACCTTCCCCGGTCCTTGCTCGCCATAACCTACCCTTGTTCTCTCTTTCTCAAGCCAAGAACAGAAGCTTCGAAGTAGGTCTCGCGGCTACTATGAGGTCCATTTTGAGGTTGTTCCAAACCCCAAAAGTTAGGCCTAGTTTGGAGAGTATCATTCCCCATTGCGTCCCTAATGATTTGCACCGCTTGGATCGCCAAACAAGTGAGTTTAACTCACTAATCCTCGCTTAGTAGGTTAGTCACGCTTATGGATTGATTAGTTTAGACTAAGATGAATTAGGTGGTTAGATTAGATTAGATTAGCAAATTTAATTAATTACCGATGCATGTTAGGTGGTTAGTTAGTGCAATTAGTGGGTAAACACGTTCTAGTATTTATTTAATGAATTTTGAAAATTTTCCGTGTCCGTTTCGGCGTCCAATTAGGCATTACGAGCCTAAGTAGGATTTATTGGTATTTATTTAATATTTTCCATAATTATTTAATTAATTAATTATTTTCCAAAAATTAGACCGAGATAGTTGATGACCGGAATTTTATGCTAGTTATTGTGGTTCAATCTGTTTATTTATTTGAGCTTTAATTTGTGCTAATTTTGCCTAATTGCAATTTTAGGATTGGTTTAATTTTGGTAATTAATTGGAAAATTACTAAGTGTCGGTCTACAGTGCCGAAATTCTATTTTGGGACTATTGAAAATAGTGGGAGGTTCAAAAGTGAAAACCTTGTATTTTGGCTAAGACCAACCGTATACCCACACACGGCTATTTTATCAAGAATGATAAAAATATTGAATTGGTTGTATGTTTGGGATGGTATACCATATTAACCTGCGGGCGATATGTCAACTTAGCAGAGAGTAGTATACCGGCATACTGTATCAGCCTACGGGCAATATGTTAGCTTAGCAGAGAGCAGTATATCGGTATACTATATCAGCCCGTATATGACAGCTTAGCAGAGAGTAGTATACCTTATCAGCTTAGATTGAGCATTATCGATATATTATATTAGCCTTTGGGTGATATGGTAGCTTAGTAGAGAGCAGTATATCCGATCATCTCATAAGCGAGCTATACTATCTATTTATCAGCTTAGCAGTGAGCGCTATAGTCAGACTTATAGATAGTATGTGATGAGCCGACCAAGAGAGGGTCGTGATGACATGTAATCGACTAGGTCAATTGCTTAATGATTTGATCCGATGTTATGAATTTATTGATTAATGTGCTTCGAGGCATCTATAAATGATATTGATTTGCAGGGTGGAACTGAGGCCAAGGTAAATCCTCTAACTTGTGTTGTGCTTAGGTAGCCCTTATGGCATATTAGCTTCTTAATTGAGTTTTAGTGGGGTAGAACTTGTTGAGACGTAGTCTTACCCCATTGTGGGACAACATTTCAGGTCCATAAATGGCAGCACCTCGACGTCCTCCCAAGCATTATGGTATACTAGAGGAAATCACTAAGATAGGTTATCACATTATGATACACCATCACCCTGAAGGCTTAGAGTATGTATTGGTGAAAACCACCGTTTTGGTTGATGTGGGTGAACCCCAAAAGGTGCCCCACAAATATTAGTCATGGTATCGCCATTACAATGATGGACGAAAGGTGGGCCTTGTACCAGAATCTAATGAACCTCTGTATGTTTTAGAGGTAGCATTCGGTGGTGGATGCGAAGGATCCCAAGCTTCGTGATGATCCTGACTCTCCGGCGTGCTCAGCCGTAGACTCCAACTAGAGTATAGAAGAAGGAGAGATCGTTGATGAAGAAGAGCACTCGGAGGAGGATCCAAAAGAGGATTGAAACCCTACCCCCATTTCTAGACTTTGTTTTGTGAACCTGTTTGAATAAGACTTGACTTAGTAGTTTGCCTTGTATATATATGCATTATGGTTTGCATTGTTTTTAAAGTTCAAAATTTGGTCTTACTTTCATATCCCATTATTTGAAGTAAAGACACTTAGAGTGCCAAAACTTGGCACAGAGGGACACTTAAGTGTCAAAACTTTGAAAAAGTACACTTAAGTGCCAAAATTGGTGTAAAATAGATCACTTAAGTGCCACTCTGGCCAAAATCCAGCCAAATTACTGATGTGGCAATTTTCTAGCAAGATGAGTGCAAAATAGCATCGCTTTACACACTGACATGGCGAGAAAATCCAAAATTGATGTCGTTTTGTGTATGATGTGTAAATGATTAATATAAAAATTAATTAAAATTAAATTAAAATTAAATTTATTAAAAATATTCTAAAAATATATAACTTCAAATTTTAAAACTTAAAATTTCGAAAAAAAAAAGGGAGGGCCGAAGGGAGGCGGCCGAGGGCCGAGCCCCGCCGCCACCGCCTCCTCCGCCGCCGAGAAGGGCCAGTGACGGAGGGGGGAGAGTTGGCGGAGGTGGTCGGCCCCCTGCCAACTGGTGGCGAGGACCGCAACCCTCGCCCCAACTATGGCACCCCTCAACGGCCCCTGATCCATTAGGGTCACCACAGTTCGCTTACCTTTCACTTTCCCTATTAACATGTCACTCTGATACCATTTCAATTGCAGCAGGTCCATACAACCTGAGGGTTTACATTTTTTTTTTTTTTATGATAGGTTCCTTGCGCAATTCATATACGGAAGCACATCCAACAAACTCCCTTCCATATATTCAGAAAACGATGCACACCTACTAAATATTTATAAGTAAAAGCCGTACACTTTTTATTTACTTAAATCAGATGGACATAATTTATCGGTACATCAAAATGCCGTAGTCTTCTATATTCGGCTACACTCCAAAAGATGACCGACATTTCCTCCAATAGTCATACACTTTAAGTCCATCGATCAGTGTCGGCGTCCAAAAGCTCCTTCCCTTGCTATCCTCCTCCTCATGGTCACATCCAACGGTTCAAACCATCTACTAATCTGAAATGTTGGTCCCCAAAAGGGGTGAGTACAACCACTCAGCAGGTAAAGGAATCCAATAACCACTCAATGCATCATACAAGTCATACATGCATTGCAGACATTACTTACCTTGAAGCCATGTATATACTATCAAGCATCATCACCACAATCATAACACCTACATGTGTATCATCATGTCGTACTCATATCATCGTCATCATGACATTATTATATCACACACATGTCATCATCATCATATACATGAAACCATCATACCATACACATGTCATCATTATCGTGGCATCATCATATCACACATGTCACATGTACCATCATCATTACCATGCATCCATGCATGTAACATCATCACCATATCCTCATATCACATGTGCCATCATCATTACCATGCATCCATGCATGTAACATCATATCATGCATACATCATCATGCATAATTAAATCTCAATTTCATTTTGAACCGCCGCATTTCTCTTTTCCCGGGATCAATGTTTGCATCCCATATTCATCACTCCCGCCCAATCCTGGCATTGCGAGAAACCTCCGGGCATGTATCCAAGATACAACCGGACATCCGAAACCCCCACATTCCGAGCATCTCGTATCCCAACTGGCATCACGAGGCATCCGGGCATGTATCCAAGATACAACCGGGCATCCAAAGGGCATCGACTCATTCGAACCTCTGGGCATCTCGCACCCCACCTGGCATCACGAGGAATCACTGGGGCTCGCCATGAAAATGGTTACCCCTACCCTCTGGGCATGCATCATGATACAACCCCTCACCCTCCGGGTATGTATCATAATACAACCGGGCATCCCGACACTCCCGGGGAAAACCTCTGGGCATGTATTCATAATACAACCAGGCATCCAAAGGGCATCGACTCATTCGAACCTTTGGGCATCCCGACTCCCGGGGCATCGTCGGCTCACACCTCCGACGGTATCATCATCACCACGATGCATATTCTCATACATCTCATTTCTCATCTTCAATTATAGTTTAATTTTAACATGGCATGTGATGTGACGGCAATCAAGATCATATTCACCATTGAATTCATACATGCATCTCAATGCATACATCAAGACCTCGTCACACATACTACATGGTGCAACTATTTATAAAATACAATTCATGGAATTTATGGCCAATAAAATAATCTATTTTATTTTATTTTATTATTTTTATTTATTTATTTATTTATTTATTTAAATTCCAACTTTTGTCATTTCCATAAATATTAAATTTAATATCAACAAATTCCCAAAATTATAAAAATTACAGCAAATGTTAAACAAGCCAATAGGATGATAATTTCATACAAAATACATGGCCAAATAGCATTTCACACAATTTCCCAATTTTCACAAAACATCATAGAATTTTCGGATGAAACTAGAATGTACGGTTTCCAAAGAAATTCGATTAAAAAATCCATACGGCCTCCAAAAATTACGAAATTTTACTGAGTTATAGCCAAGACATTTTCATACAACTTTCATGAAGAACTCCAAGCCAGATTATTTTTAGATTATTTTATACAGTCTCACGAAGCTTCTGGATCCATTACCGCATCGTCCAGTGCACACATCTCCGAAATACTGAGGTTTCACCTACCTATTCTCTTTCGTTTTCTCTGAAATTTTGGTATGTTATACATAAAGATATCCTTTACAAGTTTCATGAAGAGATCTAGGTCAAATAACCAGAATATAGTCATCCTTTAGTCCTTGAAGTCTCGGGTGTCTCGGAATACATCACCAGAATCATCGTCTTCAAGATCGAGTCGATTTACTAGGCTATACTTGTTCATTTCACTTAAAATTTGAGTATGTTGTAGTTTAAGATATCCCCAACAACTTTCATGAAGAAATCAAAGTCAGATTCTCATCACAAACCAACATGCAATCACGAATCCAGCATGAGGTCAGTAAAAACTCTCCAGATCTGAGGTCTCCGTAGGATGAGACTTTAACCCCTAAAATCTCCACAATTTTCCACAAAATTTTAGTATGTTGTAGTTCAAGATGTTAGCTACAACTCTCATGAAGAAATCAAAGCCAAAATCTGACTCTAAACACACATGCAAGCTCAAACAAGTTTCTGACTCACACGATCCGAGCAAGAACAGTCACACCATTCACACACAACTCATCCATGCTTCGGTTTTTCTCATCTAACATCCAAAAATTCGACATGCAAACAACATACAAGCATGCAAGAGAAGCTAGAGGACTCCCACTTGCCTCTAGACCGGTCGGTCGACGGCGTAGGGCGGCGAACACAGCGGCACACGGCGGACGGACGGCGATTCCTCCTCCTCTCTCTCTTGGCCGCTCCCCCTCTCTCTCGAAATCTCTCTCTCTCTCTCACCCTCTCTCTCGGCCAAATGAGAAAATCTGGCCACCTTCTCTCTCTCTTCCCTCTTATACCCCCAAATCCTCATGATTACTTGCCTACAAACCAGCCAATGCATGGCCTTCTTCCCTAAGCCAATGCATGAAGGCCTCTTGCCACTTGTCTCATTTCATGCATAATGGGCTTGGGCTTTTGGGCTTGGGCCGGCCACTCTTGGGCCTCCTCTTGGGCTGGTCGATAGCCCCCCCTTTAGTGGGCCTAATTGGGCCAACTAGCTTGGCCCATCAAAGGCTCAAGCTATTGGGCCTAAGGCCCAACCCAATTAAAATCAATTTTACCCCTTTCTTATTCTTTCTTTTAAGAATTAAATTACTAAATTCCACATGGCCAAAATCTAGTAATATTTTACATATAGGAATTTAATTTATGAGGTGTGTAGCCAAGCATAGATTATTAATTTATCCTATAGTCCTAATTTCAAAATTCATAAACATAAGCATAATAACACATAGCCTTAAGAAAACTAATGGCTAACACATAGACCATAGGTAATTTCATTACCTAATTATAGGCTTTAATTTCTCTAGAGGATGACTTGAATTTTGGGATGCCACAATTCTCCCCTCCTTAGAGAATTTCGTCCTCGAAATTAGACATTCCCTATGTCTCTTGAAATATGTGAGAGTACCTTTCTCTCATCTCATTTACACTCTCCCATGTGGCTTCCTCCACATCATGATATCGCCATAATATCTTAACCAATGGAATTCTCTTGGTCCTGAGAATTTGTTCCTTCCGATCCAATACTTGCACAGGCTCCTTAATGTACCTCACTTTCTCATCCATTTTGATGGCTTCATGATCGAGTATGTGTCCTGGATCGGGCTGATACTTCCTCTAAAGTTAAGGATGCAAGCTCTTAACATATCTTAATTTATCTCAACACCAAAAACAGTTTTTAAAACAACAACCACATCTGAAATTTCTTTTGAATGCTTGAGAATCTTCCTTCATGAAATCAAACAATACAAACTGAGGTTTTCAAAAGCATTCAACAACAACAGCAAGCTTTGAAATCATGTCATTTCCATGTCAAAACGTTTTCAAATCACCAATGTGGAAAATCCTTTGAGTACTCGAAAATCCCACTTTATGATATCAAATAATGTAAAATAGGGATTTCAAAGACACAACAATATAACATTACTAATCTTTGAAAATAGGTAAATCTCATATCGTTGAAACCAATTCACAAAATCAAAGCATAATACCAATCCCATAAAATCCATGATTACGTTTAAATTTTAAATGTTTTTCGGGATCCACGTGTAAAACCTCGAGTTGCACTTGCATCGCGGCGCAAAATAAAATACTTTATCAAAACCCTTAGTAAATTTAAATCGGCACGTTGGCAAATTCCAATCCCAATCCCAACTCCAATGGGTTGGAATGTTTTCTATGAAAAGTTCAGAAATTTTTGAAATAGAAAACATTTCTTACAACATTTGGGCACGGTGTCATAGTACTCATAAATTTTGATGAAATTCAAGAGATTTTCTAAAACAGTTCACAATCAAAATCTTTTAATAATTCCATCCACCTCTTCTGTCTCATATTTGATTCCTTTTGTGAAAACATCTATTTCAAGCTCTATCCTAAGTGCAACTATCAATGAAATTCAAATTTAAAGAATTCCACCTTCTCGACTCAATCGAACGCACCATTTAGCCAAATTATTCCTATACCTTTGTCACCACCAATTCAAGCCTAGAACCATCAAAATCAGCACCACCAATAACTCATTTGGTTTAGTCCAACAAAGACATTCACTACGCATTCACCGCAACATAGATTCAAGCCTAAAATATAGCATCATTCCTTCGATTCAAATATCTATAGTCCACCAAGACTTATTTAATTCAAAGATCGACAATCCACCAAAATAAGATTTGTCTAGTTTCCATCGAGTATATCTCATATCTCATCCTAAAGGATCATCACTTAGACTAATCATTCATCAAATCCACAATTTGAACTTCCACCATTTCACCTTGGAAAGTCTATAACCACAAATGATCATGTTCACTAATTCCACCAAACCTTTTTCAAACTGAGATCATCACCTAAAATTAAAAGTTGACCACTATCGATTAAACCTATTATTCCAACATATAAACCTCAAATAATTTCATGTCTCATATGACCACTCAAACTCATGACTTCCAATATCAATCTATACATACTAAATACCTCCATGTAACGCATCAAGATTTCTAATGAAATCCTCAAATAGGAAGTCACTACTTAGCTCAAATGATCATAGCTTAATCCTTAAATCCATAACTCACTCTCCATAATTCACTTCTTAAGCCTTGCTTGCAACACCACGCTTAGATGCTATGCTACGCATGATCTTCAAGTCCTTTAGAATATATCAGGATATCATCAAATGAAGACAATCACAATTTGATCCAAATAAGGCTTGAGTATCCTACTCATTAAATTCATAAATGCAGCTAAGGCATTCGTCAATCCAAATAGCATAACTAGGAACTCGTAGTGTCCATAGCGAGTCCTAAACGCAATCTTAGGAACGTCTTCCTTCTTAATCCTTAACTGATATCCTGATCTCAAGTCAGGTTCAGAAAAGACCGAACTTCCTTGCAGTTGGTCAAATAGGTCATCAATTCTAGGTAATGAGTACTTACTCTTAATAATTACATGATTCAGTTGCCTATTATCAATGCACCACTGCATCAACCATCCTTCTTTCTCACAACAAGAGTTCTACAAGCTTAACCATGCTTCTGCTGCGCCACTCTGATAGAGTTATCCCATAAACACTGCCTTCCCAGTTCAGTTCATAGTTCGGTTCATTCCTGCCCCTTTTGCCATTCTAGAAGCCTGCCAGGAGCCGCTCCTTGTTCAGGTCCTCTGACCTCGGTGTCCACTCCTCGCTCTAATCGGATCGGGACGTTACAGGTACACCAGCTTTCGCTTGGTTCAAACCCAAACTACACATCTACTGAAGGGTCTCGTTTCAACAGGGACTAACTTACAGAGTTATTATCCATTTTGGCCTATCCCATACTAGGCCCCATGGTTTTATCCTTGGCGCATGGGTAAGTACTATCTCAGGAAATCATTCATCCTAGTCCATTGCTTACGGAGCTAGTCCATTCCTATGATGACATCAAAGTCATACATAACCATCACTATCAAGTCCATTTCCGGATCTCATTCCCTTAGGGTTATCTCACTCATCTCACATGCCAACGTAGACAACAACATATCTTTCGGCGATGTAGAAATACGAAGAGGCATATCTAGAGATTTGTTCCTACTCCTCATAATCATCTATATTTTTCGAACACAAATGAATGCATGTCACTCACATCAAATAACGCATATACCTTCCTATCCCCCTATCAAAATCATATATGAGATAACACTTTTGGAAGCTCTTGCTTCCTCTTGAGTGACCGCATACACCCTTCCTTGTAGTGGTGGCCTTTGTGGATTCCTTGGTGGATTTGGTCCACCAGTACTTTGTTGTACCTGTCGCACCGAGCTGACATTCGGCTGCGACCTTCCTTGGGGACAATCTTTCTTAAAGTGACCTCTTTGCCCACAGCCAAAACATTTCAATCGATCATTACAGGGTCCTGGTCCATGTTGTCCACCACATCTCTGACAAATGTTACCCTGGTAGGGTACTCTTCCTAGAATCGGGCCACTCCTGACCTTTCTAGAATTCCCAAAATTATTCCTCTTCTTAGATTCCCAGGGCTGACCTTGATCAGGATAAGGTCTCTTACCCCTTCGAACATCACTAAAGGTGATCTGTTTCTTAGATTCTGATTGCTCTCTCACTAACTCTTGCTCCACCAACTGTGCCCTCTCATAAATCTCATTATAATCCCTTATATTTAGAGGCACTAGTTGTTTTCTAATATCAATCCTTAATCCTTTCAGGAATCTCTTAGCCTTTTCCTCTCGATCCTCAACCAACCTAGGAGCATACCTAGACAATTCAGAAAATTTTGCCTCATACTGGTCCACTGTCAGCTCCTTTTGTTCTAACGGAACAAATTCAGTGATCTTTTTATCCTTGGCACAATCAGAGAAATGCTTCCTATTGAAAGCCCTAACAAACTCATCCCAGTTCACATTAGTACCTGGTGGAAAGATTGTATCCTTCGAGGCTCTCCACCAAAACTTTGCATTTCCCTCCAGCTGGTACTCTGCCAAAACTATTTTCTCAGCATCAGTGCAGTCCAACAGCCGGAAAATTCGTTCCATCCCATCAATCCATTGCTCCGCCTCCTCAGGACTTCCCATTCCATTGAACTTAAGTGGTTTCAACTTCAAAAATTGTTCCACTAGTCCTTGAGTACGGCGTTATGCTCCGGGTTGTTGCTGCACTTGCTTTTCCATCAGATTTCCAATATTGGCCAATGCTTGCAGGATATCTTCCATTCGGGGTTCAGCCCTTGCAGCAGAGGCTTCAGCCCTCGATGGATGAGCACTTCCAGCTCGTACCATGATTTCCCTGCAGTTTTCAAGCATTGCCTCAGGAATAATCTGAGACTCACTATCTCCATTCAAAGCAATTATTACTACAACTACTACATAAGTAACATATACATGTTACTGGTACCTAAAGACAACTCAAAACTAATTACTAGGGATCTACGAGTGAATTCTCGTCACCCGTTATTCAATTATTCCGTTTTATTTCCTATGGTGTGCATCATTCTATCCTCATTTCCATCTCAGGCTCCTTATCACTCCAAATGAACCATAGCTCTGATACCAATAAAGAATGTGGCACCCCTTGACGGCCCCCGATCCGTTAGGGTCGCCACAGTATGCTTACCTTTCACTTTCCCTATTAACATGTCACTCTGATACCATTTCAATTGCAGCGGGTCCATACAGCCTGGGGTTTTACATTTTTTTTTTTTTTTATGATAGGTCCCTTGCGCAATTCATATACGGAAGCACATCCAACAAACTCCCTTCCCTATATTCAGAAAACGATGCACACCTACTAAATATTTATAAGTAAAAGCCGTACACTTTTTATTTACTTAAATCAGATGGACATAATTCATCGGTACATCAAAATGCCGTAGTCTTCTATATTCAGCTACACTCCAAAAGATGATCAACATTTCCTCCAACAGTCATACACTTTAAGTCCATCGATCAGCGTCGGCGTCCAAAAGCTCCTTCCCTTGCTATCCTCCTCCTCACGGTCACATCCAACGGTTCAAACCATCTACTAATCTGAAATGTTGGTCCCCAAAAGGGGTGAGTACAACCACTCAGCAGGTAAAGGAATCCAATAACCACTCAATGCATCATACAAGTCATACATGCATTGCAGGCATTACTTACCTTGAAGCCATGCATATACTATCATGCATCATCACCACAATCATAACACCTACATGCGTATCATCATGTCGTACTCATATCATCGTCATCATGACATTATTATATCACACACATGTCATCATCATCATATACATGACACCATCATACCATACACATGTCATCATTATCGTGGCATCATCATATCACACATGTCACATGTACCATCATCATTACCATGCATCCATGCATGTAACATCATCAGCATATCCTCCTATCACATGTGCCATCATAATTACCATGCATCCATGCATGTAACATCATATCATGCATACATCATCATGCATAATTAAATCTAAATTTCATTTTAAACCGCCACATTTCTCTTTTCCCGGGATCAATGTTTGCATCCCATATTCATCACTCGCGCCCAATCCTGACATTACGAGAAACCTCCGAGCATGTATCCAAGATACAACCGGGCATCCAAAGGGCATCGACTCATTCGAACCTCTGGGCATCTCGCACCCCACCTGGCATCTGGGGAGGCGGTAAGGGCTTACGGCCCTCGCAGCTGGTCGGCCAGGGGCCGGCGACCCCCGGCCGACCCTCCCCCCTCCATCACCGACCCTTCCCGGCGACGGCAGCGAGGGCTTATCCTCAACCGCCTCCCTTCGGCCCCCCTTTTTTAATTCTAGTTTTAATTTATGTTTTAGAATATTTTTAATAAATTTAAGTTTAAATTTAATTTAATTTTTTTATATTAATTATTTACACATCAAACACAAAACGATGTTATTTTTGCATTTTCTTGCCACATCTACATGCAAAACGATGTCGTTTTGCACTCACCTCGCCGGAAAATGGCCACTTTAGCAATTTGGCCGGATTTTGGTCAAAGTGGCACTTACGTGATCTATTTTTCTTCAATTTTGGCACTTAAGTGTACCTTTCCAAAGTTTTGGCACTTAAGTGTCCCTCCGTGCCAAGTTTTGGCACTGGGAGTGTACTTTTGCCCCTATTATTTTATTGTCTGGGGATTTTATCTGTTTTCGCATGCGCATTAAAAAGAATTGGTTGGCGATGCGTCCTAAGATGTCGCTATTTAATCGACTAGGTGAGGGATGGGTGCGTGCCTAAGGATCGGGCCATGACATCCCTGTTTTAGTGGTATCAGAGCAAAGGTTAGGTATTTGAGTAATAAGGTGTGATGGTTCATGGGATAGTGGTAGGAATGGCCTTTAAATTCATGCTAGTGCATGTCTGTGATAGTTGACTGGTAGAATTGCTTGTTGTTTAGATCACTCTGTTTCTAATTCGGTATGGAATTAGAAGCAGGCTTCAATAGATAAAGTTGAGCTATGAGTGATCAAGAGCAGCGAACTCCTAGTAAGAGTACTGTTAGGCCTGTAGCTTGAGGTAGAACGCCGACAAGGGTCGGTGCCTAAGGAGGCCGAGGTAAAGCGCCAGCACAGGCTAACGCTAATGGCGTAACACCACCTCCTGTTGGTGCTGGGTTGTAACCCCTGGTGATCCAGGATCTATTGGAATTGCGCAAGCCTTGGATGCTATGCGAGAGATAATGGGACAGCAGGCCCAGAACCAAGCTGCCACCTTTACCGCCACCATTAAAGCTGTCGCCACTGCCGCTACCAGTGCTACCGTTGCTACGACACCTATTGCCGCACCTGCCACCGCACCTGCCGATGTTCTAGTTGGGAACATAGTCGTAGATAGAGAGGGAAAGATCCACAATCTGGTGGAGTAATTTTTGAAACTGAACACGCCGAAGTTCACGGGCACTGAAGACCCCGAGGCCACGTCTCTTTGGATACAAGACCTAGATAAGGCGTTTGCACTTCTGAGGTGCAACGAGGAGGAGAAAGTAACCTTGGCAATCTACCAACTGCAAGGTAACGCTAATATCTGGTGGAGGGCCACCAAGGACACTGTATTTTCGGGAGGAGTAGTTCCACTTTGGGATGCCTTCCTCAGAGCATTTAATGATCAATATTTTTCAGGTATGACCCGAGAACAAAAAATGGAGGAGTTTCAGCGTCTCCGCCAAGGGAGTGTGACTGTTGACCAATATGGGGTCAAATTTACGGAGCTATCTCAGTATGCCTGGAGATTGATTGAAGATCTTGAGGAAAAAGCCCGAAGATTCAGAAATGGTCTTTGTTCTGAACTAAAGCAACCTCTGCTACCGTTAGACTTGACAGAATATCGAGAAGTTTATCGTTGAGCCCAGATGATATAGAGAGATGTTTGAATGAGCAAGCTGCTTCGTCTAGATCGAGGTTTAAGTCTCACAGAGAAGGAATTCGTCAAGGAAAGAGGCCCATGCCTGGAGGTAGATTCCAGATCCCACCTAACAGGAAAGGTGGAGTTGGCAAGTTTGGACCAAGCCGGATCGAGATGTGTCACCTTTGTGGAAGATGACATGGTGTGAATCAGTGCCCCCGAAAGATGGGCGCTTGTTTTGAATGTGGCCAGCAGGGTCACAGGGCCAGAGATTGCCCTAGTAGACCAAGAGGACAACCGCAGTTGCCGCCGCCACCACCTATAGGTTAGATTAGGGGTTATGCACCACAAAACGCACCGCAAGGAGGACAGCTGAGACCACCAGTTTAAAGCACGATGTACGCCATTACACAAGTTCAGGTAGAGGCTACACTTGACATGATCACAAGTATGGTTTCGCTAAATGACTATCCTGCTTATGCTTTATTCGACTCAGGAGCAACTCATTCCTTTATTGCCGAGCAGTATGTTAAGTTGATAGGAGTCAGTCCTATGTTATTGGAGTCGGCAGTTAGTATATCTACACCATTGAAGGACAATGTGATAGCTACTTTGGGTTGTTCTGGTTGCAAGTGAGCGATTGGTGACCGGGAGGGGAAAATAGACTTGTTAGTCCTAGCCATGTATGACTTTGATTTAATTATTGGCATGGATTGGCTCACCAAGCAACAAGCTATTATGGACCGCTATCGCAAGGCGATTCAATTTGACCCATTAAAGGATGAGAGCTTCGAGTTTGTCGGGAATCGATGAGGACACTCGATTATCTTGATCTCGTCGCGAAAGGCAACTCGTTTGTTAGACGAGGGTTGTCAAGGGTACTTGGCAACTATCGTGGATACGACAGTTGAGGAACTGAAGATGGAAGACATTGCTGTGGTACAAGAATTTCCAAATGTCTTTCCAAAGGAATTGCTAGGATTGCCACTAGAGAGAGAAATTGAGTTCGTGATCGAGCTAGCAGCCGAGACAGAGTCAATCTCTAAGGCTTCTTACCAGATGTCGTTATCTGAATTAAAGGAATTAAAGGTGCAAATGCAGGAACTACTTGACAAGGGATTCATTCGTCTCAGTGCATCACCTTAGGGAGCACCTCTTCTGTCTATGAAGAAGAAAGATGGTTTATTGCGCCTGTGCATCGACTACCGACAACTCAATCAGGTAACGATCAAGAACAAGTATCCACTGCCGATGATCAATAACTTGTTTGATCAATTGCAAGGGGCATCAATATTCTCGAAGATTGACTTGAGGATAGGATATCATCAGTTAAGAATTAGGAAGGAGGACATTCCTAAGTCAGCATTTCGTACTTAGTATGGTCATTACAAATTTACGGTAATGCCGTTCGAGTTGACGAATGCTCCAGCTTCCTTCATGGATTTGATGAATCGTGTATTTAAGGAATATCTAGATCAGTTTGTAATCATGTTCATCAATGTGGCTCAGTGAGTCCTTTCTTCCGTGATTCACTTTTGGCACTAGTCCTACATTTTGTTTCTGTGGACCGAGGAGTATTCTAGTGTATTCGAGAAGTAATGAAGAGCATGAGAGTCATTTGAGACTAGTGTTACAGACATTAAGAGTCCATCAGTTGTACCCCAAATTCAGCAAGTACGAGTTCTGGTTGACTCGTGTTGCTTTCTTAGGTTACGTGATTTCAGGTTAAGGAATCTCTATGGACCCGAGCAAGAATAAAGCAGTGAGCAACTGGCCAAGACTGACTACAGTAACAAAGATCATAAGTTTTTTGGGTTTGGCAAGTTATTACGGACGGTTTGTGGAATGATTCTCATCATTAGCGTCGCCATTGATAAGACTCCTAAAGAAAGAAGAAAAATTTGTGAGGATAGACAAGTGCGAGCGTAGTTTCCAAGAACTTAAGGAAAAGCTAACTACCGCACCTATGCTGACCATTCCATCTAATCCTAGAGGATATGAGATCTATAGTGATGTGTCATTCAGAGGATTGGGTTGCGTGCTGATGCAACATAGCAGAGTTGCTACATACGCCTCCCGTCAATTAAGGCCTCATGAATAGAACTATTCGACGCGTGACTTAGAACTCGTGGCGATTATTTTCCCCCCAAAGATTTGGAGACACTATTTATGCAGAGAAAAATTACAGGTCATCACAGACCATCAAAATCTCAAGTACCTAAACTCTCAAAAGGAGTTGAGCATGAGACAGCACAGATGGATGGAATTGCTGAAGGACTACGACTGTGATATCTTCTATCACCCGGGAAAGGCGAACAAGGTCACCAATACTTTGAGTCGAAAGTCTTCAGTTGCTCATATATTGATTAAGGAGTGGAACCCAATCGAGAGAGCTCGAGATTCGGTATTTAAATTTGAGGTAGGCCACCTTTCGAGTCTTATGGCCACCCTCAGAATTGAACCGGATGTCCAGATCAGAATCAAGTTATTCCAACTAACAGACACAGATGTGCAAAAGATCCTTTAAGAGGACACTAAGAAAAGGAAGGCTGACTTTTAGATTTCTAATGAAGGAACACTAAGGTTTCGAGAACGTTCGGTTGTACCTGACAATGTGGAGCTTAGAGAGGATATTTTATCAAAAGCACATCGTAGCAACTACAGCATACATCTCGGCAGTAAGATGTATCAAAATCTGCATCAACACTATTGGTGGTCAAGTATGAAGGTGGACATCACCAAGCATGCCGGCAAGTATCTGATGTGTCAACAGGTTAAAGCTTAGCATTGCAAGCCGGGAGGACTTTTGCAACCTCTTGAGATTCCAAAATGGAAATGGGAGCATATCACAATGGATTTCATGACTGGACTACCGAGGAGTCAAAGAGGAAATGTTTTGATTTGGGTAGTGGTCGACAAACTGACAAAGTTGCCTCACTTTATTGTAGTTCGAAAAGACCTCAGTTTGGATAGACACGTAGATCTATATGTGCGTCAAGTGGTTCATTTGCATGGAGTGCTGGTTACGATAACTTCATATAAAAACCTGTGGCATCCGGGAATTTCAACCCGAAATATTGGTTTTGAGGGAAACGATATTTGACTTTGAATGGCCATAGGGAAACTTACATCATTGGCCACGATATTTTATCTCTTGGACCGAACCCCTTATGAAAATGTTAATTGATTATGAGAATGTTAATTGATTTCTATAAATAAAAATCAAAATCAAATGCCCTAAAGTGGTGTAGGAATTATGGGCTTATTATCGATATTTTTCTATGGCCTATTTAAATTTGACATAGGACGATTTGGTAAAGAAGACTTTGTTCTTGACTATACACTTTGTAGATTTGATGGATTAATGTCACAAAGTCTTTTGGCCATTTTATTATGCAATTAGATATTTATTTAAATGAGAATTAAGATGTATTATAAAAAAAATTAAACTTGGGCCATTTAAGTTTGGGCTTTAGGCCCAAGTGAGATGGGCCTAAAGTGGGCCATAAGCCTGGCCCATGTCGACACATGGAGGGGGGGATGGAGAAGGAGCTGCATGACCTCCAAGTGTCTTGAACAAAGGAGACACTTGTCTCCTCCTTGGGGACAAGTGTGCCTCATGCAAAAATAAGAATACATGCACATATATATACAACCAAAAAGAGAGACTGAGAGAGAGAGAGTGGCTGGTGGAGAATTCGGCCAAAGGGAGAGAGAGGAGGTTGCGAGAGAGAGGGAGTGGCGAGAGAGAAGGGGAAGCCAAGAGAAGAAGCTGTCCGGCCATCACCGCCCGTTTGCCGCCCGTGTGCCGTCGTTCTCTTGATCTTAGAGGCAAGTTGGGATCGATTTCCACTCTTGCATGTGTGTCTTGCATGTGTGATTTGTTGGTGGTAGATTTCGGATGTTAGGGTAGGTAAAACCGAAGCTAGAATGTGGTTTGTTCTTGAGAATGCTTGCTGATTTCGTGTGAACCGCCCGACCCAGAATCTTGTGAAGGCTTGCATGCATGTTTCGAGTTATATTTTGACTTTGATTCCTTCATGAAAGTTGTAGGAAACATCTTAAGCTACAACATACTAAACTTTGGGACAAAATGATGGATATTTATGGGGTCAAACCCTCATTCTACAAAGACACTAGATCTGGAACTGTTTTGCTGACCTTTTGGTAGATTTGTGGTTGCATGTTGATTTTTATCAAGAATCTCTCTTCAACTTCTTCATGAAACTTATAGATAACATCCTAAAGACTAACATAATAAAATTTGAAGTAAAAAGAGCAAGTGTAGCCTAGCGAATCGACTTACTCTTGAAGACGGTAAATCTGGAGACACGGTACAGGACACCCGAGATCTCATGGACCCATATGATGACTATAATCTGGAAATTTGACTTAGATCTCTTAATGAAAGTTTTAGGGGACCTCTTGAAGTAAAACATATCCAAATTTCGGAGGAAACGAAGAAGAATAAGTGCGCAAAAACTCGATATTTCGGAGATAGTTATACTGGACGTCTCGGTGCTAGAATCAGAAGCTTCGTACGTCTATAGAAAATTATCTAGAGCGAATTTGGCCTAGATGTCTTCATAAAAATTCTACTTTATTGTCTTAACTATAACCCGGTAAAATTTCATAATTTTTGGAGGTCGTTCGGGTATTTTAATCAAATTATTTCAAAAACTGCACATTCTGTTTCTATCCGAAATTGCATGGTGTATTTGTGTGAATTATATCTTCTTGTGTGGAACTCTATTGGGCATGTATTTTTCATGAAATTATTATCTTATTGTCTTGCCTATCACATGCCTTGATTTCATGATTTTTGAGAAGCATATGGATATTTAATTTAAATATAATCTAAAATAGTATATGCCGGAATTTTGTAAACTTCGAAAAGGCATGAAATATGGATCATTTTAAATTGCGTGGACACCATGAATTGTATTGTTATGGATGATGGTGTCTTGCTGCATGTACGATAATGATTTGAGATGCATGTATGAATTCAATGATGAATATGATCTTGGTTGCCATCACATCGCATTCCATGTTGAAATTGAGTCATAATTGTGAATGTGAAATTGAAAATGAGATGTATAAGAACATGCATCATGGTGATGAGAAGACCGTTGGAGGTGTGAGCCGACAATGCCCCGGGAGTGTCGGGATGCCCGGTGGTATACGGTACGTAATTCCAAGGGAGGCTTGGTGGTACGTCGGTATGTAATTCCGGAGGGCAGGGGAAACCATTTTCATGGCGAGCCCCGGAGATTCCCCGGGAGTGTCGGGATGCCGGTGGTATACGGTACGTAATTCCAAGGGAGGCCTGGTGGTATGTCGGTACATAATTCCGAAAGCCTGGTAGGTATTGTGCCGAGGGATACCTTGCGATGCTAGATGGGATGCGAGATGCCTGGCTAGAAGGGAAAAGGCCAGATGCCCGGTGGCCTAGTGGCATAATTCCGGAGGGTCCTCATGATGCTAGTTGAGATGCGAGATGCCCGGAATGTGGGGGTGCCGGATGCCCGATTGTATCTTGGATGCATGCCCGGAGGTTTCTCGCAATGCCAGGATTGGGCGCGAGTGATGAATGTGGGATGCAAACTTGGTCCCGGGAAAGAGAAATGTGGCGGTCCAAAATGAAAGGATGAAATTGAGAATTTGAAATTGAATTATGCATGATGATATATGCATGATATGATGAGATGTGCATGGATGCATGGCAATGATGATGGTACATGTGATATGATAATGATGTTATATGCGTGGATGCATGGCAATGATGATGGTACATGTGATATGATGATGATGGTATATGTGACATGATGATGATAAGTGTATGATATGATGGTGATGACTATATAATGATGATGGTACATGAGTTATGATGACATGTGCATGATACCAAGGTAAGTTGTGCATGGATGCTTGTATGACATGTGATGCTATGATTGTGTTGATTGCGTGGCACGATGTATTGAGTGGTTTATTGGTCCTTTACCTGCTGAGTGGCTGTACTCACCCCTTTTGGGGAATAACATTTCAAACTAGATAAGATACCTCTGCTGCCACTGCTACCAGTAGATGAAACAAGTGGTTGGATATGATTGCGAGGAGGAGGATAGCAAAGGGAGGAACTCTTGGACGCCAACACTGATCGATGGACTTTAAGTATTCGACTGTTGGAGAAGATGTCGGTCATCTTCTGAAGTATAGCCGAGTATAGAAACATTGGCATTTCGATGTACCGACTAAAGATGTCCATCTGCTTTATGTAAATAAACGTGTTCGGCTTTAACTTATATAAGATGTTTAATAGGTGTGCATCGTTTTCTGAATATAGGGAAGGGAGTTTGTTAGATGTGCTTCTGTATATGAATTGTGCAAGGGACCTATCAAAAAAGAAAAAAAAAAAGTGTAAACCCCTTATGTTGTATGGACCCGCTGCAATTAAAATGGTATTAGAGTAACATGTCAATAGGGAAAGTGAAAGGTAAGCGAACTGTGGCGACCCTAACGGATTGGGGGCCGTCGAGGGGTGCCACAGCCCGTATTGGTATTAGAGCTATGGTTTATTTGGAGTGATAAGGTGCCTCAGTTGGAATTGAGGATAGAATGATGCACACCATAGGATACTAACTGGAATGGTTGACTAACTTTGTATAACGGGTGATGAGTATTCACTCGTAGATCCTTAGTAGTTTATTTTGAGTTGTCTTTAGGTACCAGTAACATATATGTTACTTATGTAGTAGTAGTAGTTGCTTCAAATGGAGACAGTGAGTCTCGGATTGTTCCTGAGGCAATGCTTGGAAACTGCAGGGAAATCATGGTACGAGCTGGAAGTGCTGATCCATCGAGGGCTGAAGCCTCTGCTGCAAGGGCTGAACCCCGAATGGAAGATATCTTGCAGGCATTGGCCAATATTGGAAATCTGATGGAAAGGCAAGCGCAGCAACAACCTAGAGTAGAACGTCGCCCTCAAGGACTGGTGGAACAATTTTTGAAGTTGAAGCCACTTAAGTTTAGTGGAATGGGAAGTCCTGAGGAGGCGGAACGTTGGATTTATGGAATGGAACGAATTTTTCGGTTGTTGGACTGCAGTGATGCAGAGAAAATAGTTTTAGCAGAGTACCAGCTGGAGGGAAATGCAAAGTTTTGGTGGAGAGCTTCGAGGGATACGATCTTTCCACCAGGTACTGATGTGGACTGAGAAGAGTTTGTGAGAGCTTTCAATAGGAAGCATTTCTCTGATTGTGCCAAGGATAGGAAGATCACTAAATTTGTTCAGTTGAAACAAAGGGAGCTGACAGTAGACCAGTATGAGGCAAAATTTTCTGAATTGTGTAGGTATGCTCCTAGGTTGGTTGAGGATCGAGAGGAAAAGGCTAAGAGATTTATGAAAGGATTAAGGACTGATATTAAAAAACAACCAGTGCCTCTGAATATAAGAGATTATAATGAGATCTATGAGAAGGCACAGTTGGTGGAGCAAGAGTTAGTAAGGGAGTAATCAGAATCTAAGAGGCAAATGACCTTTAATGATGTTCGAAGAGGTAAGAGACCCTATCCTGGTCAAGGTCAGACTTGGGATGTCAAGAAAAAGAATAACTTTGGAAATTTTAGAAGAACTTGGAAAGGCCCGACTTTTGGGAGAGTACCATACCAGGGTAATTTTTGCCAGAGATGTGGTAGACAACATGGGCCAGGACCTTGTAATAGCCAACTGAGATGTAATGGATGTGGGCAAATAGGACACTTCAAGAAAGATTGTCCATAAAAGAGGTTGCAGCCGAATGTTAGCTCGGTGCGACGAGTACAACAAAGTACTGCTGAACCAAATCCATCAAGGAATCCACAGAGGCCACCACCACAAGGAAGGGTGTATGTGGTCACTCAAGAGGAAGCAAGAGCTTCCAAAAGTGTTATCTCAGGTATGATTTCGATAGAGGGATAAGAAGGCATATGCGTTATTTGATATAAGTGGCACGCATCCATTTGTGTCTGAGAAATATAAATGATTGTGAGTAGTAGGAACCAAATCTCTAGATATGCCTCTTTGTATTTTTACATCACTGAAAAATATGTTGTTATCTATGTTAGTATGTGAGATGTGTGACATAACCCTAGTGGAATGAGATCTAGAAATGGACTTGATAATGATAGTTATGTATGACTTTGATGTCATCGTAGGAATGAACTAGCTCCGTAAGCAATGGACTAGGATGAATGATCTCCTAAGATAGTACTTACCCATGCGCTAAGGATAAAACCATGAGGCCTAGTATGGGATAGGCCAAAATGGATAATAACTCTGTAAGTTAGTCCCTATTGAAACGAGACCCTTCAGTAGATGTGTAGTTTGGGTTCGGACCAGGCAAAAGCTGGTGTACCTGTAACGTCCTGGTTTGATGAGGGCGGGGAGTGGACGCTGAGGTCAAAGGACCTGAACAAGGAGCGGCTCCTAGCAAGCTTCTAGAATGGCAAAAGGGGGTAGGAATGAAACCGAACTATGAATTGAACTAGGAGGGTAGTGTTTCTGGGATAATTTTATCAGAGTAGCGCAGCAGAAGCATGGTTAAGCTTGTAGAACTCTTGTTTGTGAAAGTAGGGCAGGTAGATGCGTTTGTGCATTAATTATAGGCAATTGAATCATGCGATTGTTAAGAGTAAGTGCCCATTTCCTAGAATTGATGACCTATTTGATCAGTTGCAAGGAAGTTCAGTCTTTTCTAAAATTGACTTGAGGTCAAGATACCATCAATTAAGGATTAAGAAATAAGACATTTCTAAAACCACATTTAGGACTTGCTATGGATACTACGAGTTCCTAGTTATGCTATTTGGATTGACGAATGCCTTAGCTGCATTCATGGATTTCCTAGTTATGATATTTAAGCCTTATTTAGATAAAAAAAAAAAAATTGTGATTGTCTTCATTTAATGATATCCTGATATATTCTAAAGGACCTTGAGAACATGTGTAGCATTTAAGCGTAGTGCTGCAAGCAAGGCTTAAGAAGTGAATTATGGAGAGTAAGTTATGAATTTGAGGATTAAGTTATGATCATTTGAGCTAAGTAGTAGTGACTTCCTATTTGAGGATTTCATTGGAAGTCTTGATGCATTACATGGAGGCATTTAGTATGTATGGATTGATCTTGGAAGTCATGAGTTTGAGTAGTCATATGAGATATGAAATTATTTGTGGTTTATATGTCAGAATAATAGGTTTAATCAATAGTGGTCAACTTTTAATTTTAGGTGATGATCTCAGTTTGAAAAAGGTTTGCTGGAATTAGTGAACATAATCATTTGTGGTTACAGTCTTTCCAAGGTGAAATGGTGGAAGTTCAAATTGTGGATTTGATGAATGATTAGCCTAAGTGATGATCCTTTAGGATGAGACATGAGATATATTCGATGGAAACTAGAAAAGTTTTATTTTGGTGGATTGTCGATCTTTGAATTGAATAAGTCTTGGTAGACTATCGATATTTGAACCGAATGAATGGTATTATATTTTAGGCTTGAATCTATGTGGCAGTGAAAGCGTAGTGAATGTCTTTGTTTGACTGAACCAGATGAGGTGTTAATGGTGTCGATTTTGATGGTTTAGGCTTGAATTGATGGTGACAAAGGTATAGGAATGATTTGGCTAAATGAAAGTGTGTTCGATTAAGACCGTTAGATATACCAGAATGGAAATGAGATCGTGTGACAATGGATTTCGTGCAAGGATTTCCAAGGACATCAAGTAGCCACAACTCTATCTAGGTGATACTAGATTGCTCGACTAAGTCTGCCCATTCCCTTGTAGTTCACGTAGATTATCCGATGAATAAATTTGCTAATATATGTGTAAGCCAAGTGGTACACTTACATGATATTCCTGTAACGATTACATCTGATCGAGACTCAAGACTTACTTCCAACCTTTGGCGAAGTCTTCAAACCGCCTTAGGGACGAAGTTCCCATTTAGTATCGCTTTTCATCTATAGATGGATGGACAAACGAAAAGAGTGATCCAAGCATTAGAGGACATGTTAAGAGCTTGCATCCTTGACTTTAAAGGAAGTTGGGATGAAAAGTTATACTTGGTAGAATTCGTGTATGACAATAGCTTTCAGAAGAGTATAGGCATGGCTAAGGAAGTATCAGCTAGACCCTGGTCACATACTCGATCATGAAGCCATCAAAATGGATGAGAAAGTGAGGAACATTGAAGAGCCTGTGCAAGTACTAGATTGAAATGAATAAATTCTCAGGACCAAGAGAATTCCATTGGTTAAGATATTATGGCGATATCATGATGTGGAGGAAGCCACATGGGAGAGTGAAAATGAGATGAAGGAAAGGTACCCTCACTTGTTTAAGGAGACATGGGCAATGTCTAATTTTGAGGACGAAATTCTCTAAGGAGGGGAGAATTGTGGCATCCGGGAATTTCAACCTGAAATATTGGTTTTGAGGGAAACGATATTTGACTTTGAATGGCCATAGGGAAACTTACATCATCGGCCACGATATTTTATCTCTTGGACCGAACCTCTTATGAAAATGTTAATTGATTATGAGAATGTTAATTCATTTCTATAAATATAAATCAAAATCAAATGCCCTAAAGTGGTGTAGGAATTATGGGCTTATTATCGATATTTTTCTAGGGGCTATTTAAATTGGACATAGGACGATTTGGTAAAGAAGGCTTTATTGTTGACTATACACTTTGTAGATTTGATGGATTAATGTCACAAAGTCTTTTGGCCATTTTATTATGCAATTAGATATTTATTTAAATGAGAATTAAGATGTATTATAAAAAAAAAATTAAACTTGGGCCATTTAAGTTTGGGCTTTAGGCCCAAGTGAGATGGGCCTAAAGTGGGCCATAAGACCGGCCCACGTCGACGCATGGAGGGGGGGATGGAGAAGGAGCCGCATGGCCTCCAAGTGTCTTCAACAAAGGAGACACTTGTCTCCTCCTTGGGGACAAGAGTCCCTCATGCAAAAATAAGAATGCATGCACATATATATACACAACCAAAAGGAGAGAGAGGGAGAGAGAGAGAGAGTGGCTGGTGGAGAATTCGGCCAAAGGGAGAGAGAGGAGGTTGGGAGAGAGAGGGAGTGGCGAGAGAGAAGGGGAAGCCGAGAGAAGGAGCTGTCCGCCCATTGTCGGCCGTTTGCTGCCCATGTGCCATCGTTCTCTTGATCTTAGAGGCAAGTTGGGATTGATTTCCACTCTTGCATGTGTGTCTTGTATGTGTGATTTGTGGTGGTAGATTTCGGATGTTAGGGTAGGTAAAACCGAAGCTAGAATGCGGTTTGTTCTTGAGAATGCTTGCTGATTTCGTGTGAACCGCCCGACCCAGAATCTTGTGAAGGCTTGCATGCATGTTTTGAGTTATATTTTGACTTTGATTCCTTCATGAAAGTTGTAGGAAACATATTAAGCTACAACATACTAAAATTTGGGACAAAATGATGGAGATTTATGGGGTCAAACCCGCATTCTACGAAGACACTAGATCTGGAACTGTTTTGCTGACCTTTTGGTAGATTTGTGGTTGCATGTCGATTTTTATCAAGAATCTCTCTTCGACTTCTTCATGACACTTGTATAGAACATCCTAAAGACTAACATACTCAAATTTTAAGTAAAATTAGCAAGTGTAGCCTAGTGAATCGACTTACTCTTGAAGACGGTAAATCTGGAGACGCGGTACAGGACACCCGAGATCTCATGGACCCATATGATGACTATAATCTGTAAATTTGACTTAGATCCCTGAATCAAAGTTGTAGGGGACCTCTTGAAGTAAAACATATCAAAATTTCAGAGGAAACTAAGATGAATAAGTGGGAAAAAACTCGATATTTCGGAGATATTTATACTGGACGTCTCGGTGCTAGAATCAGAAGCTTCGTACGTCTATAGAAAATTATCTAGAGCGAATTTGGCCTAGATTTCTTCATAAAAAATCTACTTTAGTGTCTTACATATAACCTGGTAAAATTTCATAATTTTTGGAGGTCGTTCGGGTATTTTAATCGAATTATTTCAAAAACTGCACATTCTGTTTCTATCCGAAATTGCATGCTGTATTTGTGTGAATTATATCTTCTTGTGTGGAACTCTATTGGAAATGTATTTTTCATGAAATTATTATCTTATTGACTTGCCTATCACATGCCTTGATTTCATGATTTTTGAGAAGCATATGGATATTTAATTTAAATATTTTCTAAAATAGTATATGCTGGAATTTTGTAAACTTCGAAAAGGCATGAAATATGGATCATTTTAAATTGCATGGACTGCATGAATTGTATTGTTATGGATGATGGTGTCTTGCTGCATGTACGATAATGATTTGAGATGCATGTATGAATTCAATGATGAATATGATCTTGGTTGCCACCACATCGCATGCCATGTTGAAATTGAGTCATAATTGTGAATGTGAAATTAAAAATGAGATGTATAAGAACATGCATCGTGGTGATGAGAAGACCGTCGGAGGTATGAGCCGGCGATGCCTCGGGAGTGTTGGTATGCCCGGTGGTATACAGTACGTAATTCCAGGGGAGGCCTGGTGGTACGTCGGTACGTAATTTCGGAGGGTAGGGGAAACCATTTTCATGGTGAGCCCCGGAGATTCCCCGGGAGTGTCGAGATGCCCGGTGGTATACGGTACATAATTCCAAGGGAGGCCTGGTGGTATGTCGGTACATAATTTCAGAAGCCTGGCAGGTATTGTGTCGGGGGATACCTCGCGATGCTAGATGGGATGCGAGATGCCTGGCTAGAAGGGTAAAGGCCGGATGCCCGGTGGCCTAGTGGCATAATTCCAGAGGGTCCTCGTGATGCTAGTTGGGATGTGAGATGCCCGGAATGTAGGGGTGCCGGATGCCCGATTGTATCTTGGATACATGCCTGGAGGTTTTTCGCAATGCCACGATTGGGCGCAAGAGATGAATGTGGGATGCAAACATTGGTCCCGGGAAAGAGAAATGTGGCGGTCCAAAATGAAAGGATGAAATTGAGAATTTGAAATTGAATTATGCATGATGATATATGCATGATATGATGAGATGTACATGGATGCATGTCAATGATGATGGTACATGTGATATGATGATGATGTTATATGCATGGATGCATGGCAATGATGATGGTACATGTGATATGATGATGATGGTATATGTGACATGATGATGATAAGTGTATGATATGATGGTGATAACTATATGATGATGATGGTACATGAGTTATGATGACATGTGCATGATACCAAGGTAAGTTGTGGATGGATGCTTGTATGACATGTGATGCTATGATTGTGTTGATTGCATGGCATGATGTATTGAGTGGTTTATTGGTCCTTTACTTGCTGAGTGGCTGTGCTCACCCCTTTTGGGGAATAACATTTCAGACTAGATAAGATACCTCTGCTGCCACTGCTACCAGTAGATGAATCAAGTGGTTGGATATGATTGCGAGGAGGAGGATAGCAAAGGGAGGAACTCTTGGACGCCGACACTGATCGATGGACTTTAAGTATTCGACTGTTGGAGAAGATGTCGATCATCTTTTGAAGTATAGCCGAGTATAGAAACATGGGCATTTCGATGTACCGACTAAAGATGTCCATCTGCTTTATGTAAATAAACGTGTTCGGCTTTAACTTATGTAAGATGTTTAGTAGGTGTGCATCGTTTTCTGAATATAAGGAAGGGAGTTTGTTGGATGTGCTTTCGTATATGAATTGGGCAAGGGACCTATCAGAAAAGAAAAAAAAAGTGTAAACCCCCTATGTTGTATGGACCCGCTGCAATTGAAATGTTATCAGAGAGACATGTTAATAGGGAAAGTGAAAGGTAAGTGAACTGTGGCGACCCTAACGGATCGGGGGCCATCAAGGGGTGCCACAAAACCTTAGATTTACCGCTACTTTTTGGAAGAGCTTACAAAGTGCCTTAGGTACCAAGCTGCAGTACAGTATGGCATATCATCCTCAAACGGATGGCCAGTCTAAGAGGACGATTTAGACCCTTGAAGATATGCTGCGAGCTTGTGTGCTAGATTTTAAAGGAAGTTAGTAAGAACAACTACACTTAGTGGAATTTGCCCACAACAATAATTATCAACAGAGCATCCAAATGGCTCCATTTAAAGTGTTATATGGCCGAGTGTGCAGGACACTAGTGTGGTGGGATGAAGTTGGGGAAAGGAAGATTACAAGCCCAGAGTTAGTCCAACAGTCAGTGGAAGCCGTTGCAGTGATCAGAGGCAGATTAAAGATCGCTTAGAGCAGACATAAAAGTCACGCAAATAAGCGATGAAGATTATTGGAATTCCAAGATAGTGATCACGTTTTTCTGAAGATGTCACCAATAAAGAGAACTTCGCGCTTTGGTAAGAAGGGCAAACTGAGTTCGAGGTATGTGGGTCCATTTAAAATTCTAGAGAGAATTGCGACCCTAGCGTTTCGTCTTACGTTGCCGTCGAAATTGGCACAATTGCACGATATCTTTCCCGTGTCGATGTTGAAGAAGTACGGTCATACATTGAAAGCCCGGTCCAAATCGTGGAAAGGAAAGAGCAAGTTCTGCGTACAAAGACCATCCCATTGTTCAAAGTGGTTTAGCAACACCTCGGTACTGAAGGAGCAACATGAGAGACTGAAGAGTTGATGAGACAGTTGTACCCCCACCTTTTTGTTTAAAGTATTGTAATGGTTTAAATTTCAAGGACAAAATTTTTTATAAGAGAGGAAGAGTTGTGACATCCAAGATTTTCAATTCTGCTTTCAATTAAATTAATTGGGCATTTCATTAACACGCCTATAGGACTATTCTCAGAACTGATCACTCTTGAGATAACTAAACTATCCAAGGAAGCCATTAAGGAATTTTAATGCGATAACCTAAGAATTCGACTAGAAATCGGCTATTCGACCGTGCTCATCTTTAAAGGCCATTACGGCAAAGTTAAAAATTGATTTGAGATCAAAGATAGGTCGATTTGACTGAGATGTGTGGCTAAACGTTGGTAACTCCACTAATTTGGAAAATTCTTGTCGGCCGGCACTAAACTGATTTTTCTCTTGTTTTGGTACCCCGTGTCCGTATTTTAATCCTCGGGATTTCCACGACAACCGAGAGTCGCCAATGCGTCGAGTGGGTTCATTATGGCTTGAAGAAAATTGACCACGGGTTATTTGCACTAAAAATTTATGAAACTTAACCAGTAGCCTAGGTCACGCTAAAAACGCGCCTGAGTGAAATTAACCATGAACTTGAGTCCGATTTCAAAAATTGAAAGTTCTATCATGTCATAATTAATTCTAGGAGCGTCAACTCAGTTTTAGAAGATTTTTTCTGCAAGCCGAGACTTTTTAGGAAAAAATCGTCCTAGGGCCTTTTTGTCCAGAAAATGTTGGTGATCATTTTGATCGCACAATTGGGAAGCGAGTTGTATTGGTGAGGAAAAATGCCAAGATGATCGATGATGGATTGATTGAATTTATTGAGGCCGAATTGTGTTGAATCAAGCAAGGATTGGTGTCCAATGGAAGGGAAAACATTTGAAATTCGCATGCCCCCCTTGCCTAGAATTTTTGGACCAATTCAAGTGTCCTAAGATAAGCCTTGGTGGCTGAATTGAGCCCAAGGGACCAGCTGAGGTTGAGATTTGGTCAAGGGGGACAATTGAGGAGAAAAATGAGGCTTGTGGCCCCCCTGTCCCCCATCTCTCCCTCTCTCTCTCATCTACCATCCAAGCCTTCTTCCTCCTCCATCCAAGCTGCCGTGCGAAGACAAGAAAGTCCCAAGGAGAAGCCGCAGCCAGCCAACACGCCACCAGGACTGTTCACCATCTTCGGACCGCCGTTCGCCGTCCTCGTGCGCCACCGCTGCTCCATGCCAGTCCGCACGACCCCAACCCCTCATCCGCATCTCTCACTGTCCCATCTGCTATCACGTGCCATGTGGAGCTCAGCCAGTGCTGTTTGGCTGCCTTCGACCGCCATGAGTCCCCACCTAGGCCTGGTTTAGCCCTCTCAACATTCCTCAGTCTTTACTTGCCATAACCAACCCTTGTTCTCTCTTTTTCTAGCCAAGAACATAAGCTTCAAAGCGGGTCTCGTGGCTGCTGTGAGGCTTGTTTTGAGGTTGTTCTGAACTCGAAAGTTAGGCCCGCTTTGGAAAGTATCGTTCCCCGTTGTGTCCCCAACGATTTGCACCACTCGCATAGCCAAACAAGTGAGTTTAGCTCACTAATCCTCGCTTAGTAAGTTAATTACGCTTAGGGGTTGATTAGTTTAGACTAAGATGGATTAGGTGGTTAGATTAGATTAGATTAGCGAATTAAATTAATTACCGATGCATGTTAGGTGGTTAGTTAGTGCAATTAGTGGGTAAACACGTTCTAGTATTTATCTAACGAATTTTGAAAATTTTCCGGGTCCATTTTGGCGTCCAATTAGGGATTACGGGCATAAGTTGGATTTATTGGCATTTATTTAATATTTTCCATAACTATTTAATTATTTATTTATTTTCCAAAAATTAGACCGGGATAGTCGGCGGACGGAATTTTATGCTGGTTATTGTGGTGCAATTTGTTTATTTATTTGAGCATTAATTTGTACCAATTTTGCTCGATTGTAATTTTAGGATTTTATTCCTAAATTGGTTTAATTCCTAAATTGATTTTATTCCTAAATTGGAAAATTATCGAGTATCGGTCTACAGCGCCAAAAATCTATTTTGGGACACTGAAAATAGTAGGAGATTCAAAAGTGAAAACCTTGTATTTTGGCTAAGGCCAACCGTTCTCCCACACACGGCTATTTTATCGGAAATGATAAAAATGTTGAATTAGTTGTATGTTTGGGGTGGTATACTATATCAGCCTACGAGCGATATGTCAGCTTAGCAAAGAGAAATATACCAATATATTATATCAGCCTACAGGCGATATGGCAGCTTAGCAGAGAGCAATATACCCGATCATCTCATAAGCGAGCTATACTATCTATTTATTAGTGTAGCAATGAGCAATCCTGATATAGTCGAACTTATAGATAGTATGAGATGAACCGACCAAGAGAGAGTCATGATGGCATGTAATTGACTAGGTCAATTGATCAATGATTTGATCCGATGTTATGAATTGATTGATTGATGTGTTTTGAGACATCTATAAATGATATTGATTTGCAAGGTGGAACTGAGGCCAAGGTAAGTCCTCTGACCCATGTTGTGCTTAGCCAGCCCTTATGGCATATTGGCTTCCTAATCAGGTCTTAGTGGGGTAGAACTTGCTAAGATGTAGTCTCATCCTGTTGTGGGACAACATTTCAGGTCCATAGATGGCAGTACCTCCACCTCCTCCTCAGCATTTTGGTATACCGGAGGAAGGCTTAGAGTATGTATTGGTGAAAACCATCGTTTGGGTTGATGTGGGTGAACCCCAAAAGGTGCTCCATAAATACCGGTTGTGGTATCGTCATTACAATGATGGACGAAGGGTGGGCCCTATACCAGAATCTGATGTACCTCTGTATGTTTTAGAGGTAGTGTTCGGGAAGGGAACAACATATCCTAAGGGTGGATTGGTGGTGGATGCGAAGAATCCCAAGCTTGGTGATGATCCTGACTCTCTGGAGTGCTCATTTGTAGACTCTAGCTAGAGTATGAAAGAAGGAGAGATCGTTGAGGAAGAAGAGGACCCGGAGGAGGACCCAGAGGAGGATCTAGATGAGGATTGAAACCCCGCCCCTATTTGTAAACTTCGTTTTGTGAACCTATTTGAATAAGATTTGACTTAGTAGTTCGCCTTGTATATATATGCATTATGGTTTGCATTGTATATAAATGTGGTTGTTTTTAAAGTTCGAAATTTGGTCCTACTTTCCTATCCCATTGTTTTATTGTCTAGGGATTTTATCTCCTTCCGCATGCGCATTAAAAAGAATGGGTCGGCGATGCATCATGGAATGTCGCTATTTAATCGACCAGGTGAGGGATGAGTGCATGCCCGAGGATAGGGGCGTGGCATCGGTTATAAAGGGACCAATTCTGGTTCCCGGTTCCCTTTTTCTAGGAACTGGTTAGGACTCCAAAACAAAATCCCCAAATCAATTCACCCCTCATTCACGACACTTTTAGTCTTTCACAGTTCTCTCTTCTATGAGTTTCTCCCGTTCTCTGCCTCTGCTTGATGCCATCGCCGCTCGCCCTCGACGCCGCCACCGAACGCGGCTGAACACTTGTCGCCCTGCGTCGCCTTGCCCTTTCCTCCCTCGACACCGTCACCCCTTGCTTGCCTGGCTGCACAATCGCTGCCGGACGCCGGTCATCTCACTACTAGATGCCAGTCGGCCCACCCCGCCCTTGCCTCCCTCGACGCTGTCACCCCTCGCTCGCCTCATCGCTTAGCCGTTGGCCCTCGACACGGCCGCTGAACGCCGTCACCCCTTGCTTGCCTCGCCGCTCAGCCACTTGCCGTCAACGCCGCCGGTGGACGCTGCTCGTCCCCTCGGTGGAGACCGCTCGCCGCTCGCCCAGCCGCCCCCAACGGGTATCGGTTTAGTCTGACTGAGACTCTCTTCTTGGATCTGACCTCATCACAGTAGCAGAATTCCCATTACGTAAATAGAACTGCACAAAAAAGTTATCATTGTGCCTAATTGCTCAAAGAATGCAAGAATACAAGTTTAACTGGATTTTCTTTTTGAAATGTGTTAACCTCCTCCTCGTCTTTGATTTTGCATCTATCAATGATTTGCATGTGCTTCCGTGTCTCTGGATGGGTTGCTTGTAGGGGATCATGGATCTTTGGCACGTATTTTGTTCATATAATTTCACCTCGTATTACCTCTCCCCCTTTTCCACTTCGCTGAGCATGAGTTGGGGAGCCAGTCATTTATTGTTCATATTTGCGGATTCGGTTTAATGGACTTCTGTTTCACTCTTATTTGCTCTATTTTGACAGCTATATCCACATATCACGCAGCATGGCAAAGTTGATTCTGCAACAAACACATTGAAGTTTCGCATGTCTAGACCATGTCATGCAGGAACCAGTATGACATGTTTTCTGTTTTTATTGTTTTGTAGAAACATATATGTCATGTTTGCTGCACAAAACTCACAGCATGTGATGTTTTGGTTATCTACTGTGAGATGTCCACAGTACCTTAATTTTCATCAGCCACGAGATGCTTACTGTTACACAAGATTCATCCTTGTCTGCTGATTCTTGTCTTAGAACAGCTCTTAAATTATTTCTTCACTTAGTAGATCAACTATTTTTTGTCCCTTAGTACATATAGTCTACGTTTAGTGGGTCCATATTCATCCTTGTCTGCTTATTCTTGTCTTAGAACAGCTTTTAAATTATTTATTCACTTAGTAGATCAGCTTATTTTGTCCCATAGTACATATTGTCTATGTTTAGTGGTCCTCTCTTAAAGGGTGCATTTTAGAACAAATTTCTGGTTCTCTCAACGGCAATGGTATATGTTATCAGCAACGTGAACACAACCACAGACTACATCTCTCTGAAATCTGAACATGTCTTCAGCATGGGGAGGAAGTTAAAAATTTTCCAATTATTAGCTAGGCATATTTTCAAATATGTAAATGTCAGTTATGACTTGCCTGGCCATTATTACTATAGCCGTGATGAGTATTTACTAGAAGTCCCTATTGCATCTTGCATGAAGACAAATATAGTGCGAGAACTTTTCTATGATGATTGATGAGCTCATACGTTGCCTACACTACTTCTGAATATTTTCATGTTTAACTCAGCAGTCTTCCATAAGCTAAACTGAGATAGATTTTTCACTAGTGTACCTTCATGTCAAACATAAATCTTTTAGGCAAGATATGTCAAGCATAACTTGCCAAAGCTCTTTGCTTCTTTTTGCACAAACATATGTAGTTCACAGAAGGTCCTCTCTCTCATGTTTATGAATCTGGAATGTCTTAGAGTGATAATACCTCAGGCCCTCGAGACCCTCGAGGCAGAGTTTTGAGCAGAGAGGACAATTCTCCTAGCAAACTGTGCTACTCTACTGATAAGTTACTGTCAAATTTCACCAATCTAGATCCTTCAAGATAATTATGTGTTTCTTAATTGATTGGAATTTTCACAAGATATTAAATTGATTAGTTTACACCTGTCAATGGTTTTGCTCCCTTGCAAGTCCTTTGTCCAATTCGATGTTGCATATGATACTCTTAATTGTTCTATATGCAGCGTCGATGTCTTTCTCAATCTCTTCATGGGGAGGAAATGGTTTTTCTTTGGCAAAAGAACACTTCAAGTGCCATAACTTTGGCCAAAGGGACACTTAAGTGCCATAACTTACGAAAGGTACACTTAAGTGCCCGATTCAAAGAAAAACAGATCACTTGAGTGCCATTCCGGCCAAAGTCCGGCCAAAACGCCGACGTGGCATTTTTCCAGCGAAGCGTGCCCAAAACGACGTCGTTTTGCACGCTGACGTGGCCAAAACGGCATCATTTTGGGCCGACGTGGTAAAAAAGTAATAAAAATTTAATTAAATTAAATTTAAAATTAAATTTAGTTGAAATATTTAAAATAAATAATTTAAAAATTAAATTTATTTAAAATATTTAAAAATAATAATTTAAAAATGAAATTTAGTTGAAAAATTAAAAAATTAAAAAAAAATTAAAAAAAAAAGGATTGGGGAAGGCGGGCCGAGGGATTAGCCCCGGGAGGGGCTGGCAACGACGGGGGAGGGTCGGCCGGGTCGCCGGGCTCGGCCGGGCCGGCGACCCAGGCCGACCGGCGACGAGGGCTCGCGAGCCCTCTCCCCAGATCGGGGCAAGGGTCACGGCCCCTCGCCCGATCGGGCCAAGGGCCGCCGCTCGCCGGGGTCACCGGCGGGTGGTGGCCCTTGGCCCGCCGGGCGAGGGCCGTCGACCCTCGCCGGATCTGGGCGAGGGCTCGCGGCCCTCGCCGGACCCCCGGCGAGCGGCGACCCTTGGCCCGATCGAGCGAGGGGCCGTGACCCTTGCCCCGATCTGGGGAGAGGGCTCGCGAGCCCACCTCACCGGTCGGCCTAGGTCGCCGGCCCCCTCGGCCGACCCTCCCCCGCCGTCGTCGGCCCCTCTCGGGCGGCTGCGGCGGCCGAGGGCTAATCCCTCGCCCGCCTCCCCCCCTTTTTTTTAATTTTTTAATTTTTCAACTAAATTTAATTTTTAAATTATTACTTTTAAATATTTTAACTAAATTTATTTTTAAATTTAATTTAATTAATTTTTTATTTTTTACCACGTCAGCCCAAAATAATGCCGTTTTGGCCACGTCAGCTTGCAAAACGGCATCGTTTTGGGCTCCGTTTGCCGGAAAAATGCCACGTCGACATTTTGGCCGGATTTTGGCCGGATTGGCACTCAAGTGATCCCTTTTACTTCGATTTTGGCACTTAAATGTACCTTTCGTAAGTTATGGCACTTAAGTGTCCCTTTGGGCAAAGTTAAGGCACTTCAGGGGCCCGCACGTCGCTTTTCTTTAAAGCAAATGTGGATACAATGATTTACTTGTTAACAGGATTGGGTCTCAGCAATGTTTGTATTTGGTGTTTACTTATTTGAACGAGCAATTTACGGATTTCCATAGGCATTGGATAAAGCTAGTCTTGCTTCAGAAATTCCTCTTCATACCTCCTATGCCATGTTTCTCTGACAACTATCAAATTATTCTGCAGGAGGTCTATGCACCTATTCTCAGTTTTGGGGAGTTAACCGTGTTTTGAGTCTGGTTTGATAGCTCTATTTATTCTTTTGCTTTCTCCATTAAGGCATGGCAAGCAGAAGGAAGCTTTCCTAGATATCTGTAATAAAATCTTTCCTTGTCTCAGCTTTCTTCAATATTACTTTAAATATAGCTTCATTGAGTGTTGTCTAACCACCAATTAATTACTTTTCATTGTGCAATTGGTGAATTTGGAGCGGCATTAGTCAAAGGGACAGAAAGGTGTTTTTTTTTTTTTTTATGCTTCTGCTCCCAAGGAACTATTTTTGGTAATTTATGGACATAGAAGCTTTGGTTTGTCTCTTTCCTTCTTCATTATAGTTCAAATCTGAAAATCAAAAAAAAAAAAAAACCGTTGGAACTTGGAACTGACCCTGGAACCCGTGACAAGATAGGTTCCAAATTCTTGATTCTGACGGGTAGATTCCAGATTCCAAAAAATAAGGAACTTGTACCCGAGGGTAGGTTCCAGGTTCCAAACGGAACCTGTAAGGAACCGCTCACCCCTAGTTACAACCGTGGGCCGAACCTTTTTCTAGCATTTCATCAAACACCTGGCAGGCAGTCTCCCACTCTCATTTTTCAAGCCATCCCTTCATGATTACATTAAAAGAAACCGAATTTGGCCGGAAACCCAATTTGTATGAACGATGGAGTACCGCAACAGCGTCCAATAACTTGTTCTCCACAAGAACGTTGAGAATCGTATTGAAGGATTGTAATGTGCGGGTACAGTTGAAAGAAATCATCTTTTGGAATAGCCGAACAGCCTTGTCCACCAAATGAACTTTCCCGTAGTGCTGAATCAAAGCTATAAAGAGGCTCTCCCGGCAACGAACATCATTCTCCTCAATGCGACTCAGAATCTCCTCAACAGCTTCGAAACTACGAGACGGAGCGAGCTTGTAAATGAGAGCAGAATACGAAGGGTAGTCGTGTCTGAAGCCCATCCGGTGATACTCATGGAAAAGAGACAATGCCTCATCTGGGTCCTCGACTTCCTTAACTCTGGTAACAAAAGGATCGGATTTCCGACGATGTTGAGAGTATCGTGAAGGCTGCTTGGAGCTCTTCGGGGTCTTAGATTTGTCCCGAGCCAGATGACTATAGTGTTGGGCAGGTAAGCAAGAACAGAGAGTGTTTAGAAGATCTTTCGCTTTGACCCGGTTGATCGATTTTGTTCCCGGATACATCATCAAGAAGATGAAAAGCAGCGCGTTTTGGAACACCCCTTCTTCCCGTCTAACTAGACCGACAGCATATGTTCAGACCCGCGACTCAACGTCACAGTCTACCCGCTCAGCTTAACAAGAAATCACAAGTGAATTCATGAAAAGACGGTGCCCGATCCTACCCCACCGTCGCCAGAGCTCTCAGCAGCTGTCCTATGGCTCGCTGGGAAGGAATGCGACAAATGGGTATTTTAGCACCGGCGATCAGATCCTGCCTCAACTCGTTTAGAGCAAGAATTCCGTCGAACCGAACTCTTCTTTCAGGGCAAATGTAGAACAAGTCGCGAAAGAATTCGTACTGCCTTCATGGTGGCTGCTGAGGAAAGGGGCTTCGAGAAGACGAATATCGACGGCTCCTGGCTGGCCGATTCACCGAAGGGATAAGCCGCCGGAGTTGCTTGGGGCGACCGGGGGGGGACGTTGATCGCTCAAGAAGTGTCGTCGTGGTTCTGTGAGGAAACGAAGCTGACTGGGATTGGTTTTTCGATTTCTTTTTATTTTTAATATGAACAAGAACTTTAGTGACAGAGGAGAGAAACTGCATAAATTGTGAGGGACGTTTTTCAGTTTGGTTGTAATCTGAAACTATCTCAACCAGAATAAGAAAAACATTTGCTTTTCCATTATTCCGACAAAAAGATGCACAAAAATTTGATTTGGTTCAGGTTTTGCGATTCACTTTTGACACCTCTATCGTGAAACCAATTAAGAAGTGGATTGAATTGCAAAAGTCTATTGGATAGGGTCCTTCCTAATTAGTTGTCTACCACCCCCTCCCCCCGGGCCAACTCTTTAAAAATACCGTGTTTCAACACTAATACAAGGGCTTCTCCCTTCGCTCCCAAGCTTTCCTTCCGCTCCAATCCTCCCCCTAACCTCAGCCCTTTTCGATTTGAAGGGGCTCACCCTGACCGACCCCAATTCCTCTTTCCCCGGTAGTCGCCCTCGTATTTTCAGACCGTCTTAACTCCTGTACCTTTTGCGAGCCTGTATTTCCCTATTAATCACCCCTCCAAACCCCAGCTGCGCTCTGGGCTTCTTTCCGCTCTCCCTTGCATACCTTTTCACCATCTCGCACGTCCTTTTCAAAACCCTAAACTTCGGCCCTAAGTTATCCAACCCTCTCACTAGGCCGAAACCCATCCACTACCCCTGCTCGACTTCTTTCTTCACTTTCTCCCAACAACAGCCCAACCCTTCCGTCCTTATTTACAATTCTTCTTACCCGTCCTTTAACTCCCCCTCCTTGGATTCATCCCGCCTTGCTTTACTTGGCCCGACTTCCCCTGTAGAAAAGCAGCAAATATGTTGAGGAAAATGGTCTGCTAGAAAAACAGAATTGCTCCACAATCAAGCATCAAAGTTCTAACCAACGAGCTCAAATGACTCACTGACAGTGATCCTGGTTTCATTACGGAGGCTAGTAACAAGCTCTCTGTCTTGAGGTATTCTCTTCTCCTTATCATCACGCCTTATTGAAGCAGGCCTTATGGCAGATCCTAATTCTGAAATGAGCAAGTTAGAGGCGCTGTGTAAAAGCTTGGGTAACTTATGGTCTGAAGATGATGTTATAGACGTAATAGAGGGTATCTCTGCTGAAAATTTAAAAGAATGCCGGCTAACATTATTTGACAAACTCTATTCTCGACCAAATGTAAATTTCCAAGCCTTTCTCAGCACTATGAAATGGACATGGAAAACTAAGAACGTCTCCTGCACCGTGTTAGAACCAGGCTTTTTCTCATTCTCCTTTAAATCAGAAGCTGAGAAGAAGAAAGTGCTCGATACCGAGCCATGGTCTTTTTCCAGCAACCTACTAGTGCTCCAACAATGTGGTCCTGACATTCCCAATATTTGCTATGATTTCTCTCACTATCCCTTTTGGGTGCAATTATTTGGCTTACCTTTTGGTAGAGTTACAACGGCGATAGTTAGAGAGATCGCCTCCAAGCTTGGCGAAGTTCTTGAGGTGAAACTGGAAGCAAAAGAAAACAGTAATTATAAGGTCGGAAAAGCAAGAATCAAGCTGAATCTAGCTACACCTCTTAAAACAGGGCTACTTGTCAACTTGGGAAGCAAAAAGTTGTGGATTGAATTCAAATATGAAAGGTTGCCACATTACTGCTACTCTTGTGGTCAAATTGGCCATTATGCCATTGCCTGTAAAGAAATACCATACGAACAAACAAGGTTGGAGGAAGATATATCAGGTAACTATGGTAACTGGTTACGAGCTGAGGTCTGGGAACGCAGCCCATATGGAAAAATTTTCTATGGCAAGCAAACCCAACTAATTGGAGAAGTAGAAATGGTGCCGGAATCTCTGCTGGCAGCGGATACCCATGAAACACAGCAAGCACAAAAAGCAGTAAAGCAGCCCCTCCTGCCCCTCCACGTCCAACATCTCTTGGAGGAGGGGCTCGAGCAATAGGTCGAACATCCCCTCTCTTCTCGAGCTATATTCATTAAGGAAGGCAAAGCTCCATAGAAGCGAGACAGCAGCTGCTTAGATGCGGAGTCCATGCTGATGCTGCACAATGAACAGATCAAAGAAGTCGAGAAAGAGAGGCAATTCTATCTAGAGTCAGAAAGATGCCTAGCTAGGGGCAAAACCAGATCTACCAAGCTCTCCACATCAAAGAAAGGTAAGCGTTTTTGCCCGTATGGAGCTCAAGCCTCCAAAACGGCATCTGCTGACCACCTACAACTAGTGGACATCCCTGTAATAGAGGAGGAAAAATCAACTCAATGGGTTTTGGTGGCTAGCCCTAATAAGCCACCGGTGCACCCATGAAACTGCTAAGTTGGAATTATCAGGGGTTGGGTTCTCCCCTGACAATTCAGACTCTTAGGGTCCTTGCTGTTGGAGAAAACTTCCTCGAGTGTTTTGAAGTTGACAAAACGTTTCCATCAGTCCAGTCTGAAGACTTCCAGACTCTTCCATCAAAGTCTGAAGACCTCAGGACTGCCAAACTCAAGACCCAAAGTCTATCCTCATTGACAGTTTCTAGACTGTCGAAGAAGGCTTATCTAGAACTAAATGTTTCGTTAAGGATTTGATTCTATCGACTAGAGAAGATCTCTTGGCTGGATCAGCATGTCAGAATCCATTATTCCAATTAAGATTGATTCAGGAATTTTGGATCTGTTGATTGGCCAAGTATACTTGGAAGGTCCTACTTATGGAAACCTAGATCCTGATTGTATGGGCGAGCAGGATTGGTGGGCTATCGTCATATTTATTAAATAGCTCGAAATCTTCCTAATTGATTCTGTCCAACGAGTAGATTGGAAGAATTCATTTGGTAAGTGTTAACGGGTGTGATGGCATGAAGGAGTATATAAGGAAGACGTTCTAGTTGTTCGAATGTGTGCGCGATAGAAGAATTCCAAAGTCTAAAGCTCCTTGTTCTTAGTCAATTAAATTGTTGAGCGAAATCCTGTACTCAAAAGAGAGTCTATATCTTTGTGAGACCTTAAGGAAGTGTAGCAGAGTCTCTACACTATGGAATCAAGAAAGAGCTTTACTGTAACAACTCTTTTTATTCATAGTGAAATCCAACTAGTGGACTGTCAGTGTGGAAGAGTGGATGTAGGCTTGGATTAAGCCGAACCACTATAAACTCTGTGTTCTTATTCTCTTCTCTACGCTCTTTTACTTTGATCGTAATTCATTTTGTCTACAAGAGCCTAACTTCCTTTTTATCATCTATTGTTGATTAGTGTTGAACACTTATCTCGGAAATTTGTTTTTACACCTATTCACCCACCTCTAGGTGCTCGTACTAGCTTTCACAATTGGTATTAGAGCTTGTGTACTCACTTAAGTTGAAGTGTTTTACTTTAGAGTTAAAGATCCATGGCTAGTATGTTGGCTCCAAGACTGGTTGAAGGGTAAAGCAATACCAGACCACCTTATTTTGATGGAAATGAATACAACATATGGAAAAACAAGATGAAGGCATTCCTAAGATCAAAGGATCCTCTGGAATGGGATGTGGTAGACAAATGAATCATTCTTAAAGCTGCACCAGTCTTAGAAAGAGGAAAAGAAGCCATTGAGTCTAGTGAAATGACTCAAGAAGAGATAACCAAGAGATAAGCTCTTGATGTAAAAGCAATTTATTCTTTATATTGTACATTATCTCCTACTGAATGTAACAAAAAATCTTCTTGTGAAATAGCTAAAGAAGTCTGGGATAGATTACACATCACCTATGAAGGAATTGATTAAGTGAAAGAAACCAGAATCAACATTCTACTCAGTCAATATGAATCATTCAAAATGAAATCAGGAGAATCTATCACTGACATGTTTAGTCGTTTTACAGAAATCGTGAATGGTCTTGAATATCAAGGTCAACCAATTTCTGGACCTATGAAGGTAAACAAGCTACTGCGTGGACTATCTAAGGATTGGAATCACATAAAGATCTCAATAAGGGAGACACAAAGAATCATGCTACTCTCTGTTGACGAATTGGTTGGGACTCTTCAGTCTTATGAAGTGGAGCAAATCAACGAAGATGAAGATCCTAAAGGTAAGAAATCCATTGTATTAAAATCTAATGATGATTCTGATGTCACAGATTCTGAAGACAATATGGATGATGAAGAGCTTGCTCTCATGATAAGAAGATTCATAAAACTAAACAAAAAGGGGAGAAGATTCAATCCAAAGAAACAATTTTTTCAAAAGCAACAGACTAAGTCAGTTGAGGATGATGAATCCAATAAAGATGTAGTTTGCTTTGAATGCAAGAAAAAGGGACACATCAAACCAAACTGTCCCCTTTTGAGGAAAAAGAAAGGAAAAGCTGAGAAATATCGAAAGGCACTTAAAGCAGAAACTTGGAGTGATACAGAATGTGAGGAAAGTGATGATGATTATGCCAATATTTGTCTCATGGCATAATCAGACTCAGATTCAAACTCCGAGACAGACTCAAATTGAGACAGTGAAATCAAGGTAAGTAATTTGAAAATCCCTACTAAAGTCTCTAGATACATTGATGAATTGTGTCTTAGTCTCAAAACTTCACTCAAAAGGATTTCCGAACTTAAAAGAGAAAATTTTGCACTGAAACAACAGGAAAATGTTTGGAAAGAAAACATCAAAAGTTTAGACAAAAATGTTACTACTTTGAAAGAAAATACAGACAGTCTTAAAAAAAAAAATGCATTCTTGAAAAATGATATCTTAAGTATTTCTAAAAGATTTTCTATAGGATCCGAGAAACTTGAAAAATTCTTGCAGCACAAAGACCTTACTTCAACAAATCGGGTTTAGGAATGACTGCTAAAACCATTCCTCTAATTGATTTTTCTAAAATAAAGGAAAGAATTAAGCAAAGACCTACAAGAGATTCTTACAAAAATCATTTCCAAAAAGTTTTTGTAAAACCAATAGGTCGCAGTGCTCTTAAATGTTCTAAGTGCAATAGCTCAGATCATTTTGAGAAAGAATGTCCTATGGTTTGGAAACCTGTTAAGAAGGTATGGGTAAAGACCATATATTACACTAACACTAATGGACCCAAGAAAATATGGATACCAAAGAAAGCTTGAGTCTCTTTTCTAAATGTAGGTCACTATCAAGAAAAAGGTTAAATGGTACCTGGATAGTGGATGCTCAAGACATATGACAGGAGATTCAAATTGCTTCATAAGGCTTGCACAAGTTAATGGTGGAAAAGTTTCTTTTTGAGGAAATAGCAAAGGAAGAATTGTGGGATACGAAACTGTAAAGATTTGAAGTCTCACGCTCAATAATGTTTCCTTAGTAGAAGGACTCAACTATAACTTGCTGAGCATCAGTCAACTGTGTGACACTGGTTTCAAAATCAACTTTCAAGAAAAAATATGTTCAGGAACCAGTAAAGATTCATCTCAGTCTTTCACGGGGCGAAAACATGGGAATATCTACCTCTTGGATATAAAACCAGATGAAACCCAATGTCTAATCTCAATTCAAGAGGAAGCAAACTTATGGCACAGAAAACTTGGGCATATCAAGATGAAGCAAATAGCCAAAATCTCATCAAAGAAGCTTGTTCGTGGACTACCCAAAATGACATATCGAAAGTCTGATCTATGCACACCTTGTGTGTTGGGAAAACAGGTAAGAAACTCATTCAAACCAATAAATCAAGTATCCACTAATCGTGTACTATAGCTCCTACACATGGATCTCTTTGGACAAACCAGAATTCCAAGCATTGGAGGTAAGAAATACTGCCTAGTAATTGTGGATGACTACTCTCGATTCACTTGAGTATATTTACTGGCAAGTAAGTTTGAAACATTTTCCTATTTTATAAAGTTTGCTAAAAGGGTCCAAAATGAGAAAGGATACGTTATTTCAAGTATACGGACAGACCATGGAGGTGAATTTGAAAATCAAGACTTTGCAAAATTTTGCGATGAATCTGGTTTTCAGCATGTGTTCTCTCACCATATACTCCAGAGCAAAATGGAGTCATGGAAAGAGGGAATAGGTCACTTTAGGAAATGGCTAGAACTCTTCTAATTGAAAGTAACATCTCTTCTCATTTTTGGGCTGAAGCAGTTTCTACAACGTGCTATATTATTAATAGAGTCTTTCTAAGGCATATTCTAGAGAAAACTCCCTATGAGTTATTTAAAGGAAAAAAGCTAATTGTTTCGTATTTTCATGTGTTTGGATGTAAATGTTTTATATTAAAAATGCAAATGATCGAGTTGGTAAGTTTGAAGAAAAATCAGATGAAGGTATTTTCCTTGGATATTATATCACAAGCAAAGCTTATAGAGTTCACAACAAAAAGACTCAATCTGTGGAGAAATCGATGAATGTCAAATTTCAAGACTTTATGCAAAATCAATTGATTCACACTCATCTTGAAGAATCTGAACCTGCTCCAGACTCTACAAAGTCTAAATTTCCAGAACCAACTCAAACTTCAGAAGACAAGCAACAAATGATCAATGAAGATTCAAATGAGGAAAAAGATCAACAGTTTGACAAATCAACCAGCAACTGGAAGTATAAGTCCAGTCATCCCAAAGATCTCATTATTGGTGATATTAATGGAGGAATTTGCACAAGATCCAAAATGAGTGAAGAGTCTAGTGCTGTGGCTCTTATTTCTGAAATAGAACCCAAAAAGCATAGAAGAAGCTTTAACTGATGAAAGCTGGATTGAAGCTATGCAAGAAGAACACAAGCAATTCAATATCAATGATGTATGGGAATTGACTCCTAAACCAAAGGGAAAATCCATCATTTGAGCTAAATGGGTTTTCAGGAATAAGATGAACGAGAAAGGAAAAGTCGTAAGAAACAAAGCAAGACTCGTGGCCAAGGGATATGCGCAAGAAGAAGGGATAGACTATGATGAGACTTACGCGCCAGTAGCAAGGTTAGAAGTAATTAGATTATTACTTGATTTTGCTTGTCATAAGAATTTCAGATTATTCCAAATTGACGTCAAAAGTGCTTTCCTAAATTGATTTATCCAAGAGAAAGTCTATGTGGAACAACCACCCGATTTTGAAGACCCAAGGAAACCAGACTCTATATTCAGATTGAAAAAGGCTCTATATGGTTTAAAGCAAGCACCTCGAGCTTGGTACGACAGATTAAGTAAGTTTTTAATTCAAAATGGTTTTGTCAAAGGTAAAGTAGATACTACATTGTTTATCAAAAGAGAAAGCAAAAGTTTTCTACTTGTTCAAATTTATGTTGATGATATTATTTTTGGATTTTCTAATGAAAATCTGTGCAAGAAATTCTCTAAGTCTATGCAGGATGAATTTGAAATGAGCATGATGGGTGAACTAACCTTCTTTCTCGTGCTTCAAGTGAAACAACTGAAGGAGGGAACCTTTATTCATCAAGAAAAATATGCTAAAGAACTTGTCAAAAAGTTTGGACTAGAGAATTGCAAAAAGACTGATGTACCAATATCAAGTTCTTTGAAGTTGGACAAAGATGAAGAAGGAAAGAAAGTTGACCAGAAGCTATACAGGAGTATCATTGGTTCACTTCTTTATTTAACTGCTTCTAGACCTGACATTTTGTTTAATGTTTGTATTTGTGCCAGATTTCAATCGGACTTTAAAGAATCTCATCTAAGTGTTGCAAAGCGTGTTATCAAATACATTGCCTCAACTTCAAATTTGGGTCTCTGGTATCCTAAAGAAGGACACTTCACTCTTCTTGGATACTCAGACGCAGACTTAGCTAGATGCAGAGTTGATAGAAAGAGCACCTCTGACACCTATCAACTACTTGGAAACAGGACAGTGTCTTGGTTTTCAAGGAAGCAAAGTACCGTAACTCTTTCTACGGCAGAAGTAGAATATGTAGCTCTTGGAAGTTGTTGTTCACAAATTCTATGGATAAAACAACAGCTAAGAGACTTTGGAATTGGAGATTAATGCACTGAGATCAAATATGACAACACCAACGCAATCAATCTCACTAAGAATCCAATTCTTCGCTCAAGAGCAAAACATATAGAGATTCGACATCATTTTATTAGAGATCATGTTCAAAATGGAGAAGTTTCGATTTAGTTTATTGAGTCAAAGAATCAACTGGTGGATATATTTACAAAGCCTTTGGAGAAAAATCAATTTGAAGTTATTCGTTCCAGATTCAATATCTTAAAGTCTGAGGAAGTTCAGACTCAGAACTGAAAGCCTAAAGACACTCAGACTCAGACAATCAAGATTTACGACTGTAAGTTACTTCTATTTTAGAAACTTATCTCTCGAATCAAATCTTGAAAAGGTACGATCATCTATCTGTAATTGATTGATGTTATTTCCTCAGTTTTCGTAATTATTGCAATCCTTCCTTTTCGAAAAAGAAGTTATTTTTGAAATTACAATTATCTAATTTTTGAAAAGGCAGTTGTTTTTAAAAGGCATTTTTATATTTCCTTTTTACGACGTTCCGTATGCCTCGCTTCGACTGCCTTATATACTGTTGGTTCTTCTTCGTTTTACTCACAAAAACCCTAAGAGAGCACAAATCTTCCACTTCAATCTTCTTCTCTTGTTTAATCCTCGAAAAGTTTTCGTCTTTCTTGGGAAACAAACTTGGAATCTCTCAAAGACTGTGAAAGATGTCGTCTCAAAGAAAGTCTTCGAGGATCGCGAACAGGAGACCACAACAAATGCGTGAGGAATCTACGCACTTTGATCTCACCGAGGAAGAAGAATCTCCTAGACAGCAGCAAAGCCCACAACATTCTCAGCAACGTCCATCTCCTCCATCTAGACCTCCGAATGTTGCACATCGAGAAGAGGAAGAAATCATTGAAGATGCAAAACCCGTAAGAACTCATAAGCCCCCTTTTACCTATAAGCTTTATCGTGCTTTGAAGAGGAGCGGTACTCCGTTGAACTATATTGATGAATTTCTGAAAGACAAAAGGTATAGAAATGAAACTTTCTTTTTACGCACAATGGAATGATTGGGAATTGCCCCTGTGGGGTCGGCCGAAGAAGCATTGGCAAATATCCCAAGCGCTCCACGTGTTGGAGGGCTGAGTCAACCTGATGGGAATGATAATAATAGAATGTACGGTCAGTTTAAACCTAGAATGGGTGTTGCGGCAAAAATCCAAAGCAAAAGGACAGATTTGTTTCGCTTAGAGGAACACAAGCAACTGTACTTTAAGTTGCTAAAGCGTGGTGTGATTAACCCTAGCCATGTGGACTTTGATTTTCTTGATTCTCTTAATGTTAATATGCAAGAGAAATTCAATCTTCTTCAACTCGAACGGTTTTGTTCTGAAACGACAAAGGCTCATGCTAAACTTACTGCTTACTTCTATTCGAATCTCAATTTCTTGGATGCGAATAGATTCTCTTTCAGTGTTCGAGATTAGGACTATGCGGTTGACATGAATACATTGGTTGATGTGATTGGGGTTGAAAGAGGGAGATATAAACCAATCGGTGTGTCTATTGGTCGAGCAACGATAGAGCTTGTTCAGGATAAAACAACGGAAGGAAAGAGTTCCTATTCGAGGATGAATGCATCCAACATTTTGCTTCACATGATAGTGATTAACTGCCTCGGACCAAAATCAACTTCAAAGATCGACGTTTCAAACTCGGAGGCAAAGTTGATGTATGCCATCAATGCTGGCAAAAAGTTCTCTCTTCCACACACTATTATGTTCCACATGTACAGAACGATGGTGAATGACAAGGGACAACTTCCTTACTCAGCACTTGTGACCAAGTTATTTAGACATTTGAACATTCTGCCTCCCCGGATTCTTTGTGTTCGAACATGCGATCAAATGGTGGTGGGACTGAAAATGGTCTCTAAAATGCGTGTGAAGGAACTTAACATGGCTTTAGAGCAATTCAAGGTAAAAACCCCTGTCAAGACTCATCCAGTCTCTTTGGCTACAAAGCGGAAAGGGAAGGAGCCCGTGGTTGCTCCATCGAAAAAAAGAAGAGCACTCATCTTGGAAAATGAAGAGGATGAGGATGATATCACCATTTATGCGGTTGCATTTGTGACACCCCGAACCCTTCGCAGGTCGTCACCAGCGCCAATGTTACTCCTTATTACCTTTCTCCTTAGAAGATGCGTCGTAATTCATTGACACTTTTTTTTTTTAAAAACAAAACGGTCCTAGCGCGACTCATTAGCGGAAGCAAATTAAAACATCACCATCTCTCCCCCTACCAATCCATGATACCAACACACACCACTAATCACCATGATTTTTATAAACATGCCACGACACTTTATTTACATATATTTTCAAGATGGGACTACTCTTGGGTCGGTACATCAAAAAGGAAAAGCTAGGACTCAGCCATGTCCAGCCTAAAACCTCAAAAAGAACCCTTGACCCTCTACTTCACACGCGTGTACAACCCCCATCATGTGTGTCGGCTAACTAACTCCCAAAAAAAAAAAAACACAGCCCCTACTCGTCGCACACAGGTCTCACACCCAGTCCGGTGCGTCAGGCGGCGGCGGTGGTAGCATCCCTCCCATCACCCCATAGCGGCGAACGTGGACGGAGACAAACTCCTGGACAATCGGGCCCCCAGCCAGGCCTATGTCGTACGAGACAAAACAACGCACACGTATGTAGGTGAGTCCAAGCACAGAAGGATAACTGAACTCCTTACACTCTACCTCGACGTCGGACGGTAACCCGTAAAATGCATCCCGCGCGACGGCAGGAAGCGGCATACTGCTAATCTGAAATGTTGGTCCCCAAAGGGGTGAGTACAACCACTCAGCAGATAAGGAATCCAACAACAACTCAATGCATCATACAAATCATACATGCATTGCAGGCGTTACTTACCTTGAAGCCATGCGCATACTATCATGCATCATCATATCATACATGTCATCATCATCATGCATATCATCATATATCATCTTCACCATCATTATCATGCATGTCATCATCATCATCATCATGCATATCATCATCATTACCATGCATATATTGTTATGCATAATGTCATGCATATATCATCATGCATCATGTCACACATATATCACCATGCATGATTTAGTTCCAATTTCATCTTAGACCGCCACATTTCTCATTCCCGGGACCAATGTTTGCGTCCCACATGTATCCAAGATACAATTACAGATCATCCGGCTCCCCCACTCTCCGGGCATCTCGTACCCCAACTGGCATCACGAGGACCCTCCGGTATCCAGCCATTTAAGGCCACCGGGCAACCGGCCGTACCCTTCAGGCCAGGCATCTTGCACCCAATCCGTCATCGTGAGGTATCCCTCGGCATAATTACCATGCCGAGCTTCCGGCTCCCCCACTCTCCGGGCATCTCGATAGCACTCGGTCTCCCAAGGACCCTCCGGTATTTGGCCATTCATGACCACTGGGCAATCGGCCATACCCTTCTAGCCAGGCATCCCGACACTCCCGGGGCATCGTCGGCTCACCTCCCGGGGCATCGTCGGATGAAACCAGAATGCACGGTTTCCGAATAAATTGAATTAAAATATCCATATGGCCTACAAAAATTATAAAATTTTACTGAATTATAGCCAAGACATTTTCGTACAACTTTCATGCAGAACTCCAAGCCATATTACTTATAGATTATTTTATTCAACCTCACGAAGCTTCTGGACCCGTTACCGCATCGTCCAGTGCCTCCATCTCCGAAATATGAAGTTTTAACCTGCCTATTCTCTTTAGTTTTCTCTGAAATTCGGATATGTTATGTGTCAAGATGTCCTTTACAAGTTTCATGAAGATATCTAGGTCAAATAACCATATTATAGTCATCATTTAGGTCCTTGAAGTCTCGGGTGTCTCGGAACACATCACCAGAATCATCGTCTTCAAGATCTAGTCGATTTACCAAGCTATACTTGTTCTTTTCACTTAAAATTTGAGTATGTTGTATTTTAAGATGTTCCCTACAACCTTCATGAAGAAACTGAAGTAAGATTCTCAACAAAACCAACATGGAACCATGAATCCAGCAAAAGGTCAGTGAAAACGCTCCAGATCTGAGGTCTCCGTAAGATGAGACTTTAACCCCTCAAATATCCATCATTTTCCACGAAATTTCAGTATGTTATAGTAAAATATGTTAGCTACAACTTTTATCAAGACATCGAAGCCAAAATCGGACTCCAAACACACATGCAAGCTCAAACAAGTTTCTGTTTCACACGATCCGAGCAAGAACAGTCACACCACTCACACACAACTCATCCATGCTTCGGTTTTTCCCATCTAACAACCAAAAGTTCAACATGCAAACAACATACAAGCATGCAAGAGAAGCTAGAGGACTCCCACTTGCCTCTACAATGGACGAACGACGGCGTAAGGCGGTGAACACGGCGGCACACGGCGGACGGACGGCGGTTCCTCCTCCTCTCTCTCTCGGCCAAAAGAAATCCGCCCACCTTCTCTCTCTCTTCCCTTCTTATACCCCCAAATCTGCATGATTAACAATCATTACTTGCCTACAAACCAACCAATGCATGGCCTCCCCTTTTTGCCACTTGTCTTATTGAATTTTTGAATTTGATTTGGGCTTCTTGGGCTTGGGCTTTTGGGCCGGTCGACCACCTCCTCTTGGGCCTCTATTGGGCCGGCCAACTTGGCCCATTACAAGCTTAGGCCAATGGGCCTAAGGCCCATCCTAAAAATTAACCTTTTCCTTTCTTTTTTTTTTTTTTTTGAAATTCCTTCCTATAAATATTTTCAAATTTCAATTTTCATCTTGGCCAAAGTCTTGGGACATCTTGTTTATTGAAATTTAATTTATAAAGTATATGGCCAAGCATAGATTATTAATCTATCAAATTTAAATTTTCACAATCACATGCACAAATCATCTAATTAAAAAGACTAATGGCTAAAGCATAAGCCATAGGAAATTTTATCACCTAATTAAAGACTTTAACACACCTTATGGCATGGCTTTGAATTTTTGGGATGCCACAGCATTGAAGAACTTGAGTCGTTCTGTTCCAGAGACAAAGGAGAGACGGGAACAAGAGAACGCCCGAAAGACAAGGGGTTGGGCCCGACCACTTTTGGTCGGGCCCTCATTTAAAATGGGGTTAGGCCCGGCTGACGGGCCCAATCCCTTTTTGCAAAATGGACACAACGCAAGCCCACGGCCCACGTCTGAAAACAACCCAAACCCGACTCAGATACTCGGCCCGGATGTGAGAAAACCCTACCCGATTCATGACTTTCACTCGACCTGGCCAAGACCCAGTTCGCCTCCTCTCTCTCCTGTTGTTTTGCGGCACCGAAGATGGACATTCGAGACGCCGGCGACTCGGCAGCGGCGGCGGTACGGTGGGCAGCGAACGATGATAGCAACAGCGGGAAATGGCAATGGCGGCTCAAACGATGGGCAACTGTGGAGACGGACGGAGGTGCAGTGACAGCTCGGACGGCAGGTATCGAGTAAAGGCAGCGGCGGGCGCTGGCGCTGGGTCGTGGCTACTGGTGTCGAGGCTAGCTGCAAGAGTGGTAGAGACCGACAGAGGGCGAGGTTGCTTGTGGAGACGCAGCAGAACTACGAATGCTGGGCAGAGGCAGCGCGAGGTCGAAGGGCGGTACTTAGGTAGAGGGGGGCATTGCAGATGCGAGGGCTGAAGGCGAATCAGGGCATGGTGGTGGTGGCGTGGTGCTCGCGGATGTAGTGCTCGAGCAGGAGGGTGCGGTGATGCGGGTGGCAAGCATTGGTCAAGCGGCAGCGGCGACGGCGGCTGCGGCGATGCCGCCGTCGCTGCCCTTCCTTCCGATTTTCCCTTTCTTTTTCTCCTCTTTGCTTTCTGGTTGCTCCTCCCTCGAGCTCCCTCTCCCTTTCTTTGTTCTCTCTCCTGTGCTTTCTCTCTGTTTTGTGTGTTCTGCTTCTTCTTTTTAGTTTTTTTCTCCTGCTCTTTCTAGGGTTTTCTCCTTTTTTTTGTTGTTTTTATGTTGTTTTTGTTTTTTTTAAACGACTAATTCCTAATTCTGCACACAATTAAATCATAAATGAAAAATGGGAAAATTTAGGTGTCAACAGCTGACCCTCTTTGAATGGGAGCTCAAAGAGGTTCATTTCAAAGACAAAAGACACCTAAATTATTTTGACGATAGAGAGACCTTAGGTGCATAGGCACGTATCAGGTTGACGGAAAGAACTCATAACTATGTAAGTGCATCTTGTCAATAAGAGGAAGAGAGACCCCGGGCTACAGAAGCACACTGTGTCATAAGAAGAAGGACTCTGGGCTACAAAGCACACCGTGTCATAAGAAGAAGGACTCGGGGCTACAAAGCTCTCCGGGCTACAAAGCACAACGTGTCATAGGAAGAAGGACTCCAGGCTACAAAGCTGTCCGGGCTACAAAAGCTCTCTGGGCTACAAAGCACACCGTGTCATAGGAAGAAAGGCTCCGGGCTACAAAGCACACCGTGTCATAAGGACTCTAGGCTACAAAGCTCTCTGGGCCACAAAGCACATCGTGTCATAGGAAGAAGGACGCCGGGCTACAAAAGCTCTTCGGGCTACAAAGCACACCGTGTCATAAGAAGGACTCCGGGCTACAAAGCTCTCCGGGTTACAAAAGCTCTCCGGGCTACAAAGCACACCGTGTCATAGGAAGAAGGACTCCGGGCTACAAAGCTCTCCGGGCTATAAAGCATACCGTGTCATAGAAATACGGACTCCAGGCTACAAAGCTCTCCAGGTTATAAGAAGAAGGAAAAGACCCCAGGGTACAAAAGCACGCCGTGTCATAAGAAAAAAGAGAGGAATGAGGTCTCCGCATGTAACAACGGGTTTCGACCGGGTTGAAAATGCATGATTTGAGGGAAACCAACGAACCTTTATAGATAAGGTTGACCATGAACCTTTTGAAAAAATCGCAGTTTAAAAATAGACTAATGAACATTTTAAAAACGTGGTTTAAGGATAGGCCCACTAATCGTGTGGTTTAAGGATGACTCATGAACTATGTGGTTTAAGGATTGGCCCACGAATCATGTGGTTTAAGGATAGTGTGACACCCCGAACCCTTCGCAGGTCGTCACCAGCGCCAATGTTACTCCTTATTACCTTTCTCCTTTAGAAGATGCATCGTAATTCATAGACACATTTTTTTTTTAAAAAACAAAACGGTCCCAGCGTGACTCATTAGCGGAAGCAAATTAAATATCACGTCTCTCCCCCTACCAACCATGATACAAATACATACCACTAAACATCAGGATTTTATAAACAAGCGACGACACTTTATTTACATATTCTTTCAGGATGGGACTTCTTTTCGGGTCGATACATAATCAAGGAAAAGCTAGGACTCTGCCATGTCTAGCCTAAAACCTCAAAAAGATCCTCGACCCTCTACATCACACGTGTACAATCCCCCATCATATGTGTCGGCTAACTAACTCCAAAAAGGATCCAGCTCCTACTCGTCGCGCACGGTTTCATACCCAACCCGGTGCATCAGGCGATGGCGGTGGCAACATCCCTCGCATCGCTCCATCCCGACGAACATGTACGGATATAAACTCTTGAATAACAGGGCCCCCAGCCAGGCCCACATCGTACATCACTAGACAGCATACTCGAATAAAAGTCAGTCCGGGAACAGAGGGACAATCTATCTCAGCACACTCGACCTCTACATCGGACGGTATCCCGTAAAATGTACCCCGCGTGACGGCAGGGAGCGGCATACTGCTAATCTGAAATGTTATCCCCAAAAGGAGTGAGTACAACCACTCAGCAGATAGGGAAATCCAATAACAACTCAATGCATCAGGCAAATCATACATGCATTACAGGCGTTACTTACCTTGAAGCCATGCGCATACTATCATGCATCCTCATATCATACATGTCATCATCATCATGACATCATCACATTACACATGTTATCATACCATATCACCATATATCATTATCATCATCATGCATATCATCATGCATATCATCATATATCATCCTCACCATCATCATCATGCATATCATTATGCATATTATCATATATCATCCTCACCATCATCATCATGCATATCATCATGCATATTATCATATATCATCATCATCATGCATATCATCATCATTACCATGCATATATTGTCATGCATAATGTCATGCATATATCATCATGCATCATGTCACACATATATCACCATGCATGATTTAGTTCCAATTTCATCTTGGACCGCCACATTTCTCATTCCCGGGACCAATGTTTGCGTCCCACATGTATCCAAGATACAATTACAGATCATCCGGCTCGCCCACTCTCCGGGCATCTCATACCCCAACTGGCATCACGAGGACCCTCTAGTATCCGGCCATTTAAGGCCACCGGGCAACCGGCCGCACCCTTCAGGCCAGGCATCTCGCACCCAATCCGGCATCGCGAGGTATCCCTCGGCATAATTACCATGCCGAGCTTCCGGCTCCCCCACTCTCCGGGCATCTCGATACCACTCGGTCTCCCGAGGACCCTCCGGTATTCGGCCATTCATGACCACCGGGCAACCGACCATACCCTTCTAGCCAGGCATCCCAACACTCCCGGGGCATCGTCGGCTCACCTCCGACGGCTTCCTCATTTATCTCAATTCACATCATTATGATTTAATTTATCATGGCATGTGAGGTGATGACAAATCAAGATCATACTCATCATTGAATTCATACATGCATCTCAATTCCATGTCATATATATCCAGACATTATCACACGTGCCACATAATTAAATTAAATGAAATCTATGGCCAATAAAGTAATCTATTTTATTTTATTTATTTATTATTATTATTTTATCATTTTATTATTATTTTTTAATATCTATAAATTTCCAAAATTATAAAAATTCAAGCAATTACAACCCAATAGGATTACATGCAAAATTCATGGCCAAAATCGGACTCCAAACACACATGCAAGATGTTAGCTACAACTTTCAGTATGTTATAGTACAAGATGTTAGCTACAACTTTCATGAAGACATAGAAGCCAAAATCGGACTCCAAACACACATGCAAGCTCAAGCAAGTTTCTATCTCACACGATCCGAGCAAGAACAGTCACACCACTCACACACAACTCATCCATGCTTCGGTTTTTCCCATCTATCAACCAAAAGTTCAACATGCAAACAACATACAAGCATGCAAGAGAAGCTAGAGGACTCCCACTTGCCTCTAGGACGGACGAACGACGGCGTACGGCGGCGAATACGGCGGCACACGGCGGCTCCTCCTCGGCTGCACCTCCTCTCTCTCTCGGCCACTCCCCCTTTCCTCTCGAAATCTCTCTCTCTCTCTCTCTCACTCTCTTGGCCGAATGAGGGAAATCCGGCCACCTTCTCTCTCTCTTCCCTCTTATACCCCCAAATCCTCATGATTACTTGCCTACAAACCAACCAATGCATGGCCTTCCCTTTTTGCCACTTGTCTTATTGAATTTTGAATTTGATTTGGGCTTCTTGGGCTTGGGCTTTTGGGCCATCCGGCCACTTCTTGGGCCTCCTCTTGGGCTGGTCGACAGCCCACTTGTGGGCCTAATTGGGCCGACTAACTTGGCCCATTACAAGCTTAGGCCAATGGGCCTAGGCCCATCCTAAAAATTGACTTTTCCTCTTTTTTTTTTTTTTAAATTCCTTTCTATAAATATTTTTAAATTTCAATTTTTCATCTTGGCCAAAGTCTTATAACATTTTATTTTTTGAAATTTAATTTATAAAGTACATGGCCAAGCATAGATTATTAATCTATCAAATTTAAATTCTCACAAGCACATGCACAAATCATCTATTTAAAAAGACTAATAGCTAAAGCATAAGCCATGGGAAATTTATCACCTAATTAGAGACTTTGACACACCTTATGGCTTGGCTTTGAATTTTGGGATGCCATAGATAGACCCAGAAACCTTGTGGTTTAAGGATAGACCCACGAACCTTGTGGTTTAAGGATATACCACTAAACATGTGGTTTAAGGGTAGATCCACTAACCATGTGGTTTAAGGATAGACCCACTAACCGTTTGAGATTACATGGCTTCACTGAGGAATCCTGTCAAACTCAACTTGAGCAAATGTCATTAGAGACGTCATCAAAAGACGTATTGGCAATATTACAGCATTAATTGAACAAGCTAATCAAGCTAAGTTTGACTGCTTTTTTAAAAAAATATTCGATGTCAATCAGTGTCATGTGGCACAAAACTGTCATCTTGCTCTGGGATATCTCATTAATCATCAAATTCTCCAAGAGTCAAGTTCTTATCGAACGGCTACGACTCGTGAAAAAGGCTCATTAAGCATGCCAAACTAGAGCTTCTTAGTCAGAAAAGGCTTCTCACACACTCTTGATAAAACGGCTGCTTGATCCCATCCTTTCGCGTGGGAAGTAACTGATTGCTGAGGGTATCTCACATAACCCGTCTCAAAGGCTTTCAGAAAAATTCGCGATGAGCACAATCTTATCGATCAAAAAGGTCTTTGAAAGGACCGCAATATAGGCTTGGTTAGGGTTTACACAAAGGAATTATTGCTTTGAGACCAGTAAAGAAACATTTGTCGTTATGTTCAACGGGTTTACAAGTCGAGAACTTTGAAAATAAGACAAGATAGAATTACCTCCACTCCTTCAAGTGATAGCTTTCTTTGTGGCATTCTCATTTTCATTCAAACCATCCCAATCGGAAGAGACTTTGGAAGGGGGTTGTAATGTTAGCTTGGGAGAGGCTTGAAAGGCTTAAAATTTTCAATAGGGTTTTTAAGAGCTGGTGATCATCATGGCATCATGACTAGATCACTCGACCTTTTGAAGGCATTTGGCTTTTGAAACACTGCACATCTCGAAAGTCCCTTGACTAATCATTTCTATATGGGAGCTTTGCTCCATTCTCTAATTTTCCTTTGCCCTTTGCGATGATGATTTTTTTTTCCGCAAGCACTTGGATTTTGATTATTTTTCTTTCACATAAGATACAACCTTTTGGCTCCTTTTCTTGATGGGCAATTGCCTTGCTTTTACCATGCACACTGCTTTTTCATGCCCCATAGTTTGTCAAACTTTTTGCTTTTTGAACTTTTGTAGCTCTTATGACTTTCGAGATACTTTTCACATTTCCTTGTGATTGTCAATTATATTTGGTCAATTCTTATGCCTTACCCTAGTGAAGGGAGATGATCACCGCGCGGGGTTCAAAAATGAATAATCAGGCCCAAATTGGTTATAGCAATGGGTATCAATGTTTGGGTAGAGAAGGAAATGCTCTTCTTCACCTTGGGATGAGTCAAGCTCTAATGAGAATTCTATCACCAGAAGATTAATGCAAGTGAAAGTAATAAAATCTTTCTCAATCTTTCGCTCTACAACACTGTCGTAACCCCTTATGCTGCCCTAATGCAGGGTCATTCTCGAAGGGGGTACCTTGAATGGTCACCTTTATTTGGCCCAAAGGGTAACAAGATGTCAGCTCAGTGCTTTAGGATTGATGAAGGAAATGCCTTTATCATTTCGATATTTGCGCTCAATGCGAATGAATCCTATGTCCTGAGAGAAGGTCGTCTTTTACTCAACTCTTAAAAGTGTTTGAAGGATGTGTTTGGAAATGAGCTTACCTTTCTTCATCCTAAGCACTTCTTGTTTGGCATGGTTAACGTCTCCATTTCACTCTGCCGAGATCGTCTGAGTAGATTAATCTCCATAAGGAATTTTGATTCAAAATGAATAATCCCCAAAATGAGAAAACAATTTTGAGATAAAAATGATGTTCAAAAAGCTTGTAGAAAGTTTTTTTTTCTTTTTCAATTATTCATTTTTGTACTTATCTCTAGGAAAGCGCAAAAGGTTCTTTTTGTAATGGAAATTCTCCATTTTTTCTTCTTCTTTTTTTTTACTTTTTAAACAAAAAAATGAGAAGAAGGGTACTTACCTATGGCATGGCGACCCGGTAACCCTATAAAGAATATGAAAGAATATATTAGTGCAAAAACCTTTAGGGATTGAAATGTTGGAAACGATACAGTATTACCCTTCATTCGCTTTCATCTTTTGGACACTAACATCTCTTGGATTTACCTTCGTGGATATTTGGTAACTCGACAATACCCTTCCTTTGCACTCGCCTTTAAGTGCTTAATGTTTTCTTGATTCCTTGGTGGAGGGTGCTGCTTTTAGGTTCAATTTCGGAATGATACATCCTTCTTGAAGAATTTGACAATGTTGTTCCAGCACACTTCATTGGTGGATGAAGGAGAGATTTTTCTCTAAATCAGACGTTGCTCTCCTACTCTTTATTTGACAAACCTTCGTTATGTTCGAGTATGTCCTGTATCAAAGAAAAGGACATGTCATCTTTTATGCTAAAGAGAATCAAGTTTAGGAACGAGATACATCATTTTCAAAGTCGAGCGATCAACATCTCAAGGTATCTCTTACGGAGGAAGGGATAATATTGCCCATCCGTTTCATCATTTGAATCTTTTTTGTTTAAAATGAACAGGACTTAAAAGTGCTCCATCGCGTTTGTTCGGAACGTTACAAAACTTGGCACTCTTGATATCTCTTTGACAATGAAAAGAAAATCATATCAGAAACGGTATTAGAAATGAGTAATTAGAATCGATACAGTTTACTCTTCCTTTGAATTTGCCTTTTTGGATGCTTGACAACTCCATTCATTTGTCTCATCATGTATAGTGAACGAGATCGACGAGCTATTTTGGCTCCTAAGGCATTTGTGAATAACCTGAGAAAGTGGCCACGCAAAGAGAGGGCCTTAAGCAATGCTTTCTCGATATTCATTTTCAAAACATTTTGAAGGTAAACGTAAATGTTCGTTTGAAACAATTCTGAGTTTTTTTTTTTTTTTTATGAATGATTTTCACGAAATTGAATTCCATCATAAAAAAATTGTGAGTCACGTGATTTACAAAAGCAAAAATTGGATTCACAACCAAAACTCCAAATGGGAAAACATGGTTCTTGACAAGACTAAAGACAATGATAAAATACAATAAACTCTTGCACAAATGAAAGTAAAAATCAACTCTTGTCCTAACTCTTGAATTCATTCTCTATGTGGTCAAACACGAGAATCTCATGGAACATTACGCATAACTTGCAAAAAGATGACAATGTCAGTACATGAATGAGAGAAAATGATACCTCAATGAGGTCACTTCTTACAATAAAATCTAGGCGACGGTACATGCCCCACCGTCCTTATTACGAGGTTTTAGTATTTCGCCAAGATTTTATCATAAGAGAGGACATCATTAAAATAATCAATCCACGGCCATCAATCGAATGTCCACTTTTATTCCAAAAGTTTCGTATGCAAAATGATATTGATTTTTGAAAGATTGATTTGCGATTTTACTCTTAGAAAAATGAAGTGACTACTATTTTGAGAAATTTGTACACAAAATGATTTGTATTTTAGTCCCAAAATGTGAGGATAAGAGAATTTGATAAAAAAAAATGCAATTTCAATTTTTGTACCCCAACATAAAATCACAACTTGAAAGTTTTTTTTTTTAAATGATTTCGAGCCCATAACTAGAAATTTAAACAAAACCACGTGTTCAACAGGGCCAAATCAAAGTGTTTAGAACTTGCCTTCAATGTTCACTTATCAAAAGTGACTGCCAATTTTTTTTCAATCATAAGCCTACATCGCTGAGGGCATTTGATTGATTTCCGCGAATTTCAAAATAAAAATGCAATACAAAGGCGGCAAATAAAAAGGAAAATGATACTTACAATGGGTGCCAACCTTTGTCTTTGTTTTTTTTTTAATTACATAGACATGCACATGGAATGTAGTTCGATTTCTACTCTATATGGCTCAAAATGAAGCCATAGGATCACCGGACTGAATCAACAAGGTCGTGGCTGGGTCGGGTTACCTATGACTCCGGCTTCGTCAAAGGACTGACCTGTGTCGCTTGCTCACAGACCGAGGTGGGTACCTTCGACGTGAAAAAGGAAATTTCGTGGTAGACATGGGTGACTCATACTACGCGGTTGTAGTCGGAATGGTATACACCTCAACACCATCCTAAATGATCTTATGCAGCCCGAGTCCGACGGCAGGTTGTGTGTGCTATGGTGTAGTGCAATGCAGGAAACGCATGCATGATAATTTATAAACAATCAGCACTTCATACATAAAAAATAAACCATACATTCTTATGCTTCACTGTGAGATAGCTAGTATAAGCACCTAGAGGGGGGGTGAATAGGTGTAAAAACAATTTCTCGAGATACGGAAGCGATACTAGGCAGACGATAGAAAGGGAATTCTCTTTTGATTAACAAAATGAAATACGATCAAAGTAAAGCAAAGAGTAGGGAAGAGAAAATTGAACACAAGATTTATAGTGGTTCGGCTTATTCCAAGCCTACGTCCACTCTTCCGCACTGACAGTCCACCGGTTGGATTTTACTATGAACAAAAGAGATGTTACAGCAAAGTTCTCCCTTGATTCCACAGTGTAGATACTCTACCACACTTCCTCAAGGATTCTCACGAATATAGACTCTCTTTTGTGTACATGATTTCGCTCAACAAATGAATTGACTAAGAACAAGGAGCTTCAGACTTTGGAATTCTTCTATCGCATACACACTCGAACAATTGGAACGTCTTCCTTATATACTCCTTTATGCCATCATACTCGTTGGCACTTACCAAAGGAATTCCTCCAATCTACCCGTTGGATGGAATCAATTAGGAAGATCATTTGAGCTATTAAAGGAACATGTCGATAGCCCATCACTCCTGTTCGCCCATACAATCAAGATCTCGGTTTCCATAAGTAAAACCTTCCAAGTATACCTTGCCAATCATTGGATCCTTAATCTTCGAATCAATCATGATCAAATAAAGGATTCCGTTATGTTATACCCAGCCAAGAGATCTTCTCCAGTTGATAAAGTCACATCCTTAATGAAACATCCAGTTCTGGATAGCCTTTCTTCAACGGATTAGAAACTGTCAATGAGGATAGACTTTGAGTCTTGAGTCTGGCTGTCCGGAGCTCTTCAGACTTTAAATAACAAAGTCTGCAAATCTTCAGACTAGATTGATAGAAACGTTTTGTCAGCTTCAAAAGACTTCACGAAGATTTCTCCAACAATCTCCCCATTTTTTATGGTGACAAAACTTTCCTGCAGATTTGGATAACTTTAACCTGCAAAATATTACTCAAACAAATATGGATATCTTATAACGATAAATGGCTTAATTAATGATAACGCTAGAATCTGCAACCACAAAAATTAGGTTAGTCTTACGTGTGATAAAGCCGTCCATAAGATATCAATAGTAGTTAATATAAGCAGTCAAGTCCAAATCTAAATTCAGTCCACATCTAGACACAAAAGTAAAGTCAAACATCAAAACAATCTTCAAACATCAAAACAATCCAAAAGTTGTAAAGATTCAAAGTTTTCAAATCTCGCATCTCTCCCCCTTTTTGTCAGCATAAAAAAGGTTGAGATGAAAATGGAGTAGAGTCAAGAATGCTTAGGAACACGAACAAGCTGGAAATCTCCTATTGACTGAACGATGCCTTCCAGCCTTTTCAAGTCTTCCTTTAGTTGTGCAACATCCTCACACTTAGCATTAGCTTGAATCTGAAGAGAAAGGGCTTGGATCTAATCAATCAAGGAACCTGAAGAAGCTTGACCTGCATTCTGCAAATTTTGAACTTCGCATCCCAAAGCATATGTCTGACCTCGCATTTCCAAGAGAACATCCAGAATTCTGCGAAAATCTGCTGAATTATCGGTCTGCGTACTAGCTTCGGCACAATCTGATGGAGTAAACGCAGACGATGGCAGATCAGCATAATCACGCAGATTTGACGAAGAAACATTATGTCCTTCCTTAGGAAATTGAGAGGCATAATTGTCTTCTGGATCTGCTGGAGAGCGACTGACTCCCTCACTGGTAGCAGGATATGAGGACATTCCTCTTCTCTTTTGGTCTCCCCCTGTTTCCATGCCTTCAGGTGGAGAAGAGTGTTCCTCATGTTCTCCTTCCTCTTGATCTCTTTTCTCTTCTTCTTCTTTTTCAACTCTTTCCTTCTCAGCATCTCTTTCTTCTTCTTCTCTCTCCTCTGTTTCTTTTTCCTCTACTTCTTTCTCTTCTCTTTCTCTAGTCCTCTGTTCTAAGTATTTCTCTGGAACAGAACGACTCAGATTCTTCAATGCCATTGCAGAAATGGTGATGTTTTCCTCATCATCTTCATCCTCAACGATGAGAGCTCTTCTTTTCTTGAATGGAGCAACCATGGGCTCCTTTCCTTTTCTTTTTGCTGCAGAAGAGATTTGATGAGTTTTGACTGGAGTCTTCTCCTTGAATTTCTCCAACGCCTTGCTTAGTTCCTTCACACGTATTTTAGTCACCATTTTCAGTACTACCATCATATGATCACACGATCGAGTACAGAGAATTTGTGAACGCTGAATATTCAGATGTCTGAATAACTTTGTCACAAAACCTAGATAAGGAAGTTGACCCCTGTCCTTCACCACTGCTCTATACATGTGGAACATAACAGTGTGAAGAAGAGAAATTTTTTTCCCAATGATGATGGCATACATCAGCTTTGCCTCTGAACTTGAAATATCAGTCTTTGAAGTTGATTTCGGTCTGAGGCAATTGATCACAATCTTGTGAAGCAGAATGTTAAACGCACTCATCCTCAAGTAGGAAATCTTTTCCTCTGTTTTTCTATCATTAACAAGTTCCAATGTAGCACGAGCAATAGAAACATTGATAGGTTGATATCTCCCTCTTTCAACCCCAATGACATCCGCCAGCATATCCATATCCACCACAAAGTCTTGATCTTAGACACTGAAAGAGAATCTATTCGCATCAAGAAAACTAAGATTCGAATAGAAATAAGCAGTCAATTCAGCATGGGCTTCTGTGGTGTCAAAACAGAACTGCTCAAGTTGAAGAAAACTGAACTTTTCTCTCAAATTGACATTTACAGCATCAAGGAAATCAAAATCCACACTCCTAGGGTTTATCACCCCACGCTTTAACAATTTGGAGTGTAGAACCTTATGTTCCTTCGATCTAAACAACTTTGTCCTTTTTCCTCGAATTTTCGCTGCAACACCCATTCTCGGTTGAAATTGGCTGTACAATTTGTCATCATCATTCCCATCTATCGGATTAAATCCCCCAACACACAGATCACTTGGGATATTTGCAAGGGTTTCTTCTGCCAACCCTTTAGAAGCAATTCCCAAACACTCCATTTTTCGCAAAAAGATATATTCATTCATATATCCTTTGTTCTTAAGAAATTCATCTATGTAGTTCAATGGAGTACCAGTCCTCTTTAAAGCATGATAAAGCTTATAAATAAAAGAGGGCCTTTGAACTCTTACAGGATTTGGGTCTTCAATGATTTCTTCCTCTTATTGAAGACCAACACCCTGTGGACTAGTTGGTGGAGAATGACGCTACTGAGAATGTTGTGGGCTCTGCTACTGATTTGGAGACCCTTCTTCCTCGGTGAGATCGAAGTTTGTAGGCCACTCACTCATTCGTTGTGGTCCCCTGCTTGCGATCCTCGAAGACTTTCTTGAAGACGACATCTTTCTCAGTCTTTGAAAGATTCCTTGCTTGACTTTCCCAAGAAAACAAGAGAAGAAAACAGGAATGGAAGATCGATGCTTTTTAGGGTTTTGGAGTTAAGCGAAGAGAAACCGACTGTATATAGCTCAGTCGAAAGGAGGGAATACTAAACGTCATAATGGAAAGTGAAAAGATGCATTTTCAAAAAATAACTGCCATTTTCGAGAAAATAGTCATTTCAAAATAACTCCTTTTTCGAAAAGTAAACGTTGCAATAATCACGTCAATTAAAGATAGCAATTGAGATAGCAATAATCAAACACGGTTGATGATCGTACCTTTTCAAGATGAGATTCTAGAGAGAGAATAACTTATAGTCAAAGTCTTGTTTGTTTGAGTTTGAGAGTCTCTAGACTTTAACTTCTTCAAACCTCAAAATGTTGAGTCTGGAATGGATGATTTCAAATTGATTTTTCTCCAAAGGCTTTGTAAATATATCCGCCATTTGGTTCTTTGAGTCAACAAACTGAATCGAAATTTCTCCATTTTGAACATGATCTATAATGAAGTGATGTCAAATCTCTATATGCTTTGCTCTTGAGTGAAGAATTGGAATTTTGGTAAGATTGATTGCACTGGTGTTGTCGCAGTTAATCTCTGTGCATGAATCTTCAATTCCAAAGTCTCTTAGCTGTTGTTTTATCCACAGAATTTGTGAACAACAACTTCCAAGAGCTACATATTCTGCTTCTGCTATAGAAAGAGCTACCGTACTTTGCTTCCTTGAAAACCAAGACACTGTCCTGCTTCTAAATAGTTGACAGGTACCCAAGGTGCTCTTTCTATCAACTCTGCATCCGGCTAGGTCTGCGTTTGAGTATCCAAGAAGAGTAAAGTCTCCCCTTTTAGGATACCAGAGACCAAAGCTTGAAGTTGATGCAATATATTTGATAATACGCTTTGCAGCATTTAGATGAGATTCTTTAGGATCTGCTTGAAATTTGGCACAAATGCAAACACTAAACAAAATATCAGTTCTAGAAGCAGTAAGATAAAGAAGTGAGCCAATGATACTCCTGTATAACTTCTGATCGATTTTCTTTCCTCCTTCATCTTTGTCTATCTTCAAGGAACTTAACATTGGTAAATCAGCCTTTTTGCAATTGTCCAGTCCAAACTTTTTGACAAGATCTTTAGCATACTTTTCTTGATGAATAAAAGTTCCTTCCTTCAGTTGTTTTACTTGAAGCCCGAGAAAGAAGGTTAACTCACCCATCATGCTCATTTCAAATTCATCCTGCATAGTCTTAGAGAATTTCTTGCACAGACTTTCATTAGGGGATCCAAAAATAATATCATCAACATATATTTGAACAAGCAGAAAACTTTTGTTTTTTCTTTTGATAAACAGAGTAGTGTCTACTTTACCTTTTACAAAGCGATTTTGAATTAAAAACTTACTCAGCCTGTCGTACCAAGCTCGAGGCGCTTGCTTTAAACCATACAAGGCTTTTTTTAGTCTGAATACTGAGTCTGGTTTCCTTGGGTCTTCAAACCCAGGTGGTTGTTCTACATAGACTTCCTCATGGATAAATCCATTCAGGAAAACACTTTTGACATCAATTTGGAATAACATGAAATTCTTATAACAAGCAAATGCAAGGAATAATCGAATTGCTTCTAACCTTGCTGCGGTGTGTAAGTCTCATCATAACCTATCCCTTCTTCTTGCGTATATCCCTTGGCCACGAGTCTTTCTTTGTTTCTTATGACTTTTCCTTTCTCATCCATCTTGTTCCTGAAAACCCATTTAGCTCCAACAATAGATTTACCTTTTGGTTTAGGAGTTAACTCCCAGACATCATTAATTCTGAATTGTCTGAGTTCTTCTTGCATAGCTTCAATCCAGCTTTCATCAGATAAAGCTTCATCTATGCTTTTGGGTTCTATTTCAGAAATAAGAGCCACAGCACTAGACTCTTCGCGCCTTTTGGATCTTGTGCAAATTCCTTCATTAATGTCGCCAATAATAAGATCTTTGGGATGGCTGGACTTATGCTTCCTGTTACTGGTTGATTTGTCAGGTTGATGATCACTTCCTTCATTTGAATCTTCAATAACCATTTGTTGCTGGTCTTTCAAAGTCTAAGCTGCTTTTTGAGATTTAAACTTTGTAGAGTCTGGAGCAGGTTCAGATTCTTCAAGATGAGTCTGAATAGATTCATTTTGCATAGAATCTTGGAATTTAACATTCATTGATTCTTCCACAGATTGAGTCTTCTTGTTGTAGACTCTGTACGCTTTTCTTGAGATTGAATATCCAAGGAAGATGCCTTCATCTGACTTTTCTTCAAACTTACCAACTCGATCATTTGCATTTTTCAATATAAAACATTTGCATCCAAACACATGAAAATATAAAACAATAGGCTTATTTCCTTTAAATAACTCATAGGGGTTTTTTATAGAATAGGCCTTAGAAAAACTCTATTAATAATATAACAAGCTGTAGAAACTGCTTCAGCCCAAAAACGTGAAGAGATATTGCTTTCTATTAAAAAAGTTCTAGCCATTTCTTGAAGCGACCTATTCTTTCTTTCCACAACTCCGTTTTGCTCTGGAGTATATGGAGAGGAGAACAAGTGCTGAAAATCAGATTCATCACAAAATTTTGTAAAATCTTGATTTTCAAATTCACCTCCATGGTCTGTTCTTATACTTGAAATAACATATCCTTTTTCATTTTGAACCTCCTTAGCAAATTTTTCAAAGTAAGAGAAAGTTTCAGACTTACTTGCCCGGAAATACACCCAAGTAAACCGTGAGTAGTCATCCACAATTACTAGGCAGTATTTCTTACCTCCAATGCTCTGTGTTCTGGTTGATCCAAAAAGATCCATATGCAGAAGCTGCAGTACACGGTTAGTAGAAACTTGATTTATTGGTTTAAAGGAATTTCTTACTTGTTTTCCCAATATGCATGGTGTACACATATCAGACTTTTGGTATGATAAATTGGTTAGACCACGAACAAGCTTCTTTGCTGAAATTTTGGCTATTTGCTTCATATTAATGTGCCCAAGCTTTCTGTGCCATAAGCTTGCTTCGTCTTGGATTGAGATTAGACATTGCGATTCATCTGGTTTCACATCTAAGAGGTAGATATTTCCATGTCTTCGACCCATGAATGATTGAGTAGAATCTTTACTAGTTCCTGAACATATTCCCTTTTGAAAGTTGATTTTGAAACCAGTATCGCACAACTGACTAACACTAAGCAGATTGTAGTTAAGTCCTTCTACTAAAGAAACATTGCTTATTGTGAGATTTCCAATATTTACAATTCCAAATCCCACAATTTTTCCTTTGCTGTTTCCTCCAAATGAGACTTTTCCACCATTTACTCGAACAAGCTTTATGAAGCAATTTGAGTCTCCTGTCATGTGTCTTGAGCATCCACTATCCAGATACCATTTTACCTTCTTTTTTTTTTTTTATAGTGACCTGTATTTAAAAAATAAACTCAAACTTTCTTTGGTACCCATATTTTCTTGGGTCCATTGGTGTTAGTATGATATACGGTTTTTGCCCATACTTTCTTGACAGGTTTCCAAACCATAGGACATTCTTTTTCGAAATGATCTGCACTATTACACTTTGAACATCTGAGAGCATTGTAACCTACTGGTTTCACAAAGATCCTTTTAAAATGATTTTTGTAAGCATCTCTTGTGGGTCTTTGTTTGATTCTTTCTTTCACTTTTGGAAAATCAATTAAATGAATGGTTTCATCAGTCATTCCCAAACCAGATTTATTGAAATAAGGTCTTTGAAAAGAAAGTATTTTTTCTAGTTTCTCAGATCTTATAGAAAATCGTTTGGAAATATTTGAGATATCATTTTTCAAGAATGCATTTTCTTTTAAAAGATTATCTTCACTTTCTTTAAGACAAGAAACATTCTTGTCTAAACATTTCACTTTTTCTTTCAAAACATTTTCTTGTTGTTTTAGTGTAGAATTTTCCTTTTTGAGTTCGGAAATTCTTTTAGAGAAGTCTTAAGACTAAAACGCAATTCATCAATGTATTTTGAAACTTTAATAGGGATTTTGAAGTTACTCACCTCAAATTCGCTTTCTGAATCTGAATCTGTCTCAGAGTTCGAATCTGAATTCGATTGTGCCATTAGACATACATTGGCATAATCATCATCACTTTCTTCACACTCTGTATCACTCTAGGTTTCTACTTTAAGAGCCTTTCGATACTTTTCAGCTTTTCCTTTCTTCTTCCTCAGAAGAGGACAGTTGGGTCTGATGTGTCCCTTTTTCTTACATTTAAAGCAGACTACATCTTTGTTTGATTCATCATCCTCAACAGACTTAGTCTGTTGCTTTTGAAAACTTTGTTTCTTTGGATTGAATCTTCTTCCTTTTCTGTTCAGCTTTCTGAATCTTTTTATCATGAGACCAAGCTCCACATCATCCATATCGTCTTCAGAATCTGTAACATCAGAATCATCATTGGATTTTAATGCAATGGATTTCTTACCTTTAGGGTCTTCGTCTTCATTGATTCGTTTCACTTCATAAGATTGAAGAGTCACAACCAACTCATCAACAGATAGTGGCATGATTCTTTGGGTCTCTCTGATTGAGGTCTTTATGTGATTCCAATCCTTGAAGAGTCCACGCAATAGCTTGTTTACCTTCATGGGATCAGAAATTGGTTGACCTTGATTTTCAAGACCATTCACGATTTCTATAAAATGACTAAACATATCAGTTATAGATTCTCCTAATTTCATTTTAAAGGCTTCATATTGACCGAGGAGAATATTGATTCTAGTCTCTTTCACTCGATCGGTTCCTTCATAAGTAATATGTAAGCTATCCCAGACTTCTTTAGCTGTAACACAAGAAAATATTCTGTTATATTCAGTAGGTGATAAAGCACAATATAAAGAATAAATTGCTTTTGCATCAAGAGCTTGTCTCTTGATTATCTCTTCCCGAGTAATTTCACTAGACTCAACAGTATATTTTCCTCTCTCTGAGACAGGTGTAGCTTTAGGAATGATTCCTTTTTCTACAACGTCCCATTCCAGAGGATCCTTTGATCTTAGGAACTCATTCATCTTGCTTTTCCATATGTTGTAATCATTTCCATCAAAGTAAGGTGGTCTGGTATTGCTTTGCCCTTCTACCAGCTCTGGAGCCAACATACTAGCCATGGATCTTTAACTCTGAAGTAAAACACTTCAAACAAAGTAAGTACACGAGCTCTGATACCAATTGAGATAGCTAGTATAAGCACCTAGAGGGGGGTGAATAGGTGTAAAAACAATTTCTTGAGATACGGAAGCGATACTAGGCAGACGATAGAAAGGGAGTTCTCTTTTGATTAACAAAATGAAACACGATCAAAGTAAAGCAAAGAGTAGGGAAGAGAAAATTGAACACAAGGTTTATAGTGGTTCGGCTTATTCCAAGCCTACGTCCACTCTTCCGCACTGATAGCCCACCGGCTAGATTTCACTATGAACAAAAGAGATGTTACAACAAAGTTCTCCCTTGATTCCACAATGTAGATACTCTACCACACTTCCTCAAGGATTCTCATGAATATGGACTCTCTTTTGTGTACAAGATTTCGCTCAACAAATGAATTGACTAAGAACAAGGAGCTTCAGACTTTGGAATTCTTCTATCGCACACACACTCGAACAACTGGAACGTCTTCCATATATACTCCTTTATGCCATCATACCCGTTGGCACTTACCAAATGAATTCCTCCAATCTACCCGTTGGACGGAATCAATTAGGAAGATCATTCGAGCTATTAAAGGAACATGTCGATAGCCCATCAATCATGTTCGCCCATACAATCAGGATCTCGGTTTCCATAAGTAGAACCTTCCAAGTATACTTTGCCAATCATCGGATCCTTAATCTTCGAATCAATCATGATCAAATAAAGGATTCTGTTATGTTATACCCAGCCAAGAGATCTTCTCCAGTTGATAAAGTCACATCCTTAATGAAACATCCAGTTCTGGATAGCCTTTCTTCAACGGATTATAAACTGTCAATAAGGATAGACTTTGAGTCTTGAGTCTGGCTGTCCGGAGGTCTTCAGACTTTAAATAACAAAGCCTGCAAATCTTCAGACTAGACTGATGGAAACGTTTTGTCAGCTTTAAAACACTTCACGAAGATTTCTCCAACACACCGCAAGACAAAGGAGAGCAAACACTTCCCCTTATACCTCCCATTCTGCAAAAACATTTAACACTTTTATTGTTAGGGACGTACTTGGAATCCTCGCTGCCAAACAAAAATATTTTTGAACAAGATTAATTTTGGCCTAAGTCCTCTAAGGTCTAAAACCAAGTCTCTAGCGGAGTCACCAAGCTATTGGAACCTACCCTCGGGGGGAGGGAATAGGTTTAGGGGTATTGCCTAAAGGACAAGCCTAAGGCCCATGATTAGACGCGGGCTCTCCTAAGCCCATACCCTGTGTGACATTGGAGTAATCTAAAGAATTTCACAAAAAGGAGTCGCCACTAGCCTATTGGGGTCGGCTAAAAACCAAGTAAGGCATGGGAGTGTACCTCACTTCCTACACAACCATAGAATGTAGGGTCAATGACTTGATTAAACTAATTGACCAATTAGTGCCCTTTCGGTACCTAATCTTGTTTATTTTAACAAAATGATTTTTTTGGGGCAGTTTGGATTGATTTTATACCTATCCACTAACATGTGAGGTGATCATGCGAGTGCGCAATCAATAAAGTAACAATCATTGCTACCAAGATTCTAATTGTAGTAAAATTAACATATGCCACTAAGAAATTGCAAACATAATTAAATAGGTAAACTAAACAAGCAATATTATCAATATACAAGTAAATAAAGACCTAATTACATTAAAAAGGCAATACATGGAAATTCCTAACCAAATCCAACATTTTTGGATTTTTGAAATTTTAAAAATTTTTATTTATTTTTATTTTTATTTTTTAAAAAAATTATTTTATGATTTTTAAGTATTTTTTTAATTTTTTATTTTAAAAAAATATTTTATTTTATTTTATTTTAAAAAAGGTGAAGCAAGTCGGGTCCGGTAGGAGACCGGACCCGGGTTCGGTCCAGTTGGGGGGCTGGGCCGGTCGGCCCGCCCGAAAGATAAGGGGTTGGGCCCGGCTGGTGGGCCCAATCCCTCTTTTGCAAAATGGACACAACGCAAGCCCATGGCCCACGTCCGAAAACAACCCAGACCCGACTCAAATACCCGACCCGGATGTGAGAAAACCCTACTCGATTCACGACTTTCACCCGACCCAGCCAAGACCAAGTTCGCCTCCTCTCTTTCCTGCTGTTTTGCGACACCGGAGAAGGACGTTCGAGACACCGGTGACTCGGCGGCAGCGGCGGCACGGTGGGTAGCGGACGACGGTAGCAGCAGTGGGAAACGGTGGCAGCGGCTCGGACGATGGGTAGTTGTGGAGACAAACGAAGGTGCGATAATGGCTCGGACGGCAGGCGTCATGTAGAGGCAGCGGCGGGCACTAGCGCTGGGTCGTGGCTGCTGGCGTCGAGGCTAGTTGCGAGAGCGGTAGAGACCGGCGAAGGGCGAGGTTGCTTGTGGAGACGCAGCATAACGGTGAATGCTGGGCGGAGGCAGCGCGAGGTCGACGGGCGGTACTCGAGCAGAGGGGGGCGTCGCGGACGCGTGGGCTGAAGGCGAATCGGGGCGTGGCGGTGGTGCCGTGGTGCTCGCGGATCTAGTGCTCGAGCAGGAGGGTGCGATGACGCGGGTGGCAGGCGTCGGTCAAGCGGCAATGGCAACAGCAACGGCGACGGTGCCACCTGTCGCTGCCCTTCCTTCCGGTTTTACCTTTCTTTTTCATCTCTTTGCTTTGTGGTTGCTCCTCCCTCAAGCTCCCTCTCCCTTTCTCTGTTCTCTCTCCTGTGCTTTCCCTCTATTTTGTGTGTTCTGCTTCTTCTTTTCGATTTTTTTCTCATGCTCTTTCTAGGGTTTTCTCCTTTTTTTTTTGTTTTGTTGTTTTTTTGTTGTTTTTGTTTTTTTTTTTTTTAAATGACTAATTCCTAATTATGTACACAATTAAATCCTAAATGAAAAATGGGAAAATTTAGCTATCAACAGTCTCATACCTTAATTGACGGGTATCATCCATAATGGCCAACCATCATGTCGTCTTGATTTTTAATATTTTCTTAATTATGTGCGCCGTATCAGTCCATGATCCCACGATACATGAACTTCTACTTTCTCAGCTGTACTGCAACTACGTTCCTTCACCGTTTATCAAGTTGGTTCATGAAAAGTTGTGGCTGTTTGACTTCCAGACTTGACCTATAAATAGCGTGGTCATTGGTAACCAGACCTTATCTATCGCCATAACCTTCGGATGTCTCTGCCTCATGTATAATCTGCTGACTTCGAAGCCGAGTTTTCTTGAGAGGCTAAGGAAACTTGCAGCCCATGCTACACCAGAGAATCTTCCTGAAGGCCATCCATTCTTTGCTAACTATGAGGAATTCATGGTGACTTTCAATCATGGTATTGAAAGTTTCCAATCCAATATGGGGGAGACCATCACCTTCGACATCGCCAAGCACGAATATTAAAGCAAGAAAGAAGAGATCGAGAATGTTGACTTGGTCTACCACGAACTCATCGAGGTGTAAGAAACCCTCCATGTCGTCCACACTTAACTGTCCATAGTCCAAGGAGTGGTGTCCAACAGGATGAAAGTAGTGAAGAGGAAATTGGAAACAGGACTGACTCCCAGTGAGCAAAAGGGGTTTGAAATTGACGAAGCCATGCTACGCAGATCCCTTTCTTAAGTGGATTCGTTCCAACACCAAAATCGTCCAGGTCTTGCTTGAAAAGATCGTTGAACTGGTTAGGGAGCAATTGGTCGTCTTCTAGCGCATGGAGCAGGAGAAAGATGCCCACGCAAAGGAGACGGACTACCTACAAAAGTCCAAGGAATGTGCTAAGCAAGCCAACGACCACCTGGAGTCGCAGGCGCGCCACTTCATGGTTACCTTACGGCAACGCCTTAGCTTGAGTGAGCTAGACTAGGGCGAGGCCAAGAGTATAGAAGTAGGAAGGAAGGAAGGAAGAAGGAAGGAAAAAAAAAAAAAAAAAAAAACAGAGAGAGAGAGAGAAGGAGATTGAGAGAGAGAGAGAGATCATGAGTGGGAGAGAGAGAATAGGTGAGAAGAGGGAGAAATGTAATGAAAATAAATAAAGAAATGTTTCAAAACTTTCTAGCCTTTTACTTTTCTCCCATCTCTCGCATTTCCCACATAGTCGGATAGTATTTGTGACAGCCCAAGGAAGGGGAGAGGTCCTATCTAGTCCCACATCGCTTAGGAGGGAGTCTTGGGGCTAGATTATAAGGCTTGGGGTCCTTTAAACCTGTGTGGCGTGTTTTGAAGCCGTGAGGACTCAGCATCCAAAGCGGACAATATTACACACTGGGGAATGGGTCGTTACAAATGGTATCAGAGTCAACTCCCGACCGCGTGTGGGGTCCACAGCGAGGATGCTGTGCCCTTAAGGGGTGGAGTGTGTGAGAGCCTAAGGAAGGGGAGAGGTCCTCTCTAGTCCCACATCGCTTGGGGGGAGTCCTGGGGCTAGTTTATAAGGTTTGGCGTCCCTTTAACCTGTGTGACGCGTTTTAAAGCCATGAGGACTCAGTGTCCAAAGCGGACAATATTACACAGAGTGCGATTGGGAACTCCTTTGGAAAGGGCTTTGGGGGGCTAAAGGTCTTTGGGCCAAAATTGAGGTGTTTGGGAACTACTTTCGAAGGGGCTTATGGGGGAAGCTAGCATTTGCAAGGCTGAAAGCCCAAGGCAGGTCCTAGGCTGCCTTGGGCTTTTAGCATTCTCGGAATGCCCAAGGTATTGTTCATGGTACTGTTCATCTTCTTCCTTCTCCAGCCACGCCGCCAATCAAAGATGAGCTCGAGAGGCCGGTGAGGTCACGGCTAAGGTCGGCGAGGTCGCGGCGACCGCCCGCTAGTCCCGGCGACAGCACGCGAGTCATGTCGCCGCAACCTAGCTCTAGTTCGTGCTCTCTGGGTCGTGCAACCTTAGGCGCAACCCAGATCTGGGTCGCCAAAGGTCGTGCGACCTAGGCGCGACCTAGATCTGGTCACCACGAGGTCACGCGACCTCCGGCGACCAAATTTGGGTAGTGCCAGTCACTGCGAGGTCGCGTGACCTCCGGCGACCCAGATCTGTGTCACACCAATCGCCGCGAGGTCGCCCGACCCCAGGCGACCCTCGCCGGAGGTCGCCCGACCCTGGGCGGGCCTCGCCGGTCCTCTTCGGGGGCTGCCTGAGGCCGCCAGTGGCCACCTTTCTCGTCGACAACCACCTACCTTGCCGGTCAATTTTTTTATTTTATTTTTCTTTTGATAATTTTTTTTATCACCAAAGCCCTTTACAAATATAATTCCCCAAACACCATTTTGCTTAAATGGGCTTTCAAATTACAATTTACCAAACACACTTTGCATTTTGGAAAATACCTTTAACTCAAAGGTTTTTACATTTTCCTAAAGACTTTCCCCAAAAATCTTCCCAAACACACCCACAATGGGGCCCGGGTCGTTACAGTATCTACTCAAGAACTTGCCATTAATTGATCGCTAAAACTCCTTTCCAGTGAAGTCCATTAATTGATACACATTTTCAGTAAAAGCATGGCTAACTAAATATGGGCCTTTCCAAGTTGATGACCATTTTCCAAACTTCTCACTATCTGCCCTCGTGGGTAAGATGGTTTTCTAAACCAGGTCACCAATGTCGAAGTACTTGGGCTTGACATGCTTATTGTATGCTCTAGCAACCCTTCGATTCTGGTCAACCAGCTTTTCAAGTGCCAAAGTTCTACTTTCACCAAGGTCATCAACATTGGCATACATTAACTCATCATATTCTTCTCTTGATAGAATATTTTGTAATTTTACCATAAGTGATTGCACCGTAATCTCAACTAGCAAGATGTCCTCTTGTCCGTATGTTAGCATGTATGGATTAACCCTAGTACTGATCCTCTCGATTTCGATAAGCCTATAACACTGTGAATAACAACGAATCCCATTCTCATGGGTTCTCCTCTAAATGCTTCTTAATAAGATTAATAATGACCTTGTTTGAAGCTTCAGCTTGACCATTGGCCTGAGCGTAATGAGATGTTAAATGTATCATCTTGACACCTCTGGACTTCAAAAACCCTAACACCTCTTGCCTAGTGAATACTATTCCCTGATTAGTTGTGATTGACTCAGGAATCCCGAAGCGAGGAATGATTCATTCTTCAATAAACTCCTTAACAACTTTCTATGTTATGTTTTTATAAGAAGTTGCTTCTACCCATTTCGTAAAGTAATCTGTTGCCACAAAGATAAAACTATGCTTCTTTGATGAAGGGGGTACATGTTACCTATTATATGCATTGCTTTACCTCAAAATGGCCATGATTTAATAATAGGTTTCATTATCGTAGCTGGAACATGTTGAAGTGGACTATGCTTTCAGCAAGATTCACAACCTTTGGCATAATTGATGCAATCCTTCATAATAGCTGGCCAAAAATGTCCATGGTGACACAACAACCATATGGAGTACAGAGGATGTAACCGGCGCCTGTAAACTTTGGTGTTTTGATGAGTGATCTAGGAAAGAGAGGTGAGACTGACAATGCAAAGGAATTGCTTAAAGAGATGAAGAGAATAAAGTGTAAGCCAGATGTTGTGTCCTAAAATATATTGGTCAATTACTTGTGCAAGGAAGGCAGACCTGCTGAGGCGTATAAACTTTTGGTTGAGATGCAAATTGAAGGCCGTGAGCTCAATGCAGCTACGTATCGCATGATGCTTGATGGCTTTTGTAAGGTTGAGGATTTTCAAGGAGGCTTGAAGGTTCTTAATGCAATGTTGACAAGTAAACATTGTCCTATGGTTGATACTTATTGCTGTTTGGTTGAAGGGTTGTTGAGGGATGGAAATATAGATGATGCATGCTTTGTAGTTGAGGAGATGGAGAAGAAAAGATCAGAGTTTAGCTGGAGTCTTGGGAAGTTCAAGCTAGGCATGCTGCGTGGCAGATGGAGGTGCAATAGAGCTTCTCACTGAATTGTCTTTATAGGAATTCTAGTGCTCTGCCTTTACCAGAATTATGCAGCCATAGGCACAACTCCAAGTTTCCCGTCCTATTGCAAAAGTCACCTCGAGACATATTTTTGACCAAGAGGCGAGCCACATAATTGACTTCAAATGGCTGTCCAAGCAGTAATTCTCTTTATGTTTAAACTCCATCAGTCATGCCCATGGCTAATTGGCATAAGAAATAAGGCATTGCTTATGTGTGCTACCTTTATATCCTCTGGAAAGTTATGTACGTTTATTATGCTCAAACATATGCTTTTTTTTTCCCCATGTTCTTCATAGTAAGATTGCATGCTGACGATCTGACTATGTGCGATGTTGGTATCTTTAGTCTGGTTTTAACAGTGCGATTTTGGCATCTTCTCTCTGGTTTCAAGTGTCCCTAATAGCTGTATACCATCAAGTTAATGCAATTTTTCTTCCTTTTCCCTTGAGTAATCATCTGGCTTTTCTCATAACCTTTGTGAGGCACTTGATTGAGAAAATAATGGCTTCTTAAAGCTTTGGTAGGAGCTGCGTGGAACATCTTTAATGTACAGTTCACATATAAGAAGATGATTCCATATATGGCTGCTAATTTTGGGGTGTAAACCATAGGTAACCCAACAGAAGTGCGAACTGACATACTGTAAAGTATTGCAATATTACTTATGGATGCTCTATATCAGCACTAATGTCTCTCTTCCCCGGCCTTATGTAACATCAAAATGATTTTTCCATAGTGAGCATTCAACCGGGAATATTAGACGTGGAAAACAAGTTTTGGCTTGTGCTGAAGGGTATATAGACCACAATGTGATTAACACAAGGAGCATTCTTTCATCCTCAACTTCTGTTTTAGACACGTTCTCATTGATGAAGGATTTGTTAGTAAAAATATCTGGTAAAAGAGCCTTCACTGCATCACCTTGTGTGATGCATTTTACCTACATCCCATGAGCTAAATTAACAATCTTCTGAAGACGAGCCTCAAATTGAGAGCTTGTCATAATATGCATCTATTCTGTCTTATATCTCATTTAAATTATAGTTAACCAAAATTCCTTTCCGTAGTAGGCATGTGGAGTTAACTTGAATGACTATGTTGAAAAGGATGGTCAGGAATATCTCTGGATTGGGAAGAGGAGTCAAGTCAAACCGACATTGCCAGGAATGCTTGATCATCTAGTTGCTGGAGGACTGGTTCGTATTGATAACTCTTCTCCTTGTTCATATTTTTGTTTCTCATCCAAGCTGTACAAATATATAAGTATTTCTGTGTCATCACATGTAACTTGAAAAAATTTCACCAGTACTTTCCTTTCCAGATCATGCTTCTGTAACCATTTGTATGTAGAGCCTTTTGGTTCTTTTTCTTTCTGTGTGGTTGTGGGGTTGTGTTAGGATTTGTGTCTGACAACGACCCTCGTTAGACCCGCACTAGGGGAGCCTTGTTTACTGGAATGTCCTCCCCTAAGGTTGTAGCGCTAGCACCACACTAGAAAGCTGAAATTGAAATTTCAGACGTTTAGATTCCAAAAGCCTGTGAGACTTCTGTGATGGTTTACTGTCCTATTGGATTGGACTACCTCCCTTACTTCTAGGAAGCTGCACATCCTTTGCTTATGTAATAGTCTGGCTGCTAATATGCTTCTGATTTTCAAGTGAACTTCAATAATTCATGACTCTGAAAAATGGAGATGGAGATAACTCTGTCTCGGTATTTTTGAGTTATTGTGAGTTCTGGAAAGGCTAGTTTGGGCTTACACTGTATTGGAAGATATGAGGGTACCTCATTGCTTCTCTATATCCTTTCCTGCATAGAAGGAAACATTTGGAGACAATTCTGGACGTATCTTGATTCAAGTACTCTTTTACTTATACATTAGTGGAAAAAATTATTGGCTAAAAATGGGACCTGAATAGTGAGATTCCATTAATCATGAATGGCATGATCCTACCACTCAATATCTATTTGTATGACACGGGTACATGATAAACAGCATTGAAATGCTCATGTAATCCAAAGGCAAAAATAATTGCTATAAAGGTAGGCGATGTTACCTGGTTGTTTGAAGTAGCTATCTAAGTTCTTCTGAGTTTCACCTATGTGGAGGGAAGATAAAATTCTTAGTGATTTGAATCCTTAACCCGATTTGATTATCTTATTAAGATAACAATTAGGTGCAGAGTATTGGCTTATGATGGAGTCAAGGCTCAGTTATGATGTATTATGGCCAATAAAAGTTCTCCAGGGCAATTCACAGATTATACTAATCTATAAAGGAGATGATGACAATTGTTAAAGATGGTGGTTTGGGTTATTAAAACCCTCCTGTGCAAGAATTTCCTTGATCAATCTCAATAGTTCAGAATGTCATTTTTTAATTGAAAATAAGTGAAAATATTGATGAATCTGGTACCATAATAATGTCTGGAGTCTGAACAACATGGATTGATGGATTTAAGTATTGACTGAGTGGGTCAATTTGCATCATTTCAAGAGAAATTCTAGTTAGGGCTTATATAAATATGGGTTAGATTGAGTCTTTATGAGTGAAACTGAATCCTGTCAACTAGAATTGGGAATAGCTAGTGGGGCATTATTTATTCTTGCCCTTTTGCTGGTGTTAAAACCTTCAGGTGGGAAGTCTTTAATCTGGCCTTCAGATGAGGCCTCATGCACACGACACCTAGTCACTGTCTAAATTAAAGCATTTTGCTGAATCAATATAAGCTCCAATGGCTGATTCCTGGAAGAAAGATCTTCATCTTTCTTTGCCATTCCATGGAGCTAACGAAAGAAATAGCGTTGGTGAAATGTTTACTGAAAAATGAGTAGTGCAATATAGATATCATATCTTAGATCAATATGCCTAGCCTAGCAGTCATTCTCAGAGGAAGGCGATTCTGTCGGGGTCATTCTTTTGGCCAATTAAGTGCAGTCATGTTGCATTGGTAAAGCGGATTGTGCTTATGTTCGTAAGCGAGTCTGCGAGCCGGCAAGCTGATACTTTTCATGGTTGTTGCAGGTACATCAGACCTGAGTATAAGAATTATTGCGGAGTCATCGCCTGAGCAAGGATTGGCCTTGTTGGGCCTCACCTCAGTCTCGCCTTAGCCCAAGTAAAGTTTGCCCTAGCATTTGTGACATTTTCCCTTTAAAGTTAGCACTCCTATTTGTGGAAAATTGAAGAGAATTTTTTATTTTATTTTTAATAATGTCTTATTTTAAGGTTTAATTTTTTATTGTTTGGGGAACATTAGTTTAAGTCTAGAAGGTATGAGAGATTTATGTGGAAACTTCTCAATAACCCTCGTACCAATTCAATTTTAAACTTTTTATTGAATCAATTTTAATGTCTTACATGACATGCACGCCGAGGTGGACCTTCATTTTAATAATTTTTTGAATTCTTTTGAATTTTTTTCATTTTTTCATTTTTTTTCTTTAATATCTTTTTGCCAATGGGATTGTTGCCCAGATGAGGCCTCATGCACGCGACACCTAGAAAGGCCAACCTAGCCTAGGCGAGGGTTGGCCTCACCAAGCATCACTAGCGAGGCCAGTCCAAGTAAAGTTTCGCTAACCCTCATTAATGGTAGCGAGGCCAGTCCTCGCTAGCCATCAGCGAAAAGGAGTGAAAGAAAAAAAAATTGTTATTAATTATAAAATATGTTCACATCAATGTCAATTATGTAGTGTAAGCCCATCGATGTTTACATCAGCAATTCTATGCTTAAATTGGTTGGATAGGCTGAATTGGTATTAAGGACTGAATTGATACTAATGCAATAGGCTCATAACTTTTATTAATACTTTTTAATAAATGAAGGCCATGGATTATATGGGATTTTTCTTATTATTATGCTATATAAAGAGGTACTTATACACCTTATCACAATGACGAACTGGTGCTACTTTGCTAAATTATAGAAAAAGAATTAAGTTCATGATTTTGTGGATTTCATTTTAGTGTTTCTTTTATTTATGTTAAAAAGTCATGCTCCAAACCTCACTAAATCGAAAGGAGACTAACTTTTGTAGAGTTGAAAGTTTTTCCTATAGAATGAACTGTGACCCTCAACCTACTCCCCAAAAGTTTTAAAATTCAAATCAAATAATCAAAATGAACACAATTATAAGTGATATAGATGAATTTAAAGCTTCATACCTCACTATATTAACATTTGATAGAAAATAAGTCACACTGTCTTAGAATTGGAAATGTTTTTAGGCCCTCAATTTGTGCTTCAAACTTCTTGAAGTTCTCATAGATTTAAAAAGAACACAATTGTAAATAAAATAAATGATTTAAAAGCTCTAAATCTCACAAGATCAATATTTGACGAGAAAGGAGCCAAACTTTTTTAAGATTGGAAGTTCTGTCAACTTGTGCTCTCAACTTATGAAGTTCTCATACAATCAAAATGAACAAAATTATAAGCAAAATTGATGATTTGAAAACTCCTAAAGAGCATCCATTTCATGAATATAAGCCATTAAAGTATATCTCAAGAGACTATTCGATTTATGAAGATCATGTTCGGGTTTTCTGTTTGATTTTCAGTCATGTTTGCGTTGAGTTTTGTCACAACCTCTTCAGGGGCTTTAATTACCAAGCCAGAGGCAAATGGTCCCTCCTTGTAAGCGAGAGCCCGGGTTCTCTCAAACGCTACGATTTTGACCTTTTTGCTCGATTAATTAGATTGGGTTTTGTTTTAAGAGCAGCAACTAACATATTACGGGTCGATTAGTAATAGAATAAAAGGCAGAACGCATTTTATTTCCGTGAACCAGCGACTTGGGGATCGGGAAAATTACAAAAAAAAAAGCATTCTATACCCATTGTGCTTTTACCAATTCAGTTCTAAACATTTTAATTGTCTCAATTAAGTTTTACAATTTTTCATGTTTTGCCAATTGAGTCAATTCAGTCAAATTTGACCGGAAATTACTAACATGGACGCTAATTGTCCTACATGGTACAGTCGGTATTGACATGGTCAATTTTTAATAATATTTTAATATTTTTTAACATTTTTTCTTTTCTCCTCTTTTCCTTCTTCAATTTTATTTTACAATGGCCGGAAGGATGCCGGATGCTCGCCGACCACAATGAGGGCTTCAATGCCTTTGCCCAGCCTCGCCCAAATCTAGTCAAGGCCATCACGACCACTGGCATGGATGAGGAAATCGGCAAGGAAATAAAAAGGTTCCAACTTTGAGTCGATGAGGAAAGATATGATTGAACACACACTCTTAAATTTAACAGTTCAAACTCACAGCTTAGCTTCGCAATATTAACCAAAGCGGCAGTGAATCTAAAACTCTCTCGAGACTATGTAGAGCTTTTCCTCTCGACTATGTAGAGCTTTCATCTACCCACATGGTAGTTTCACCATATCAAACCCTAACGTCACCATTCTCCATCCCTGCTTCTACTGACCAACGTCTTTGATAACTCCAATGGTCTGTTGTTCGGTACTGTGGAATTGTCCTTGTTGAAGAATGGGCCCCTTCCACTCCTCTTCTTCTCCATTACTCTTCTTCAATCGAGATATTGTCCTATACTGTTTCTTGCCAATTCGTTAAATTCCCACAATCTTCGCTTCAATCAACTTGAATCCTGTTGCATGCACCCAGTTACCGTGATACCCACCCTTCTGCTTGCGATACCCACTTTGCCATTGTGCTGTGTCATCTACTCTCATGGATGATCATGACCAGGAGGAAGAAAATCGACTGGCTGCCCTGTGTTCTCGTTTGGGTCGCCTCTGGCCGGAGCATGGCATAGAAAATTGGGATGAATCACTACCTGTGGAGAAACTCAAAGAATGTAAATTGATGATGGTAGGTCAAATTTTATCAAATCCTTCAATTAATCTTCAGGCCTTTCAAAGTACTTTGTGGCGTGCTTGGAAAACAGAACGGGTTGAAATATCTGAACAGGAACCTGGTATCTATGTTGCTAAATTCAAATCTGCTTCTGATAAACATAGAGTTTTGGAAGGTGGTCCGTGGCGTTTCTCTAGTCACTTAGTGAATTTTAAATCTTGGCTTCCCAATACACCGCTGCATTGTTATGATTTCTCTACTTGCACTTTTTAGGTGCAAGTCTTTGGGTTGCCATTGGAATGGTGTTCTGCACATTTAATTGAAAAGACAGTTAGCAATATAGGAAAAGTTCTTGAGGTTCAGACTGAGAATAAGGAAGGCACCTCTTTGCGGGTAGGGCGAGCTCGGGTTGAACTTAAACTGCAGGAACCTTTGAAAACGGGTCAGATTATAAGAATCAGTGGTAAAGTCTTGTGGCTGGATTTTCGATATGAGAGATTGTCACACTTTTGTTATTCCTGTGGCATACTTGGACACTACGCAACTTACTGCAAAGACATTCCTTTCATTGACACGAAGATGGAAGGCAGAGAAAAAATGGCGTATGGCCAATGGTTAAGAGCCGAAGTGATGGAGCACAGCCCATATTAGAAAACTTTTTATGCATCTCAATACAAAATTGATTCACCAGAAGAAGTTATACATGAGACTTCCCTACCAGCACCTCTTTTAGAACCAGTTAAGTGTCCAAGTAGTGAAATAGACAAAACATTACCTCAACCGACAACTAACCCTACTCACAAAGACATCACCACTGTTGTCCAGCAACAAACTCCTGTAGATCAGTTAGGACAACATCTAACCTCAATAGTGCCAGTTGTAGCCGTTGCACCTATGCAAAATATTCCAAACCTAGGAGTGGGCTCTTCCAACACAAAGCGACAGAAGCACAATAAGCTTAATATTAAAGCTGGAACTGCGAAAAAGTTAAAGCGGTATTGCCCTTATGAATCACGCATACATTAGTATGACCCCATTGATGAAACTCAATTGATTGGTACTCCTATCCTTGAAATTGATGAAGCTGGAAAATGGGCCCTGGTGGCTTGCCCAAAAAAGCCACCACTGGACAAATGAAGTTTTTGAGTTGGTACTGTCTGGGGCTAGGCAACCCCCTGACAGTCCGATCCCTTAAAGCCCTAGTGGCTAAGGAGAGACCCGATGGTATTTTTGTTTGGAAACCAAAAATCAGCAGTTTTTACTTCTACGTCTACAAAACTCACAACTTATGGATTGTACTTGCTCATTTCATGGTTTGATTTAGAACTCATGGTTTTGCCTTCAATTTTTTCACTCGGGGATGGTATTTGACAATTCATAAATAAAGATCTCGCATCTCTCCCCCTTTTGGTCAGCATAAAAAAGGTTGAGATGAAAATGGAGTAGAGTCAAGAATGCTTGGGAACACGAACAAGCTGGAAATCTCCCATTGACTGAACGATGCCTTCCAGCCTTTTCAAGTCTTCCTTTAGTTGTGCAACATCCTCACCCTTAGCATTAGCCTGAATCTGAAGAGAAATGACTTGGATCTGATCATTCAAGGAACCGGAAGAAGCTTGACCTGCATTCTGCAAATTCTGAACTTCGCATCCCAAAGCATATATCTGACCTCGCATTTCCAAGAGAACATCCAGAATTCTGCCAAAATCTGCTGAATTATCAGTCTGCGTACTGGGTTCGACACGATCTGATGGAGTAAAGGCAGATGATGGCAAATCAGCATAATCACGCAGATTTGGCAATGAAACATCATGTCCTTCCTCAGGAAATTGAGAGGCATAAATGTCCTCTAGATCTGTTGGAGAGCGATTGACTCCCTCACTGGTAGCAGGATATGAGGACATTCCTCTTCTCTCTTGGTCTTCCCCTGTTTCCATGCCTTCAGGTGGAGAAGAGTGTTCCTCATGTTCTCCTTCCTCTTGATCTCTTTTCTCTTCTTCTTCTTTTTCAACTCTTTCCTTCTCAACTCTCTTTCTTCTTCTTCTTCTATCTCCTCTGTTTCTTTTTCCTCTGCTTCTTTCTCTTTTCTTCCTCTTTTCTTTCTCTAGTCCTCTGTTCTGAGTCTTTCTCTAGAACAGAACAACTCAGATTCTTCAATGCCATTGCAGAAATGGTGATGTTTTCCTCATCATCTTCATCCTCAACAATGAGAGCTCTTCTTTTTTTGGATGGAGCAACCATGGGCTCCTTCCCTTTTCTTTTTGCTGTAGAAGAGATTTGATGAGTTTTGACTGGAGTCTTCTCCTTGAATTTCTCCAACGCCTTGCTTAGTTCCTTCAGACGCATTTTAGTCACTATTTTTAGTCCTACCACCATATGATCACACGATTGAGCACAAAGAATTTGTGGAGGCTAAATATTCAGATGTTTGAATAACTTCGTCACAAGACCTGGATAAGGAAGTTAACCCATTTCCTTCACCACTGCTCTATACATGTGGAACATAATAGTGTGAGGAAGAGAAAATTTTTTCCCAGTGATGATGGCATACATTAGCTTTGCCTCTGAACTTGAAACATCAGTCTTGGAAGTTGATTTCGGTCTGATGCAATTGATCACAATCTTGTGAAGCAGAATGTTAAACGCACTCATCCTCAAGTAGGAAATCATTTCCTCTGTTCTTCTATTCTTAACAAGTTCCAATGTAGCACGAGCAATAGAAACATTGATAGGTTGATATCTCCCTCTCTCAACCCCATTGACATCTGCCAACATATCCATATCCACCACAAAGTCCTGATCTAGGACACTAAAAGAGAATCTATTCGCATACAAGAAACTAAGATTCGAAAAGAAATAAGCAGTCAATTCAGCATGGGCTTCTGTGGTGTCAAAACAGAACTGCTCAAGTTGAAGAAAACTGAATTTTTCTCTCAAATTGACATTTACAGTATCAAGGAAATCAAATCCACACTCCTAGAGTTTATCACCCCACGCTTTAACAGTTTTGAGTATAGAACCTTCTTTTCCTTCGATCTAAACAACTCTGTCCTTTTTCCTCAAATTTTCGCTGCAATACCCATTCTCGGTTGAAATTGGCTGTACAATTTGTCATCATCATTCCCATCTATCGGATTAAATCCTCCAACATGCGGATCACTTGGGATATTTGCAAGGGTTTCTTCAGCCAACCCTTTAAGAGCAATTCCCAAACTCTCCATTTTTCGCAAAAAGATATATTCATTCCCATATCGTTCGTCCTTAAGAAATTCATCGATGTAGTTCAATGGAGTACCAGTCCTCTTTAAAGCACGATAAAGCTTATAAATAAAAGAGGGCCTTTGAACTCTTACAGGATCTGCGTCTTCAATGATTTCTTCCTCTTGTTGATGACCAACACTGTGTGGACTAGTTGGTGGAGAATGACGTTGTTGAGAATGTTGTGGGCTCTGCTACTGATTTGGAGACTCTTCTTCCTCGGTGAGATCGAAGTGCATAGGCCCCTCACTCATTCGCCGTGGTCCCCTGCTTGCGATCCTCGAAGATTTTCTTGAAGACGACATCTTTCTCAGTCTTTGAAAAATTCCTTGCTTGACTTTCCCAAGAAAGATGACAACTTTTTCGAAGATTAAATAAGAGAAGAAAACAGGAATGGAAGATCGGTGCCTTTTAGGGTTTTGGAGTTAAGCGAAGAGAAACCGACTGTATATAGCTCAGTCGAAAGGAGGGAATACTAAACGTCATAATGGAAAGTGAAAAGATGCCTTTTCAAAAAAAAAAAAACTGCCTTTTTTGGAAAATAGTCATTTCAAAATAACTCTTTTTTCCGAAAAGGAAACGTTTGCAATAATCACGTCAATTAAAGATAGCAACAATCAAACACAGTTGATGATCGTACATTTTCAAGATGAGATTCGAGAGAGAGAATAACTTACAGTCAAAGTCTTGTTTGTTTGAGTCTGAGAGTCTCTAGACTTTAACTTCTTCAAACCTCAAAATGTTGAGTCTGGAACAGATGATTTCAAATTAATTTTTCTCCAAAGGCTTTGTAAATATATCCGCCAGTTGGTTCTTTGAGTAAATAAACTGAATCGAAATTTCTCCATTTTGAACACGATCTCTAATGAAGTGATGTCGAATCTCTATATGCTTTGCTCTTGAGTGAAGAATTGGATTTTTGGTGAGATTGATTGCGATGGTGTTGTCACATTTAATCTCCGTGCATGAGTCTTCAATTCCAAAATCTCTTAGCTGTTGTTTTATCCACAGGATTTGTGAACAACAACATCCAAGAGCTACATACTTTGCTTCTGCTGTAGAAAGAGCTACTGTACTTTTCTTCCTTGAAAACCAAGACACTGTCCTACCTCCAAGTAGTTGACAGGTACCCGAGGTGCTCTTTCTATCAACTCTGCATCCGGCTAGGTCTGCGTCTAAGTATCCAAGAAGAGTAAAGTCTCCCTTTTTAGGATACTAGAGATCAAAGCTTGAAGTTGATGAAATATATTTGATAATACGCTTTGCAGCATTTAAATGAGATTCTTTAGGATCTGCTTGAAATTTGGCACAAATGCAAACACTAAACAAAATGTCAGGTCTAGAAGCTGTAAGATAAAGAAGTGAGCCAATGATACTCCTGTATAACTTCTGATCAACTTTCTTTCCTCCTTCATCTTTGTCTATTTTCAAGGAACTTGACATTGGTATATCAACATTTTTGCAATTGTCCAGTCCAAACTTTTTGACAAGATCTTTAGCATACTTTTCTTGATGAATAAAATCTCCTTTCTTCAGTTGTTTTACTTGAAGCCCGAGAAAGAAGGTTAAATCACCCATCATGCTCATTTCAAATTCATCCTACATAGTCTTATAGATTTTCTTGCACAGACTTTCATTAGGGGATCCAAAAATAATATCATCGACATATATTTGAACAAGCAGAAAACTTTTGCTTTCTCTTTTAATAAACAGAGTAGTGTCTACTTTACCTTTTATAAAGCCTTTTTGAATTAAAAACATACTCAGCCTGTTGTACCAAGCTCGAGGTGCTTGCTTTAAACCATACAAGGCCTTTTTCAGTCTGAATACTGAGTCTGGCTTCCTTCAGTCTTCAAACCCAAGTGGTTGTTCCACATAGACTTCCTCATAGATAAATCCATTCAGGAAAGCACTTTTGACGTCCATTTGGAATAACTTGAAATTCTTATAACAAGCAAATGCAAGTAATAATCGAATTGCTTCTAACCTTGCTACTGGTGTGTAAATCTCGTCATAGTCTCTCCCTTCTTCTTGCGTATATCCCTTGGCCACGAGTCTTGCTTTGTTTCTTATGACTTTTCTTTTCTCGTCCATCTTGTTCCTGAAAACCTATTTAGCTCCAACAATTGATTTACCTTTTGGTTTAGGAGTCAACTCCCAGACATCATTAATTCTGAATTGTCTAAGTTCTTCTTGCATAGCTTCAATCCAGCTTTCATCTGATAAAGCTTCATCTATGCTTTTGGGCTCTATTTCAGAAATAAGAGCCACAGCACTAGACTCTTCGCGCCTTTTGGATCTTGTGCGAATTCCTTCATTAATGTCGCTAATAATAAGATCTTTGGGATGACTGGACTTATGCTTCCAGTTACTGGTTGATTTGTCAGGTTGATGATCACTTCCTTCATTTGAATCTTCAATAAGCATTTGTTGCTGGTCTTTCAGAGTCTGAGCTGCTTCTTGAGATTTAGACTTTGTAGAGTCTGGAGCAGGTTCAGATTCTTAAAGATGAGTCTGAATGGATTCATTTTGCATAGAATCTTGGAATTTAACATTCATTGATTCTTCCACAGATTGAGTCTTCTTGTTGTACACTCTGTACGCTTTACTTGAGGTTGAATATCCAAGGAATATGCCTTCATCTAACTTTTCTTCAAACTTACCAACTTGATCATTTGCATTTTTCAATATAAAAAATTTGCATCCAAACACATGAAAATATGAAACAATAGGCTTTTTTTCTTTTGAATAACTCATAGGGTTTTTTTTTTTTTCTAGAATAGGCCTTAGAAAAAATCTATTAATAATATAACATGCTGTAGAAACTGCTTCAGCCCAAAAACGTAAAGAGATATTGCTTTCTATTAAAAGAGTTCTAGCCATTTCTTGAAGCGACCTATTCTTTCTTTCCACAACTCCGTTTTGCTCTGGAGTATATAGAGAGGAGAACAAGTGCTGAAAACTAGATTCATCACAAAATTTTGTAAAATCTTGATTTTCAAATTCACCTCTATGGTCTGTTCTTATACTTGAAATAACATACCCTTTTTCATTTTGAACCTTCTTAGCAAATTTTTCAAAGTAAGAGAAAGTTTCAGACTTACTTGCCAGGAAATACACCCAAGTAAATCGTGAGTAATCATCCACAATTACTAGGCAATATTTCTTACCTCCAATGCTCTGTGTTTTGGTTGGTCCAAAAAGATCCATATGCAGGTGGAAACTTGATTTATTGGTTTAACGGAATTTCTTACCTATTTTCCCAATATGCATGGTGTACATAGATCAGACTTTTGGTATGATAAATTGGGTAGACCACGAACAAGCTTCTTTGCTGAAATTTTGGCTATCTGCTTCATATTGATGTGCGCAAGCTTTCTGTGCCATAAGCTTGCTTCGTCTTGAATTGAGATTAGACATTGCGATTCATCTGGTTTCACATCCAAGAGGTAGATATTTCCATGTCTTCGACCCATGAATGATTAAGTAGAATCTTTACTAATTTCTGAACATATTCCTTCTTGAAAGTTGATTTTGAAACTAGTATCACACAGCTGACTGACACTAAGCATATTGTAGTTGAGTCCTTCTACTAAAGAAACATTGCTTATTATGAGATTTCCAATCTTTACAGTTCCAAATCCCACAATTTTTCCTTTGCTGTTTCCTCCAAATGAGACTTTTCCACCATTTACTCGAACAAGCTTTATGAAGCAATTTGAGTCTCCTGTCATGTGTCTTGAGCATCCATTATCCAGATACCATTTTACCTTTTTCTTGATAGTGACCTACATTTAAAAAAAAAAAAAAACTTAAACTTTCTCTGGTACCCATATTTTCTTAGGTCCATTGGTGTTAGTATGATATGCGGTTTTTGTCCATACCTTTTTAACAGGTTTCCAAACCATAGGACATTCTTTTTCAAAATAATCTGTAATATTGCACTTTGAACATCTGAGAGCATTGCGACCTACTAGTTTTACAAAGATCCTTTTAAAATGATTTTTGTAAGCATCTCTTGTGGGTCTTTGTTTGATTCTTTCCTTCACTTTAGGAAAATCAATTAAAGGAATGGTTTGAGCAGTCATTCCCAAACCAGATTTATTGAAATAAGGTCTTTGAACATAAAGTATTTTTTCCAGTTTCTCAGATCCTATAGAAAATCTTTTCGAAATTTTTGAGATATCATTTTTCAAGAATCATTTTCTTTTAAAAGATTATCTTCACTTTCTTTAAGAGAAGATACATTCTTGTCTAAACATTTCACTTTTTCTTTCAAAACATTTTCTTGTTGTTTTAGAGCAGAATTTTCCTTTTTGAGTTCGGAAATTCTTTTAAGAGAAGTCTTAAGACTAAAACACAATTCATCAATGTATTTTGAAACTTTAATAGGGATTTTGAAGTTACTCACCTCAAATTCGCTTTCTGAATCTGAATCTATCTCGGAGTTCGAATCTGAATCCGATTGTGCCATTAGACATACATTGGCATAATCATCATCACTTTCTTCACACTCTGTATCACTCCAGGTTTCTGCTTTAAGAGCCTTTCGATACTTTTTAGCTTTTCCTTTCTTCTTCGTCAAAAGAGGGCAGTTGGGTCTGATGTGTCCCTTTTTCTTACATTCAAAGCATACTACATCTTTGTTTGATTAATCATCTTCAACAGACTTGGTATGTTGCTTTTGAAAACTTTGTTTCTTTGGATTGAATCTTCTTCCTTTTCTATTCAGCTTTCTGAATCTTCTTATCATGAGAGCAAGCTCCTCATCATCCATATCGTCTTCAGAATCTATAACATCATAATCATCATTAGATTTTAATGCAATGGATTTCTTACCTTAAGGGTCTTCGTCTTCATTGATTCGTTTCACTTCATAAGACTGAAGAGTCCCAACCAACTCATCAACAGATAGTGGCATGATTCTTTGGGTCTCTCTGATTGAGGTCTTTATGTGATTCCAATCTTGGGAGAGTCCACGCAGTACCTTGTTTACCTTCATGGGATCAGAAATTGGTTGACCTTGATTTTCAAGACCATTCACGATTTCTGTAAAACGACTAAACATATCAGTTATAGATTCTCCTGATTTCATTTTGAAGGCTTCATATTGACCGAGGAGAATATTGATTCTAGTCTCTTTCACTCGATCGGTTCCTTCATAAGTAATATGTAATCTATCCCAGACTTCTTTAGCTGTAACACAAGAAGATTTTCTGTTATATTCAGTAGGTGATAAAGCACAATATAAAGAATAAATTGCTTTTGCATCAAGAGCTTGTCTCTTGATTATCTCTTCCTGAGTCATTTCACTAGACTCAACAGTATCTTTTCCTCTCTCTGAGACAGGTGCAGCTTTAGGAATGATTCCTTTTTCTACAACGTCCCATTCCAAAGGATCTTTTGATCTTAGGAACGCTTTCATCTTATTTTTCCATATGTTGTAATCATTTCCATCAAAGTAAGGCGGTCTGGTATTGTTTTGCCCTTCTACCAGCCCTGGAGCCAATATACTAGCCATGGATCTTTAACTCTGAAGTAAAACACTTCAAACAAAGTGAGTACACGAGCTTTGATACCAATTGAGATAGCTAGTATAAACACCTAGAGGGGGGTGAATAGGTGTAAAAACAATTTCTTGAGATACGGAAGCGATACTAGGCAGACGATAGAAAGGGAGTTCTCTTTTGATTAACAAAATGAAATACGATCAAAGTAAAGCAAAGAGTAGGGAAGAGAAAATTGAACACAAGGTTTATAGTGGTTCGGCTTATTCCAAGCTTACGTCCACTCTTCCGCACTGACAGCCCACCGGCTGGATTTCACTATGAACAAAAGAGATATTACAGCACAGCTTTTCCTTGATTCCACAGTGTAGATATTCTACCACACTTCCTCAAGGATTGTCACGAATATAGACTCTCTTTTGTGTACAAGAGTTCGCTTAACAAATGAATTGACTAAGAACAAGGAGCTTCAGACTTTGGAATTCTTCTATCATGCACACTCTCGAACAACTGGAACGTCTTCCTTATATACTCCTTTATGCCATCATACCCGTTGGCACTTACCAAAGGAATTCCTCCAATCTATCCGGTGGACAGAATCAATTAGGAAGATCATTCAAGCTATTAAAGGAACATGTCGATAGCCCATCAATCATGTTCGCCCATACAATTAGGATCTCGGTTTCCATAAGTAGAACCTTCCAAGTATACTTTGTCAATCATCGGATCCTTAATCTTCGAATCAATCATGATCAAATAAAGGATTCTGTTATGTCATATCCAGCCAAGAGATCTTCTCCAATTGATAAAGTCACATCCTTAATGAAACATCCAGTTCTGGATAGCCTTTCTTCAACGGATTAGAAACTGTCTATGAGGATAGACTTTGAGTCTTGAGTCTGGCTGTCCGGAGGTCTTCAGACTTTAAATAGCAGAGTTTGCAAATCTTCAGACTAGACTGATGGAAACGGTTTGTTAGCTTCAAAACACTTCACGAAGATTTCTCCAATAGATGGGGGATCTTGCACGATAGACATAGTGGGTCGAGTGTTTCTTTTTGGGGTTATGGCCGAGTGTAGCTACAAGTCTTGGCCTTTCTTTTGATGTACCGACCCAAGGAAACCCATCATGGAAATATGTAAATAAAAGTGTCGTGGCTTTATCTTTTCTTATGATGTTTAGTGGTGTGCAATTGTATCATGATTGTTGGAGGGAAAGATGGCGATATTAAATTATGCTTCTGCTAATGAGTTGCGCCCGTTTTCAAAAAAAAAAAAGTCTATGAACTATGACGCTTCTACTAAGAGATGTATCTAGTGTCCATTAGGTGTAGCAATAGGTGCCTGTGGCGACCTAAGGTGCTTCGGGGTGCCACATACAGATTTGTCAAATGGGTAGATTGGAAGACGATCATCTAAATACTATCCAACAACTAGTTTGGAAGTGGAGAAGTATTTAAGGAGATCAAGGATCGATGAGCAAGTAAGAGACGAAGCGTATAATTTATAATTTCAAAGTCTTAGCCAACTTTGATCATACACTTGTCTCTTGTGAGCTTAAACGTTTGTGATCATGATAGAAATACTAAAAGAGTGAGATAGTGTGATCTACTACTAAGTGTTTGCACTCAAAGTTGTAATCTCTTGTTGATTGCATAGTGGAATCCAACCAGAAGGCTGTTAGCGTGGGAGAGTGGACGTAGGCTTGATCTATGCCGAACCACTATAAATTTTGTGTTCTTATTATTTTCACGGAACTCCTTTATTTTGTTTATAGTTCTATTTAACTATTAAAGTCTGAACTCGCTCAAAGTTTGTTGTTCTTCAGACTCAGTTTCCAAAGTAAAATATTTCTACTGTTTTTTGCGAAAATTTGTCTTCACACCTATTCCCCCCCTCTAGGTGTTCATAATAGTACTTTCAATTGGTATTAAAGCCAAGTGCTCGTTTTATTAAAGGTTTTTACTTTTGAGCTAAAGATCTTTTATGGCTAGTATCTTGGCACCATGACTTATAGAAGGGTAAAGCAACACTAGGCCACCCTATTTTGATGGAAATGAATAATACAACGTTTGGAAAAACAAAATGAAGGCATTTCTAAGATCTAGAGACCCCTTATAATAGGATGTTGTGGAAAAATGAATCAATCCCATTGCTACGTCTACATCAAATAAAAATGGCAAAGACAAAGAAACTAAACCCCTTGCTCCTATGTCTCGGATGGAGATATCCAAAAGAGAAGCACTTGATGCAAAAGTCATTTATTCTTTATATTGCGCTTTGTCTCCTGTTGAGTATAACATAATTTCTTCATGTGAAATAACTAAAGAAGTTTGTGATAAACTTTATGTTACTTATGAAGGGACTCATCATGTAAAAGAGACAAAAGTAAACTTCCTACTTGGCCAATATGAATCCTTCAAGATGAATCAATGAGAGTCTATTGGAGATATGTTGAGCCATTTTACAGAAATTGTAAATGGTTTGGCATATCAAGGTTATCCAATTTCTGCCTCAGTGAAGGTCAACAAACTTCTACGAGATCTCTCAAAAGATTGGAACCATGTTAAGATATTGATCTAAGAGACTCAGAGGATTATGCCACTCACCATTGATGAATTGATTGGCACTCTTCAATCCTATGAAGTGGAACAAATCATTGATGAAGATTCCAAAGGTAAAAAGTCCATCGCTTTATAATCTAATGCTGATTCCGATGATATAGACTCAAAAAATGATGAAGAACTTGCTTTTATGATTAAGAAATTCAAAAAGCTGAGTAGAAAATGAAGCAAATTTAGTGAAAGAAGACAATACAAGTAGAATGGGCAGAAAAGAACCATGAAAAAAGATGACGAGTAAGGAAATATATGTTTGATGGCACATTCCGACTCAAACCCAATTTCGGAATTAGAATCAAACTCAGAATCAAAGTCTAACTCAGACACAGACTCAAAAATTCCTACTAAAGTTCGTAAGTATATAAATGAGTTTTGCTTAAATCTCAAATCTTCTCTTAAAATGATCTCTAAACTAAAAAGGAGAATTCATGGCTTAGGCAACAGGATCTTTCTCGAAAAGAAAAGTTTGAAATTTTGCAAAAAGATTTCCTACAAACGAAAGAAAGTCAAGATTCACTTGTTAAAGAAAATGATTCTTTAAATTTAAATATTTCCACAAAATTTTCAAATGGTTGAAAAACATTAGAGCATATCCTTTCGATAAAAATAACTTATTATAATAAGTCGGGACTTGGTTTCAATAAGGAAAGTGATTCCCTAATAGATTTTCCTAAAGTCAATGAGAGACTTAGACAAAGACCTCCTAGACTTATGTACAAAAATCATTTTCAAATGATCTTTACAAAACCTGTTGGTCGAAATCCCCTCAAGTGTTTAAATTGTGGAGATTCCGAACACTTTGAGAAGGAATGTCCTAAAGTTTGGAGACCTATTAAGAAAGATTAGGTAAAAAAAGCATACTCTACTAACTCTCATGGACTTAAGAAAATATGGGTACCAAAGGAAAGATGAGTTGTTTTTGTAGGAAATAAAGGAAGAAAGAAAAGAGAATTTGGTAAGGAAGGTATATTTTTTTCTCAATATGGTTTGAGCACAAAATTTAAAAATTCTCATTATACTTATATTCTCGTTGTGCCTCAGTTGATTCATATTTCATGATGAACGTATTCAATGATTTGTTTTATTGAAGAAAGAATCGTGTGATTTGTCTTTGTGATTTGAGATTTGATTTGATATGTGTCACATTCCGATCCTCTGAGCACGTGCCCATCCCTCGGTTGTCGATTGAAATGCAACGACCCAGAACGCGTCACCGACCCCTTCATTTTAATGCGCATGCTAAAGCAAATAAGTAAATCCCCAGACAACAATAAGATGGGATAGAAAAGTAGGGCCATAATTTTCGGAAACCAAATCACACCTTTATACATAGTAGACTAAGTCATATACATTGCTAGCCAATATTTACACGGTATATAAAAAAGGTCGACTCTCAAAACAAGTTGTCCTATGACCAGCTAGTTCGACTTGTTTGCTAATTCTTTAGTGCCCACAGGAGCCGAGCGGGACGGCGGGTTCTCCACTATGCTATCAGGAGGGTCAGTTGGATCCTCGTCTAGAGCAGCATCAATTACCATAGCGAAACCACGCTCTGAATCAATTAAGGATCTCATGATGTGGGACCTCTCTGATCCAGACAGTGGTTACCAAAACCTCGTAGACCCAAAAACTTTCGAAATCGGGGTAGCTAGAAACCCGCTCAGTAACCCTCATGAGACACCCATGTCGCTCAAGGGGATTCGCCATCTAAGAACCTAAAAAGTTAAGCCCACGACGGGGTGATACAATGTCTCAGCAAGTCCATCCCCTAAGTCCGACTAGGAAGAAAATACGCCATAAGGGGTGCTTAAGCACAAGCATAAGTTAAAAGACTTACCTTTGCCTCAGTTCCTTCTTGCAAGTCAGTACAATTTGTATATTCAACCAATCATTTCAACTCACAACAACTCAAGTCATCAAATCAGATTAAACGTTCGATCAATCGACCCAGTCAATTCCATGTCATCAAAACCATCTCTCGGTCAATTCATTCAATACTATCTATCAAGTCCGATCACATCAAGGACTGCTCACTCTAAGCTAAAGATAGATAGAAATGCTCGCCAAAAGCTTATAATAATGTATACTACTTACTCTAAGCTGATATATTGAAGCCCTCAGGCTGATATAGTATGCGACTAATGCTCACCAAAGCTATGTGATACTTAATTGCTCACCAAAGCTATGTGATACTTAATTGCTCACCAAAGCTATGTGATACTTAATTGCTCACCGAAGCTATGCAATACTTAGGGTATACTGCTCTCAAAGCTCTAAAGTCGATATAGTATACCATTCTACCCAACCAACCATTTCACCACTTTTATTATACCCGATAAAAATAATCATGTGTGGTTACATGGTCGGCCTCCACATAAAATATAATATCTTTACTTTATAAACTCCTACTAATTATATAGTCGATAAAAAAAAAAAATTTGGCGCTGTAAATTGATGCCCGTTGATTTTCTAATTAAATACGAAAATTAATAAATTTTGGGATAAATTTCCAAAATTACAAATCACACTCAATTTGCACAATCTAGCACTCAATTAAATAAACCAATCATACCATTGCGATCAGCATAAAATTCCAGTCACCGGCTATCCCGGTCTAATTTCTGGAAAATAATGATTAATTAAATAATTAGGAAAATTATTTAATAAATACCAATAAATAGCAAAAATGCACACTTAGGCCAAAAAAGCCTAATAAAAAGCCGAGACGAACCCGGAAAATTTCCGAACCTATCTAGATAAGTACTAAAGCTTATCTAGTTGCTAATTACACTACTTAAACCACCTAGCATGCAATAATGATTAATTAGATTGCTAATCTATTCTAACTAACCACCAAATCCATGCTTAACCTAAACGAATCAACCCTTTAGCATATTTAACTCCCTAAGCGGAGATTAGTGAGTAAACTCACCGGTTTCGCACGAAAACCGGTTCACGGCGATGACGGCGCGACGACAGCTGATAAACTCCGAAGCAGCAGCACCAATAGGGACCAAACCAAGGCCGAAATCGACCCTGCAAAGCTCACGGTTGAGCTAGGATTTTGCTTCTATGCTGTGGGACTTGCTGCCCCAATTCTGCTCAATCAAGCTTGCTGGTCAAGCTGCTGGTCTTGGTGGTCACGGGTGATGGAACGGCCAGGAACCGGGCTAAGTTGCAGCTGCGGGGGGGCTCACTGGATCACTAGAATAAACCTGCTGCTTGGGCTTCGGATGGGCTGGCCATGAAGGACATGGGCGGAGGAGGGATGCGTCGAAGAAGCTGTTAGGCTTGCGGGGGCGTTAGGCCGTTCGATGAGTGAAGATCGTGGGCTGCTGGAGTCACCACCAAGAGAAAAGTTTCATTGGTTAGACTGGTGGGGGCAGACGGCTCACGTGAGTGGAGATGGGCAAAGGTCAAGTGGTGCTGCTTTAGTGGAGGTGGGGCTTCGAAGGAAAGGAAACAGAGAGCAAAATAGAAAATTTAGGGGTTAGGGGCAGTTGGCAGTTGTGTCCGAGAAGAGTGGGGGGAGAGAGAAAGATGTCGGCTGGGGAAAGGAACGTGTGAGAATAGAAAATGGAAGAGAGAGAGAGATGTGAACGAAATGGATGGATAAGGGGGCAGAGGTGTCGGCTAAAAGGGAAAAGAACTGTGTAAATCCAAGAGAGAGAGAAAGAGAAAAACGTGTGTAGAAGAGGGGGGAAACAACTGGAGTCCGAGGAAGCTGTGGATGGGGGTTTGAAGTGCACAAGATAATTTGAATGGGTGTTTAATCATCCTCAAATTCAGCTCACGTTCAACTGACAAAATCAATTGGTCATCCAAGGCCAATTTCCACCCCAAATTACTCCAATTGAAGTCCAAATGAAGGCCAAATTAAGATAGCCCCTCTAGCCTACGAGTTTCACTCAATTTGACGTCCAAATTTTATTGAGAAAGAAGCCCACACAACTTTCACAACTTCCCTTCGTCAAATAACTCACTAAGGAGGCCAAACGTACCTTCAATTTGACCCATCCGAATTTCCGTTCTTTTTCCGAAACATTAGAATCGATTTTCCGTAAAAATTCCGAACTCGCTAAAACTTCCTCGAAAGATGAGTCGACGTTCCTAAAATAAATCATGACATAACAAAACTTTTAATTTATGAAATCAGGTTCAAATTCCCGGTTAATTTTAATTTGACACGATTTTAGCGTGACCTAGCCTATTGGGTAGCTTTCCGAAATTTTTGGTGCAATTGACCCGTGGTCGATTTTTTTCGAACCACAACGTACCCATTCGACACATTGGCGACTCTCGATTGGTGTGAAAATCTCAAGGTTTCCAATATGGGCATAAGGTATCCAAAACGACAGAAAATCGGTTTAGTGTCAATCGACGAGAATTTTGCAATCAGGTGGAATGACCCATACTTTGATCACATATCTTAGTCAAATCAACCTATCTTTGATCTCTGATCGATTTTGACAATGCCGTAATGACTTTTGCAAATTAGCATGGTTGAGCAGTTGGTTTCTAGTTGAATTCTCAAGTCTATTGTATCTATATTCCTTAACAGCTTCACCCGATAGGCTAATTATCTCATGAGTGGCATCGATGAAAAGCCCAACTTATCTAATCGAAAGCAAAACCTGAAAATCAGGATGTCACAATACGTGTGATTATTTTTGATATCCTACTTATAGATAAGCGAGTTTATTTAGTTTGATTTTATGCTCTCATATTTTATTATATTTTACATAGTAGAAATCTGTTTTACGTGATATATAATTTATCATGCAAAATATTCTCTTTTAAATATTTAAGGATTTTATTCTCTCTAATTTTATTGTGTTTTGATTAAGTGAGAATTTCCTTTTCAAGATATTATTGTGCATAATATTCTTTCCTTAAATACTTTGTTATGATGAGTTTAGAAAGAATATTTGATTATTCTTGAAGATGTTCTATTTTGCTCTAACGAAATGGAATGATCTAAATTGATGGATACAAAAATGGAAATGAGTGCATTGTAGGAAATTCTATAAGGGAAGAATGTTTGCGAGTTTATGTAGGTGCAATCAAAAAGGTATCTCATGCGAAGATTGGTGATGATTTTTTTAATCAATGGTATATTGCAAACATATACCTTGGGTAAGAGAATATTTTTTTATCCTGCCTTGCCAATCTCTACATACATTTATAATGATTTTACATAATTGCCTATGAATTATATATTATTTATATTGTAAATATCTTTTGTCATAAATATAAGGCATTGCAATTTTTTTTTGGCGCGTAATAGAAATATCAGCTTTCTTTTGCGAAATGCATTAATAATATTTTGAGATTTATGCTCAAGGAAATCCCTTTGATCTTGAAAGATATTATTGCATATTCATGAATATTCTTGCTATATTTTTAGAAGATATCTTATATCTAGCAAGTTTGATCTGCAAATGAGAGGAAGGTATTACGTGATATTTTTCTGCAAGGATTGTTATCTATTATACAAGAATTTGCAGGTGGAAAAAGAATCTTCCATATGGATTTTGTAAAGCTCGATCTGAAAATTGTGGAGATTCCATACTATTTTCTAGAGGCACAAAGATTATCCTCCTTGTGCAAAGTTTTCGCAAATTATTGAGGAAATCCCTTATGTGTCGTATGAAAGGGAGAGAAAGTGAATCCAAAAGAAATGGAAAGAATCGTGATCACCTAAAAAAGGCAACAAATTGAGGGGGAGCATTGATCAATTATGGAAAATTCTTTTTGAATCAATCGTGATCTTGATTATTATGTAAGGAAGGAAAAGGTAAATATGTTAGAACTTACCAAGTTCTACAAAATCTGGTTAGTGCATCTTTTATTATCTTCTGTCATTAACAAATCTCTTATTAATATTATCATTTTATTATGACAAAAAGGGTAAGTGACTTTTATAATGCATCCCTGATTTTTATTGGATATTTGATGATATATATGATGGAAGTGAGCTATATTGCATATCTTTAATATTAGACTTACTTTGTAAAAGCTTTTTTTTTTGGAAATTGTATTTCATGCAAGATATATTTGTTATCATTTTATATTCTCTACGTGATACTATTTCTATTGTTATTGCTTTTTGATTATGACAAAAAGGGGGAGAGAATATAAATATGCATATGTGTTGATTGGTTGATATTATTTATTGCATAATATTGAGCTGCAATTATTTTTCTATATATTATTATGCTCAATCTATTTGCTATCTTATGCTATCTTTTAACTTGAAATACATGACTTATCAATACTTTTAGAAAGTGTTATTACAAATCTGCATATTTAGAAATTTTTTTGTCATCATCAAAAATGGAGAGATTGTTAGGGAAATCCCTTAAAATGTTTTGGAGATAACAAAATAAATCAAAAGCTACTAACGTGTTTAATGGTTGAGTAATAGACTATGCGGATGATAGAACATGTAAAGGATATTATCAAAGTCTATACTTGAAAGAACTAGAAGACAAACTTTGTGTTGAAGCTGAATTTATTCAGACTGTGTCCAGACATTAAGGCTAAATATGTTCAAAAGCAAAATATGTTCAAACTTATGTCCAGATCGTAAAGTCTATCTCAGTATGAAGACACTCAGACTCTACTTTAGTCTGAAGACTCTCAGACTTTACATCCAGAACGAGACACAAGTCCAAAACGTGACAAGGTCTAGAACGAGACACATGTTCAAAACGTAGCAGATTCAGAACGAAACAACTTGACAGAATGTAACACAAGCCCCAAACATATAATGGCTAGTGATTTGGTTTGGATTCTACATTAAGATAGATTTGATTGACTCAATCTAATTAATTGACGATTAGATATTGAAGATAAAAACTTTCTATATGGAAAAGCTCTATTTATGGAAACCAAGATTCTATTTGTATGAGCGATCAGAATCAATTTGGGATTCTACTTTTATCACTCAACAGCTACCAAATCTTCTAGATACAAATCTTTCCAATGGATAGATTGGAAGATAATCCTCTAGATAATGTCCAACAGCTAGTTTGGAAGTGAATGAGTATTTAAGGAGATTAAGGACTGATGAGCAAGTAAAAGACGGAGCGTAGAATTTATAATTCCAAAGTTTGAGCCAACTTCGATCATACACTTGTCTCTTGTGAGCTTAAACGTTTGTGATCATGATAGAAATACCAAAAGAGTAAGATAGTGTGATCTACTATTAAGTATTTGCACTCAAAGTTGTAATCTCTTGTTGATTGCATAGTGGAATCCAGCCAGAAGGTTGTTAGCGTGGGAGAGTGGACGTAGGCTTGATCTAAGCTGAACCACTATAAATTTTGTGTTCTTACTCTTTTCCTTGAACTCCTTTATTTTGTTTGTAGTTCTATTTAATTATTAAAGTTTGAACTCCCTCAAAGTCTATTAGTTCTTCAGTCTTAATTTCAAAAGTAAAATATTTCTATTGTTCTTTGTGAAAAATTGTCTTCACACCTCTAGGTGTTCATACTAGCACTTTCAGCCTAAGATCAAATACTTCACCCTTCTCATGAGATTTCCTTTACGAATTTGTAGTCCTAATGGGAGGTTTTGTATTCAAATTCTTCATCATCGGAGGAAACGTCTTCATCCTTCAATAGCGGTGGAACATGACCTTCTTCATCATCCTATCCAATCGAGACAATGTCTTAAATGTCGTATTTGCCACTTGATTGGCAAAGGACATTGACAAGTTCAACACTCTTGTGAGCTTTTTTGATGAACTCACGATCCATACGAGAAGCTCTATACTCATCCTCATTTGAGTGTATAAGTCTTCGTCTTGGTACATCAGGGCTTGCCCCTTGAAGGCTTAACGATCATCCTCTCAAGCACCTTCCTTGGTTCTTTAGTGGCTCCACCACTTTCATATTAGAGGATTCCTAATTGAGCCAACTTAGCTAGACAAATAGTCTTCTCATTGCGAGTGATGTTGTCTTTCATTCGACAATTAGCAAATGATATGATTTGCCTCAACTTATGCATATCCAAGAGAAATGGATGCTTGTCATCATCCCCAAAGATAACATTGACATATTTGGCATGTTACAGATGAGGACCTTGGTGGACGTTCGGCATTGAGTCCTTAAAGGTAAGCAATTTCATATCCAGCAAGTTCTGGATTTTCAATTGGAGAACATAATAGTTGTCCACTTTGTGTCCCTTCAATTCCATGTGGTACTCACAAGTCTTGTTGGGGTCAAACCTAGGGAACTTTGGTGGATCGTCCCTCGGGACTTCTATAGCTACCAAATGATTTTTGTTTATTATTGGAAGCTGGTAATGGAGTGAACTACTTATGTGGGGCTTTCCCTTTGTGATCAAAGTTTTGGGAAGAGCTCCCAATTTCCATGGCAAGCTTATGAGCAGGAGGAGTTTACACTTCTTGAGTAGATGAATTTTGGATGTAGGCAATCTCCACAACAAGTTCCTTAACTTTCTTTGGGGCAAATTTGCAAGACATTGTCTCAGCCAATCTACCTTCTTGCATGATTCTCTTGATATGTTCTCCTAACTCAACTAGCGTGGCAAAGTTGATGTAGGTATGGTTATACATATTCTCAAAGAAAATCTCGAGGCATGGCTTGAAGTAATAATTTCATAACTCCCTTCTCAGATAAGGGAGGCTTCACTTGAGATGCGGTGGCTCTCCACCTTTAAGTATACGTCCTAAATGTTTCGGTCTTCCTCTTCTCGACTCGAATGAACTCCTTTCAATTCGGTGCAATTTTGGTATTGAACTTATATTGTTGTAGAAACTCATTTGCGAGATCTTCCTAGGTATGGATCTTCTCCAAATTCAACTTGATGAACTAGGTCAGCGTAGGACCAACCGGGCTATCTTAAGCTGAATTAATGAGAAGTGAAGGATTATTAGAATAGTGGGCCATCTTAGTTCAAATGAGTCTTTGGACACCTAATACCATTATATTTCCTTGTGAACTCAAGCTCCTTATAAAATTCAAGGACTTTTACTTTAGTGAAGGGTGACAACTTTCGAATCCCTGAAGTTGGCAACATTCCAGCATTCATAGGCGTTCCTCGATCTTCGTAAGGCATCTCGAGCTTTCCTCATCAAAGTGAGGGAGTTAGGGTCTCTCAAGATGGAACCTCTTTAGTCAGCCTTTTCCCCACCAAGACATTAGCAGGTGCAGTGAGAAGATTTGTAGCAGTAGTAAGGGCTACAAGCATCAAGTTCTTGACTTGATTTGAGAGATCAGTCAATAGTGCTATCATCTACGCCATTTGACTCTCCATAGTAACAATGTGAGTATGGGTATCATCGTTCTCCATCCTTTCTTGGTGGTGAGTATGTACGATGGATTGCCTCTTGACTATGATCTATTACCTTTCCAGAAGAAGGAACTCAAATTAGTACGAGATGAAAGAAAATCAAGAAAATTCGAACCTTGTTAATTCTATATTTTCTTGAGATGAAATAGTGCTAAGAAGCATACATGATCCCAATATCATATAGCATCATCTTGTCAAAATTTCTTTAGAATAAATTATCTAATTGAGAAAGACGACAATAAATGTCTAGTAAGAATTGCCCTTTTCTAAAAATTACAAGAAAAGGAAAAATTTCATGAACTTTCCTTGATTACACTCGATGATTACAAGGAAACAGAGCCTTACATATTTGAAGCTTACAAAGCAGTTCGATTTTACATGTTATATGAAAACGAATGCAGAGAAATTTTAATCAAAATGAAGGAAATACAAAGAAAATTCATTTACAATGAAAAGAAACAATACATGAAAAGTCCTCAAATAAGAATCCTAAGAACTAGGTGGGATCATGTGGAGACGCTTGTTATCAAAGTTCGAGTGCTCCACATCAATCAAGGCTTCGTCTTCATGCTTCTCAACTTTAGCTTGTTGAAATCCTTGATGTTCGAGAATGTTAGGCAATTTAACCTCAAGTTTGGGTTCTACTTGATGGTAGATATAAGCAATTGGAGTGTGGTGTGTCCTCATCTCTACTCCCAAGTTGGATTCGTTGATGGCGACCACATGATGTAAGGATCATGAATACCAAATCCCAATAGCAGCTTGAACTACGGCTTTAACATGGTCAATTTGGTTTTCATCAATGACCTCATTGTGATAATCAATACAGTACAACCCTAGCTTGAAGATTAGTGGGATTGTTTGAAGCGTGTGATATTCGCGGAGCACCTTTAAAGGGTAATATGACGTTAGGATCGTCAACCCCATGAGGGGGAGTGGGTCGTTGACTCCATTAACAAGGCAAACCTTGAGATTCCCAAGCCATTGGACATGCCATTGGATTAAGCTTGAGGTGAGATTTTTGAGGAAATGGAACCATATAGAGAAGGACCATAATGGAGAGAATTCATTTATTTGGTAATACCTAAGAATAGGGCGGTGGTGTTTTGTGACATTGATGATTCTCATATGAGGAGCAAATTCTTTGATGTGAGAAATGAGCCAAATTTGGAAAAACCCTAATTGGGCTTTAAGAGTTTTTCGTCCATTTGTTTGAACCGGTTAAGAGACATGAAGGTCTCGATGAGGATCATGTGTGTAAAGTGGCTAAAGACACATATATGGCTAACAATGTGAGTCATTAAAGGATCCATTGTTTTGCGAGTATGCGGGAATATCACGAGGCCAAAGAATAAGAGGAGAAACATATGGGGAATTTGATTCCCAAATCTAGGTTCAAGACTTAGAAGATGTTGCTCAAGAAAAGCATAAGGCATAGAATTTGAATTTCCCTTAAGAATGGCTATAATTTTGTTGGTAAGGATATTCAAGAATTGATTTAGAAGAGAGATTGGGTTTTGACCAATAGGAGGAGTGGCGAAACCTAAGGAAGCCTTTCCTCATCCAATGGCTATCTTGAACTCCTCAATTGTAGGTGTCAACTCATATCGGCTAAACACGAAGATGGAGGTCACAGGATTCCAAAAATGGATCGCAATTCAAGGCTCAACCTTCAGTTAGGAGAAAAACAATGCGTTTCTCCACATACTCTTGGTGCTTTGGGTCGAGGTTATCACATATGATCTTGAGGCTCCTCGACAAGGGGATAACATTGACCTCGGGCTTGCCCATCTAAGCCTAAACCTAAAGGGGCATTCAAAAGTAAAAATATATCATCGATGAAATATAAAGTGCGTAATCAAAATTCAGAAATCAAGAAAGATAACGATAAAACTAGAATGAGGTATTACCAACCAAAGCCATGGTAAGCACAAATCATGCATCTCATGAAAACTTGTGAGGTTTCAATGCCTAAGGGTGAGAATACAAAAGGCTAAAGGTCCCCATCCCAAATGATAAAAATAGTTTATCCATCGTTACTATCATCAGTCAGTGCCACTTTTATCAATTGTGATGAGTAGGTTTATGATTATATGGATTACCATGAGTGTTCACTTGCCGGTTCTACCCATAATCCCTACTAAAGGTTGTACTTAGGCGATCGGGGTTTTAAACCATGGCTGTGTATGTGGTGTTGTGCTAAAGCTTGAATGCATTTAAATTTAAACAATCAGCACTTTAATATAACTCAACATACACATATACATCCTTCCACCACCTACAAGAGAAGAGATTTGCACTCACTCCACCCCTTATAACTCCCACCAACAAGACTAATTAACATGAGGTTAGCGAATGACCTCATTTTCCATGCAACTTTGAAATGCAAAAGATCTTACATACGACACATTAGTTAACATGACAACTATTTTTAACGGCTTCAAGTCCTCTTAATCGAGTAACCAGTCCCCAGTGAAATCACAAAGCCTATCGACACCCAACCTTGAGGAGGGGGAGATCAGGCTTAGGGGTAGTTGACCATGGGAGTTTCCTCACCATGCGCATCCACAAAGGCGTCATGATCTTGCCAACGAACCTCTTGTGAGTTCCCCTACACATGGTTACGAGCTCTCCCAAGCTCATACTTCACATGACAAAGGAGGATGTTTACCATATCTCGACATCACATTACATCTTGATCCACGGTTTTAAGGTCAAGATGAAACTAGACGTAAAGATGAGTTTAAGGGTATTTCAATAATAATAGCCCTCTTGATAGTATGTCTTCACCCATAAGGATAGCAAGGGTATTTCAATCATAATAGCCCTCTTGATAGTATGTCTTCACTCATAAGGATAGCATCACTTCATCCTTTGGGGTACTGCTATTAACACTTAATTTTTTGTCGACGTGTCATTAAAAGATAAAAAAAAAATCAAAATTAGGGTTTTTGATTGAGACGGAGCTCGTTTCTCAATGAAAAAGTAACGTTTTTCATTTATTTCTTTTGCTTTGTCATTTTTAAGTAATTTCTCTTCCATTTCCATTGAAAACCCAAAAGTGAAACCGTTGACTTTTGGGTTAACTTTTAATCAACCCTTTGACTAAAAGTCAACTTGAATTAAAAGTTGGCTTTTGCACAAGAAGATGCTAAATAGTCTTAATTTCACTTAAATCAAGTTAATTTTCAAAAATTTCAAAGATTTGACTCAAAAATCAACCTTTAAAACAAAAAGTCAACTAAAGGATTAACTCTTCGTCAAACCTTTGACCGAATTGAAAAAGAAATAAAAAATTCACAAAACACTTCATATTAGTGCCAATTTGACTTTAGTGTCAAAAAAATTTCAAAAATCAATTAAGAACCTTATTTTTTTGAATTTTTTTTCGGTTTGAAGTTCAAAATTGACTAAAAATGAAATTACTTTCATTTTAGTCTTAATTAGGTCTAGTTCCTTTTTCAATATTTGATCTAGAGGTAATTACTCATTCACTCATTTAACCAATTTCGAGATTGGGTATGTCAAGCGTAAATTGCCCTTTTTGCCTTAGATTTGGGGTCTAAGTCGGTTCTTCATGATTTGCATATTGTTACTTCATTTCAACTCATTTTCTTAGTGACATTCCAAATCCGGGGTCAATTTTGGGAGATTCACTTAGGTACATTCTAATTTTGTTGATTTGGCTTAATAAAAAATTAGAGATCCTAGTTAAGATGCTTCAATTGATGTAATTCGACTTGGCCCATTCTAGAATAGAATGTAATTAAAGTAATTGAGCTTCAATTTGGCCAATTAAAGTTCAATTGAAAACATGAGTTTAGCTGTGGCCTCACTTTAATAGAGACTTAATGAGTTTGAACATTTTGTGCACAATTAGTCAACTTGGGATAGTCCAATTGCATCACATTTGATGCGATTCTTATATAAATATTTGATTTCATTTAAACTAGGTAAAATTAGAAAAATCATAACAAAATTTAGAAAAAAAAATCAACCTGGTCAACCCAACATTGACAACATTGACTAGTGTCGATTGGCATTGACCAAATTTGATTGGCATTGATCGGTGAATTTTCTGATCATTTTTGGCCAGAAACCACCCTCAGCTAACCCACTTCATGACCAATGCATCTATGCCCTTAATTTTCAAATTTCCAATTTTTCTATGGATTCTACAAAATTTGCAAATTTGGCCCTGACTAACCCATTATCACAAGATTAGATCATCACCATCCATTGAGAATACATCATGACTGTCATGCCCCGACTCACTCTGTCATGCCCTGACTAGCTCAGGGCTCACAACAGCCCGCGCTCTTGCTATACTTTCCTTTTGGTCATTTATTTGTGATATCCTAGAAGGCGTCGCCGACCCATTCGTAATAACGATATAATGCATGAGCGAAAGCATAAACAAACCTCGAATCAATCATCAAATAGGGATAGTCAAAAGCATACTTCTATATGTGTGTATATATATATATATGCGTCAAGTAGGTCATCATATCATATGCAAGCCATGTTCACAAGATTGATCACACTAACTTAAGCATGTCCAAGCTTCACCACATCCGTTTAGCCCCACACATGCAGCCACGGCCTTCATCAAAAAGGGGTTCGGGGTAAACCTAGCAACTCTAGTACTAAGAGGCTAGCTCAAAAAGTGTTACTAAACATACTATCACCAAGCTAGCTAAAGGGCTCCATAATTCAAGGCTCGGGCTCGATGATCTTATCAAGTCGAGCTTGGGGTCTGGCACCTCCCTGTCGGGAACATCCACGTCCATAGCATCCTAGCTGATGCCTTCCCCTAAACTCCCAGCCCCTGGTCCACCATCAAAACTGCAGATGCAACCGTGGCTCTCATCTCCTACCCAAAAGTACTATGCCATGAAATGGTGAGCCATTAGATTAGGAAATCCCTTGTTGACCTAGATGGTTGTGACATAACATGTGTAAAGTGCATAAATCTCCCCTATCGAATACTCATTCACCTCTTAGCTATGCTCTATGGAGAGTCCGAATCGAATATGGCAAAAAGGCTTAGCCATTCTTAGGGCTTGTAAACATTCAACAAACAGTAGTGAGATAAACTCAATGAGTAAACTTCCTAGACCTTCCTTAGGGAAGTCGTTCATCTCAAAAACGCCCTAAACATGCAATTATCTATTGATGGCAAAAACATAACAAGCTTTTCTCACTTTACTTTATCTATCCACATGAAAGCGAATCTACTTAATCAAGCCATCAATATAACACATATGCAAATCCCATAACACTTCCCACACTACTGAGTTAATCATACGAATGCATAATATAGTTAAATCATGCATCGATGTCACGCAATAACTCAAACCTAATCACATACAATTCTCATGTGCATTTTGCACAAATATGTCAAAATTATTACGGTCACTTAGGCCCCAAGGCCAACTCGAAGGTTCGTAGTCATCTTGTATAACCGAGCATTGTCTCGCCCTATCAGGCATGTCATTGTCCTACATAAACGCATCAAGACGGCATTCCTATAAGGAGCTTCATTCCGAAATCCATCTGTAAACGGCATCCGGTTAACTTGGGGGCATCTGAACTGAATTGGGCATCGTCCCACATAAAACACATTTGGACGGGTTCACACCTTGCATAAAATGCATCAAGGTCATTAGGTGATCAAACGGGCATGCCATCACACAATTCATTTCATATCTTTATCGTTAATCAATGTGATTCCTATACAATATGCAATGACCTTTGTCATATGCCATCATGTCATGCATGTGCCTCATGTTCAATCACATAAATGCACAATCCAATTTACAAGTCCAATGGCATATAAGTCGTTCATTATGGTAGAATAAATCATCGTACTTGAACATAAGTCCTTAAAATCACCTATCATATGCCATAATAACTATCCAATGAAGATAAGTCTTTCAATTAATATAATATACCACAATGCCATGACGTATTTTAGTAACATGCTTTGTCACAATGTCACTTCATATAACATACATCACCACATAATAGTATATCATCTTACTATAGCATATTATAACAACATATCATACTTCACTTAACGTGAGCCGATAACTTATCGCCCTAAACATGAAAACTTATTGGTAAAAACTTGATAACCTATCGTTTGAAATTTGATAACTTATCATTTAGAGCTCAATAGCTTATCATTCTAAACTTGATAATTTATTGTCCAAATCTTGATAGCTTATCATCTAAGCCCAAAAACCTATCATCCAAACCTCAATAACTTTTCGCCCACAACTTGATAACTTATCATCTAAAGCTCAATAGCCTATCTCCCAAACCTTGATAACTTATCAAGATCACTTATCGGAACTCAACGATCACTTATCGAATGACACTTGTTGACATTTGATTTTTAGTTGATGCATCATGAAAGGTAAAAAGATTCAGATTTGGGTTTCTAATCGCAATAGAGCTTCTTTCTTGGCCAAAAAAAATGTCAATTTTTCTTTATTTCCCTTGTACTATGATTTTAAAGCAATTATTAAGTCATTTTCGAGGAAAATCCAAAAAGTCAGATAGTTGACTTTCGGGTTGACATTTTGTCAATCCTTTGATCAAAAGTCAACAGTTAACTTATCGCCCTAAACATGATAACTTATTGGTAAAAACTTGATAACCTATCATCTGAAATTTGATAACTTATCATTTAGAGCTCAATAGCTTGTCATTCTAAAGTTGATAATTTATTGTCCAAATCTTGATAGCTTATCATCTAAGCTTGATAACCTATCATCCGAACCTCAATAACTTTTCGCCCGCAACTTGATAACTCATCATCTAAAGCTCAATTGCCTATCGCCCAAACCTCGATAACTTATTGAGACCACTTATCGGAACTCAACAATCACTTATCGAATGACACTTGTTGCTATATGATTTTTAGTTGATGCACCATGAAAGGTAAAAAAATTGAGATTTGGATTTTTAATTGCAATAGAGCTAGTTTCTTGGCCAAAAAAATGTCATTTTTCATTTATTTCCCTTGTACAGTCGTTTTAAAGCAATTATTAAGTCATTTTCAAGGAAAATCCAAAAAAGTCAAATAGTTGACCTTCGAGTTGACATTTTTGTCAATCCTTTGATCAAAAGTCAACCCCGGATTAAAATTTGACTTTTACCCAAAAGGATGCCATTTTCAAATCAATTCTAAAAAAATCAAAGATTTGATCAAGAAACCAAAAGTCAACTAAAGAGTTGACTGTTGGTCAAACTTTTGATCAAAAAATTTTAAAATAAAAAAATCCATGAAACACTTCATTTTAGTGCTAATTTGACTTTAGTGTCGAAAATTTTACAAAAAATCGATTCAGAACATTGTTTTCCGAATAGTTCGATTTTAGGTTCAAAATCGACCAAAAATAAAATTACTTTCCTTCTAGTCTTAATTAGGTCTAGTTTCATTTTTGACATATCATCTAGAGGTAATTACCCATTCAGTCATCCAACCAATTTTGAGATCAGGCACATTGGGTGTAAATGGCCATTTTTGCTCCAAATTAGGGGTCCGAGTTGATTCTTCACAATTTGTGTATCAACACTTCCATTCAACTCCTTTTCCTAGTGACATTCCAAATCTAGGGGCAATTTTGAAAGAATCACTTAGTTACATTCTAATTTGGTTTATTTAACTTATTAAAAATCAGAAAGCCTAACTAAGGTGCTTCAATTGATGTAATATAGACTAGAGTGTAATTGAAGTAATTGAGCTTCAATTTGGCCAATTGAAGTTCAATTAAAAATATTACTTTAGCTTGTGGCCTCATTTCAATAAGAATTCAATGAATTTGAATGTTTTTGTGCGCAATTAGTCAACTTAAGATAGTCCAATTCGACTTAAGATAGTCCAATTGCATCTCATTATCTAATTCATGTAGAAATATTTGCTTTTGTTTAAATTGGGTAAAATCAGAACAATTACAAGAAAATTCAGACAAAAATTCGACCTGGTCAACTTGGCGTTGACCTGCGTTGACCATATTTGATCAACATTGACCGGTGAATTTTTTTGGTCATTTTTTGACCAGAGACCACCCTCAACTAGCCTGCCTCATGGCTAATGCACCTATTCGAATTTTCAAAATTTCCCCGGATTTTATGAAATTGGCAAATTTTCCCCCAAATTTGGTGAAATTACATAAGGACCCCAATTAATCCCTTACCTCAAGATTAGATCATCACCATCAATTGAGAATGCATCATGACCATTGAAATTAACGTGTACCTAATTAGGATGTTGTCTAGGGCTTTTTAAAGATAAGATGACATCGTAACCTTTAGATCAATCCAAGGGTAAGATTCCATCACCTAAACCCATATAAATAAGGATTTTTTTTTTGTTTTTTTAGAAAAAAGGAGCTGATAATCTGCAAAAATATAGATTTGAAGAGAGAGAAAATCTCTCAAAGTCTCTCTCTCTTTTTCGCATTCCCCTATCGCTCTTCTACCCCAAATTGCCTCATGTTGTTGCGTCGTTTGCCACTCGCCGAAGCTCTCGTCATCATCGCACCACCCTTGGCAAACCTTACCGACCTTCATCCTTTCCTGTTGTTTTCACTCAATGACTAGACACGCTGGAGCCTCTTGTCCAACCGGTTTTCACCTCAGATCCGAAGACCTTTCTTCGCATCGGTAACTAGTGCTCCTTTTTCTTCGCCCCGCCCAACAATCCATTGATGTCACCGCCCGATTGCTCTCACGAGGAAACGAAAGGGGGAAAATATTGGATTTAGGGATACTTGACCATGAGAGGTCGATAACACTAATGAAGCAATCTATATGATCCTAGGATTTCCCTCGATATCATGCATCAACCCTACCATTCCTATAAAAAAAAACACATGTATTAGCAGAAATTAAACATGTGTGCAGGCCTTTTAGACCTTATTTTTCAATCAATCAATCAAATGAGTGAGCTGTCGGCTGATGACTTATTACCAAAGGCATGCGCTAATCACAAATACAAGCACTTCTAAATGAATGACATGATTGTATGCATGGGGGCGGTACATGTGATATTTCAAAGACATCTTTTGAAAATCATCCACAAAAAGTTTTGGGACAAAGTGAATGTCTCGTATATGAAAGGCGTGCAATTGCCAAGGCTAGCCTGGGGCTTGCTTAAATGCATTCACAAATGTCGCAGCCATTTCGAATACAATTCAAACTATGACTTTCCACAATGTCAAATCAGAATTTATAAAGGTTTGAAAATATTTAAGAAATATCTAGGTTATGAAACACATTCAATTACTAAGGCTAGCTCAGGACTCGCATAAATGCACTCATAAGCGTCATAGGCATTTTGAATATGGTCCAAACCATGACCCTTCCTTAAGCCAAATCGAGCTTTGGCAATGAATATCTTAGAAATAAATTTTCAAAGCAAACATGTAAATATAGCAAAATTGGGTAATGCCTAATGATAAATTGACAATGACAAAAGTTTCCTAACATGCATGACATGATAAGCAACTTTCGTGAAGAAAGTTTTCCTAAACAAACTACACATGATTTTACAAAAATCAGACAAAAAGCAACAGCCTGTCAAAAAATTGTCAAAACAACAAGACATCTAGTCATTTTTACAAAGATGTGTCCTATCAAAACAGGTCTAAAAATTGCCAAATTTTCATATAACATAGCCAACATATTGAAAAACAAGTTTCATTAAGGGATCAAGTGCATAATCCTTATAGAAAAAATAGAACAAAAAATGATATTTCAATGTACATAAGAGAGGCCATCGTGGCCCTTGGATCTATTTAAAAGGTTAGGATGCCATCTTTCCTCTTAACAAACTTAACAGCCCTAAGATGACACCCAAATTCTATCACATGTTTAAATTGAATGGTCACGATGAATCGAGGATGGATGGCTATAGTTGATAACGCGATTAAACCTTAATTAAGGGGGCATTTTTTGTTGTAATTTTTGCAAATATCCAAAGGCGAAATTGTAAATTCGAAAATAAAGGGGCATTGGTCATGAAGCAGGCCAGCTGAGGGTGGTTTTTGGACTACGCCGGTCAATGCAAGTCAACCCTGGTCAATGTCAAGTTGACCGCATTGAATTTTGTCCAAATTTTGTTATGGTTTTTCAGATTTTACCTTATTTAAGCAAAACCAAATATTTATATATGAATTGGATCAAATGAGAGGCAATCGGACTCTCTCAAGTCAATTAATTATCCACAAAATGTTCAAATTCATTAGATTCCTATTGAAGTGAGGCCACAAGCTAAGCTCATATTTTCAATTGAATTTCAACTAGCCAAATTGAAGCTCAATTACTTCAATTACATTATAGTCTAAAATAGGCTAATCAAATTACATTAATTGAAGCACTGGGTTTTCTAATCTTTGAATAAGCCAAATCAACCAAATTAGAATGCACCTAAATGAATCTTCCAAATTTGACCTTCAATTTGGAATGTCACTAGGAAAAGAAATTGAATGGAAGTGTCGATACGCAAATCATGAAGAATCGATATAGACCCTTAATTTGGGGCAAAAAAGGGCCAATTTAGACCTAACATGCCCGATCTCAAAATTGGTTGAATGAGTAAATGGGTAATTACCTCTAGATCAAATGTAAAAAAAGGGAACGAGACCTAATTAAGACTGAAATGAAAGTAATTTTATCTTTGGTCGATTTTGAACTGAAACCGAAAAATCGAAAAACAACATTCTTAATCGATTTTTGGAAAATTTTTGACAATAAAGTCAAATTGGCACTAAAATGAAGTACTTTGTGGATTTTTTTATTTATTTTTTATTTTTTTGGTCAAATGATTGACCAAAAGTTAGCTCTTTAGTTGACTTTTATAAAAAGATTGATTTCTTGATCAAATCTTTGAATTTTCAATAAATTGATTTGACAAAAGTGAAATTAAAGCTAAATGGCATCTTTTGAGTAAAAAACCAAATTTTGGCCCAATATTGACCAAAAAGCCTACTCGAAAGTCAACTATTTGACATTTTTCGGATTTTTTCTTGAAATGAACTAGAAATTTCTTAAAAACAATAATGCAAAAGAAAGAAATGAAAAAGGATGCTTTTTGGCCAAGAAATGGGGCTCCGTCCTGTTTAGAAACCTAAATCTTGATTTTTTACCTTTTAATGACACGTTGATTAAAAATTAGGTGTCAACAGCTGCCTCTCTCTAAGTGAGAGTTCGGGTTCCACTCAAAGACAAATTGATACCTATATTTTTTAGTCGACTTTATTTAAAGAAATAAAGAAAAGACAAAAGAAAAGACATTTGACCAGAAACATACCTAGGTACTTACCGTTGTTCTCTATCGATGTTTGGCTCATTCATGGGGATCTCTCTCCATCTTTCTCATGGAATAGAGTGAAACGGAAGAAATTGACCAAAGAGTAAAGAGAGTAAGGGTGAGGGATACTTCCCTGTAATAAACGAATTGGAAAGTTGAAGGTTGTAATCTCTCAGAAGGTGAAAGACGAGCTATTCAAACTGACCATTTTGAAAAACCATAACTCGTGGTACCTCGTGGAGGGTGAAGCTTCAATGCTATGAGCTAATGGATTTTGGAAAGCATAAGAAATTTTTAAATCACCATACCTAAAGCAACAAGTCGCAGTGTCTCGCGGAAGGTGAAACTCCGATGCGATGAACTTATGATTTACTTTAAGATACCATGTTTGAAATCACCATGTTCTAAAGCTAAGAGACGTGGTTCCTCATGGAGGGTGACACTCCGATGCTACGAACTCATAATTTGCTTTAAAACAACTATAAGAAGAATCTAGATGTCACCATTTTGGAAAAGGGGTTCCGTGACTGCGTATAGCACATCAGACGGAAAAGTTTTGAAAGAGTTCCGTGGTTACGTATTGTGAACCAATACAAGGGGATTTGATAGAATTCCGTGATTACGTCTGACGAGTCAATGGAATGGTTTTGAAAGAATTCCGTGGTTACGTATGGTGAACCAACGGAAAGGAATTTAAAAGAATTTCGTGACTACATACGGTGAGTCAACGTAATGGGTTTTGAACAAATTCTGTGGTTACGTATGAAGAACCAACAGAGAGGGATTTGACAGAATTCCGTCACTACATATGGCAAGTCAACAGAATGGGTTTTGAAAAAAATTCGTGGTTGTGTAAAGCTAATCAACGGAATGGATGAAAGGGGACTGCACTGGAAGCCTTTGGCTTACTAGGCATAAATTGTTTTATCATTGAAAGAAGGAAAATTCCAAATAAGGACCCGAAGTGAATCTATTTTCTCAAATAAGGACCTAAAGTGAACTTTGTGTCATATAAGGACCTGAAATGGACCCATTGTTTCAAATAAGAACCCAAAGTGAATTTTGTGTCAAATAAGGATCCGAAGTGATCAAGTTAATCTCTATTGAGGACCTTAGCTCGCCGGTAAACATTTTCCGACAATTAAAATAGGGGCAATTTTGTTAGAAATTTGTGATTGGAAAAAAAGAGAAGAAAATTCTATATTAATTAAGTTTAGGTTATCTATTTAGATGTTTACATTTTCTTCTTTCTTCTCCCTCGTTACTCCTCACCTTGCTCGACCGATAAAGAATTTGGGTCTCCGCAAAAAGAAGAAAAAAAAAAGCAAGAAATGTCTGGTTTTCTTCTTGTTTTTGAATTCATGCCTCAACCAACGGAGAATTTAGGTCTTCAACTTTGCAGAGGATGGGTACAAGGAACAAGGAGACCTTAGAAAATCTAGGGTTTTTTTTGTTTTTGTTTTAGGATTTGTTAATTTTCTCTATATTTTTTCGGACAAAATTGCCCAAACTCCGGTTGTCGGAAATGTCACATGCTTGATAGCCGGCGAATATTTGGCTGACCAGTAAGCTCAGGTTCTTATTTGGAATTGAGGTCATTATTTGAGACAATTGGTCAATTTCGAGTCCTTATTTGAGACAATGGGTCAACTTTAGGTCTTTATTTGATACTAAGTTCATTTCGGGTCCTTATTTAAGAAAATTGATCAACTTCGGGTCCTTATTTGAAATTTTCCCTTGAAAGAATCTACATGTGATAGGTTTTGAAAAGAACTCTGGGTGTGTATGAGCAAATCAAACGGAATGTAGAAAAATTGTTCCACAAGGGAAAGTTAATTTTCGAGAAAAAGATTCCAAGATTATGCAAAACTATTTTAATAGAACCTTGGTTTAATCATGACACCAGGTCTTTGAATGTCATTCAAGCATTTTTTACAAATGTCATCAATTGTCAAATTCCTTAGGAAAGAAACTTTGATAAAATGATTTTGGTTAAACTTCAAAGAGTTTATTAAACATGCATTGATGTAGGTTTGTTCCCATCCATTGATGTGGGAATCTTACTTTACAAGGGGTTTAAAAGCGATTGATTATCTCGACATCATTACCATCACACGACTTTTTGGAAGTCCGACTCTTGAAGCTTAACCTATCTCAAGAGTCCTTTTGACTATTTTATTATGAGACATGAGAGCTTTGCTCCATTTTCTAATGACATTGCTTCTAATATATGTTTTGCAACACATCTCTTTTTCTTTTTCTTTTTCTTTTCTAAATGCTCTTTTGCATGACCATTTGATTTTGCTTTTCTTTGCATTTTTCATGGGCATTGGCCTTACTTTTACCAGGTACATTGCTTTTTCATGCCCCCTAATTTCATTTTCTTTTGAGTACCTAAGACTCTCGAGTGGTATTTACAAACATGATCAATATTCTCAATTTTGTTCGTAAATTACATGCATTGCCCCAGTGTGGGGAGATCATCATCACTTGGGGTTACGAAAGAATTGCATGAGGCTCAAATTGGCTAAGCATGAGGTAATTGTGTTTAGGGTAGTGAACGGAATGCTCTTCGTCACTTCGGGATGCTTCAAGCTTCGATAAGAAATCACATGAAGCTAGCACAAGAAGAATGATGCAAGTAAAAGGAATAAAATCTTTCTTGATCTTTTGCTCCATAATGTTCAACCAGAACCTCCTATGTTGCTCTAGTGTAGGGTTATTCTTAACAAGGTTATTTTGAAGATGCTCCCTATTTGGCTCAAAGTGGTTTGTAAGGGATGTTATCAATGTTTAGGATTGAGGAAGAAATACCTTTATAATTTCAATCCATGTATTCAATGCAAATGAACCCTATATCCTAAAACATAGTTCTTTTCACTCGACTCTCAAGTGCTTCAATTTGACACATTTAATGCTCTTTTGGTTTTCACAAATCATTTGATCAAGTTCTCCATGTGGGGAATTTTGACATAAGATGCATAAACCAAAGTACGAAGAATGTCATCCAAAGTTTTGAAATCCATGAATTTTTCAATCTGCATAAGGAGTTTTCAAACGATGATTTTCGCCTTTGAAAACCTTTCATTTTTTTTTTCAAAATTCCTTTCTAAGGAGCTTACAGGTACTAAGAAGGGTTATTAGCCTCGTACCCATTCCCTTGAGAGTTGTTCCTTTGAAGAATAATGATTTGCTTTTCCAAGAACTCTTTAATACCTGGAAGATGAAAACATATGTGCAAATATACGATGTATGCATTGTGACATCCTGAATTTCAAGTTTTGTCTTTGATTGAGTAAGTTGGGCTTTTCATCGATTGAATAAGTTGAGATTTTGACCAGGAATTGACTGCTCAACTGTGCTAATCTGCAAGAGTCATTACGGCACAGTTAAAAACTGATTAAAGATCGGAGATAGGTCGACTCGACAAAGGTATGTGATTAGTGTGTGGATGATTCCATCTAATTGCAAAATTTCTATCAATCGGCACTAGACTAATTTTTTTTATCGTTTTGGTAATCTGTGTCCGTATTTGAAATCTCGAGATTTTCACGACAACTGAGAGTTGCCAATGTCTCAAAGATGTACATTGTGGCTTCAAAATAATCAACCACGGGTCACATGTGCTAAAAATTCCTAAAAGCTACCCGATAGATTAGGTTATGCTAAAATTGTGCCGGATTGAAATTAACCGCGAAATTGAACTCGATTTCAGGAAATAAAAGTTCTTTCATGTCACTAGCCATTTTAGGAACGTCGACTCATCCTCCGAAAATTTTTCTGTAAACCGAGATTTTCGGCAAAAAATTCAAAGTAAGAGTATCTTGGACCAGAAAAATCAGAGCGCCGTTTTTGGTGGCATTTTTGGGATTCAAGTTGGCTCAATTGGCAAGGAAAAATGTTGTTTGGGATGATGGCACCTTGGTTGGATCTATGGACATCAAATTAGATCCAATTGAAGGAGAATTGAATCAATTTGGGGGAAAGTGGCCCAAAATTCGTACGCCAAGGGTCCATCAACATTTTGGACCACTTGGGGATGCTTGTATGGGGGATTTTGTGCACCAATTTGGCTTTGGATGACAGCCCAGCTAGTGGGGCCTTGCCACAAGTGAAAATGGACAGAGATGAAGATTTTGGAGGCCAAGGGGGACCCTCCAAGTTGCAACTAGCTTCACCTTCTTCAGCAGGCCCACTTTATCCATTGTTGGTGAATCTTTAAGCTCCAAAACCAGAGGAAAACCGAGTAGCTCCCTCCCCTAGTCATCGACCAGCCGTCGGAGCCTCCTATCGTTGTCGCACGCCCGTCGCTCGCTCGTCGCGCCCTACGAACCGCGTTCGCTTGTCTCACCTGTCCCACACCTAGCCACTCGTTCTGAGCCTCCCTGGTCTCTATTGGAGCCTTGCTGCCGCCGTCCAACCACCGTCCGCCAGCGCCATCACCTATTTAGGTCACTGCAACCACCACCATCTCTCCTTGCCGCTTCAAGCTGCTCGAGTAGCCCTTTCGGCCGAAGGACAGAAGTCGAAGGCCTGCAGGGGCCTTTAGACTTCAAGGCCCGTTTTCAGGCCCGTCCGGTCTCCGTTTGGTGTCGTCGCAGGCTCGATTGTTGCCCACCTCTATGTCGCCGTTGTCATGGACTCATCGGAACACTAAACCGGTGACTTTACTTACTAAACTCTGCTTAGAGAGTTAACGATGTTTAAGGGGTGATTATTTTGGGTTAAGCATGGATTAGGTGTTTAGTTAGAATGGATTAGTGATTTAATTATCCGTTTGTGCATGTTAGGTGGTTAGAATAGCCTAATTAGAGACTAGATAGATCATATTATTTATCTAGATTGGTTCGGAAATTTTTTCGGTCTATTTAAGTAGTTAATTAAGCATTTCGGCCTAAGTTGGTATTTTTTGTAATTAATTGTATTTATTTAATTAATTTTTGTAATTATTTAATTATTTATTTATTTTCCGAAAATTATACCGGATAGTTGGTGACCGAAATTTTATATTGATTACAATAGTGTGTTAAGTGTCTGCAATCGAATTCTACATTGAGCAAAATTCAATCGTTAGCTTGTGTGAGCAATATCGTACGCTAGCTTGTGCGAGCATTATTATACGTTAGCTTATGAGAGCATTGAATCATCAGCTTGTGAGAGCAATAATCGTCAGCTTGTGTGAGCATTGATATGTCAACTTATGAGAGCAATATTCTATATATCAAATTGTGCGAGCTACCATCTATATATCAGCTTGTGCAAGCTACCATCTATATATCAGCTTGTGCAAGCTACCATCTATATATCAGCTTGTGAGAGCTATAATCTATTTTAGCTTATGTGAGCAGTAATTGTATCGATTGATTAATAGATGGGATTGATCGATAGATGGTATTGATTGTATCGAATCGATTGGATTGAATTGAGTGGTTGAGATTATGAACTGTGCTGACATGCAGGAACGAGCTGAGGCAAGATAAGTCTTCTGACTGGTGTGCATAGACTGCCTCTAGGCGTATTTCCTTCCTAGGCGGAGTTTAGGGGTAAACTTGCTAAGACATTGTCTCACCCCGTCGTGGACTCAAAATTTTTTAGGTCCTTAGATGGCAGTTCCTTTGGAACGTTTTGGGCAGCCTAGGAAGATTTCCGAGTTGTTTGCTCATTTCCTTGTTCTTGGGGGCCACGAGGTCTGGGTCTATGAACTCGTGATGACCACCATCTGAGTTGATGAGGGTTTACCTCAAAAGGTACCCCATCAATTTAGGGCTTGGTATCGTCATGGTTTTAATGGACATAGAGAGGGTCCCCTACAGGATTATGATGTCCCAGCTGCGATAGTAGATGTCACTCTTGGCAAGGGTACAGCTGACCCTCCTGCTGGTCAGGTGGTGGACCCAAGTCACCAGGAGACCTCGGATTTCAGTTGGGGATTCAAGTGCTTAGAGGACTTGTAGGCTTTTCTGTTTAAGCAGACCCTTGACTTTAGTCTACTATTGTATATAAACTGAGGTGTTTATAAAAGCATGTTTTGGTTGTGAATTGTTTCCCACTTTTCTATCCCAAGCTGTTTATTGTCAGGGGTATTTGTTCGCTTCCGCATGCATATTAAAATGAATGAGTCGGCGATGCATCCTAGGACGTCTCAATTTTGTTGACCACTGAGGGATGGGCACGAGCTTGAGGATTGGGGCGTGACATTCCCACCCGGAGTGGTATCAGAGTTGGTTGATAGTTGGAGTGATAAGGTGCGATAGGTTATGGGATAGTTAGTTGGAATGACCTCTATTTTATGCTGGTGCATGTTAATGAGAATTGTTTGGTAGATTGTTTGTGAGGATCACAGCTTCTAATTCTGTGTGGAATTGGAAAGCAAGTTTTTGTATAGAATTTGTGTTATGAGTGATCAGGAGCAGATGACTCCTAGGAAGAGAACCATTGGACTTGTGACTCGGGGTAGGATGTTGACAAGAGTCGATACTCGAAGGGGTCGTGGTAGCGCGCAGGCTGAGGCTAGCACTAGTGGAGTAGCACCTTCTCCTGTTGGTGCTAGGGTAGTACTTGAAGGGATCATGTAGGTGCTTGAGACGCTTGGGAATATGATGGGGCAGTAGGCCTAGAACCAAGCTGCCACCATTACCGCCGCCGCTCAAGCTGCCACTACTACTGTCGTTGCCGCCGCTACTGAGGCTGGAACTGCTGCCGAACCTACTGAAGTTCCAGCTATGAACGTGGTTGTTGAGAGAGAGAGGCCTATGCATAAGCTCATGGAGCAGTTCTTGCAGCTGAATCCGCCCAAGTTCACGGGTGCAGGAGATCCCGAGGTTGCATCACTTTGGAGCTAAGACATAGAGAAAGCTTTTGCACTTCTAATGTGCACGGAAGAAGAGAAGGTCATCCTCATGGTGTACCAGTTGCAAGGTAACGTAAGTACATGGTGGAGAGACACTTGAGGCATGATTTTCCCTGAAGGCATAGTTCCGGTGTGGGACGCCTTTCTCAGAGCCTTTAATGGCAAGTATTTTTCGGGTAGCGCCTGAGAGCAGAAGATAGAGGAATTCCAGTGCCTCCATAAAGGGATGCTGATTGTGGATCAGTATGAAGCAAAGTTTGCAGAGCTATCTTAGTACGCTCCTAGACTGTAGAAGATTTAAAAGACAAAGCTCGGAGGTTCAGGAACGGCCTCCGACAAGAGCTGAGGAATCCACTAGTGCCATTCGACCTGAAGGATTACAACGAGGTATATGGTCGGGCCTAGCTGATAGAGAGGAATCTGAGTGAATAGATTGCTGCATCTGGTTCGGGGTTCAATTCGAATAGAGATGGGAACTGGTTTGGGAAGAAGCCCATGACCGAAGGAAGGTACCATGTCCCGCCCAATTGAAAGGGTGGAGTAGGCAAGTCAGCGCCAAGTCAGAATGGCGCATGTCACTATTATGGAAGGCAACATGGATCAGCCCCGTGCCATTTAAGGATGGGTGCTTGCTTCGAGTGTGGCCAGCAGTGTCATTTGACCAAAGATTGTCCCAAAAGACAGATAGGACTGCAATAGTTATCGCCGCCGCCACCGTTGGGTCAGATTAAGGGGTTAACACCGTAGAATGCATCGCAGGGTGGACCAATTAGACCTCCAGCACAAGGAAGAGTGTACGCCATCACAAGAGGACAAGCTGAGGATGCACTTGATGTGATTACATGTACGGTTTCACTGAACAACCATGCTACTTATACTTTATTTGACCTTGGCACGACTCATTCGTTTATAGCTAAGCAATTTGATAAGCTGGTAGAATTGAGTCCTGAATTATTGGAGTCAGTGGTTAGCATATCTACACCGTTAAACGATAATGTGTTGTCTACATTGGGTTGTTCTGCTTGCAAGTTACTGATTGGTGAGCAAGAGGGGATAATAGATTTGTTAGTCCTAGCCATGTATGATTTCGATGTGATAATTGGTATGGACTGGCTCACCAAGCAACGAGCTAAGATGGATTGCTATCGTAAAGTGATTCAGTTTAACCCATTAGTGGGTGAGAGTTTCGAGTTTAATGGGAGTCGAGGAGAACCCTCGATTACCTTAATCTCGTCGCTTGAGGCAACTCATTTATTAGATGAAGGTTGCCAAGGTTACCTGGCGACTGTCATGGATTCGATAGTTGAGGAGCTGAAGATCGAGGGCATCTCAGTAGTTCAAGCATTTCCAGATGTGTTTCCAAAGGAATTGTTAGGCCTGCCACTAGAGAGAGAGATCGAGTTTGTGATCGAGTTAGCACTTGGCACAAAGTCAATCTCTAAGGCTCCTTACTGGATGGCATTGTCTGAGTTGAAAGAATCGAAGGTGCAGATGCAGGAGTTGTTAGATAATAGATAATAGATTCATACGTCTTAGTGCGTCACCTTTGGGAGCACCACTTCTGTTCACGAAGGAGAAAGATGGTTCCTTATGTCTATGCATCGACTATCGTTAACTCAATCAGGTGACGATCGACAACAAGTATCCACTCTCGAGGATTGACGACTTGTTTGACCAAATACAAGGAGCGTCGATATTTTCAAACATCAACTTGAGGACAGGGTATCATCAGCTAATGATTAAAAAGGAGGACATACTGAAGTTAGCGTTTTGTACTCAATACAGCCATTATGAGTTTACTGTAATGCCGTTTGGTTTAACAAATGCCCCAGTTGCTTTTATGGATCTGATGAACCTAGTGTTCAAAGAATACCTGGACCAGTTTGCAATCATGCTCATCGATGATATCCTGGTGTATTTGACAAGTTCTGAGGAGCGTGAGAGGCATTTGGGGATGTTACTTCAGACCCTAAGGAATCATGAGCTGTACGCCAAATTCAGTAAGTGCGAGTTTTGGTTGACTCATGTCATGTTCTTAGGTCACGTGATTTCAGGAGAAGGAATCTCTGTGGACCCAATCAAGATTGAAGCAGTTATCAACTGGCCAAGACTGACAACTGTAACAGAAATCAAAAGATTTTTGGGTTTGACAGGGTACTACAGAAGGTTTGTGGAAGGGTTTTCAACTTTAGCGTCGCTGTTGACTCGACTACTGAGGAAGGAAGAAAAGTTTGTGTGAACAGACAAGTGCAAGTGTAGTTTCCAAGAGTTTAAACAGAAGCTAACTACCGCACCTATGCTGACCATTCCATCTGGTCCTGGAGGATACGAGATCTATAGTGATGCGTCATTTAGAGGATTGGGTTGCGTGCTGATGCAACATGGTAGGGTTGTTGCATATGCATCCTGTCAATTGAGACCTCACGAGCTGAATTATCCGACACATGACTTGGAACACGCAGCAATCATTTTCGCTTTAAAGATTTGGAGGCATTATTTGTGCATAGAAAGATTCCATATCTTCACTGACCATCAAAGTCTCAAGTATCTATTCTCTCGGAAGGAATTGAATATGAGACAGCATCATTGGATGGAACTCCTGAAGGACTATGATTGTGATATCTTGTATCACCTTGGAAAGGCAAATAGGGTCACAGATGTGTTGAGTTGGATGTCTTTAGTCGCACAGTTGATGGTCAAGGAATGGAATTTACTTGAGAAAGCTCAGGATTCGGTTTTCAAATTTGAAGTAGGTCACCTTTCAAATCTTATGGCCATTCTCAGAATTGAGCCAGAAGTGCATATAAGAATCAAGATGCTTCAATGGATAGACCTAGAGATTCAAAAGATCCTACAAGCAATACTAAAAAGAAGAAGGCTGACTTTCATATTTCTTAGAACGGAACACTAAGGTTCCGACGGTGATTATGTGTATCTGACAATGCAGAGCATAAAGAAGAGATCTTATTAGAAGCTCATCGTAGTAGTTACAACATTCATCCGAGTAGTACAAAGATGTATTAGAATCTGCGTCGACACTATTAGTGATCCGGTATGAAGGCAGACATCACCAAGCATCTCGCCAAGTGTCTAACATGTTAGCAAGTAAATGCACAACATTGTAAGCCGGGAGGACTTCTGCAACCTCTCGAGATTCCCAAGTGGAAATGTGAATACATCATAATAGACTTTGTGATGGGCTAGCCGATGAGTTAGAGGGGTAATGATTCCATTTGGGTAGTGGTCGACAAACTGACGAAGTCGGCTCACTTCATCACAGTACAAAAGGACCTTGATTTGGAGAGGCACGTAGAGTTGTACGTGTGTCAGATTGTTCGTCTGCATGGAGTGCCGGTGATGATTACATCAGACTGAGACCCAAGTTTCACAACTACTTTTTGGAAGAGTTTGCAGGCTGTCTTAGGAACGAAGCTGCAATACAGTATGGCTTATCATCCTTAGACAGATGGCTAGTTTGAGAGGACGATTCAAACCCTCGAAGACATGTTGCGAGCTTGCGTATTGGATTTCAAGGGGAGCTGGGAGGATCGGCTTGATCTAGTCGAGTTTGCCTACAACAACAGTTAGCAGTAGAGCATTCATATGACTCCTTTCAAAGCGTTGTATGGCAGAGTGTACAGAACACTAGTGTGTTGGGATGAGCTTGGAGAATGAAAGATCACAGCCCTAGAGTTAGTCCAATAGTCAGTGGATGCAGTTGCTATTATTAGAGAAAGATTAAAGACCGTTCAGAGCCGCCAGAGTTAGTCCAATAGTATATCTTTGATTGAATAAGTTGGGCTTTTCATCGACACACCTATAGCTCTTTTCGTTGAACTAATTACTCACGGGATAACTAGTTTATCAGGTGAAGTCGTTAAAGGATTTTAACGCAATAGACTTGAGAATTCGACCAGGAATAGACTGCTCGACCGTGCTAATCTGCAAATGTCATTACGGCACAGTTAAAAACCGATTAGAGACTAGAGATAGGTTGACTCGATAAAGGTATGTGATTAATGTGTGGATGATTCTACCTAATTGCAAAATTTCTGCCAACCGGCATTATACCGATTTTTCTGTTGTATTAGTACCCTGTGTTTGCATTTGAAATCTCGAGAATTTCATAACAAGCGAGAGTCACCAATGTGTCAAAAATGTACATTGTGGCTCGAAAATAATCAAGCACAAGTCAAATGCGCTAAAAATTCCTAAAAACTACCCGATAGATTAGGTCACGCTAAAATTGTTGCATATTGAAATTAACTACGAAATTGAACTCGATTTAAAAAATTGAGAATTTTGTCATGTCACCAGTCATTTTAGGAATGTCGACTCATCCTCCGAAGATTTTTCTGCAAATCGAGATTTTTGACGAAAAATTCAAAGTAAGGGTATTTTGGATCGGAAAAAATCAGAGAGCCATTTTTTGTCGCTGTCGCGACCAATTTTTCGGGTGTGAACCACTTAGAGTTTGGCTAATGAATTGTTAAGCCTAGACTTAACTCGGGCTCTCCCAAGCCCATACCAATTCGCCACTTTAGGTTCAAGTTTTTTAACATGCAATTGATTTTTAACTAGGAGTCGCCACTAATCTATTTTTGGTGGGTCAATTAAAAAGCCAACTAAAGTAACGGGAGATTTACTTTACTTCTACAAACCAGAGATTTGGGTACGGGGACTTGGTTACGCTAGATTTTTCTAACGCCCTTTCGGTACCATTTCTTTTTATTTTGACAAAAAGGTTTTGCAGGCAGCTTGAATTGATTTTAAACTATCATATGGGTGCGCAAACCACCAATTTAACACCCAAATAAACAATAAATAAATTGCAAAAACTTACCTCCAAGCAACGAAAGCATCTGCGTTGTTAGATCATAATTCACATCAACAGTCCTAGATATGATTTCTAATTAACACACAATTTCTTCTTTTTTTTGTTTTCGCTTATTTAATGAAAATCATGCTTTAAGCAATGCACGCCACTAATTTAACATGAAATGATATGACATGGCAACATGACTTAGCTATATGACCTAAGCGATATGACATAAATAAGCATGTAGTCTATCCTGAAGCATGAGATGGATTTATTCTAAAAAATAGTTTTTTGTATTTTCCATGAGATTCGAAATTAAAGAAATGCAACACTTAAATATGCAATCTAAATTAATCTAATGACCTAATTCTAATGACGGGCAATTTCTAATTAAATGAACCTAACAAAAATCACTAAATGACATGCATTGTATGAACCTAATTCTATATGATGTGCGCATGATTTTTATTTTCCTAATAAGCATGCAATCTATCATAATATGCAATGACGTGCAAAGAATGCTCTAATTCTGATTTTCTTATGAAATTCGAAATTAAAATTGCCAAATAATTAAACATGCAATTTAGATTTAAAGAAAAACTAACATCCTAAATGAATGCATTTTTTTTATTTAAGAAATTCGAAATAAATAAATTTCCTATTCTAAACATGCAAAATAACCCTAAAACGAGGAATATTCCAAAACGAGCCTAATCTATCTCAGATTTTTGATGATTTTTTTTTTTATTTTATGAAAACAAAATTGATTCAAGCGACATGGCAGCAGATCATAGCACGATAAGATTGATATCTAAAAATTGACGAACCATATCTCGCGCATGAGATTGGGTTGGTCAATTTTAAATAAAACCGCGAATCGAATCTCGAGCGTGAGATCGGATTGGCGATTTTTCCATGCGATTGCGAGTTGTATTCCGAGCGTGAAATCAAACTGTCAATCATATGCACGTTGTGACAGCTATTCGAGATTATGATAACATCATTCGAGAGTTCAATCAAGAATGCAATAATTCGAGCGAGGCAACGAAATATATGAATCTTGACTAAGATAAAATTATTACCTTGTTCAAAACATTGCTTATCAAAATTGGACAAACTCGACATGATGAAGAGGTGGTGTTGTCTCACGGATGCTCAGCGGGATGCTCACGGTGAAGGGCAAAGAGTTATCATGGTGAGAGCTCAGGGACCATCAAGAATTATTGACGTGCAGCAATATTGATCAATACTCATATGCACTTAAACAGCAGAGAAAGTCAGGTCAACACGCTCTAATCACGAAAACACCGATTTGCACAATTCATATTGGATCCAAGATAAAACACCAACAGTTTGACTCGAAATTGACCCTCGTTATCCCAATCCTATCGGCATGAACAAATTATGATACTACACTTCCCAAGCTCATAAGTCAAGTTCATGACTTTTTTTGACTCCGATTGGACTCAGTAAATTAATGATGGTTAGATCATCTTCAACCTGTAAACAGATCAAAACCAATCTCAAACTTACCAGTTGAAAGAAGCACACAATCTGATGGAGGTCAGCAATTGTTCATAGATAGCACGGATTCAACGATGACTTAGATCGATCATGGGCTATCGCGGCTGAGTTTCAGAACAGCGAGGTGGCAAATTGTGTGGATGCGAGCCTATGGATGACAAGCAAGAGAAGATCGCGTTGGGACTGTCTTGGCTTTCTTTTTGTGAGTCTTTTATTGCATGCTTCCTTTTCTTCCGTATCTCCTCCTGGATGCGTTACACTAGTGGAGACGTCCCTCCTTGTAACTGCAGGAAAAGATAAAAACTTTTGGTCTCTCTTTCTGTGCGTATCGTGTTCGTCTCTCGATCATGTGGTGCTCGGCGACAGTTGGGGTAGCGGCAGGTGGCGGTCAACGATGGATCGACAGCCGAGGGCGCCGAAGTTGTAGGTGCCGAACTTCATGCTTGAAGACCCCCCCGGAAGAAGACAACCCCACCCTTTTTTAGTTTTTCCTTCTTCACGTGCTCTTGGTGTGATGTTTCTAGGACAACTACTCAGCCCGCCGATAGGAGGAGGATGACAGCAGCTTCGGGTAGGGGACGTTGAGGAACTGCAGCAACTCCTTGTCGTCATGAACTGCGACACGGCACAGCAAGAGAGGAGCAGGCAGCGCGCAATGTTGATCTTTGCGGGAACTCGTCAGGAAGCAACAGGTGTCTCGGAAGAAGGCTGCTGGCGTCAATGGACTGGGCTTCGTCTCAAGGGACAACATGCTTCGTCGTCAGGGCTTCGATCAGATTGGACTTCGCCGAGGGGGATCCAAGAGGAACGTCCTGCTCGTCGCGTTGTTGATGTCGTGGGAGCTTGTTGGAGGACTGGAAATTGGATGGGCGATAAGGAGCGTCGAGTGGCAGTGTTCCACTACGTGGGAAGAAGCGACCTTGGAACAAGCGTGAACAAGCGTGCGGCAGCAACACAGGCACATCGCCAATCGAGGAGCGAGATGGCGCAGGGGCCTGGGCAACCGTGGCCGAGCTCTCCAATCTCAAGCCTACCCTACTCTCTCTCCGCTTTCGTGAATGAACGGGGCTCTCTCCGGATTTGTGGCCGTGTATTCTCAATTGTGTGGCCTCCTCTTTGCTTGTGCGTAGATGATCTTTTATAGGTAGGACTAACCTAGGTTTTTGAGGGAAGAGAACAAATCTGCATATTATATTTTAGAACAATGACATTTGTGGCCAAAAATTTTCCGATTCCTTTCCATCCACGTTCCTCGATCCTTTTACCCGCATCTTTGTAAAATCAGCCGAATTCTTTCTTCTTTTATTTGCTTTATGTGTCCACGTGTGTCCATGAAACAAATTTCTTCAAGACAAATCAAATATACCGCCATAGATACGCATGAAGAGAATATCTGGTCAATATCTCCAAATTTTACTTCCTTTCTCCTCATTATCTTTCTCAGTAGAAACATTGGTGAGCCCCTTGGATTTTTCTTTTTGCCCAAGCCAATTTTTTGGAGTTCACACATGAGTGGGCTCCTTGCCAGCAATATTGAATGTCCATTGCCAAATTTCGCATGAGATCCACGCAATGCAATTGTTATGCTAATGCTCCTAACATCTATGCAATTAATTTTTTTTTTAGGGATAAAATTGACCCCTAATTTTTTAATGTAATAAACAAATAACCAGATTGCCAAAATTTAGGTGTCAACAGTCGCGTTTTTGGGATTCAAGTTGGTTCAATTGGTGAGAAAAAGTGTTGTTTGGGATGATGGCACCTTGGTTGGATCTATGGACATCAAATTGGATCCAATTGAAGGATAATTGATTCAATTTGGGGGAGATTGGCCCAAAACTTGTAGGCCAAGGGTCCATCAAAATTTTGGACCACTTGGGGATGCTTCTAGGGGGGATTTTTTGCACCAATTTGGCCTTGCATGATAGCCTAGCTGGTGGGACTTGCCATGAGTGAAAATGGATAGAGATGAAGACTTTGGAGGCCAATGGGGGACCCTGCAAGTTGTAGCTAGCTTCACCTTCTTAAGCAGGCCCATTTTATCCATTGTTGGTGAATCTTTGAGCTCCAAAACTAGAGGAAAACCGAGCAGCCCCCTCCCTTAGCCGTCGACCAGCCGTAGGAGCTTCTTGCCACCGTCACACACCTGTCACTAGCCCGTAGCGCCTTGTGAGCTACTGTGGCACCCCGAAGCGCCTAAGGTCACCACAGATTATCAAAGAAGAACCTTAGTTCCTAGGCATTTTTTTTTTTTTTATAAATATAACGATCCCAGCGCAACTTATTTGCGGAAGCATAATCAAGTCCTACCAATTCTCCCTCCAACAACCATGACACAATTGCACACCATTAAACATCATAAGAAAAAATAAAGCCATGACACTTTTATTTACATATTTTCAAGATGGATTTTCTCAGGTCGGTACAACAAAAGAAAGGCCAAAAGGAGACAACTCGACCCACTACGTCGATCATGCAAAATTCTCCATCCACTAGTGTCGGTTATTGTCCAAAAAGTTGCAGCTCCTACTCTTCACGCACGGGCCGTCACACCCATCCCGGTGCGTCAGGCAGTGGTGGCGGCAACATCCCTCGCATCACTCCGTCTCGACGAACGTGAATAGATATGAACTCCTGAATGATAGGGCCCTCAGCCAGGCCCATGTCATACATCACTAATGCACGAACTCAAATGAATGTCAGACCAGGGATGGTGGGACAATTGATCTCCACACACTCGACCTCCACATCTGAAGGAAGGCCGTAAAAGACGCCCCGCGTGACAACAGGGAGCAGCATCTTTCTAATCTGAAATGTGTGTCCCCGAAGGGGTGAGTACAACCACTCAACAGGTAAAGGACCCAATAAACCATTCAATGCATCACACAATACAATCATAACAATTATAGCATATCACATGTCATTCAAGCATCCATGCACAATTTACCTTGATACCACGCACATGTCATCATACCGCATGTACATACATCCTCATATAATCATCACCATCATATTGCATGTACCATCATGCCATAGGTGCACATACATCCATACACTTACCATCATCATGTCACATGTACCATCATGCCATAGGTGTACATACATCCATGCACTCATCATCATCATATCACATGTACCATCACGCCATAGGTGTACATACATCCATACACTTACCATCGTCATGTCACATGTACCATCATGCCATAGGTGCACATACATCCATGCACTCACCATCATGCATCCATGCGTACATGTTGCCATACCATGCATGATTCAATTTCAATTTCCAAATTTTATTCTTTCATTTTGAACCGCCACATTTCTCTTTCCCAGGACCAGTATTTGCATTCCACATTTATTGCTCGCACCCCACCTGGCATCGCCAGGAACCTCCGGCACAAACCTCCGGGCATCCGGCACACACGTGCCAGGCATCTCGTACCCTAACTGGCATCACGAGGCATCGCCCAACACAAACCTCCGGGCTTCCGGCTCCCCACGCTCCGGGCATCTCGAAACTCCCGAGGACCCTCTGGCATTCAGCCATTTAAGGCCACCGGGTATCCGGCCTTTACACTCCCTAGCCAGGCATCCCGACACTCCCGGGGCATCGTCGGCTCACACCTCTAACGGCCTTCTCACTTAGCATGGTTCACATTTTCAATTATAGCTCAATTTCACATGGCATATGATGTGATGGCAAACAAGATCATTTTCATCATTTGATTCTTATATGCATTTCCAATCATCATCATACATGCAGCAAGATACAACCACTTATGACAATACAATCCATGGGGTCCATACAACTTAGAATAATCCATACATCATGACTTTTTGAAATTTACCAAATTTCGGCTTACACAATTTCGGAAAACATGTAAATTAAATATCCATATGATCTTCAAAAATCATAAAATCAGAGCATGTGATAGACAAGACATAAAGGTAGCAATTCCATGAAGAACACATGCCCGAAAGAGCTTCACACAAGAAGATATAGCTCACACAATACAGCATGCAAAATTCGGATAAAATCAGATTGCGCAGTTCTTGAAATATTTCAATTAAAATACACGAATGACCGCCAAAAATTATGGAATTTTACCAGGTGATTTTCAAGACCCTAAGGTAGATTGTTCATGCAGACATCTAGGCCAGATTCGCTCTAGATAATTAACTATGGACGGGCGAAGCTCCTGTTCCTAGTACCGAACAGTCCAGTTTAGCTGTCTCCGAAAAATCAAGGTTTCACCTACTTATCTTCCATCATTTCCTCTGAAATTTTGATATGTTTTGCCTCAAGAGGTCCACTACATCTTTCATTCAGGGATCTAGGTGAGATTCTCAAAGGATAGTCACCATATAGTCCACGAAGTCTCGGCAGTCCAGTACCATACTTCCAGATCTGCCGTCTTCAAAAGAAAATCATTTCACTAGGCTAAACTTGCTCGTTTTACCTCAAAGTTGAGTATGTTAATATTAAGGATGTTATATACAACTTTTGTGAAGAAGTCTAAGTGAAATTATTAGTAAAATGTGACATGCAACACACAAAACCACCAAGAGGTCGTCAAAACAGTTTCAGATCTAGCGTTTTCGTAGAAGAAGGGTTTCACCCCTTAAAACTCAGCCATTTTGTCTCCAATTTTATTATGTTATACTTTAAGATGTTGTCTACAACTTTTGTGAAGGAGTCGAAACCAAAATCTGACTCGAAACCCACATTCAAGCCTCAACAAAATTCTGGGTCAGGCGGCACACTCGAAAACAGAACACATTTTCAAGAACAACACACTCAAGCTTCGGTTTCTCATATCCTAAACATCCGAGATTCACTACCATTCAAGCACACAAGCAAGATACAACATGCAAGAGTGGAATATAGATCCCAACTTGCCTCTAGACCGAGCAAACAACGGCACACGGACGGCGACAGATGAGCGGACGGACGGACGAGCGGGCCTCCTCCTTCGCGCGGCTTCTCCCTCTCTCTCTCGGTTCCTCACTCTCTCGCAACCCTCTCTCTCTCTCTCACTTGGCTTGGGCGACAGCCCCCTAAACCGGCCACTCTCTCCCTTTTATTCCCCCTTAATCACAATCATTAGTCATCATGAGAAGCCACCCACAATGGCCAATGGATGGAGTCTCCTTTTTGCCACTTGGCAAGACCCATGCATAATGGGCTTGGAAGTGGGCCGGCCACTCCCCCTCTCCTTGGTCGACGGCAGCCCTCTCCATGGGCTTTATGGGCCGGCCAATTTGGCCCATCAAAGGTCCACACTCTTGAGCCTAAGGCCCAAGCCTAATTAAATCAAATTTTAACTCCTTTCTAATACTAATTAGATCTTTATTGAACCAAAATACTATATTAAATAAGTATACACTTGAAATCACAAATCCATAGATTCTAACTGACAATATATGGCCGAAGATAGATCATCCTTTTCCAAAATTTATCCATTGAATTTGGCCATAGTCCTTAATAGAAGACATTAATTTGAGCACCCCTAATGACTGGCAAGGAATTTTAGGATGCCACATCTACGTCCGCTCGTCCTACCTGTCCCGCACCCATTCGCTCATTTCGAGCCTCCCTGGTTGCTGTCGAAGCCTCGCTGCCACCGTCCAGCCACCGTCCGCCACTGCTGTCGCCCACCTAGGTCGTTACAACCATCACCGTCTCTCCCCACCACTTCAAGCCGCTTGAGCAACCCCTTCGGCCCAAGGACAGAAGCCAAAGGCCTGCAGGAGCCTTTAGACTTCAAGGCCCATTTTTAGGCCCGTTCGGTCTCCGTTTGGTGTCACAACAGGCTTGGTTGTTGCCTGACTCCGCGTCGCCGTCGTAGTGGACTCACTGGAACGCTAAACCGGTGAGTTTACTTACTAAACTCTGCTTAGAGAGTTAATGAAGTTTAAGGGGCGATTAGTTTAGGTTAAGCATGGAGTAGGTGGTTAGTTAGAATATATTAGTGATTTAATTATTCGTTTGTGCATGTTAAGTGGTTAGAATAGCCTAATTGGAGACTAGATAGATCGTACTATTTATATAGATAGGTTCTGAAATTTATCCGGTCTGTTTAGGCAATTAGTTAAGCATTTTTCGGCGTAAGTTGGTTTTTTTTTATAATTAATTGTATTTATTTAATTATTTTTGGTAATTATTTATTTATTTATTTATTTTTTGGAAATTATATCGGGATAGCCGGTGACCGGAATTTCGTGTTGATTGCGTAGTGTGTTTAGTTTCTGCAATTGAATGCTATATTGAGCAAAATTGAATCGTCAGCTTGTGTGAGCAATATCGTATGTCAGCTTGTGCAAGCATTATTATCCGTCAGCTTATGAGAGCATTGAATCATCAGCTTGTGAGAGCAATAATCGTCAACTTGTGTGAGCATTGATATGTCAGCTTGTGCGAGCTACCATCTATATATCAACTTGTGAGAGCAATAACCATCTATATCAGCTTGTGTGAGCAGTAATCGTATCAATTAATTAATAGATGGGATTGATTGATAGATCGTATCGATTGATTGATAGATGGTATTGATTGTATCGAAATGATTGGATTGAATTGAGTGGTTGAGATTATGAACTATACTGACATGTAGGAAGGAACTGAGGCAAGGTAAGTCTTCTAACTGGTGTGCATAGACTACTTCTAGGTGTATTTCCTTCTTAGTCGGAGTTTATTGGGTGAACTTGTTGAGGCATTGTCTCACCCCCATCATGGGCTCAAACTTTTTCAAGTCGTTAGATGGCAGTTTCTCCGAAACATTTTGGGCAGCCCAGGAGGATTTCCAGCTGGTTACTCACTTCCCTATTCCTAGGGGCCACGAGGTTTGGGTCTATGAACTTGTGATGACCACCGTCTGGGTTGATGAGGGTTTACCTCAAAGGGTACCCCATCAATTTAGGGTGTGGTATCATCGCGGGCTCAATGGACACAGAGAGGGTCCCCTACAAGATTATGATCTCCCAGCTGCGGTAGTAGACGTCGCTCTTGGCGAGGGTACAACTAACCCTCCTGCTGGTTAGGTGGTGGACCCAAGTCCCAGGAGACCTCTGAGTTTTCAATTGGGGATTATAGTGTCTAGACAACTTGTAGGTTTTTTTGTTTAAGCAGACTCTTGACTTTAGTCTACTATTGTATATAAACTGGGGTGTTTATAAAAGCATGTTTTGGTTGATGATTTGTTTCCCGATTTTCTATCCCAAGCTGTTTGTTGTTAGGGGTATTTGTTCGCTTCTGCATGCGTATTAAAATGAATGGGTCGGCGACGCATCTTAGGACATCGCAATTTTATTGACCACTGAGGGATGGGCATGCACTCGAGGATCAGGGCGTGACATGCATGATATGCATGATGCAAATGACCTAAAGTGGCTTGGATTCAATCTAATGAGTGGCTCAAAGGCCTTTCACTCTATTTATGGAAAGTATTTCTTGATAGCGTCCGCATTTATAGGTTTTAGAAACTCATGACTATCCATTTCTATAAGAATTAGCACTCCGATGGGCAACACCTTATTGACAACATATAGTCCTTAGTAGTTTAGAGTGAACTTTCTATGGGGATTAGGAATAATTGGTAAATCTTTTCAAAATACAAGATCTTCAATCTTGAAATGTCTTGGTTGGTCCTTGTGATTGAATGAATTAGCCACTCGCTTTTGGTAGTTCTGTTTATGACATAGAGCTTTCAGCCTCCTCTCATCAGTCACATTTCACTATTCAAATCTTCAATGGCCACAAGAATAAAGTATTGTCGATTTGATGCCTTGGGATTAATCAATTTGATGATGTCGATGCCCCACATTGAGAATTGCCATGTCTTAAACATTTGATGTAGTTTATTAGAAGGACCATTGATTTGGTGCCTATAAACTTGGCATTGATCTCATTCAATTTTGGCATTTCTCTTCAAAAGTTTGAAGAACAATTTGGCAGTCCTAGATCATTGGGAAATGAAACTCATCTACAACTCTTTGATGGTAGAAAGAGGTTTTAAATCACAAGTAGCATTCACTATTGAGGGGTCAATTTCAATGCCTCGGTTACTAATCATGAACCCTAATAGCTTCCAAGACTTTTACCCCAAACATGCACTTTGCAGGGTTAAGCCTCAACTTAAACTTTTTAAGTTGATTAGACAATTTCCTTAAGAGTTCATCATGGTCTTCGCCTTGACTTGATTTAGGAATCATGTCATCAACATATACTTCGATTTCTTTGTACATCATGTCATGGGATAAAGTTACCATGGCTCTTTGATAAGTTCCCCCAGCATTCTTCAAGCCGAAGGGCATCACTTTGTAATAGAAAGTTTCTCATGGGGTGATAAACGAGGTCTTACTTTTATCCTCTTCCTTCATCTGGATTTAGTTGTAATTAGAGAATCCATCCATAAGGGAGAATAATCTAAATCCCACTGCACAATGAACTAAGACATCAATATGTAATAATGGGAAGTCATCTTTGGGCTTCCTTTGTTCAAGTCGCGATGGTCAATGCATAGTTGAGCCAGTTCATCCCTCTTCATGGCCAGGGCAATGTTTGCAGTCCAATCGGCATAATGTGTGACTACAATAAAGTCTAGTCTCAAGTGTTTCATGACCTCTTCTTCAACTTTCTTGGATAATTTGGGTTTTGTCCTCCTAAGTTCATGCTTCTTAGGTAGGTTGTTTGAATCAAGAGGTAGCAAATGCTCCATAATATCAGTATTTAAGCTTGGCATATTAGTGTAGGACCAAGTGAACATGGCTTGGTATTCCTTCAGAAGTTCAACCATTCTTTTGGCTCTGACTCCAGAAAGGCCTGCCCCAATTCGTTCTTCTATTGCGTTCTTAGAATTGCCCAAGTTAACTATAACGGTCTGCTCATCATGTAAAACCCAAGTTCATAATGGATCCATTCCTTTTCAATAACCTTTGAATTGTTTGCATCTTTAGACTCGGAATAATTGGGTTTGCTTGAATTCCCAGGGGGCAAATCCGAGCCATGCAAATGACTATCGTGACTATGCAAAGTGTTATGTAGGTGATGTCATGAAAATGGTTAGTATGATAACAATGAATGTAGCGCATGTTGTTCTTATGAAAAAAAATCTTTTTGAACGCCATTTTCAAAAAATGATTAAGAGGGAACTTGTCCTCATAACCTCAGACATCCTCATTCCAAAAATCCGTTTGGAAAACTATAACACGTGTAGCAATCTAGGCCTCAAAGTATCATCATAGGACTGGTTCGGAGTGCTTTCATATGTCCTTATTAAAAGTCGTTAATAAAACATGCGTATGCTTTTTTGAATCTAAAATAATAAGGCCATAGCACAAAGTATACTATCTTGGATCAATGGCTCAAGATCCAAGTGTTTACAAAGATGACAAATGAATGAACAACTTGAACAGACAAATTGAGCAAATAGAAAATCTCTTATAGGGGAGAAATAAAATGAGAATCTAAGGAAGAAGTGGGCGTGCTCCCAGTTGGTTTAGCAACTTCAATTATGATTACATTCTGCTGTACTTTAGCTAGTACGTCCATGATGGGGTGCGATTGGATTGCACCGTATCGACTTGATACGTTACAATGGAAAGACACTAATGGAGGGGTAGGAAGGGAGACGTATAAAAGCCTCCCGAACACAACCGTTGGACTAGTAGGAAAACATACGCACCAAATTTTCTCTCCATTTCCATCAAAGAAGAAAAAGGAATTCCATTTCAGTTTTGCAAGAACAATCGGCATTTACACCGTGGAAATCGGGTGTTTTCCTTGTGATTGCATCCAGACTAACATGAGGAAGTGTTGTTCGTGTTTCATCGGCAATTCAACGTTCATTCCAGGGCTATTTGCTGTTTGCGCATCGGAATCAGGTAAATTGTCTTCCGCCGACATGAACTCCTACATTAGTATCAGAGCCCGGTCGTGATTTTTGCTTTGTTTTTCATCGAGTTTTCTCATTTGCCATTTGATATTGAGATCAAGAGATTGTATTCTACACTATTTTTGATGTTTTTTGGTTGGAATTGCAATATGAAAACTCGAATTGGAACCGAAGCGAAGAACGAGTTTGAGGTCGCATGCAATGTGGCACCTCGAACCACCTAGGGTCACCACAGGCACCTGGCGTTACACCTAATTACATCTCTTAGCCGAAGCGTCGTAAATCATAGACAATTTTTTTTTTTTTTGAAAACGGTCCCAACGCCACTCATTTAGCGGAAGCAAAATATAACATCGCCATCTCTCCCTCCATCAACCATGATACAATTGCACACCACTAATCGTCATAATAAAAGACAAAGCCATGACACTTTATTTACATATTTTAAAGATGGATTTCCTTGGGTTGGTACATCAAAAGAAAGGCCAGGACATGAAGCCATACTCGGCCTAAACCCCAAAAAGAAACTCTCGACCCACTACGACTAATGTGCAAGATCCCCCATCACTAGTGTCGACTAACCATCCCAAAAAGTTTCAGCTCCTACTTGTCACGTACGGGCCCTCACACCCATCCCGGTGCATCAGGCGGTGGCGGTGGTAACATCCCACGTATCACTTCGTCGCGACGAATGTGGACGGATATGAACTCCTAGACAACAGGGCCCCCAGCCAGGCCCACATTGTACATAACTAAACAGCGCACTCGAATATACGTTAGACCAGGAATAGAGGGACAATCAAACTCCTCGCCCTCGACCTCTACATCGGAAGGAATGCCGTAAAACATGCCCCACGTGACAGCAGGGAGCGGCATTTATGCTATTCTGAAATGTTGGTCCTCGAAGAGGTGAGTACAACCACTCAGCAGGTAAAGGAATCCAATAACCACCCAATGCATCATGCATCACACAGACATCACAATCATAGCATCATATATCATTAAGGCATCCATGCACAATTACCTTGGTATCATGCACACATCAACATACCTTATGTACATACGTCATCACATAGTCACCACCATCATGTCATACACTTACCATCATCATGTATATCATCATGCATAGTTACCATGCATCCATGCGCATCTCATCATCATATCATATATATGCATGTCATCATGCCATAGGTGATCATCGTCATATCATATATGCATGTCATCATGCCATAGGTGATCATCATCATATCATATATGCATGTCATCATGCCATAGGTGATCATCTTCACATCATATATGCATGTCATCATGCCATAGGCTATCATCTTCACATCACATATGCATGTCATCATGCCATAGGCTATCATCTTCACATCACATATGCATGTCTCAATTTTCACTTTTATCTTTCAATTCGATCACCACATCTGGCATTGCAAGATAAACCTCTGACACACACCACTGGGCATCCGGCACCCCCACATTCCGGGCAGCTCGCATCCAAACTGGCATCACGAGGCATTCCTTGGGCAAAAACCTCCGAGGCTTCCGGCATTTACACTCCCTAGCCGGACATCTCGTACCCCAATTGGCATCACGAGGCATCCCCCTGGGCATAAACCTCCAGGGCTTCCGGCACCCCCACTTCCTGGGCATCTTGAAACTCCCGAGGACAATCCAGCCTTGTATCTCAATACAATCCGGCATCCGGCACCCCCCATCCCGGGCATCCTGACACTCCCAGGGCATTATCATTCGCCACAAAACAGTCTCCTCTTTTCTCATTATTCATGTTCACCAATTTATGTCTCAACTTAGCATAGCACATGATGCAATGGTAACAAGATCACTTTCATCCTTTGATTCATACATGCATCTCTAATCATCACCATGCATGCAGCAAGACACAATCACTCACAACAATACAATTCATGGAGTCCATATAATTTGGAATAGTCCATTAATCATGCCTTTTGAAGTTTACCAAAATTCCAGCTTGTACCATTTTAGAACATATTTAAATTAGATATTCATATGATTCTCTAAAATCATCAAATCAAAGCATGTGATAGCCAAGACAATAAGATAATGATTTCATGAGAAACACATGACCAATAAAGTTCCACACGAAAGGTATCATTCACACAATCCCAGCATGCAATTTCGGATAAAAACAGAATGTGCATTTTTCGAAATAATTCGATTAAAATACCTGAACGACCTCCGAAAATTATGAAATTTTACCAGGTTGTAGTTAAGACACTAAAGTTGATTTTTGATGAAGACTTCTATGCCAGATTTGTTATAGATCATTTTCTATAGTCGTACGAAGCTTCTGGATCTAGCACTGAAACGTCCAGTGTAGTCATCTCCGAAATACCGAGTTGTTTACCCACTTATTCTTCTTCGTTTCCTCTGAAATTTGGATATGTTTTACTTCAGGAGGTCCCCTACAACTTTAATTAATATATCTAAGCCAAAATTCCAGAGAATAGTCACCATATGGTTCCATGAAGTCTCGGGTGTCCAGTACCATGTCTCCAGATTTACCGTCTTCAAAAGTAATTCGATTCACTAGGCTATACTTGTTCATTTTATTTCAAATTTGAGTATGTTAGTCTTTAAGATGTTCTATACAAGTTTCATGAAGAAGTCAAAGAGAGATTCTTGATAAAAATCAACATGCAACCACAAATCCACCGAAAGGTCAGTGAAATCGTTCCAGATCTGATGTCTCCGTAGAATGAGGGTTTGGCCCCTTAAATCTCCATCATTTTACACCAAATTTTAGTATTTTGTAGTTTAATATGTTGGATACAACTATCATGCAGCAATTAAAGTCAAAATCGAACTCAAAACATGCATGCAAGCTCTTACAAAGTTCTGACTCAGGCGGATTCATGCGAAAACAGCAACATCACTCAAGAACAAGTCATTATAGCTTCGGTTTCTCCCTTCTAATCACTCAAATTTCGACACTACACCAAACATGCATGCAAGACACACATGCAAGAGTAGGAAGTGGATTCCCAACTTGCCTCTAGACCGAGCTAGGAAGAGCACACGGCGGACGAACGACGAGCGGCTCCTCCTCCTCCCTCTCGGCTTCTCTTCTCTCGGCCTCACTCTCCTTCTCTCTCGCATGGTTCTCTCTCTCTTTCTCTCTTGGCCGAACAACCAGCCACCTCTCTCTCTCCTCTTCCCTTTTATTCCCCAATTCCTCATCATTTGCAATGATTGCATGCCACTCTTGATAGCCAATGCATGAAGACCCCCCTCTTGCCACTTGGCATGACACATGCATAATGGGCTTTGGGCTTGGGCTTAGATTGGAAGAAGTGGGCCGGCCACTCCTTGCCCCTCATGGTCGACAGCCACTCCTCCTTGGGCCTAATTGGGCCGGCCACTCGGCCCATCAAAGGCTCAAGCTATTGGGCCTAAGGCCCAACCTAATTAAAAATCAATTTTACCCCTTTTTCTATTCTTTATTTTAAGAATTTAAATAACTAAATTCCACATGGCCAAAATCTTGTTACATTTTACATATAGGAATTTAATTTATGAGGTGCATAGCTAAGCGTAGATTATTCTCATTAATTTATCCTATAGCCCAAATTTCAAAAATTCATGAACACAAGCATATCACTTAGCCTTAGGAGAAAACTAATGGCTAAAGCATAAATCTTAGGAAATTTCATTACCTAAATACGGGCTTTAATTCCTCTAGGACTATCTTGAATTTTGGGATGCCACATGCAACCGTGAGGTTTTGGCCGTTTTTCGAATTATCTTTTTGGCCAAAATCAACTTTTGAATATACAGGATGAAAGTATTCATTGAGACAAGTCCGATGGTGGTTTGAGCGCGACCAGAGGACGCCAGACACACCTACACGCACGGCCAGAAGCCTCTGTGCGTGGGCCTCACGCGCTTGACGCGCTGGGGATGCTAGCGTGTGCGCAACACACGCCGGTCGACGAACCGACGGGTGCGCGTCACGCAGAGTGACGCGATGCTCGATCACGTCATCCCACGGTTGGTAACCACTGGGATGATGTCATCGATGACGTCAACGTTGGCAGCAGTTGGCCGGCCAATCACCAGCCGGCGACCCAACCCGACTGGCAACCCTGACCCGACCCGACCCGATTGACTCGACTCGACTCGACCCAACCCGACCCGTGACTCGACCCGACCGTTGACTGGTCAACGGTCAGACCAGCCAGGAGCCGTTTGGCTCGCTAGCACATGCGCCACACGCGCCGCGCACTCAGGTGGCGCGTGCAAGCTCCGATTGAAGCGTGGTCAGAGGCGTTGGGTTCTTATGGATGTGCTCTACACTGTGGTATAATTATTTTTTAATTTTGAATTTTATAAAATTATGAAAATACGTAGGAAACCCTATGAACGCGTATTTTTTTTTGGGTTTAATGCAGTTTATTTATTTGTAGCTTGTATTTTCTTGTGATTTAGGAAATACAGTACCTAGCTTGTGTGAAAATGATGTTATATATGCTGTGTAGAGCTTGGTTCAATGATATGATGTATATATTTTAATATACTTGCAATTTTCTAGTTGCTAGAAAATTAGAACAATGGTAGGAAATCCATTACATATTGAATTGTATTTTTTATTATAGTTGAAGGATGATTGTTGTTTATACGTTAGTTATTATCATGCTATGTTTTGTGTTAAGGAAAAATGTAAAAATTACATAAGGTTATGTAATTATTTTTCCTAGTGGGAGTTCGTAGGCTGGTAGAATTTGAAAGAGTTCTCACCTCGAACTTAAAATTTGCGCAAATTAAACTAATTAATGATAATGGAACAATTATACATAGGAGTTGATTGGGAATATAGTGAACTTTTACTTTTGTGTCTTTTGTTGAATTATCATTAATTTAGTTTGTCTTTACTGCAAATTAAATATGTGTGTTACTCTGTAAAGTGTGCTAGAATTGATTCTGCGTTTATTATGTCTATGTGTTATAGCAATTGATTATGGTTTCGGCATCCAAAACCATTGTTGCTGACCTCAATAAGGGTGAGAAGCTGAACGGAGCAAGAGGTTTTGGAAACCCTCAACCATACCATGGATAAACCTGAGCATGGAACTTCAGCTCAACACAAGAGAGATCTGGAAGCTTATCAAGCTTGAAAAAAGAAAAATAGCATTGCTCGCATCACATTGCTGAGCTGTATGCAAGATGATCTCATGTGTGAGTTTGAGAGTTATGATAAAGCTCAAGCTATGTGGGTTGCCTTTAAGGACAAGTTTGGGGGTACATCTGCCACTAAGCTGAGGAGACTCACCATCAAATTTGACACATTCCGTAAGCGCCCAAATGTAACAATGAGGCAACATCTTCGGGAGATGTCAAATATGATCCGTGAGCTGAAGTTGGTAGGTCACTCCCTTACTGATGAACAGCAAGTTCAGGTTGTTATAAGGTCTCTTCCTGACAATTGGGAGCATATGAAGATCAATATGACGCATAATGAGAATATTGTCACTTTTGATGATATTGCAGTCATTTGGAATTAGAGGATGAGCACCTAGAGGCTGCGAGATCCTCTACCCATGCTTATGTTGTTGAATCGAGTTCGCGCAAAGCTTCGGGCTTCAAGTGCAAGAGGAATCTTCAATTCAACAACAAAGGGAAGAGAACCGATCAGGCACCTAAGAGGGCTAAGACCTTCCGACGCAAGAAGCGTGGTGGGAAGAAGGACAAGGCCAAGATGGAATGCCACAATTGTGGCAAGATGGGTCACTTTGCTCGTGAATGCACTCAGCTGAAAAATGTACCCTATTACTCCATTAATTTGAGTAATGCTTTTGTTTCTAGTACTGTAATGCTTGCTGAATCTCATCCAATGTGGACTGTAGACTCAGAGGCAACAGACCATGTAGCTAGAGACCGAGAAGCATTTGTGGAGTATCGTCGGATACCGCCTGGAAGAAGATGGATATATGTTGGGAATAACTCAAGAGTTGAAGTGAAGGGAATCGGCACATGTAAATTAATCTTACGTGGTGGTTGAAACCTATTCCTGCATGATGTCCTTTATGCTCTAGATATTCGACGAAACTTGGTCTCTGTAGTTGTTCTTCTTAGCTTAGGTTATGTGTTGAATTTCCATGGTGATTGTGTTGACATTTTGTATGGAACAGTTTATTATGGTTCAGGTCATGTATCACATGGTTTTATGGTGTTAAACATTGACTATGATCAATACAATGTTAATGTTGATGGTTGTTTTTCTTTAATTGCATCTTCTAATAACGTTGAGATTGATGCAAATACTTGGCATGCTAGATTAGGTCACATTGGATTGTAAAGAATGCAAAGATTAGCTAGAGAAGGCCTTTTAGGGTCACTCACTAATGTTAGTATATCCGTATGTGAACATTTTCTAGCGGGAAAAGCAACTAGAAAACCATTCGGTAAAGGGACTAGAGCTGAATTTCCATTGCATCTCATAGATTCTGACATTTGTGGTCCTTTGAATGTGAGGGCGAGGCATGGAACCTCATATTTCATCACTTTCATAGATGACTTCACATGTTTCGGTTATGTCTTTCTGATCTCCCATAAGTCAGAAGCATTAGACTGCTTTAGACGATATATAGCGATGGTAGAGAATCAGTTGAAGAAAACAATAAAGGCATTGAGAACCGATCGTGGATGTGAGTATCTATTGGAGCAAGTCAAGGCTCTTTGTGATGAAAAGGGAATTGTATAACAATTGACTATTCCTGGTACTCCACAACAAAATGGGGTAGCTGAGAGAAGGAATAGAACCCTATTGGAAATGGTTAGGTCTATGATGGCGCAAGCAAATTTACCTATCTCCTATTGGGGAGGTGCGTTATTGACTACTACCTATATACTTAACAGTGTGCCCTCAAAATCGGTCACTTCCACCCCTTATGAATTATGGACTGGTAGGAAACCAGACTTGAGTAATCTACATCCATGGGGATGTGCAGCTTATGTTTATGATTCTTCCCATAAACATGGCAAATTAGGTCCTAGAGGGAATAAATGTATCTTTATAAGATATTCCGAGCACTCCAAAGGGTACGTGTTCATAGGTGAACAAGCTGATGGAAGTATGACCAAAATGGAGTCACGAGATGTCACGTTCTTGGAGAATGATTTTCCTAGTAGAGGTGAGATTGATAAGGACTTCCAATTATATGAGATAGAAGATCTTGATAACACACCCGCTGATGTTGTAGAGGGAAATGAATATTTAGCTCAACACACAAGACCTAGTGAGAGTGTTGCATCGCCTGATGAATTGAATTCAAAAGAAATTCAATTGCGTAAAAGTAATCGTAAAAGTATTCCTCGTCGTAGTTTTGAGATTGAAGGGGAAGCATTTATGATTGTTCAAAAAGACGATGCCGAGCCTAAGATTGTTCAAGAGGCTCTCTCGTCCTCTGATAAGGAAGAATGGAGAAAAGCTTTGGAAGATGAGATGGAGTCCATGAGGGCAAATCATGCCTGGGACTTGGTTGATCTACCACCTAATCGTAAGGCCATTGGAAACAAATGGGTCTTTAAGATTAAGCGAAGGGCGGATGGATTCATTGAAAAGTATAAGGCTCACATTGTGGCAAAAGGTTATACTCAACAAGAGGGTATAGACTATTAGAAAACTTTTTCACCAGTTGTAAGGTTTGCATTAATACGCCTTGTTCTAGCCATCGTTGAACATTTGGACTTTGAATTACATCAAATTGATGTAAATACGGCATTTCTCAATGGAGAATTAGATGAGGAAATCTATATGAAACAACCAATAGGTTTCATAGCTAAAGGTCAAGAGCATAAAGTTTGCAAACTTCATCGCTCAATATATGGCCTTAAGCAATCATCTAGACAGTGGTATCTTTGTTTTCATCGAGTAATAATAACTTTTGGTTTCACGATGATTGAAGAAGATCACTGTGTATATGTTAAGGGGTCCAAAGATAAATTTGTGATTTTATCACTTTATGTGGACAATATTCTGTTGGCTGGAAATGACAAGGTTTTGGTTATCACCATAAAAGAATAGTTATCCTCCAATTTTGAGATGAAGGACATGGGAGAAGCTGGTTATATATTAGGAGTTAAGATCGAAAGAGTTCGATTGAGGAAACTCCTTACTTTATCACAAGAGTCTTATATTATGAAAATTCTTGAGCGTTTCAATATACAGCATTGTAATCCCATTGATACCCCTGTCATGCAAGGTGAAGGCCTAAGTACTGAGATGTGTCCTAAGACTCCAGAAGAAATCAAAGTGATGGAAATTGTTCCTTATGCTAGTGCGGTCGGAAGTTTGATGTATGCTATGATGTGTACTCGACCCAACATAAATTATGCGGTGGGATTGGTGAGCCGATATCAATCAAATCCCGGTCAAGCACACTAGAAAGCAATGAAGAGGATCCTGAGATACTTGAAGGGCACCATGGACTATCGACTTTGTTACCAAGGGAATGATTTATGCTTATTAGGCTATTTAGATGCCGATTGGGGTGAAGACCTGGATGAACGTAAATCAACTTCTGGATATGACTTCTTGCTCAATAGAGGTGCGATTTCTTGGAATAGCAAGAAACAGACATGCACGGCCTTGTCTACGATGGAGGCAGAATTTATTGCATGTTCTACCTCAATGCAAGAAGCAGTATGGCTAAAACGTTTCTTGGAAAATTTAGCTACTATCACTGAAGTTCCAAGACCGGTGACAGTTTATTGTGATAGTCAAGTAGCCATTGCCTATGTGAAAGATCCCAAGTATCATGGAATGACAAAGCACATTGACATAAAGAATAACTTCATCAGAGATATTATAGTGCAGAAAGAATTGATCTTGCAATATATTTCAACCAATAGAATGGTTGTTGATCCATTTACGAAGGCTATTCCTAGAGACATATTCTTGACCCATAGGATGTCACTAGGATTGCGTAGAATGTGATATCTGTTATTGTAGAGGATCATTGGTTTATGTATTTGTGGATATATGTATTGTTCTTGTTTATTTATTAGTGATTTGATGTTTTATCAATAAGTACAAATCCACTATGAGACTAGCACAAACACACATGTATTATTGAAAAGTATGTCAGCAGGCAATGATTGGCTCACTCACATGAGCAATTGCCTCAAGTGCTTTAGATAGCATGTTGAGATGAGACATTATGTGCAAATAAATATTGAAGAGCAAGCCTGATACATAAAATACGTCGCCTTGATTGGAGTCAAGATGAGGTCTGTGATTTGTTTATAATAAGACCAAACATGATATTCCCACAATCATGTATGCCTGAAAGATGCCGGATGCGAGTACTTAATTGGACGCTATAGAAAGCGAGCTGATATAGCACTCGGGTTAAACATGAGTACGTGAGAATCACATGACTATGTTTAGGCTAAGATCTGTATGGTGGATATATTTGATAAATGATATACGCTCTTATAGAAAGAGTAATCCACTATAGCATGTAATTCATACTACATGTGCATTGTACGACCAATAAGGGAAGATGAGTAAAATTATCCCTATTTACTCATCGTGTGAGCCCTTGAGGTAATTTATAATTTACCTTAATTTTGTGCCCTATGTTACTTCTGACTATGTTCTTGAAGTAAAAGATCAATCTTGCTACTTTAGTATGTTACGGGCGGTCGTGAATAGATATGGCTTATGGGACATGTCTAGGAAAGCAGTTGTTCTGAAATTGAGAGAGACATGAGTACGAAGGAAGACTATTGTTATTTTACATCTATCACATGTATTTACTGGTCGACCAATTATATCGCCTTATGTGATTGCGGATATAATTGTAAATACATGGTGTGTTTTTGAGAATAGTCAAGTATAGCCTTTAAGGGATAGGTATACTTGGACTGATGTAACAAAATATGTCTGGCGCATTGTGAGACATCCATTGTTTACTTCTTTTTGGGGTTGTAGCCATTATGTCATCCCTAACAGGTGCATAATTAGAGCTCCCAAGTGCTGGTGTACTCACTGGTCGCACGGCTTATTTGCCAGTATGAATTGTTTTGTAAAGTTGATGAATGTTGAATGCCTTATATTCTCGATAGAGTGCTATCAATCCCATCATGTCTGAGTGGGAGATGTTGTACTTTAGCTGGTACGTCCATGATGGGGTGCAATTGGATCGCACCGTATCGACTTGATACGTTACGATGGAAAAACACTAATGGAGGGGTACGAAGGGAGACGTATAAAAGCCTCCTGAACACAACCGTTGGACTAGTTGGAAAACATACGCACCAAATTTTCTCTCCATTTCCATCAAAGAAGAAAAATGAATTCCATTTCAGTTTTGCAAGAACAATCGGCATTTACACCGTGGAAATTGGGTGTTTTCCTTGTGATTGCATCCAGACTAACGTGAGGAAGTATTGTTCATGTTTTATTGGCAATTCAACGTTCATTCTGGGGCTATTTGCTGTTTGCGCATTGAAATCAGGTAAATCGTCTTCCGCCGACATGAACTCCTACACATTCATAATTCCAAAATGGTAAACTCCATCATACTTTTGACGCAGCATCCCCAAAAACCAAAATCCCCTTATCAAGTAGATTTTGAACTTTGACCTTAAAGACCCAGAAGTTATCAACATGATGTCATTTTTCTCTCATGTGATATGCGCATGCTTTGGACACATTGAATCCAGTAAACTTCGGGGGTTTTTCTCTTGAAACTTCCTTAGCCACTAATCTATCTTCCAAAAATATGGGCAATAATTGAGAGAGTGCTCTTGGTGAGGGTGTAAATTGAAGAGTCGAGCTACGCTTATATGGCTTCTTATTGAAATCATGGCGCGATTGAACATGAACCATGTCCATTTTATCTGGATGTTTTTTATTACAATCTCCAATCCCATAAAATAGTTCAACTTCAGATACTTGTTCTTCACGAGCCCATTTTCCTTTACCCTTCTAATAAAAGCTAGTCGTCTCTGGCAAATTAAGAGCAAATAATTCTATAGCCATTTGATTTACATGATCCATAAGATGCATCATCATTCAATGCATTTCATTTACTTGATTTTGAAGATCTTCAAGTGTAGGCGCAGTTTTGGTCGGAAGTAATGGAGTTATGAACACTTCAAAATCTGCGAATGTGGCGATTATTTCGTCAAGTCGATTTTTCAAATTAGTTACTCAAACTTGAGTGTCTTTGTTCTCCATCGTTATTTAAGAGCAAATCCCTATAATGTAGCACCTTTCAGCTACTTTTTAGTACCTTTGTTGAGAAAGGAGGTCAAATCAATACACAAGTCAAGAGAAATCAAGAAAATGCAAAACTTTGCGAATTTTATATTTTCTTGAGATGAAATAGTGATGAGAAGCATATATGGCCCTAGTACCATATAACATCCTCTCATCAAAATTTCTTCATAAGAAATTATACAATTGAAAAGGACGAAGACAAATATTTAACCAGAATGCTCCTTCTATAAAAATTACATGAGAATGAAAATCTTCAGACAAAAAGCCTAAGGACTAGGTGGGATCATGTGGAGACGCTTGTTATCATGGGTCAAGCATTCCTCATCGATCAAAGCATTGCCTTCTTGCTCCTCAATATGAACTCGCGGAAAACCTTGATGCTCAGGAATATTAGGCATGTGAGACTCAAGCTCAGGTTCTATTTGACGGTAGATGTAATCAATGGTAGCGTGATGAGTCCTCATCTCTCCCTCTAAATCAGCTTCATCCATGGCAACCACATAATGCAAGGAACAAAAGTACCAAAATTTAGTAGCGGCTTGAATCGTGGCCTTGACATGGCCAATTTGGCGTTCCTCGATGAACTCATCATCATAATCAATATGATATAACCCAACTTGAGGATTGGAGGGATCGTTTGAAGTGTGCGATAGTCGTGAAGAACCCTTAAAGGGTAATAGGAAGTTAGACTAGTTAATCTCGCGAGGGGGATAGGGTCCTCCATTTTGTCAACAAGCCATACCTCGGAATTCCCTAACCACTTGACATGCCATGGGATTTGGTTTGGGAGAAGTACTTTGAGGAAATGGAACCAAATAGAGAAGGACTAAGTAGGAAAGAATTCTTTCTTTTGGTGGAACATCTAAATAGGATTGTAGTTATTCGTGACTCGAATGATCTTCAAATGGGGCAAGAATTCCTTAATATGTAAGAAAAGCCAAATTTATAGGAGATGTATCGGGGTTCTAAGAGTTCCTCGTCCATTTCCTTAAAACGGTTGAGGAAAACAAAGGCTTCGTCTAAAGATCGCATGCGTAAAATGTTTGAAAGCGCAAAGTTGATCTACAATTTGAGTGACTAAAGGGCCCATCATTTTACGAGTATGTGGGAATATCATGAAGCTAAAAAATTGAAGAAAAAAGTGCAGTGAATTTGATTCCTAGATTCAGATTTAAGATTTAAGAAATATTGTTCAAGAAAGGCATATGGCATGGAATTGCAATCACCCTTAAGAACGGCTCTAATCCTATTGGAAGGAATGTTTAGGAATCGCCTTGAGAGGGTGATTGGATCTTGTTGGATAGGCAATCAAAGGAATATCCTATTGGAAGGAATGTTTAGGAATCGCCTTGAGAGGGTGATTGGATCTTGTTGGATAGGCAATCTAAGGAATCCTTACCTAATCCAATGACTATATCATACTCCACAATTGTAGGAGTCACTCCATTCCAATTAACCACAAATTTGGAAGTCAGGTGATTCCAAAAAATGAACCAATGCTTTGATCACTGAGATGTAAATATCGATCCTCAATAGTTATGGAAGAAATCCGATCCTTTCCTTCACATACTCTTGACATGTTAGGCTAAAGCCTTCCCATATGCTCTTGAAACTCCTTGGGGTGATGTTGATCTCAAGCTTATCCATCTAGGTCTAAAACCTAATACGGGTATTTGCAATTAACGCTTTACCATCGTAAAAATGAGTAAAGAGCACGAAATTTAAAGTTTGAAATTTAAAGAACAATGTAACAATAAAATTGAACTATCTCTTACCAACCAAACACATGGAAAGCGCAAATCACATTTCGCATGAAACTATGAGGTTTTCACGCCCAGGGTGAGGGTGCCCCTAGGGTGAGGGTGCTAAAGACTCAAGGTCCTCATCCCAAAAAATAAAACTAACTTATCCACCGCTACTATCATCAATCAGTGCTATTTTCATCGATTGAGACGAGCGAGTTTATGTAAATAATTGATTACCTTGAGTATTCACTCATGAGTTCCATCCATAAACCCTCATAATATCTTAAACTTGGTGATCGGGGTTTTAGACCGTGGTTGTGTGTGCGGTGTCGTGCTAAAGCTCATAAACATGTGTTTCAAAGCTTAAACGATCAACACTTCAATATAAAGCCTCATACATTTATACATCCTTACTCCTCCTGCAAAACAAAGGGTTTATAATCATGCCTCCCCTCATAACTCCCACCTACAAGAATATTTAACACTTAATTAGTGGCTAACCTAATTATCCATGGGACTTTGACACGTAGGCTATCCTACACAAGACATGCTAGTTAAACAGAACAATCATTTTTTTTTTTATGGCTTCAGGTCCTCTTAATCTAGTAATCAGTCCCCAATGGAATAGCCAAGTCTATCACAACCCGATCGCTCTAGCAAGGAGAAAAAAGGGCGAAAAGGTCGGAATTTATGGATTACTTGACCATGAAAGTTCCCTCATGATTCTCAACCACAAGGATGTCATCATCTCACCCCCTGGATGAACATCTTGTGAGTTCCCTCTACAAGGTCGTGAGTTTTTCTAAACTTGTACCTCACATGACAATGGAGTGTCGCAACCTGTACTCACATGAGCGGCACACCTCGAGAGAGGAGATCGGGTTTGAATATCGGATTTAAAAGTACCTTTACTATAATAGCCCTCCATTTGGTACTCCTTCCTAATGATGGTGTCACTTCATCTATTAGGAATTTTCCACATGTGGGTATGCTAAATCATTGTGATTCTTATCAAGACTCGTACCCCACACAATGAGTTCATTTACATAATCTAATTATTTAAAGATCTTTAAAACATGATGGGAGTTGCCAATAGTTTTGTTTTTCGGGATCGACTAGAATCCTAATCGAGGGTTGGAAGCATTCTTTTGAATTCTTCAAAACCAAATATTTAGGTCCGGGGACTTGCGTTACGCAAATATTTTTATTAGCGCTCTTTCATTACCTAAATAGTATGTTGTGTTTACCTAACGTGTCCATAAACTTCTTTACTTATTCAGGATCTTTTCTCCTAAACTAAGCAATGATGCGGGGTTGGTCATTTTCATACTATCTTATTTGTAAAAAAAAGAAAAAGTGAAAAGAAAACACCGAATTGAATTGAAAATTGCGAGCAGTAAGTAAATAAATAAGGAAAACGATAAATCTATCATACAATCCTAGAAAATATAAAAGAGAAACACAATTAAAAAGGATAAGAGGAAGAGCAAAACCTGCAACTCATCGAGCTTTATACAACAAAAGGAACCCGAGACATATGTCGGGGAATGAATGGTACATAATAATGATTGGAATGGACATCGACCTCTACTGTCTTCATGTCTTCTCCATCTTCAAGATCCTAATCTGAACTTATTCTAGAAAACTATATAACTAGGTACATACAATGGAAAGAAACAAGTATACACATTAAAACAATAAAAAACATGACATTATACCAAGGTCAATTCTTAAAAGAAATTCAATTTCACAAATTAGATTTAGGCCTCAGGGTCGACCTTTGTCTTTCATGCATAGGTCCTTCAAGACACCTACCCAATTCATTTTATGTGTCTTATAGCCATTATCAACCAATTGTATTCTCGTATGGCCAATAACAGTTGTAAGTCCCTAATGAAGCGGTCTATATGATCCTAGGATTTCCCTCGATATCATGCACTAACCCTATCATTCATCTAGAAATCACATGCATTTGCAGGAATTAAATATGCATGCAAGCCTTTTAGACCTTATTTTTCAATCAATCAAACAAATGAGTGAGTGATCGACGGATCACTTATTACCAAAGGCATGCGTCAATCGCAAACACAAGCACTTCTGCATGAATGATGTGATTGTATGTATGGGGATACATGTGATATTTGAAAGACATCTTTTGAAAATCATACACAAAAGGTTTTGAGACAAAGTTAATGTCTCATCTATGAAAGGCATTCAATTACCAAGGCTAGCCCGAGGCTCACATAAATGCACTCATAAGGGTCGCAGGTTTTTTGAATACAATTCAAACTGTGACTTTCCACAATGTCAAATCAGGATTTAAAAAGGTTTGAAAATATTTTGGATTAAGAAATATCTACGTTATAGAACACATTTATTTGCTAAGGCTAGCTCAGGGCTCGCATAAATGCACTCATAAGCGTCACAAGCATTTTCAATATGGTCCAAACCATGACTCTTCCTTAAGCCAAATCGAGCTTTGGAAAGGAATATCTTAAAAATTGTTTTTTATGTACTAAAGCATGTTTAAATTTGGTTTGGAAAGAAAACTTGTCGAAAATCATTTAACAATGAACATCAAGATATTTAAAGCAACTTTCATGGAAATGGAAATGGCAAAATTTCCTAACATGAATGACATGATAACAAACAACTTTCATGAAGAAAGTTTTCCTAAACAAGCTGCACATGATTTTAAAAATTAGACAACAAGCAACGGCATGTTAGGAAATTGTCAAAACAACAGAACATCTAGTTATTTTTACACAGATTTGTTCTATCAAAGCAGGTTTACAAATCACCAAATTTTTACACAACATAGACAACATAATAAAAAACAAGTTTCATTGAGGGATCCAATCCTTATAGAAAAATAGAACAAAAATATTAAAGGTCTATCCATACAAATGTTAGAATAAGGGTTCGAATTTGATCCAATGTCCAAATTCTGGTCTAGGTTCGAAAAAATGGAAATTGCCCCTAACAATGAGCGATTTGCATGAAATTAGTTGCATTGGAAACCTCTAAGTGTGTCTTACAACTTCTTAGAAGGGCTCGAGTCCAAACTAGGTCAATTTGGTACTCTAGGACTAAGATCTCTAAAGGTGTGCATGTTAGTAACCAAAAAATCAGAACAAACATGCATTAGAGAACCTCAAAGTCAATCAAGTAATGCACAAAAGGCATGAAGAAATATGTCACACCCCGATCCTCCGAGCGCATACCCTCCCTCAGCGGTTGATTAAATAGCGACGTCCCAGGACGCATTGCTAATCCAATAATTGTTTAAATAATCCCCAAAGAACAACAAGATGGGATGGGAAAGTATGGCCATAATTTTGAAAACCAACAACACACTTATATATACATATCATAACAAGTCATACACAAGCCAAGTCGATATATATAGACACACATGTCAAGTCTACAAAACAGGGGGGGGGGGCTTCATAAATCTACAAGTCCTCATCTTCTTCCTCTTCCTCCTCCTCATCCTCATTTGAGCCTTCAACATAATACATCGGGGTTCCTAGATTTACAAGATTCGAGTCTACTGGGTCTACCACCGAACCTCCAGGGGGATTTGCTATGCCTTTTCCAAAAGCAACCTCCAGCACATACAGAGGTATCTCAGATTCCGGTATGGGACCCCCTCTCTGGCCATTCTGATCTTGGTGGTACATGATCGGTATTGATGGGGTACCTTTTTGAGTAGGCCCGCATCAACCCAGACCACAAACCTCACTAGCTCATAACTCCAGCCCCTAGGGCTTCGATGTAGCGGAAAGTAAGACCTCTGTTCTGTGACTTTCTTCAGTTGTCCAAAATGCTCGGGAGGAGCTGCCATTTATGGACTTGAAATGTTATCCCACAATGGGGTGAGACGACGTCTCAGTGAGTTCACCCCCTAAGACCCAACTAGGAAGAAAATATGCTTTGAGGGCTGCCTAAGCATAAACACGAGTCAAAAGACTTACCTTAGCCTTAATTCCTTCTTGTAAGTCAATATAATTCAAGTAACCATCCAATCATTTCAACCAATCAGATCAAAGCATCAATCAATCGACTTAGTCGATTCCATGTCATCACGACCTTCCCTTGGTCGGCCCACTCAATACAATCTATAAAGTTCGATTTTATCAGGACTACTCACTCTAAACTGATAATAGATAGTATAGGTCGCACTAAGCTGATATATCGAACTCTCAGGCGGATATAGTATACCAATAATGCTCACCAGAAGCTGCTAAGGTGTACTACTTGCTCTAAGCTGACATATCGAGGCCCTTAGGTTGATATAGTACACCGGTACACTGCTCGATCGAAGTTGACATATCAGAGCCCACATGCTGATATAGTATACCATCCTAATCATCTAACCATTTCACCATTTTTATCATACTCAATAAAATAATCGTGTGTGGGTATACAGTCTGCCTTAGCCAAAATACAATATTTTCCCCTTTGAAAATCCCACTAATTTCAATAGTTCATAATTTATTTTTGGCGTTGTAAACCGACGTCTAGTGATTCTCTAAATAATTACTAAAATTAAATAAATTTTGGGGTAAATTCCCAAAATTACAAATCAAACTCAATTTACATAAAATTCCTGTTATTGACTATCCAGTCTAATTTTTGGAAATTAATTAATTACGAAAAATAATTATTAAATACCAAAAATAGCAACTTAAGCCGGAAAAGTCTAATTAAAAGCCGAGACGGGCCCGAAAAATTTTCAAATCACTCTTGATAAATACTAGAGCTTGTCTAGGCTCTAATTACACTACTCTAACCACCTACCATGCAATAATGATTAATTAAATTGCTAACCTAATCTAACTATCCACATAATCTATACTTAGTCTAAACTAATCAACCTTTAAACATCATTAACTTAATAAACAGGGATTAGTGAGGTAAACTCACTTGATTAACGATTCGCTTGGATCAAAACAATGGGGACACGAAGAGGGTCGACAAACTCCAAAGCAGGATCGCCAAGTAGGGTCTGGGAAGGCTTGAAAATGAGTCAAACAGTGGCTGGAAAACCTAGGGGCTTCGGTTCTATGGTGGTGCTGGAGGAGAGAGCTAAACGGACGGATAGGCTGGAAACGGCGATAGTAGGTGGCAGACAGGCTACGGTGGGCTTCTGGCAGTTCGGTGGGTGACTAGGTGACTTCGGCGACAACTAGGGAGATGCGACTAGCTCAAGGGACGTCCTAGAGTCTTTGTGGAGGCAAGACAGTGGCCAAGGATGCACGGGTTCGGCACACAAGCGAGTAAGCAGCGAATGGGCTCTGGTGGCGTGATGGTGGCATGCTAACGGTCTGACGGGTTGGTGATGGCTTCGGCTAGCTGTTGGTTCTATTCTCTGAGTTTTGCTAAGCTGAAAACATGAAGAAGGAGCAGGAGGGGTCAACGGCAGCAAGGGGCAAGGGAACAACTTGGCCGGTGGGACCACTTGGTCTTCCTTCTCATCTTCTTGTTCCCTTGGTTGGTCTCACCTGATCTAGCTGGTTTCCTCAACAATTTCCAGCCACCAAGCTTGTTTAAGAAGCTCTTCAAATGGTCCGAAAGGGGTGTCCATGGGAGAGCTACGAATTTGGTTTGATTTCCCTCAAATTAGACTTCAATTCCTCCTTAAATCAACTCAATTCGTCTTCTAAAAATTCAACTGTCAAGTCCTCAATCAAATTGGTATTTTTCCTCACTAATAGATCCTGCTTGCATCCCAATTTCACAACAAAAAACGGTCCTCTGAATTTTTCGAAAAAAAAACCCTACCTCGACTTTTTTCCGCCAAAATCTCGGTTTGCGAAAAAATCGAATTCAAATTGGCGGTTAATTTCAATCTAGTGCAATTTTAGAGTGACTTAGGCTACCATGTAGCTTTCATAAATTTTTGATGCAAATGACTCGTGGTCGATTTTCTTCGAGCCACAATAAACCTCTTCCACATAATGGCGACTCTTAGTGGTCGTGAAAATCTTGAGGTTTCAAATATGAACACAAGGTGCCAAAACAATAAAAAAAATCAGTGTAGTGCCGATCGACATGTAATTTAGTGGAATCACCCACATTTAGCTACACATCTCTGTCGAACCAACCTATCTCTAATCTCTGATTGACTTTTAACTGTGACGTAATGATATTTGTAGATGAGCACGGTCGAGTAGCCGAATCCTGGTCGAATTCCCAAATCTATTGCATTAAAATCCCTTAATGACTTCCCTAGATAGTCTAGTTAGCTCATGAGTGATCAACTCTAAGAATAGTACTATAGGAGCGTCGATGAAAAGCCTGATTAATTAAATTAAAATTAGAACCAAAAATCTAGGATGTAACAAAATAACAGTGAACCAAAACAACTCAACTTTCCATAATCATTCCTTAACTTTCGAAGCAGATTTCAGATAGCTAAGGACTATCCCAAAGGGACTAAGATCGTCAGACATGCTAAATACAATGCCGGATTTGCTTTGGTTTGCTACGAGATAGAACATCTACCAGATTGGGCATTGAAAGACCACCGGCAACTTTTTCAATTAATCCCGGCCACTTGGAACTCGAGGAAGGGTAGAGAAATGTTGTTGATCTGATATAGACACCAAGGGACCACTATAGATTGCTCAAATTAGATTAGAACAGGAGCAAAGAGCAGTGGCGCTATCTTCGTCTGCGAAGAGGAGAAGACCTCCAATGGGCCGATTGGGTGGATCTCGTGAGGAAGTCAACCACTAGTTGCTCGAAGAGAACATAAGGGATGTTGTGGTGGTTGGCAGCACCAGAAAGCTCGTCGACGAGAGGCTGAATGCTGACGAGAGGTGGTGTGGCAAAGGGGAAGAAAATTGTGCGTGAAGATGATAAAGGGAGAGAGTCGGTGGGGAGAGAGAAAATAGAAAACGAAAGATCCTCTCTCCACCTTTCAAATATGGAATTCCATGAGTTCCTGTGGCATCCCAAAATTTTATGATGACCTCTAGTTACATTAAAGTCTATGAATAGGTGATGGAAGTACCATCAAGTTATGGCCATTTAATCCATAAATTGCAATAAGATTTATGGCCAAGCTTTTAATGGATAATTATGTGAGAGGAAAGAAAATTCTATCATTGGCCATGCGCATTATAAATTGGAATTTATGGATTTGTGACTACAAGTTTTATGGCCTTATTATTTTTGCAAGTTAGGTATTTATTTAAGTGGAAAATGTTAATGGATGATCAAGGTTGGTGCTATAGGACAATTTGATAAAGAAGACTTTGTTCTTGACTATGCACTTTATAAATTTGATTTTATGGATTAATGTCACAAAGTCTTTTGGCCATTTTATTATGAAATTAGGTATTTATTCAAATGAGGATTAAGATGTATTATAAAAAATAAACTTGAGCCATTTAAGATTGGACTTTAGGCCCAAGTGTGTTGGCCTAAAGTGGGCCAAGAGGCCCGGCCCATGAAGCCCATTGGGCTGTCGACGCATGGAGGGGGGAGGAGGAGCTGCATGGCCTCCTCCAAGTGTCTTCAACAAAGGAGACACTTGTCTCCTTCTTAGGGACAAGTGTCCCTCCAAGCAAAAAGGGAGGCATGCAAGTATTTAAGCAACCAAAAAGAAAGAGAGAGAGGGAGTGGCCGGTTTTGAGAGAGTGAGAGAGACAGAGAGAGAGTTGCCGAGAGAGTGAGGAACCGAGAGAGAGGAGGAAGAAGCCGTGTCTCCATCCGTCCGCTCGTCTGTCGCTTGTCGCCGTGCGTCCGTCGTCCGTCGTGTGCTCGTGCTTGCTCGGTTTGGAGGCAAGTTGGGATCCATATTCTGCTCTTGCATGTGTGTTTGAAGTAGTGGTAAATCTCGGATGTTTAGGGTGTGAGAAACTGAAGCTAGAGTGTGTTGTTCTTGAAAATGTATTCTGTTTTCGTCTATACCGCCTGACCTTGAACGTTGTAGAGGCTTGCATGTGGGGTTTTAGTTGGATTTTGGCTTCAACTTCTTCACAAAAATTGTAGACAACATCTCAACGTATGACATACTAAAATTTGAGATAAAACGGTTGAGTTTTGAGGGGTGAAACCCTCCCTCTACGAAAAGGCTAGATCTGAAACTGTTTCATCGACCTCTTGGTGGTTTTGTGTGTTAAATGTCACCTTTTACTAAGAATTTCATTTCAACTTCTTCACAAAAGTTGTATAGAACATCATTATGATTAACATACTCAAATTTGAGGTAAAACGAGTAAGTTTAGCCTAGTGAAATGATTTTCTTTTGAAGACGGTAGATCTGGAAGTACGGTACTGGACTCCCGAGAATTCGTGGACTAAATGGTGACTATCCTTTGAGAATATCACCTAGATCCCTTCATGAAAGTTTTATTGGACCTCTTGAAGCAAAACATATCAAAATTTCAGAAGAAATGAAGAAAGATAAGTAGGCGAAACCTCGATTTTTTGGAGACAGCTATACTGGACTGTTCGGTACTAGGAACAGTAGCTTCGTCCGGCCATAGTAAATTATCTAGGACGAATCTGGCCTAGACAACTTCATGAAAAATCTACCTTAGGGTCTTGAATATAACCTGGTAAAATTTCATAATTTTTGGAGGTCATTCGGGTATTTTAATCGAAATGTTTCAAGAACTGTGCGATCTGACTTTATCCGAATTTTGCATGCTGTATTGTGTGAGCCATATCTTATTGTGTGAAACTCTTTTGGGCACTATTCTTCAAGAAATTGCTACCGTTATTTCTTGTCTATCACATGCTCTAATTTTATGATTTTTGAAGATCATATGGATATTTAAGTTACATGTTCTCCGAAACTGTGCAAACTGGAATTTGCTAAATCTCAAAAAGTCATGATGTATGGATCATTTTAAGTTGCATGGACCCCATGAATTGTATCTTGCTGCATGTATGATGATGATTGGAAATGAATATAAGAATCAAATGATGAAAATGATCTCGTTTGCCATCACATCATATGCCATGTTGAAATTGAGCTATAATTGAAAGTGAGAACTAAGATAAGTGAGAAGGTCGTCGGAGGTGTGAGCCGACGATGCCCCAAGAGTGTCGGTATGCCTGGCTAGAAGGGTAAAGGCTGGATGCCCGGTGGCTTAAATGGCTGAATGCCAGATGGTCCTTGGGAGTTTCGAGATGCCCGGAGCGTGGGAAGCCGGAAGCCCGGCAGGTATTGTGCCGGGGGATGCCTCGTAATGCTAGTTAGGGTATGAGATGCCTGGCAGGTATTGTGCCGGATGCCCGGAGGTTTGTGCCGGAGGGTTCCTCATGATGCCAGGTGGGGTACAAGCGATAAATGTGCGATGCGAACATTGGTCCCAGGAAAGAGAAATGTGGTGGCCCAAAATGAAAAAATAAAATTGGAAAATTGAAATTGAAATATGCATGATGGTACATGTGACATGATGATGAGTGCATGGATGTATGTGCACCTATGGCATGATGGTACATGTGACATGATGATGGTAAGTGCATGGATGTATGTGCATCTTTGACATGATGGTATATGTGACATGATAAAGGTAAGTGTATGACATGATGGTGATGATTATATGAGGATGTATGTACATGCGGTATGATGACATATGCATGGTATTAAGGTAAATTATGCATAGACGCTTGAATGACATGTGTTATGCTATGATTGTATTGTGTGATGCATTGAGTGGTTTATTGGCCCTTTACCTACTGAGTGGTTGTACTCACCCCTTCGGGGACCAACATTTCAGACTAGATAAGATACTTCTGCTGCCACTGCCACTAGTAGATGGATCGGGTGGTTGGATATGACCGCGAGGAGGAGGATAGCAAAGGAAGGAACTTTTGGACGCCGATACTGATCGATGGACTTTAAACATATGACTGTTGGAGGAGATGTTGGTCATCTTTTGAAGTGTAGCCGAGTATAGAAGACTACAGCATTTTGATGTACCAATGAATGATGTCCATCTGGTTTAAGTAAATAAAAGTGTTCGGCTTTTACCTATAAATGTTTAGTTGGTGTGCATCGTTTTCTGAATATAAGGAAGGGAGTTAATGGATGTGCTTTCGCTATATGAGTTGCACAAGGGACCGATCTAAAAAAAGTAAACCCCCAAGTTGTATGGACCCGTTGCAATTTGAAATGGTATCAGAGTGACATGTTATTAGGGAAAGTAAAATGGAAATCGAACTGTGGCGACCCTAAAGGTTCGGGGGCCGTTCGAGGGGTGCCACATATTGCATTGGTATCAAAGCTATGGTCTATTTGGAGGGATAAGGTGCCTCAGATGGAAATGAGTATAGAATGATGCACACCATAGGATACTAACTTGAATGGTTGACTAACTTTGAATAACGGGTGATGGGTATTCACTCGTAGATTCCTAGTAACTAGTGTGATGTTGCTTTTATGTGCTAGTAACTTTTTATGTTACTTATATGACTTTAGTAACGTATGAACATTACTTCTCCTTCTTAGCGAATTAGTGACACTGAGTCGCAAATTGTTCCTGAAGCGAAACTTTTTGAGCTGTCTAGGTATGCCCCTAGATTGATAGAGGATTGGGAGGAAAATGTTAAGAGATTCCTTAAGGGCTTGAGGACAGATAGTAGGAGACAACTAGTGCTCCTGAACATGAGGGATTATAATGAAATTTATGAAAGGGCCCAGCTTGGAGAGCAAGAAATGTTAAGAGAATGAATGGAATCAAGGAGACAAGTGACATTAAGTGATGCGCGATAAGGTAAGAGACTCTATTCAAACGAAGAGCTACCTGAGATAGTGCTTGCCCATGCGCCAAGGATGAAACCATGAGGCTTAGTATGGGATAGGCCAAAACAGATAATAACTCTGTAAGTTAGTCCCTATTGAAACGAGATCCTTCAGTAGATGTGTAGTTTAGGTTCGAACCAAGCAAAAGCTAGTGTACCTGTAACGTCCTAGTTTGATGAGGGCGGGGAGTGGACGCCGAGGTCAGAGGACCTGAACAAGGAGCGACTCCTGGTAGGCTTCTAGAATGGCAAAAGGAAGCAGGAATGAACCGAACTATGAATTGAACTAGGAGGGTAGTGTTTCTGGGATAATTCTATCAGAGTAGCGCAGCGGAAGCATGGTTAAGCTTGTAGAACTCTTGTTTGTGAAAAAGAAGGATAAGTTGATGCGTTTGTACGTTAATTATAGGCAATTGAATCAAGTGATAGTTAAGAATAAGTGTCCCTTATCTAGAATTGATGACATATTCGACCAATTGCAAGGAAGTTCGGTCTATTTCAAGATTGACTTAAGGTCGAGATATCATCAGTTAAGGATTAGGAAAGAAGACATTCCTAAGACCGCATCTAGGACTCGCTATAGACACTATGAGTTCCTAGTTATGCTATTTGGATTGACGAATGCCCTAGCTGCATTCATGGATTTAATGAATAGGATATTTAAGCCTTATTTGGATCAAATTGTGATTGTCTTCATTTGATGATATCCTAATATGTTCTAAAGGACCTGAAGAACATGCGCAGCATCTAAGTGTAGTGCTGCAAACAAGGCTTGCGAAGTGAATTATGGAGAGTGATTTATGAATTTGAGGATTAAGTTATGATCATTTGAGCTAAGAAATGACTTCTTATTAGAGGATCTCATTGGAAGTCTTGATGCATTACATGTAAGCTTTTAGTATATAAAGATTAATCTTGGAAGTAATGAGTTGAGTGGTCATAGGAGACATGAAATTACTTGTGATTTATATGTCGGAATAATAGGTTTAATCGATGGTGGTCAACTTTTAATTTTAGGTGATGATCTCAGTTTGAAAAGGTTTGGTGGAATTAGTGGATATGATCAATTGTGGTTATAGTCTTTCCAAGGTGACTAGGTAAAAGTTCAAGTTGTGGATTTGATGAATGATTAGTCTAAGTGATGATTCTTTAGGATGACATATGAGATATACTCGATGGAAAATAGACAAGTTTTATTTTGGTGGATTGTCGATCTTTGAATTGAATAAGTCTTGGTGGACTATCGATATTTGAACCGAATGAATGGTATTATATTTTGGGCTTGAATCTATGTTGCAGTGAAGGCATAGTGAATGTCTCTGTTTGACTAAACTAGATGAGTTATTAGTGGTGCGGATTTTGATGGTTCTAGGCTTGAATTGGCGGTGACAAAGATATAGGAATAATTCGGCTAAATGGTGTGTTCGATTGAGTTGAGAAGGTGGAATTCTTTAAATTTGAATCTGATTGATAGTTGCACTTAGGATAGAGCTTGAAATATATGTTTTCACAAAAGGAATTTAATATGAGATAGAGGAGGTGGATGGAATTATTAAAAGATTTTGACTATTACGGTACCCCTCATGAAAGGTGAATAAGGTGGCAGATGCCCTTAGTCAAAAGTCAGCTACGAACATGGCTAATCTGAGGATAACATAGTGGAATCTGTTAAAGTCAATAGCAGTTTCAGACTTTAAGTTGGAAGTAGACCACGTCGATGGTATGCTTACTGCATTAAGGATTGAACCTAAAAATATTCAGAAATTTAAGATTTTGCAAGAATCTGATTAGGAAATTGTGAAGATACGAAATGCTATGTCTTCAGGGAAAAGACCAGAGTTCCAAGTCTATGAAGATGGAGTAGTAAGATATCAAGGACGACTCTGTGATCCCGACAATGAAGAAGTAAACAAGGGAAATCCTGTCAAAAGCATATAGGTGTAATTATAGTATTCATCTGGGTAGTACAAAGATGTACAGAAATTACACCAACGGTTTTGGTGGAATGGCATGAAGGCGGATGTAGCTAAACATGTTTCCTAGTGTTTAACATGCCAGCAAGTGAAAGTCTACCAACCTATATAATGCATTGCTGTTGTTGTCTGATGTAGTGCAGTTAGATTGAAAATACTTGAGTTTGGATGTTTTCAAAGCTCTAAGATTTTACATGCAAACTACTTTGAAAATTTTAAGGTCGGAACCAAGTTTGATGACTCACCGATGCGTTGATTTCGGTATTTCAAGAAAGGCTTAGGATTAGGATTTTGGTATTTCAAAGTCTTTAGTTTCAAAAATCTTTACGACGGGACCAATATTATCGACTCGCCGAACTATGATTTTCAATACTTCAAGAAATGCTTATGGTTTTTGGAGAAAATTATCACCTGTACATTCCAAGTTTTGAACTTCAATCGAAAAGCAGATTTTGATTGTGAACTGTTTTAGAAAATCTCTTGAATTTCATCAAAATTTATGAGTACTGTGACACCGTGCCCAAATGTTTTAAGAAATGTTTTCTATTTCAAAGATTTTTGAACTTTTTTGTGGCATCCCAAAAATTCAAAGTCAAGCTATAAGGTGTGTTAAAGCCTCTAATTAGGTAATGAAATTACCTATGGTTTATGCTTTAGCCATTAGTCTCTTTTTAAGATTAGGTGATTTGTGCTTGTGTTTATGAAATTTTAAATTTGATAGATTAATGATGATAATCTATGCTTGGCCATGCACCTTATGAATTAAATAAAATGTCACAAGACTTTGGCCATGTGGAATTTAAAATTTAAAATTTATAGAAGAAATTATGAAAAAGGGAAAATTTAATTTTATTAGGATTGGGCCTTAGGCCCATTGGCCTAAGCTTAGTGGGCCGAATGGCCAGCCCAAATAGGAGCCCACGGAGGGGCTGTCGACCGGCCCATTGAGGCCCAAGGAGGAGTGGCCGCCGGCCACAAAAGGAGGCCCAAGCCCAAGCCCAAAAGCCCAAGTCCATTATGCATGCATTGAGACAAGTGGCACAAAGGAAGATGGCATGCATTGGCTAATTAGGAGGCAAGCAATGATTACTACTGATGAGGTTTAGGGGAAATAAAAGGGAAGGAGAGAGGAGAGAGAATGGCCGGTTAGCCATTCGCCCAAGGGAGAGAGAGACACCGTGCGAGAGAGAGAGGGAGAGAGTGGCCGAGAGTGGAGAAGCCGAGGAGGGAGTCGCCATCGCTCGCCGTCCGTCCGCCGTGATCGCCGCCGTGTGCCATCGTCCTTCCGGTCTAGAGGCAAGTTGGAGTCCTCAAGCTGCTCTTGCATGTGTGTGTGTTACATGTATGTCGAATTTGGGTGATTAGGAGAGGAAAACCGAAGCTTGGATAACTTGTTCTTGAGCAAGGTTGCTGTTTTCGTTTGAATCCGCTCGAGTCAGAATGTTGTGTGAGCTTGCATGCATGTTTAGAGTCCGATTTTGGCTTTGATCTCTTCATAAAAGTTGTATCTAACATCTTGAGCTACAACATACTAAAATTTGGTGGAAAATTATGGAGATTTGCGGGGTTAAACTCTCATCCTACGGAGACCTCAGATCTGGAAAGATTTCATTGACCTTTTGATGGATTTGTGGTTGCATGTTGATTTGTACTAAGAATATCTCTCCGATTTCTTCATCAAAGTTGTAGGGGACATCTTAAAATACAACTTATTCAAATTTGAAGTGAAATGAACAAGTATAACCTAGTAAATCGACTAGATCTTGAAGACGGTAATTCTGGAGATGTATTACAGGACACCCGAGACTTCATGGACCTAAATGTCGACTATACTCTGGATATTTGAATTGGATCTCTTCACGAAACTTGTAGAGAACATCTTGATGTAGAACATATCCAAATTTCAGAGGAAAGAAAGAATAATAGGTAGGTGAAAACTCAGTATTTCGGAGAAGTATGTACTGGACGATTCGGTGTTGGATCCAGAAGCTTCGTGAGACTGTAGAAAATAATCTAAAAATAATATGACTTGGAATTCTTCACGAAAAATGTACTTTAATGTGTTGGATATAACTCGGTAAAATTTGGTAATTTTTGGAGGTCGTATGGATATTTTAATCGAATTTCTTCGGAAACTGTGTATACTGATTTCATCCGAAAATTACATGCTGTTTTGTATGATCTATGGAATTATGTGAAATTTTATTTGGCCATGTATTTTACATGAAATCATCATCCTATTGTCTTGTTTATCACTTGCCTTAATTTTTATGATTTTTGAAATTATATAAATAATTAAATTTAATATTTTTGAAAATGGCAAAAGCTGGAATTTAAATAAAATAAAAAATAAAAATAAAAAAGGTGCATGATAAATGGATTATTTTAATTGGCATAAATTCCATGAATTTTATTTTATAAATAATTGCACCATGTAGTATGTGTGATGAGGTCTTGATGTATGCATTGAGATGCATGTGTGAATTCAAATGCTGAACATGATTGTTGATTTCCAATACATCATATGCCATGCTAAATTAAGATCGAAATTGGTGAACATGAATAATGTTAAATGAGGAGATGGTTGTGGTGGATGATGATGCCTGGATTGTATTGAAATACAACGCCAGATGACCCTGGGAGATTCAGGATGCCCGGAATGTGGGGGGCCGGAAGCCCTATCGGAGGTCTTTGCCCGAGGGGAATTCCTCGCGATGCCTGGATTGGGGTGCGGGATGCCCGGCCAGGGAGTGTAAATGCCGGAAGCCCTATCGGAGGTCTTTGCCCGAGGGGAATGCCTCGTGATGCCAGTTGGGATATGAGATGCCCGAAATGTGGGGGCGGATGCCCGGTGGCCTGGAATGGCTGAATGCCGGAGGTTTTTCTCGCATGGGATGCGAGTGTATAATATGAGATGAAATTGATGATCCGAGGAAGGATGATGTGGTGATCAAATTGAAGGTTAAAAGTGGAAATCAAACCATAATATATGATATGGCATGATGATATGATGATGATGATATATGATATGGCATGATGATATGCATGATGATGATGATGATGGTGATGATATATGATATGGCATGATGATATGCATGATGTTGATGATGATGATGATGATGATGATGATGATGATATATGATAAGGCATGATGACATATGTGTAATATAATAATGTCATGATGACGACTATATGAATATGACATGATGATACACATGTATGTGTTATGATTGTGATGATGATGCTTGATAGTATGCGCATGGCTTCAAGGTAAGTAATGCCTGAAATGCATGTATGACTTGTATGATGCATTGAGTGGTTATTGGATTCCTTTACCTGCTGAGTGGTTGTACTCACCCCTTTTGGGGACCAACATTTCAGATTAGCAGCATGCCGCTCCCTGTCGTCACACGGGGTGCATTTTACGGTATACCATCCGATGTCGAGGTTGAGTGCGAGGAGTTCGGCTGTCCTTCTGTGCCTGGATTGACGTATATACGAGTGCGGTGTTTTGTCATGTACGACATAGGCCTAGCTGGGGGCCCGATTGTCCAGGAGTTCGTCTCTGTCCACTTTCGTCGTGACGGGGTGATGCGAGGGATGTTGCCACCGCCACCGCCTGATGCACCAGATTGGGTGTGAGGTCCGTGCGTGACGAGTAGGAGCTTTTTTTTTTTTTTTTGGTATAGTTAGCCGACACTGATGATGGGGACTGTTGCACGTGAGATGTAGCGGGTCGAGAATTCTTTTTGGGGTTTTAGGCCGGACATGGTTGAGTCCTGGCTTTTCCTTTTGATGTATCGGCCCAAAGAAGTCCCATCTTGAAAATATATGTAAATAAAGTGTCATGGCTTGTCTATAAAATCATGATGATTAGTGGTGTGTATTTGTATCATGGTTGGTAGGGGAGAGATGGTGATGTTTTAATTTGTTTCCGCTAATGAGTCGCGCTGGGACCGTTTTGTTTAAAAAAAAAAATGTGTCTATGAATTACGACGCTTCTTCTAAGGAGAAAGGTAATAAGGTGTACCATTGGCGCTGGTGGTGACCTACAAAGGGTTCGGGGTGCCACAACCGCCCTTTTTGGTATCAGAGCGAATGGTTATAGGTGGAGTGATAAGGAGGCTCATTTGGAAATTGAGGAACATGATGACAATGCACACCATAGGATATAAAACGAAATAATTGAATAACGGGTGATGAGAATTCACTCGTAGATCCCTAGTAGTTCATTTTGAGTTGCCTTTAGGTACCAGTAACATGTATATGTTACTTATGTAGTAGTAGTAGTTGCTTTGAATGGAGGCAGTGAGTCTCAGATTATTTCTGAGGTAATGCTTGGAAATTGCAGGAAAGTCATGGTGCGAGCTGGAAGTGCTCATCCATCGAGGGCTGAAGCCTCTGCTGCAAGGGCTGAACCCCGAATGGAAGACATCCTCCAGGCATTAGCCAATATTGGAAATCTGATGGAAAGGCAGGCGCAGCAATAGCCCGGAGCAAAACGCCGTACTCAAGGACTAGTGGAGCAGTTTCTGAAGCTAAAGCCACTAAAGTTCAATGGAATTGGAAGTCCTGAGGAGGCGGAGCAATGGATTGATGGAATGGAACGAATTTTCCGGCTGTTGGACTGCACTGATGCTGAGAAAATAGTTTTAGCAGAGTACCAGTTGGAGGGAAATGCGAAGTTTTGGTGGAGAGCTTCGAAGGACATAATCTTTCCACCAGGTATTGATGTTAACTGGGAGGAGTTTGTTAGAGCTTTCAATAGGAAGCATTTTTCTGACTATGCTAAGGATAGGAAGATTACAGAATTTGTTCAGCTAGAACAAAAGGAGTTGACAGTAGATCAGTATGAGGCTAGATTTTCTGAATTGTCTAGATATGCTCCTAGATTGATTGAGGATCAGGAGGAAAAGGCTAAGGGATTTCTGAAAGGGCTGAGGACTGACATTAGGAAACAACTGGTGCCTTTGAACATAAGAGATTATAATGAGATTTATGAAAGGGCGCAGTTAGTGGAATAGGAACTGTTGAGAGAACGGTTAGAGTTTAAGAAACCGTTGAATTTTAATGATGTGAGAAGGGGTAAGAGACCTTATTCTGGTCAAGGTTGGACCTGGAATGTGAAGAAGAAGAGTAATTTTGGAAATTTTGGAGGAGCAAGAAGTGGTCTGAATATAGGGAAAGCACCCTATCAGCCTGGTGTTTGTCAAAAGTGTAATGGCCGCCATGGCCCAAGACCTTGCAATGGACGACCGAAGTGTTTTGATTGTGGACAAGTGGGTCATCTTAGGAGAAGCTGCCCACAAGAGAGGTCGCAAGTGAGTGTTGGCTCGGTGCAACAGGGATATCAGAGTGCTGTTAAGTCAAACCCACAAGGAAATCCTCAGAGGCCACCTATACAAGGAAGGGTGTATGCAGTCACCCAAGAGGAAGTAGAAGCTTCCAAAAATGTTATCTCAGGTACGATCCTTATCAATGGTGAAAAGGCATATGCATTGTTTGATACGGGTGCAACGCATTCGTTTGTGTCTGAAAGATATAGACGTTTGAATAAGATAGAAGTTATGCCTCTTGAGACGCCTCTTTGTGTTTCCACGCCTTTAAGGATATGGTATTGTCTATGCTGGTATGTGGAAATTGTAAGATATCAATGGGAGGAAAGGATATGGAAATAGAATTGGTTGTAATGGCTATGTATGATTTTGACGTTATTATAGGAATGGACTGGCTTCGTAAGTATCGGGCTAGAATGGATTGTTATAGGAGAGTGATTTAATTCGTTTTACCTGATCAGTCTAGTTGTGAATTTTTAGGAGGTCAGACCCATCTTCCTGTAGCACTTATTTCGGCAGTAGAAGCCTGCAGGTTACTTGACAAAGGATGTCAAGGATACCTAGCCATAGTTAGAGATTATGCAAGGGAGGAACCTAAACTTGAGGAAGTTCGTGTAGTTAACGAATTTCAAGATGTATTCCCAGAAGAATTGCCTGGATTGCCGCCAGAGCGGGAGATTGAATTTGAAATTGAATTGATGCTTGGAACAGGACCAATATCAAAAGCCCCATATAGGATGGCCTTAGTTGAATTGAAGGAGTTGAAAGTACAATTGCAGGAGTTGCTTGACAAAGGATTCATTAGACCAAGTGCTTCACCTTGGGGTGCACCGATCTTGTTTGTGAAAAAGAAAGATGGATTGATGCGCTTGTGCATTGACTATAGGCAGCTGAACCAGGTGACCATTAAGAATAAGTATCCTTTGCCTAGAATTGATGACTTGTTTGACCAACTCCAAGGAAGTTCGGTCTTCTCTAAGATTGACTTGAGGTCGGGATACCATCAGTTGTGAATTAAGAAAGAAGACATTCCTAAGACTGTGTTTAGGACTTGTTATGGACACTACGAGTTCCTTGTTATGCCATTTGGATTGACTAACGCGCCGGTTGCATTTATGGATCTGATGAATAGGATATTTCAGCCTTATTTAGATCAGTTTGTGATTGTTTTTATTGATGATATTCTGGTATATTCAAAAGGGCCTAAAGAGCATGAGCAACATTTGAGGATAGTTTTGCAGACCATGAGAGAGCATTAAGTTGTATGCCAAGTTTAGTAAGTGTGAATTCTGGTTGGACCAGATAATATTTTTAGGGCATGTGGTGTTAGGAGAAGGAATTGCAGTAGACTGGGCAAAAGTTGAAATGGTAGTGAATTGGCCGAGACCGACGACACCTACTGAAATACGAAGTTTCTTAGGACTGGCTGGTTATTATAGGAGGTTCATTGAAGGATTTTCAAGACTGGCAGGACCTTTAACTAAGTTAACCCGAAAGAATGTAAAATTTGAATGGAATGGGGAATGTGAAAGAAGTTTCCAAGAGCTCAAAAGGAAATTGACTTCAGCTCCAATTCTGACTATACCCACTAGACTTGATGGTTTTACAGTGTATAGTGATGCATCTCACAAAGGACTAGGATGTGTTTTGATGCAGCATGGCAAAGTTGTAGCCTATGCATCTAGACAATTGAAACCCCATGAACTGAATTATCCGACGCATGATTTAGAACTAGCAGCTATAGTGTTTGCCTTGAAGATATGGAGATATTATTTGTATGGGGAGAAGTTTGAGATTTATACAGATCATAAGAGTTTGAAGTATCTGTTCTCACAAAAGGAGTTAAACATGAGACAAAGGAGGTGGATGGAGTTGTTAAAAGATTATGATTGTGAGATAAGATATCATCCAGGGAAAGCGAATAGAGTAGCGGATGCTCTTAGTCGTAAGTCGGCTATGGAGATGGCCAGTTTAAGGATGGCAGAATGGGAATTGTTAAAGTCTGTAGCAGACTCAGAATTTAAATTGGAAATGGATTGTCTTACTGGCTTGCTTAGTGCATTAAGGATTGAGCCGGAGATTATCCAGAAAATTAAAATCCTGCAAGAATCTGACCCAAAGATTTTGAAAGTGAAAGGTGCAGTATCTTTAGGAAAAAGATCGGAATTTCAAGTCTCTGATGATGGAATAGTAAGATGCCAAGGACGACTTTGTGTTCCCGACAATGAGGAATTAAAGAAGGAAATTCTGTCGGAGGCACATAAGAGTAATTATAGTATCCACCCAGGTAGTACAAAGATTCGGCTAAGCACGTTTCTCAATGTTTGACGTGCCACCAAGTAAAAGCGGAACATCGTAAACCCGCAGGACTCTTGAGACCATTAGACATTCCTGAATGGAAGTGGGAGCACATAACGATGGACTTCGTGCAAGGATTGCCAAGGACGTCGAGCAGTCATGACTCAATTTGGGTTATAGTGGATCGTTTGACTAAGTCGGCTCATTTCTTAGCGGTTCGCATGGACTACCCAATGGATAAGTATGCGGACACGTATGTAAGTCAAGTGGTACACTTACATGGTGTTCCAGTGACTATTACTTCAGATCAGGATTCGAGATTTACTTCGAACTTTTGGCGAAGTCTTCAAATCGCATTAGGAACTAAGCTTCAGTTTAGTACTGCTTTTCATCCCCAGACAGATGGACAAACAAAAAGAGTAATCCAGATATTAGAGGATATGTTAAGAGCTTGTGTAATTGATTTCAAAGGAAATTAGGATGAAAGATTGCATTTGGTAGAGTTTGCCTATAATAATAGTTTTTAGAAAACTATAGGCATGGCTCCCTATGAAGCATTATATGAAAGGAGATGTAGGACTCCTGTCTGTTGGAATGAAGTAGGTGAGAGGAAATTGACAGGACCTGAACTGGTACAAGTAGGCAAAAAAGCTATGCAGATAGGCATAGAAGGCCTTTGGAATTTAGTGTAGGAGACCATGTATTCCTTAAGGTATCTCCAATAAAAGGGATATCTCGATTTGGGATGAAGGGTAAGTTAAGCCCTAGATTTGTTGGACCTTTTGAAATACTCGAGAGGACAGGGGATGTATCTTATCGCTTAGCGTTACCTCCTAAGTTAGAAAATCTGCACGATGTGTTTCATGTATCGATGTTGAGGAAGTACCAGCCTGATCCTGGTCACATACTCGATCATGAAGCCATCAAAGTGGATGAGAAAGTAAGGTACATTGACGAGCCTGTGCAAATATTGGATCGAAAGGAGCAAATTCTTAGGACCAAGAAGATCCCATTAGTTAAGGTATTATGGCGACATCATGATATGGAGGAAGCCACATGGGAAAGTGAGGATCAGATGAAGGAAAAGTACCCTTATTTGTTTCAAGAAGGCACGAGTGGTGTCTAATTTCAAGGACGAAATTCTCTAAGGAAGGGAGAATTGTGGCATCCCAAAAATTTAAAGTCAAGCTATAAGGTGTGTTAAAGCCTCTAATTAGGTAATGAAATTACCTATGGTTTATGCTTTAGCCATTAGTCTCTTTTTAAGATTAGGTGATTTGTGCTTGTGTTTATGAAATTTCAGGATGCTCGGAATGTGGGGGGCCGAAAGCCCTGTCGGAGGTCTTTGCCCGAGGGGAATGCCTCGCGATGCTAGGATTGGGGTGCGGGATGCCCGGCCAGGGAGTGTAAATGCCGGAAGCCCTATCGGAGGTCTTTGCCCGAGGGGAATGCCTCGTGATGCCAGTTGGGATGCGAGATGCCCGGAATGTGGGGGGGCCGGATACCCGGTGGCCTGGAATGGCTGAATGCCGGAGGTTTTTCTCACATGGGATGCAAGTGTATAATATGAGATGAAATTGATGATCCGAGGAAGGATGATGTGGTGATCAAATTGAAAGTTAAAAGTGGAAATCAAACCATGATATATGATATGGCATGATGATATGATGATGATGATGATGATGATATATGATATGGCATGATGATATGCATGATGATGATGATGATGATGATGATGATATGTGATATGGCATGATGATATGCATGATGATGATGATGATGATATATGATGATAAGGCATGATGACATATGTGTAATATAATAATGTCATGATGACGACTATATGAGTATGACATGATGATACACATGTATGTGTTATGATTGTGATGATGATGCATGATAGTATGCGCATGGCTTCAAGGTAAGTAATGCCTGAAATGCATGTATGACTTGTATGATGCATTGAGTGGTTATTGGATTCCTTTACCTGTTGAGTGGTTGTACTCACCCATTTTGGGGACCAACATTTCAGATTAGCAGCATGCCGCTCCCTGCCGTCACGCCGGGTGTATTTTACGGTCTACCATCCGATGTCGAGGTTGAGTGCGAGGAGTTCGGCTGTCCTTCTGTGCCTGGATTGACGTATATACGAGTGCGGTGTTTTGTCATGTACGACATAGGCCTAGTTGGGGGCCCGATTGTCCAGGAGTTCGTCTCTGTCCACTTTCGTCGCGACGGGGTGATGAGAGGGATGTTGCCACCGCCACCACCTGAAGCACCGGATTGGGTGTGAGGTCCGTGCGTGACGAGTAGGAGCTGTTTTTTTTTCTTTTTTGGCATAGTTAGCCGACACTGATGATGGGGACTGTTGCACGTGAGATGTAGCGGGTCGAGGGTTCTTCTTGGGGTTTTAGGCCGGACATGGCTGAGTCCTGGCTTTTCCTTTTGATGTATCAACCCAAAGAAGTCCCATCTTGAAAATATATGTAAATAAAGTGTCATGGCTTGTGTATAAAATCATGATTATTAGTGGTGTGCATTTGTATCATGGTTGGTAGGGGAGAGATGGTGATGTTTTAATTTGCTTCCGCTAATGAGTCGCTGGGACCGTTTTGTTTAAAAAAAAATGTGTACCATTGGCGCTGGTGGCGACCTACGAAGGGTTCGGGGTGCCACAGCCCCGAACCCTTCGTAGGTCGCCACCAGCGCCAAATTTTTATAGAAAACATTCCAACCCATTGGAGTTGGGATTGAGATTGGAATTTGCCAACATACCGATTTAAATTTACTAAGGGTTTTGATAAAGTATTTTATTTCGTGCCGTGATGCTTGTGCGACTTGAGGCTTTACATGTGGATTTCGAAAAACATTTGAAATTTAAACGTGAACATGGATTTTATGGATTTGGTATCATGCTTTGATTTTGTGAATTGGTTTCAATGATATGAGATTTACCTATTTTCAAAGACTATTATTGTTATATTGATGTGTCTTTGAAATCCCTATTTTACATCATAAAGTGGAATTTTCAAGAACTCAAAGGATTTTCCACATTGGTGATTTGAAAACGTTTTGACATGGAAATGGCATATGATTTCAAAGCCTGCTATTGTAGTATTGATATGCTTTTGAAAATCTTAGTTTGCATTATTTGATATTATGAAGGGAGATTTTCAAGCGTTCAAAAGGAATATCTGGATTTGGAATGAAAGGAAAGTTAGGTCCCAGATTTGTTGGACCCTTTGAGATACTTGAAAGAATAGGAGACGAAGCTTATCGATTGGTGCTGCCTCCTAATTTGGGAAATTTACATGATGTGTCTCATGTGTTGATGCTAAGGAAATATCAGCCAGACCCTAGTCACATACTCGATCATGAAGCCATCAAAATGGATGAGGAAGTGAGGAATATTGAAGAGCATGTGCAAGTACTGGATCAAAAGGAACAAATTCTCAGGACTAAGAAGATTCCTTTGGTTAAGGTGTTATGGCGACATCACAATGTGGAGGAAGCCATATGGGAGAGTAAAAATGAGATGAGGGAAAGGTACCCTCACTTGTTTAGGGAGACATAGGCAATGTCTAATTTCGAGGACGAAATTCTCTAAGGAGGGGAGAATTGTGGCATCCCAAAATTTCATGACGACCTCTAGTTACATTAAAGTCTATGAATAGGTGATGGAAGTACCATCAAGTTATGGGCATTTAATCCATAAATTGCAATAAGATTTATGGCCAAGCTTTTAATGGATAATTATGTGAGAGGAAAGAAAATTCCATCATTGGCCATGTGCATTATAAATTGGAATTTATGGACTTGTGACTACAAGTTTTATGGCCTTATTATTTTTGCAAGTTAGGTATTTATTTAAGTGGCAAATGTTAATGGATGATCAAGGTTGGTGCTATAGGACAATTTGATAAAGAAGACTTTGTTCTTGACTATGCACTTTATAAATTTGATTTTATGGATTAATGTCACAAAGTCTTTTGGCTATTTTATTATGCAATTAGGTATTTATTTAAATGAGGATTACGATGTATTATTAAAAATAAACTTGGGCCATTTAAGCTTGGACTTTAGGCCCAAGTGTGTTGGCCTAAAGTGGGCCAAGAGGCCCGGCCCATGAAGCCCATTGGGCTATCGACGCATGGAGGGGGGAGGAGGAGCTGCACGGCCTCCTCCAAGTGTCTTCAACAAGGGAGACACTTGCAGCCTTATCTCCCCAAATGTGCGGTGAAGGTAGACTTTCAGAAAGCGTACGATACGGTGGATTGAGATTTCCTTGAATTGGTTCTTCATGCCTTTCGGTTCCCAGACCATTTCATTCATCTTATCATGATATGCATTTGTACTCCTACGTTTTCTATCTCTTTAAATGGGGATCTCCCGCGGCCTTCGACAGGGTGACCCCATATCTCCCTATCTTTTCACCTTGGTTATGGAAGTTTTCTCAGGGATCCTTACTTCTCGTGCGCAGCAACCGGCCTTTAAGTTCTCTTGGAGGTGTAAGGCCACTTGATTATCTCATCTTTTCTTTGCGGATTATGTCTTCCTCTTTTGTCGTGCGGATATGGCCTCCATCCTGTTGCTGAAGGATGGGTTGGATACCTTCTCGGAATGGAGTGGACTCAAGCCGAACAACAGCAAAAGTGAGCTATTTCTTGCAAGGGGATCGGATGACTTGAGAAGTCAGATAAAGGATACCCTCAGTTTTGTGGAAGGAAAATTGCCAGTACGTTATCTAGGAGCGCCTATTATATCCTCAAGACTCGGCAAGGCGGATTGTGTAGCTCTAGCTGATCGCATATTGGCTAGGGTGCAATCTTGGACCCATCGATTTCTCTCATTTGCAGGGAGAGTTCAACTCATAAGATCAGTGCTCCATGCAATCCAAGCCTATTAGGCTAGTGTATTCATTATCCCCGTAGTAGTTCTGGATCGTATCAAGCAGATTCTTAGACAGTTCTTATGGAAGGGGCCCAGCCTTGGTAGGGGAGGAGCTAAGGTTTCCTGGGAGGATGTTTGTCTCCCAAGGGAAGAAGGGAGTCTTGGGATTCGGAGCTTGCGAGAATGCAATAAGGCGACGATGCTCAAGCACATCTGGATCCTCTTCACGGATAAGGAGTCTCTTTGGTGCAAATGGATTCACTCTACCTTTCTAGGAAAGACGAACTTCTGGGTGGCTAAGACACCGACCTGCTACTCGTGGGCTTGGAAGAGAATCCTCCACTTGAGATCCAAATTCCACCTCAACTTCCACTGGAAGATTGGTGATGGCCAGGGGACATCCCTTTGGTTTGACCATTGGCATCAGAGAGGCCCACTGGATCTTATTTGCTCAAAGCTGACTATCTTTGATTCGGGGCTGCCTTGGTATGCAGTTGTTGCAGACCTTTTTTCTTCAGCAGGTCAGGAATTCAGGTCATTGATGGATTCCTGGAACCAGCTCCTTCCGGTTCTCACAGGAGTTCCGGATAGATTTTTTTGGAGGGATAATCCTTCCGGTGTCTTCTCGATCGCCTCAGCTTGGCATATACTCAGAAGAAGGAAAGATAGGGTTGGATGGTCATCCTTTATTTGGAATAAGGCCATCACTCCGAGATACCAATTCAACCTCTGGCTGATCACTAAGAACCGGCTTCCTACCTAAGCTTTTCTTATGTCTCATAGGAGAATTGGGAGTGAAGTATGTGCCTTTTGCAAGTTGACACCGGATTCTATTGACCACCTCTTCTTTGGTTGCTGCATCACGGCTAGTATGGCGTACTTTTGGGTGGCCAGGTGCAACCTCCCATGGAGAAATGGGACTTGGACATAAAATCTTCAGTGGGCGATGAGATTCCTCTCAGGTAAGGATTTCTATCACACCATTGATCGTTTTTCTTTTGGAGCTCTATGCCATCTCATTTGGAAGTATAGAAACATCCTCTTTAAAGAGCATCCGATTGTGGTTGCGGCTATCAAGAAGCATCTTATTAGAGTTGTGAGGGATAAAGCCTTAACCTTCAAAAGCGTGGAAGATTGCCCGAGAAATAGGAGGTTACAAAGAAACTGGGGCCTTGACCCGTCTATCTTCAGCTCTCCTATGCCGACTGCCTAGGTTGCCTTACTCTACCTTTGTGGGCTGTTTCTTCTTGGCCCTGCCTGGCCTTTTGGTTAGTCTGTCTTTTAGTTTGTTGTCTCGGCCCTACGTGGCTGTTTTCTTAGGCCTCCTGTTTCAGCCCTTGCTTGTCTTGACCGCTTTGCGGTGTTTTGTGTCCGGCGCCCTTTCACTCGAGAAGACGTTTGTGTCTTGTTGAGTGCAAGTTTTCTGATGCCGGATCTTGTATATGTGGTGGTTAAAGCTCATTATATTATTACCCTTTACCAAAAAAAAAAAAAGGGAGACATTTGTCTCCTTCTTAGGGACAAGTGTCCCTCCATGCAAAAAAGGAGGCATGCAAGTATTTAAGCAACCAAAAAGAAAGAGAGAGAGGGAGTGGCCGGTTTTGAGAGAGTGAGAGAGAGAGAGAGAGAGAGAGAGAGTTGCCGAGAGAGTGAGGAACTGAGAGAGAGGAGGAAGAAGCCGTGTGTCTGTCCGTCCACTCGTCGGTCGCTCGTCGCCGTGCATCCGTCATCCACCGTGTGCTCATGCTTGCTCGGTTTGGAGGCAAGTTGGGATCCATATTCTACTCTTACATGTGTGTCTTGCATGTGTGTTTGAAGTGGTGGTAAATCTCGGATGTTTAGGGTGTGAGAAACTGAAGCTAGAGTGTGTTGTTCTTGAAAATGTATTCTGTTTTCATCTATACCGCCTGACACCGAACGTTGTAGAGGCTTGCATGTGGGTTTTTAGTTGGATTTTAGCTTCGACTACTTCACAAAAGATGTAGACAACATCTCAAAGTATAACATACTGAAATTTGAGATAAAACGAGTGAGTTTTGAGGGGTGAAACCCTCCCTCTATGAAAAGGCTAGATCTGAAACTGTTTCGTCGACCTCTTGGTGGTTTTGTGTGTTGTATGTCACTTTTTACTAAGAATTTCACTTCGACTTCTTCACTAAAGTTGTATAGAACATCCTGATGATTAACATACTAAAATTTGAGGTAAAAATAGTAATTTTAGCCTAGTGAAATGATTTTCTTTTGAAGACGGTAGATCTGGAAGTACGATACTGGACTCCCGAGACTTCCTGGACTAAATGGTGACAATCCTTTGAGAATCTCACCTAGATCACTTAATGAAAGTTGCAGTGGGCTTCTTGAATCAAACCATATCAAAATTTCAGAAGAAATGAAGAAAGATAAGTAGGCAAAACCTCGATTTTTCGGAGACAGCTATACTGGACTGTTCGGTACTAGGAACAGTACCTTCGTCCGGCCATAGTAAATTATCTAAGATGAATATGGCCTAGACGTCTTCATGAAAAATCTACCTTAGGGTCTTGACTATAACCTGGTAAAAGTGAATAATTTTTGGAGGTCATTCGGGTATTTTAATCGAAATGTTTCAAGAACTGCGCGATCTGACTTTTTCCTAATTTTGCAAGCTGTATTGTGTGAGCCATATCTTATTGTGTGAAACTCTTTTGGGCACATATTCTGCATGAAATTGCTACCATTATGTCTTGTCTATCACATGCTCTGATTTTATGATTTTTGAAGATCATATGGATATTTAATTTACATGTTCTCCAAAACTGTGCAAGCCGGAATTCGCTAAATCTTAAAAAGTCATGATGTATGGATCATTTTAAGTTGCATGGACCCCATGGATTGTATCTTGCTGCATGTATGATGATGATTGGAAATGCATATAAGAATCAAATGATGAAAATGATCTTGTTTGTCATCACATCATATGCTATGTTGAAATTGAGCTATAACTGAAAGTGAGAACTAAGATAAGTGAGAAGGCCGTCGGAGGTGTGAGCCGACGATGCCCCAGGAGTGTCAGGATGCCTGGCTAGAAGGGTAAATGCCGGATGCCCGGTGGCCTTAAATGGCTGAATGCCGGAGGGTCCTTGGGAGTTTCGATATGCCCAGAGCGTGGGGAGCCGGAAGCCCGGCTGGTATTGTGCCGGTGGATGCCTCGTGATGCCGGTTGAGGTACGAGATGCCTGGCAGGTATTGTGCCGAATGCCCGGAGGTTTGTGCCGGAGGGTTCCTCGCGGGTGGGGTACGAGCGATAAATGTGGGATGCAAACATTGGTCCTGGGAAAGAGAAATGTGACGGCCCAAAATGAAAGAATAAAATTGGGAAATCGAAATTGAAATATGCATGATGGTACATGTGACATGATGATGAGTGCATGGATGTATGTGCACCTATGGCATGATGGTACATTGACATGATGATGGTAAGTGCATGGATGTATGTGCATCTTTGACATGATGGTATATGTGACATGATAAAGGTATCAAGGTAAGTGTATGACATGATGGTGATGATTATATGAGGATGTATGTATATGCGGTATGATGACATATGCATGGTATTAAGGTAAATTATGCATGGATGCTTGAATGACATGTGTTATGCTATGATTGTATTGTGTGATGCATTGAGTGGTTTATTGGTCCTTTACCTGCTGAGTGGTTGTACTCACCCCTTCGGGGACCAACATTTCAAACTAGATAAGATACCTTTACTGCCACTGCCACTAGTAGATGGATCGAGTGGTTGGATATGACCGCGAGGAGGAGGATAACAAATGAAAGAACTTTTGGACGCCGACACTGATCGATGGACTTTAAGTATATGACTGTTGGAGTAGATGTCGGTCATCTTTTGAAGTGTAACCGAGTATAGAAGACTACGGCATTTTGATGTACCAATGAATGATGTCCATCTGGTTTAAGTAAATAAAAGTGTTCGGCTTTTACCTATAAATGTTTAGTTGGTGTGCATCGTTTTTTGAATATAAGGAAGGGAGTTAATGGATGTGCTTTCGCTATATGAATTGTGCAAGGGACTGATCTAAAAAAAAGTAAACCCCCAGGTTGTATGGACTCGCTGCAATTTGAAATGGTTTCAGAGTGACATGTTATTAGGGAAAGTAAAATGGAAATCGAACTGTGGCGACCCTAACAGTTCGGGGGCCGTTCGAGGGGTGCCACAGTTCCCCCCATTTTTCAAGAGAAAAATGATATTTGTATGTGCATGGGAGAGGCCATATTAGCCCTTAGATCGATTCAAGGGTTAGGATGCCATCTTTCCTCTTAACAAACTCAACAGCCCTAAGAGGACACCTAAATCCATCACATGTTTAAATTGAATGGTCATAATGAATCAAGGTTGGACAGCTATGATTGATGACACAAGTAAAGCTTAATTAAATGGGCATTTTTTGTAATTTTTGCTAGAATCTGGGGAGAAGACATAAATTCCAAAATAAAGGGCATGGTGCATTGGTCATGAGGCGGGCCAGCTAAGGGTGGTTTTTAGCCAAAAAATGACTGAAAAATTCGCTAGTCAATGTCAATCAAATCTAGTCAACGTTGGTCAATGCTAGTCAACGTTGGGTTGAATTTTGTTCGAATTTTGTTCTAATTTTTCTAATTTTACCCAATTTAAACAAAACCAAATATTTTTACATGAATCATATCAAATGAGATGCAATTGGACTATCTCAAGTCGATTAATTATGCACAAAATGTTCAAATTTATTAGATTCCTATTGAAGTGAGACTAAACTCATATTTTCAATTGAACTTCAACTAGCCAAATTGAAGCTTAATTACTTAAGTTACATTTTAGTCTAAATTGGGCTAAATCAAATTACATCAATTGAAGCACCTTAGCCGATTTTTCTAATCTTTGAATAAGCCAAATTAACCAAATTAGGATGCACCCGAATGAATCTTCCAAAATTGACCTCGGTTTGGAATGTCACAAGGAAAAGGAGTCGAATGGAAGTGTCAATACGCAAATCATATAGAGCCCATACAAACCCCTAATTTGGGGCAAAAAAAGCCATTTATGCCGAACATGCCCGACCTCAAAATTGGTTGAATAAGTGAATCACTAATTGCCTCTAGATCAAATGTCAAAAAAGGAACTAGACCTAATTAAGACTGGAATGAAAGTAATTTTATTTTTGGTCGATTTTGAACTTGAAACTCAAAAAATTAGAAAACAAGGTTTTTAATATATTTTTGGAAAATTTTGGACATTAAAGTGAAATTAGCACTAATATGAAGTGTTTTTGTGGATTTTTTCTTTTTTTGATTATTTTGGTCAAATGTTTGACCAAAAGTCACCCATTTAGTTGACTTTTCCTAAAAGTTGATTTCTTAGTCAAATCTTTGAATTTTTGAGAAATTCATTTGACAAAAGTGAAATTAAAGCTAAATGGCATTTTTTGGGTAAAAAGCCAAATTTTGACCCAAGCTTGACTCTTGGTTAAAGGGTTGACCAAAAAGTCAACCCGAAAGTTAGTCGTTGAATTTTTTCGGTTTTTCTTGAAAATGACCTAGAAATTGCCTGAAAACAATAATGCAAAAGAAAGAAACGAAAAATGTCACCTTTTGGTTGAGAAATGGTGCTCCGTCACAATCAGAAACCTAAATCTCAATTTTTTTTACTTTTTAATGACATGTGGACAAAAAATCATGTGTCAACAGGTAATGTCTAATGTTCCGTAGCCATTTAGTGATGGTCATTGACTTGTCCAGAAGTTCCAGGTGGCCAAAAATCTACTGAACAATCGTTGGAAGGCTTCTGTCCAGCCGATCCTTCTACTGGTGTCAAATTGGCTCCTGATCTTCTGTCCAGCAGTAAACTGAAGCAAATTCGGAGTTGTCTTCGGCATCTCCAGTGATCTGAGTCCCTCTCAAATGATCCTTGATGTTCCAAGGTGTCAGGTGGCTTGGTGATAGTTCATGAGAGTTCATTTCACACGAAGATGTTAAGAGGTAGGTTCTCTCGCCTCATCCTAGGATTGATCTATGAGGTTTATGATCACTTGATGATGTTTAGGATGTATTAGAATGGAAGTAGATAGGCTATGACGATGATGATACGTTCAATAGCTTGGATGATTATTGGTTTGCAATTTTCATGCTTTTGGAAGTGACCTGTTGTTTGGCCTAAAATGAGGCGATAGATGGCCTTATTTCAACTTGAGGTCTTTTAAGCATAGAAAATAGACTCTACGGGCTTCAAATCGATAGGTCGTACATCCCAAACATGCATCATTTAGCCCCTGAAAAACACATTCGAAGTTGCACAATTCTGCACTAGTTTAGGTTTGTTTTATGTTATGTTTTAGTTCCGAAATTTGATTTTCCTATTTTTGTACTGATCCCTGTGTTGATTTCTGAAGAAACTTTCCTTCAAGAAAGTTTTTCATGACTGTGTTGTGTATGTCTTGCATTATTTTTTTGCATTTTTAGGCATGATTAGCTAGGTTAAAACCACTGAGATCTAAGTGAAGGTCAATATGCCCTGTTTTGGTCCGAGATAAATTTAGGGGGATTTGAGCATGAGATTAGCTTTGTTTGACCATGAGATCTTCATGAAAGATGAACCACATGTCGTTTAGTGTATCGATTGCATGCATTAAGGTAAAGGGGTGTTGTAGCAAAATAAACCTTGCATGTTGCATTCTATTTTGCTATTTTTGTCACGACTCGCATAATCTCAATTGAGCTTCGGACCCCTAAAAAAAAAGAGTTCATCATCACATGTTCTATATGTGTAATTTTTCATTAGATTTTTGCATGTCCCTAGGTGATTGAAATCGTATTTGTTCTATGATGTTGAGGTTAGGGCAAAACCTTATCACGTAAGCACTTTGCCATATCTGTTTGGGTTTTTTAGGGACCAAATCTTGTAATAATACCTCCTTGACATTTGAATTACATGTTATTATCTTTGTATACATGTTTAGGTTATTGCATTTGAGTGTCATTTTGCATGCTAAATTTGCGTCATAAAAGTGCCTTGACTTTATGACATCTTCACATATCAACTAAGGGTTAGATGATTACCCAAATTGTTTGTCACATCTAATTCTAAGTTGTGTGTGATTTTTCATGTCTTTTAAGCATAACTTATATGATTTTGAGTTCTAAGGATGCTTAAGTCTTGTTTTTCGATTGGTGATATGCATACTTTTAGAGACCCCGATCTTGGAGCACCAACTTGACCTCATTTACACTGGAACCCTTTTAGGAAGTTGTAAAGTATACCTAGGGCTTCCTAATGCCACTGATTTCATGTCAATTGCTTGTTGTTAGGGCCACTTTTCATTTTTCCCAAACTAGACAAGAAGTTGGACATGGGGGCAAATTCGAATCCTTGTTCTTACCCCTATTTAGATAGACCTTTGCCATTTTTGTACCATTTCTTCTAAAAGGATTCTGGACTTGGCCCTAATGAAGTTTGTTTATTATCACGTTGGCTATGTTGTGTGAAAATTTTATGTTTTTAGACTTCATTTGATAGGATAAATCTTGATAGGGTCGATTGAGTGTCCTACTCTTTTGACAATTTCCTAATGCGTTATCATCTGTTGTCTGATTCTTATAAAATAATGCTTAGCTCATTTAGAAAAATTTCTTCACAAAATTTGCTCGTTGTCATGTCATGCATGTTGGGGATTTTTGTCATAGATAGATTGTTAATGGGTATTATCCAATTTTACTAATTTGTTATGCTTGGTCTGAAATTTCTTGACATGAAATTAACATTGTGACTATTTAGCTAAACCACTTAAGTTAGTTTGCGTATGAAATTTAGCCGTGTCATTTTCATGAAAGTTGTTCTAAATGCCTTGATTTTCATTGTCAAATAGCTTTTAGTAAATTGGCCTTCCAAATCATATCTTGAAATCACTTTGCTACACGTGATGTTTTCGAAAATAATTTCTTAGAGACTCTTTCTCAAAGCTTGATTTGGCTTAAGGAAAATTCAGGGTTTGGACCATATTCAAAGTGTCTGCAACACTTGTAAATCCATTTATGCAAGTTCCGAGCTAGCCTTGGCCATGACATCAAGAAATTTAGTGACCCTATAAGTGTAATCGGACTGTTATGGGCTTGGGTTATTTTAAAGCGGGCCAGATGACAAGATTGATGGGTCGTGAGAAAAGTATGGGCTTAAGTAGTTGATGGGCTGCATGAAGATATCGAGCATGGAATCAATTGGTCAAATGATAGGATATGGACTTGGGCTTGGCTTGGAGCAGGCCAAGAGACGAGTTAATTAAAATTGTGAATTAAGTCTAGTGGGTCATGAAATGTCGTGGGATGAGCTTGGTGGGCCAAAGACCGGTATTTAGGTCTGAAAGCTTTAATTTTTATTTAAGATTATAGATTACCATTATGAGGGATTTAATTAGAAATTTTATTAAAAACTTATAAGTGATTGTAATTTTATTATCGAACACTAACTTTAGTAATTTCTCACAATTAATTATTGTTTGTATCATAGATTAGCGCCAAGACATTAATGTGTCAATTTGATTCATGCAAACTCATGGAGTTGTATAGTTACAAAAAGATCGAAAATTTTGTGGATTTGAAACAAAACTAAGTTGAAGATGTTAGAAACTATTAGACTAATTAACAACACGTATTAGAACTTAATCTTAACCATTCTCGAGCGCCAAGTGTCGACCATGAAGAAGAATGTGTGCATGGGAGCCACATCATTCATCTCTACCCTCCAGTTTCTCTCCAACCCAAAGCCTTCAAAGGAGACATCATCATTTTTTCCTAATAATATCTATTCTTGGGATTTAAAAGAAAATCTACACACATATTTGATTTTTCCTCATAATTCACGCCATTCTTTTCTCCCTAAAACAGACCAAAAATCCTCTCTCTCTCTCTCTCTCTCTCTCTCTCTTTTCTCTCTCGCGCGGTTTGCGCAAAAGTGGAACTCAGTGACTTTAGCTTCTTCTTCTTCTTTTTGCGTGCATTTGAGGGCAGAATTCCAAAGAGCAACAAGCCACCAGCGAAGCGAAGCCATTGGTAAGGAAATTATGAGGTCCTAAACTAGAATTTATTTGTTGTTTGTCGAGGGAACTTATGAAGTATGCTGAATAGTGGAAGACTAAGTTTGATACTTTTGTTTTGAGTTGGAATAGGTTAGATGGGCACTTGAATGAAGCTGTTAGTCTTTGCATGTGATGATTGGGGTTCGGATGGTCAAAGAACCAAGGGCAAGGGAGTTATATTGGTCGAGATGATGGGTAGACGACTGCTAAGTGATAGACGGGTGTTGTATGTTGATGTTGAGGGGTCAAGAGGCAAATTCTAGTCTCAGGTCGAACTCTAGGTTGTTGTGTGTAGTTGATGAGCTAATGAGATCACTTTTGGGTTCTATCGGTCGAGGTACTAAAAAAGGTTGTAGATGAACTAAATAATCTGATGTAGCTGTAGGTGGCGACAGTGGCTCGGGATGCTCTGTTCGGGAAAGACAGAGACAGAAAATTACTAGTTGATGCGTCACTTTGGGGTTTTAAAGGTGTACTTAATAGAAAGAACTAACTTTCTTAAGAGCGCACCAACTATTTTAGGCTTCAACTACTGGTTGTAGAGATTTTCTTGCGAAAATTAGCTGGCAAGAACATTCCTCCCTTAAAACAACAAACTGACCTGTAGAAAGACAACGGAACCATAGGTAGTTCTATGGATTTTACGAAATTTTCTAGATAAATTTGGACCATAAACCCATCATAAAAGTTGTAGAACACATAATTATAAACAACATATCAAAATTTGAGAACAATTGGTTGAGATTTGGGTAGTGAAATGATCTTTCTCCAATAGGCACTTAATCTGGAAGTTGTTGCAGAATTTAGGGGTAAATACAGTACATTACTGCTCTTTATACAATGAGATATAGGCTTAGGTTTCTTCACAAAAAATGTTAATCTATGTCTCTTCTATAACATACTAAAATTCCGTAGCATTTTTGATGAGATTTGACACACTTTCTGCTTGTGTGAGTGAAACTGCCTGTGTTAGCTTATATCTAGCCTTGATCCGAGACTGTGCAATAGATGATGTGCCGTTGTACCTAATTTTCATGGTATATAGAGAGTCTAATGGTCTTGTAATAATGGTTAGTTTGTGCATGAGCATGTCTTCCATAATTCGAAGCGTGGTCATTGTATGGTTACTAATTGTGGCACATGTGTGCAACGAGTGCAACGTGAATGAAATGTTCTGTGAGCATTGAGTTATGCTTGAAGTGATTGTGTGCTCTTGAGGTCATTTGCATACTATGTTGTGAGATAATTCAGAAGTGTAATGTGTGGAATGTGTGAATTAAATGAGTAAGATATTTCCATCGATACGGAGATACTGGTGATGCCTCGAGGAGTGGAATGCCCATGCTGTGTGATCTTGGATGCCTTGGTTGAGTGAGATATCAGGATGCCTCAGAATTGAGATGCCCATTTGTTTGATTAGAGATGCCTCGGTTGTGGGATACTAGGATGCCTTAAAGTGAGATGCCCTATGTTGTGTGATCTTGGGATGCCTGAGTTGTGCGATACAAGGATGCCTCGAAGTGAGATGCCCATGATAGCAATATCGTGAAGTCCAAATGTGGGATTCTAGAAGTGATTCAATCGGGCCGGCTTGCGTTCCGGTGGGTAAACTAATTGAGGGTGGACTTTCATAGACACACTATAATATAAATTCTACTCGGCGTGTGAGTTCACTTGCTGTTGTCGCATCTCATCTTAGTTCAAATTAGGAGCATGGGGCATACATATGCATTTAGCATGTTTTTTATGAAGTGACTATTCATGTGACATTTTAGTATTCATTTAGTTATATTTGTGATAATCCTGCCTTAGTATGTTGAGCTATTTGGTTGTGTTCTCTTGCTTTCTTTGGCAACTATGGATTGTCTAGCTTGGGGTCATTTCATTTCTTTATTAGGCATTGCTCATTTCTTTCTATTTTTTAGATTGTTAGTATGGACGTATCACCGACCACTCGTTATGGGGTGATATCGTACATTGATGTTTCTTTTCACGACGTATATGACCTCAATATTGAGCTGACCTACACGAGATATGAGGCCACGCTTTGGATGGACAATGGCAGGGTAGACTGGATTCCTATAGGTTCGTTGCTTGGTTTATAAACCATGAAGGGGAGTTGTTTTGCCCTCTTCAGTTTAACGTTAGAGGACTCGGAGCCGGGGCAAGAGGTGCTTAGGCACCCAAATCATGATGAAGCTGGAGAAGACGTCTTTTTGTTTTTTGATGGATGTGGGCTAGTGTAAGGGCAGTGAAGTTAGGAACCCCTCTCAACCTTTTCCTTGGCTAATTACTTACACTTTTATTTATGAACAAGTAAATATACATTGTGCATCGGTGAAGGACTTGTAAGTAATCCAGGTCGACAGATGTAAGCCCGAATGGTTTTCAAAAGGAAAGTTAACGAAGTTTCTCATGATCCTTATATATGTTCTTAGTTGGATTGTCTAATGCTAGATGATAGGACTATTATAGGATGATCGTGTGTTATAAAAGCTTATAATAATAAAATATCCATGTTATACATGCTAACCAATTAGGTTTGGATGCTATAGTGTGATAATTGAAACCAACAAGTCCTGTCATTATGATAATCCGTATAATTTCCGCTTGCCCTTAGTATGTGATGTTGCCAGGACGTCACATTGGCAACGGAATGTGTTCCATAGCCTAAATATTCCTTAATCCAAAATATTTTCAAATCTCTTTAAATTCTCGATTGACAATTGTGAAAGTCATGGTTTGGACTATATTCAAAATATCTGTGATGCTTGTAAGTGTATTTATGCAAGCCCCAAATTAGCATTGGCAATTGAATACTTTCCATAGTTGAGACATCACTTTTTTTCAAAAACTTTGTCGATGATTTCAAAAAAATGTCTTTAAAATATTACATGTATCCTCCATGCATATAATCACGTCATTCATTATAAATGCCCATGTTTGTGATTGGCGCATGCCCTTGGTGATTAGTGACTCGCTACCAATTCACTTTATTGTTTGATTGATTGAGAAATAAAGTCCAAAAAACTTGGTTGTGTGTTTAATTCGTGCTCGTGCAAGTGACTTCTAGATATACGTTAGTGCTAATGCATGATACCAAGGGTAGATCTTAGGAATCACATATAATGCTTTGTTAGGGACTTATAAATATTATTAGCCATGCGAGAACACAATTGATCAATAATGGTTGTAAGTCATAAAATGAATCAAGTAGGTCTCTCAAAGGGACTTATGCACGAACTACGAAGGCCGACCCTGAGGTTCAAATATGATTCGTGAATTGAAATTCTTTTGATTGATTGACTTTGGCATGATGTTGTGCTTTTGGTCGTTATGACGTGTATGCTTGTTTATTTCCATTGTATGTACCTAGTTATAGTTCTTAGACTAGGTTTAGATTAGGATCCTAAAAATGGATAAGACATGAAGACGGTGGAGGTCAATGTCCATTCCGACCATCATTCTGTACCATTCATTCTCGACATATGTCTCAAGTTTCTTATTGTCTAAAATGGAAACGATGTCTTACCAACCAAAACCGTGGTAAGCACGAATCACACATCGCATGAGAACTTACGAGCTTTCGACACCTAAGGCTGAGGATGTTAAAGGCTTAAGGTCCCCATCCCAAATGATAAAAGTAGTTTACTCACTGTTACTATTATCGGTTAGTACAACTTTTATCAATCGAGATGAGTGGGTTTATGGAAGTATGGATTACCACAAGTGTTCACTCACGAATTCCACCCACAAACCCTCCTAAAGGTTCTAAATTGGGTGATTAGACTTTTAGACCATGGTCATGTGGGCAGTGTAGTGCTAAAGCTTATAAACTTGCATTTAAAATTAAACAATCAGTACTTCAATATAACGCAACATACACGTATACATCCTTACAACTCTTGCAAGACAAAGAGTTTACACTCACTCCTCCCCTTATACTTCCCACCTACAAGACCATTTAACACTTGGTTAGTGACTTACCTCATTTTCCACGCAACTTTGATTTGTAGACAATCCTACATAAAACACATTAGTTAACACGACAACCATTGTAAATAGCTTCAAGTCCTCTTTACTAATAACTAGTCCCCAGCAGAATCACCAAGTCTATCACGAGCCAACCTCCTATGCCAAATGAAAGGGAAAGGCTGGGATTAGGGGTACTTGACCATGAAAGTTCCTTGATCATCCACATTCATCATCTCATCTTTCAAGATGAGTCCTTGTGAGTTCCCTCACTCACGATTGTGAGCTCTCCCAAGCTTGTACCTCGCATGACAGCAAAAGTTATCATGATTTGTTGTGACACCCCGAACCCTTCGCAGGTCGTCACTAGCGCCAATGTTACTCCTTATTACCTTTCTCTTTAGAAGATGCGTCGTAATTTATAGACACATTTAAAAAAAAAAAAAAACAAAACGGTCCCAGCGCAACTCATCTGCGGAAGCAAATTAGATATCACGTCTCTCCCTTACTAACCATGATACAAATACACACCACTAAACATCAGGATTTTTATAAACATGCCACGACACTTTATTTACATATATTTTCAAGATGGGACTACTCTCGGGTCGGTACATCAAAAGGAAAAGCTAGGACTCAGCCACGTCCAGCCTAAAACCTCAAAAAGAACCCTCGACCCTCAACATCTCACGTGTACAATTCCCCCCATCATAAGTGTCGGCTAACTAACTCCCAAAAAAGATCCAGCTCCTACTCGTCACGCACGGTCTCATACCCAACCCGGTGCATCAGGCGGTGGTGGTGGTAACATCCCTCGCATCGCTCCATCCCGATGAACATGTACGGATATAAACTCCTGAATAATGGGGCCCCCAGCCAGGCCCACATCGTACATCACTAGACAACGTACTCGAATAAAAGTCAGTCCAGGAACAGAGGGACAGTCTATCTTAGACACTCGACCTCTACATCGGATGGTATCCCGTAAAATGTACCCCGCGTGACGGCAGGAATCAGCATACTGCTAATATGAAATGTTATCCCCAAAAGGGGTGAGTACAACCACTCAGCAGATAGGGAAATCCAATAACAACTCAATGCATCAGGCATATCATACATGCATTGCAGGTGTAACTTACCTTGAAGCCATGCGCATTTTAATCATGCATCATCATATCATACATATCATCATCATCATGGCATATCATATATCATTATCATCATCATGCATTTCATCATGCATATCATACCATGGATGATCATCATATCACATCACATATCATCATTATCATTATCATCACCATGCACATTATCATGCATATCATATCATTATCATCATCATGCATTTCATCATGCATATCATACCATGGATGATCATCATATCACATCACATACCATCATTATCATCATCACCATGCACATTATCATGCATATCATATCATTATCATCATCATGCATTTCATCATGCATATCATACCATGGATGATCATCATATCACATCACATATCATCATTATCATCATCACCATGCACATTATCATGCATATCATATCATTATCATCATCATGCATTTCATCATGCATATCATACCATGGATGATCATCATATCACATCACATATCATCATTATCATGCATATCATCATGCGTATAATATCATGGGTGATCATCATTATTTCACATCACATATCATCATAATCATCATTATCATGCATATCATGTCATGATTTAATTTTCATCTTCATCTTTAAATATGATCACCGCATCACCCATTTCTTAATCATCAATTTCATCATCCCCTCGGGCAAAGACCTCCGAGGTTCCCTGGCATTCAGCCTCCCAGGCCACCAGGCATCCGGCCCCCCACATTCCAGGCATCTCGCATCTCAACTAGCATCACGAGACATTCCCTTCGGGCAGAAACCTCCGACAAGGCTTCCGGCCTTTACCCTTCTAGCCAGGCATCTCGCACCCACATCCTGGCATCGTGAGGCATTCCCTTCGGGCAGAAACCTCCGACAGGGCTTCCGGCCCCCCACATTCCGGGCATCCTGAATCTCCCAAGGAATTCCGGCAATGCATCTCTGTACATTCCGGCCTCATCCTCCACCACAACCACTTACTCACTTATCCTTATCCATATTTATCATTCTTTTGATCTCATTATTACATGGCATATGATTTACACATACATCACAATTCATGATCATGCATACACCAATGTCTTATTATACATGTAACAATGCATAATTATTTATTAATAAATTAAATGGAATTTATGGCCAATAAAATAATCCCTTATTATTATTATTATTTTATCATTATTTTTATTTAATTTTATTATTTTATTTATTTATTTTCATAAATAAATATTAAATTCAATATCTATGATTTTCCCAAAATCATAATATTCAAACAATCATTAAACAAACCAATAAGGTGACAAATTTCATGCAAAATTCATGGCCAATTCGAATTTCACACAATTTCACAACTTCCACAAAATAGCACATGATATTCGGATAATAACTAGAATGCACAGTTTCCAATTAAATTCGATTAAAATATTCATACGACCTCCAAAAATTACGAAATTTTACAGGGTGATATCCAAGACATTTTCGTGCATTTTTCATGAAGAACTCCAAGTCAAATTATTTTTAGATTATTTTATACAACCTCACGAAGCTCCTGGAATCATTACCGCATCGTCCAGAATACACATCTCCGAAATATTAAGATTTCAACCATCTGTTCTCTTTCGTTTCCTCTGAAATTTAGAAATGTTATGTATCAAGGTGTCCTTTACAAGTTTCATGAAGAGATCTAGGTCAAATAACCAAAGTCTGGTCACCATTTAAGTCCATGAAGTCTCGGGTGTCTCGGAATGCATCACCAGAATCATCGTCTCCAAGATCTAGCCGATTTACCAAGCTATACTTGTTCTTTTCGCTTCAAATTTTATTATGTTGTAGTTTAAGGTGTTACCTACAACTTTCATGAAGACATCGAAGTCAAATCTTCAACAAAAATCAACATGCAATCAAGAATCCAACAAGAAGTCAGTGAAAACTTCACAGATCTGGGGTCTCCGTAAAATAGAACTTTAACCCCTCATATCTCCATAATTTTCCACAAAATTTCAGTATGTTATAGTACAAGACGTTAGCTACAACTTCGATGAAGACATCGAAGCCAAAATCGGACTCCAAAGACACATGCAAGCTCAAACAAGTTACTGACTCCCGCAACCCGAGCAAGAACAGTCACACGGTTTGAAAACAAGCCATCCTTACCTCGGCTTTTCTCACTAAAAATACCCAAAATCGAACATGCAACCCATATACAAACATGCAAGAGAAGTTAGAGGACTCCACTTGCCTCTAGGATGGACGGTCGACGGCGTACGGCGGACGGACACGGCGAACGGACGGCGGCACACGGCGGTTCCTCCTCGGCTCCGCCTCCTCTCCCTCTCGGTCTCTCCCTCTCTCTCGCGATTCCTCTCTCTCTCTCACCCTCTCTCTCGGCCAAAAGAATCCGGCCACTCCTCTCTCTCTCTCTTCCCTTTTATTTCCCCCTAGAGCTAATGATTACATTGCCTCAACCATGGCCAATGCATGGCCTTCCCCTTTGCCACTTGTCCAATTGAATTTTTGAATTGACTGGGCTTCTTGGGCTTGGGCCATCCGGCCACTTCTCTTGGGCCTCTAATGGGCCGGTCGAATTCCCCTCTTGGGCCGACTAGCTTGGCCCATCAAGCTTAGGCTAATGGGTCTAAGGCCTATTCGAAAATTAACCCCTTTTTCCCTTTTTTTTTTTTTTTTTTTGAAATTCCTTCTATAAATATTTCTAAATTTCAATTTTCAATCTTGGCCAAAGTCTTGGGACATCTTGTCTATTGAAATTTAATTTATAAATATTATGGCCAAGCATAGATTATTAATCTATCAATATTTAAATTTTCCACAATCGTATGCACAATTCATCTCAATAACAAGACTAATGACTAAAGCACAAGCCATGGAAATTTTTATCACCTAATTAAAGACTTTAACACACCTTATGGCTTGGCTCTGAATTTTGGGATGCCACATTTGTATCAACATGGACAACACACCTCAAAAGAGGAGGTCAGGTGTGGATATTGAATTTTGGATATCTTTACAATAGTAGCCTTCCCAATAGTACTCGCTCCTTATGGATGGCTTATGGATGGCATCACTTTATCTATTAAGAACTTTCCATAGTGGGTATGCTAAATTATGATGAGTTTAGTCGAGACCCATACCCCTCATGATGGGTTTATTTTATTACCTAGTTGCTTAGAACAATATAATAAGACAAGAGTCGCCACTAACCTCATTTTTTGGGATCGACTAAGAAATCCAATTGAGGGTCGGGACTGGTCCTTCGATTTCTATGCAACTAAAAATTTGATTCAGGGACATTTCTACTAGTGCCGTTAAGTACCTAACAACGTGTTGTGTTTCCTAAGGTGTCAATTCATTTCTTTTTACTTTTTCATGTTGATTACACTAACTAAGTGATTTCCTGTGGATACTTAGTTTCATGCAATTCTATTTCTATGAAAAGGAAAGGAAAGCACGCATTTAAATTTATAGACAAGACAATAAATAAACAATAAAGTAAGGAATTTAGGGAAAGTAATAAATCTAACATACAACCCTAAATGATAAATAAAAATAAAGCAAAAGAAATAGAACTTGCATCTCGACGGGTGTTTGTACAACACAAGACTACCCAAAACATCTATTGGGAATGAATGGTACAACCTCACGGTTGGACAGGACATCGACCTTCCATCGTCTTCTTGTCTCAAGGGACCACCTCCAAGGGCCTAATCTAATCCTAATAAAAACTAAGACTAGGTACATGCAATAGGAAAGAAACAATCATTCACGACAAAAACAATCACAATCATGATACAAATAGAAAGAATCAAGCAATTGAAACAATACTCAAAATCAACCAAGTTGGGCCACGGGGTTAGTCTTTACAATTCATGCATCAGTTCCACTAGACATCTATCCCAATTCATTTTTATGACTTATGGCCATTAGGGACCATTTTTTGTTTTCGCATAACCACTAACACTTATAAGTCCTTAGGACATGTTCTAAGTGAGTCCTAAGGTTGTCCCACGGAATTAGGCATTGCACCAATCTATACATCTAAAATCCACGTGTATCAGTAGGAAATAGACATGCAAGCAAGCCCATGAGCCTTGATTCTCAAAGAATCAAACAATTTCAGTGAGGCAAAATTAGATCACTTATTCATTTGACATGTGCCAATCACAATCATAGGCACTTAACAAAGGTAAACAAGTCAAAGATTATTGAAGTTCAGATGATGCTCAGAAGATATTTGAAAATCAATTGAGAGTGAATTTGTGAGGAAAAATGCTAATGATATAGAAAAAAATGTGTCGTAGCTATAGAACATATTTAATCATCAAGACTCACTTGAGTGCATCCTGTGCACTTTAATCGAGCTTCATAGATGCCCTAAATGTATTCCAAACTTTAGACGACATCAATGATAAATCAAAGGTATGATTTGAAAGTTTGAAATTCAAACACGACATGAAAAATGTGTGCATGAGCATTCCTTGAACTAAAATCTAGTACCAAATGAACAAAAACAGGAAAATTCCGACAAATTCATGGCATTTGAGAGGTTTGAAAAGCATAGAAATGTGCTTTTTATTTTCTCAAATTTTTTGTGCAAATAGTTCAAAAAGTGAGGAACAAGGTCCATGAAGACATGTGAAACAAGTTCAGCATGCAAATAGACCTAACAATTTCTAGAAGAAAAACACAATAGAAAGTCGTAACACGACATTACAAAACAAGGCAAACAAAATCAACAAAATTGGAAAGGCACCCATGAACAAAGTGTCCTAAGAAGATTACACAGCATAGAGAACACCATAAGGAATAACTTTCATAAAGAAAGTTGATATGGCTAGTAAAAGTACCTAGAGGGGGGTGAATAGGTATAAAGAGTAATTTCTCATGATAATTGCACAATACTAGACAGTTGATAGAATTGAGACAATTGTTTCTCGTCAAACAACAATCAAAATAAGACTGAGAGTAGGGAAGAGAAAATTGAGCACAAGGTTTATAGTGGTTCGGCTTATTTCAAGCCTACGTCTACTCTTCTGCACTGACAGCCCACTGGCTGGATTCCACTATGAACAAAGAGATGTTACAGCACTGTTCTCCCTTGATTTCATGGTGTAGAAGATCTACCACACTCCCTCAAAGTATCACTAAGTATAGACTCTCTTTTGTGAATACAGTTTTGCTCAATATGAATTGACTAATAATCAAGGAGCTTCAGACTCTGGAATTTCTCTATCGTGCATCTACTAGAACAGCTGGAACGTCTTCCTTTTATACTCCTTTATGCCATCATACCCGTTGGCACTTACTAAAGGAATTCTTCCAATCTTCCCGTTGGAAAGAATCAATTAAGAAGATCATTCGAGCTATTAAAGGAACATGTCGATAGCCCATCAATCCTGTTCGCCCATACAATCAGGATCTTGGTTTCCAAGAATAGAACCTTCCAAGAGTATTTCGTCAATCATCGGATCTTCAAACGATCTTGATTTCGAATAAAAGAATCTGTTATATCATATCCAGCCAAGAGATCTTCTCCAGTGGATAAGACCAAATCCTCAACCAAACACTTTAGCTCTGGATCGTCTTCGTCGCTGGATTAGAAACTGTCAATGAGAATAATCTTGAGTCTTGAGTCTTGAGTCTTGAGTCTGGTGATCTGAAAGTCTTCAAACTCTAAATAGAAGGGTCTGCAATGCTCCAGACTAGACTGATAGAAACGTTTTGTCAGCTTCAAAATATTCTGGAAAGATTTCTCCAACAATCTCCCCCTTTTTGATGGTGACAAAACTTTCTTGTAGATTTGAACAGTTTTGACCTGCAAAACATTACTCAAGCAATATGGATATCTCATAAAGATTAACAACTCAACTAGACTCTGCATTCACAGAAAATAAGTTAGTCTTTCATGAGTAAGGCCATACAATAACACTTGATATAAATGCAACAGTCAATTTCAAATCCACACCCAAGTCATGCTCAAAACAAATATCCAAACAAACTAAACTAAAGTAAAACAAATTTAAAGTCAAAGTTCAAAGATTGCAATTCTCCCCCTTTTTGTCATCATTAAAAAGGTGAGAAAAAAAGTCAAGTCTGCTTGGGAATGTGCACAAGCTGGAAATCTCCCATCGACTGTACGATGCCTTCCAGCCTCTTCAAGTCTTCCCGTAGATGTGCCACCTCTTCCCCTTTGGCATTTGCTTGAATTTGAAGAGCGAGGTCTTGCATTTGATCCGACAGGGTAACAGAAGACGCTTGTCCAGCATTCTTCATGACTTGAAGTTCACATTCCAAAGCAAATATTTGACCCTGCATTTCCAGAAGAAGATCAAGGATGCGACGAAAATCTGCTGTAGTGTCCGTCTGCGTGCTGGCATTTGCTCTATCGGATGGAGTAAAGGCAGACGATGGAACTTCGGTGTAATCGCGCAGATTTGGCGTTAAGGTATCATGTCCTTCCTCAGGCATTTGAGAAGCCTGAAGATCTTCTGGATTTACTGGTGAGCGACTCGCACCTTCACTGTTGACAGGATATGGTGTAGTCCTTCCTTGCTCGCCATCTCCCCCTGTTTCTAAGGCCTCAATTGGGGATGAGTGATGGTCATGCTCATCAATGTCTTGATTGCCTTTCTCTCTGGCTCCATCTGCAGACTTTTCTTTGACTGCTTCTTCTTCTTCTTCTTTTTCTTTCTCTTCTTTCTCCTCTGCTTCTCTGCTCTCTTCTTTTCCCTCTTCTTCTCTCTGTTCTTTTTCCTCTGCTTCTTTTCCTTTTTCTTGTCGTTCCGTTGATTCGGATACAGAACGACTGAGCCTTTTCAATGCCAAGGCAGAGATAGAAAGTTCATCCTCTTCATCTTCATCCTCTAAGATAAGAGTTCTTTTCTTTTTGGATGGAGCACCCATGGGCTCCTTCCCTTTCCTTTGATTTAGAAGATCTTGGATGAGATTTGACTGGAGTTTTCACTTTGAACTTCTCCATTGCCTTATCAAGCTCTTTCAAACGCATTTTTGTCAGCATTTTCAAACCCACCACCATTTTGTCGCATGGTCGAACACAAAGAGTTTGTGGAGGTTCAATGTTCAAGTGTCTCGAAGATCTTAGTCACAAGACCGAGTAAGGCAACTGGCCCTTGTCCTTCACCATTGCTCTGTACATGTGGAAGAGAATGGTGTGAGAGAGAGAGAACTTTCTTTCTGAATTGATCGCGTACATCAATTTCGCCTCAGAGTTAGACACGTTAGTCTTGGATGTCGATTTTGGCCTGAGACAGTTGATCACAATTTTGTGAAGTATGATGTTGATGGCACGCTTTCTTGCATAGGTAATTTTCCCTTCTGCATTCCTGTCTTTGACGAGCTCCAGTGAGGTACGAGCAATTGAAACCTTGATCGGTTGATATCGTCCTATTTCAACCCCAATTATATCTGCCAGCATGTCCACATCTACCACATAGTCTTGGTCTCGAACGCTGAAGGATATTCTATTCGCATCTAAAAAGCTGAGATTTGAATAGAAATATGCTGTCAATTGTGCATAGCCGTCTGTGGTGTCGGAGCAAAATTGCTCAAGTTGAAGCAGATTGAACTTTTCCCTCAAGTTCACATTGATGGCATCCAGAATGTCGAGATCAACGCTCTTGGGGTTTATCACCCCACGTTTCAACAGTTTGAAGAACAGATCCTCCTGTTATTTCGATTTGAACAACTCAGTTCTTTTTCCCTTAACCTTCGCAGCAACACCCATCCTAGGTTGGAATTCACTAAATAGTTTATCATCATCGTTCCCGTCAGTGGGATTCAATCCTCCTACACGAGGGTCACTTGGAATGTTTGCAAGTGCTTCCTCAGCCTTTCCTTTGGGAGCAATTCCCAAATCCTCCATTCGTCGCAAAAAGACATACTCATTTCCATAACCCTTGTCTTTAAGGAAATCATCTACATAGTTCAGCGGAATACCAGTGCTCTTCAAAGCACGATAGAGCTTGTAAATAAAATAGGGTTTTTGAACTCTTACAGGGTCTACTTCCTTGATTATTTCTTCCTCCGGTTGTTGACCCACACCCTGTGGGGTAGATGGTGGAGAGTGACGTGGTTGAGAGTGAATCGGGCTCTGTCGCTCTCTCGGTAACTCTTCCTCCTCGGTGAGATCGAAATGAGTAGGACCCTCCCTCATTCTCTGTGGTCCCCTGCTCGCGATTCTTGAAGACTTTCTCGAAGAAGACATCGTTCCTTGTCGTTGAAAGATTCCTTGACTCGCTTTCCCAAGAAAAGATGACAACTTTCTCGAAGATGAACACGAAGTGGAGACAGGATTGGGAGGAGAATGCTTTTAGGGTTTTGGAGTTAAGCGAAGAAAACAAGCGGCGTATATATATAACCCAATTTTAAAAAGGAAAAAGCCAATTGACAAAGGAAAGTGACAGTCATCCCTTTTTAAAACGATAACCTTTTTTTTTTTTAAGAAAACTGCCATTTTAAATAGAAGTTATCTTTTTGAAAAGGCAAAAATTCCATCTTTTAAAGATAATATAAATCAATTATAACTGAACGAATGATCGTACCTTTTCGAGATTGAATATTGAAACAACTTACAGTCTATAGCCATGAACGTCTGAGTCTGAGGGTCTGAAATGTTGAGTCTGGAACGGATAATATCGAATTGATTTTTCTCCAAAGGCTTTGTGAATATATCCGCTAGTTGGCTCTTTGAATCAACAAATTGAATCGAGATTTCTCCATTTTGAACATGATCTCTAATGAAGTGATGTCGAATCTCTATATGCTTTGCCCTTGAGTGAAGGATTGGATTTTTAGTGAGATTGATTGCGTTGGTGTTGTCACATCTAATCTCAATGCATGAGTCTTCAATTCCAAAGTCTTGTCGCTGTTGTTTTATCCACAGAATTTGCGAACAACAACTTCCAAGAGCTACATACTGTACTTCTGTTGTAGAGAGAGCCACAGTATTTTGTTTCCTTGAAAACCAAGACACTGTCCTGCTTCCAAGCAACTGGCAAGTTCCCGAGGTGTTCTTTCTATCAACTCTGCAACCGGCTAGATCTGCGTCTGAATATCCAAGAAGATTAAAGTCTCCCTTCTTAGGATACCAAAGACCGATTCTTGAAGATGAAGCAACGTATTTAATAATACGTTTCGCAGCACTGAGATGAGATTCTCTAGGATCTGATTGAAACCTAGCACAAATGCAAACACTCAACAAAATATCAGCTCTAGAGGCAGTAAGATAAAGAAGTGAACCGATGATACTCCTGTACAGCTTTTGATCAACTTTCTTCCCTTCTTCATCTTTGTCTATCTTCAAAGAAGTTGACATTGGTATGTCGGTCTTTTTGCACTTTTCCAGTCCAAACTTTTTGACAAGATCATTAGCATATTTTTCTTGATGAATAAAAGTTCCTTCCTTCAATTGTTTTACTTGGAGTCAAAGAAAGAAGGTTAACTCTCCCATCATACTCATTTCAAACTCATCCTGCATAGACGTAGAGAATTTCTTGCACAGACTTTCATTAAAGGATCCAAAAATAATACCATCCACATATATTTGAACAAGTAAAAAGCTTTTGTTTTCCTTTTTGATAAATAGAGTTGTATCTACTTTACCTTTGACAAAACCATTCTGTATTAAGAACTTACTTAGTCTGTCGTACCAAGCTCGAGGTGCTTGCTTTAAACCATACAAGGCCTTTTTCAGTCTGAAGACTGAGTCTGGCTTCTTTGGGTCTTCAAACCCTTGCTACTGGTGCGTAAGTCTCATCATAGTCAATTCCTTCTTCTTGCGTATAACCCTTGGCCACGAGTCTTGCTTTGTTTCTTACGACTTTTCCTTTCTCATTCATCTTGTTCCTGAACACCCATTTAGCTCCAATAACAGTTTTACCTTTTGGTTTAGATGTCAATTCCCAGACATCATTAATGTTGAACTGTCTGAGCTCTTCTTGCATAACTTCAATCCAGCTTTCATCAGATAAAGCTTCTTCTATGCTTTTTGGTTCAATTTCAGAAATGAGAGCCACAGCACTAGACTCTTCACGCCTTTTGGATCTTCTACGAATTCCTTCATTAATGTCGCCAATAATAAGATCTTTGGGATGACTGGACTTATGCTTCTAGTTACTGGTTGATTCGTCAGGTTGATGATCTCTTTCTTTACTTGAATCTTCACGAACAGCTTGATGTTGGTCTTCTAGAGTCGAGATGCTTCTTGAGTTGTAAGCTTTGGAGAGTACGGGAGGCAAGTTCAGATTCTTCATGATGAGTCCATTTGGATTCATTTTTGCATAGAATCTTGAAATTTGACATTCATTGATTCCTCCACAGATTGACTCTTCTTGTTGTAGACTCTGTAGGCTTTGCTTGATGTAGAATATCCAAGGAAGATGCCTTCATCGATCTTTCTTCAAACTTACCAACTCGATTTTTGCATTTTCAGTATAAAACATTTGCAACCGAACACGTGAAAGTATGAAACAATAGGCTTCTTACCTTTGAATAACTCATAAGGGGTTTTCTCTAGAATAGGTCTTAAAAAGACTCTATTGATGATATAGCACGCTGTTGAAACAGCTTCAGCCCAAAATCATGAAGAAATCTTACTTTCAATTAAAAGAGTTCTAGCCATTTCTTGAAGAGATCTATTCTTTCTTTCCACAACTCCATTTTGCTGAGGAGTATATGGAGAGGAGAACACATGCTTAAGGCCAGATTTATCACAAAATTTTGTAAAATCTTGATTTTCAAATTCACCTCCATGATCTGTTCTTATACTAGAGATAACACATCCTTTTTCATTTTGAACCTTTTTAGCAAATTTTTCAAAATACGAGAAGGTTTCGGACTTACTTGCAAGGAAATATACCCAAGTAAATCGGGAGTAATCGTCCATAATTACTAGACAATATTTCTTACCTCCAATGCTTTTGGTTCTGGTTGGTCCGAAGAGATCCATATGCAGCAGCTGCAATACATGATTAGTAGAGACATGATTTATTGGCTTAAATGAATTTCTTACCTGCTTTCCCAATATACATGGAGTGCATAGATCAGACTTTTGGTATGATAAGTTGGGTAGACCACGAACAAGCTGCTTTGATGAGATTTTGGCTAATTGCTTCATATTGATGTGACCAAGCTTTCTGTGCCATAAGCTTGCTTCGTCTTGAATTGAGATTAAGCATTGCGATTCATCCAGTTTCACATCCAAGAGATAGATATTTCCATGCCTTCGACCCATGAAAGACTGAGTAGAGTCTTTACTGGTTCCAGAACATATTCCTTCTTGAAAGAAGATCTTAAAACCAGTATCACACAGTTGGCTGATGCTAAGAAGATTGTAATTGAGTCCTTCCACTAGGGAAACATTACTTATTGTGAGATTTCCAATTTTCACAGTTCCAAATCCCACAATTCTTCATTTGCTGTTTCCTCCAAATGAGACTTTTCCACCATTTACTTGAACGATCTTTATAAAGCAATTTGAGTCTTCTGTCATATGTCTTGAGCATCCACTGTCCAGATACCACTTTACCTTTTTTCTTGATGGAGACCTGCATTTAAAATAGAGTCTCAAGCTTTCTTTGGTACCCATATTTTCTTGGGTCCATTAGTGTTAGTAAGATAAACAGTATTAGCCCATGTTTTCTTAACAGGTTTCCAAACCATAGGACACTCTTTTTCAAAGTGATCTGGGCTATTGCATTTTAAACACTTGAGGGCATTTCGACCTACAAACTTTAAAAAAACCTTCTTGAAATGATTTTTGTAAGCCTCTCTCGAGGGTCTTTGCTTAATTCTTTATTTTACTTTAGGAAAATCAATCAAGGGAATAGTTTCTGCTGTCATGCCTAGACCAGACTTATTGAAGTAAGGTCTTTGAGCTGAAAGAATTTTTTCAAGTTTCTCGGACCCTATTGAAAATTTCTTTGATATATTTGATAAGTCAGTTTTTAAAAGAGCATTTTCTTTCAAAAGACTATCTTCATTTTCTTTAAGAGTGGAAACATTCATGTCTAAACATTTAACTCTTTCTTTTAAAACGTTTTCTGATATTTTAGAGCAGAGTTTTCCTTTTTAAGTTCGAAATCCTTTTGAGAGAAGTCTTAAGACTAAAACACAGCTCATCAATATACTTAGAAACCTTGACAGGAATTTTAAAATTACTTACCTCAAATTCACTATCCGAGTCCGATCCAGAGTTTGAGTCTGAGTCTAATTGCGCCATCAGACATAAGTTGGCATATTCATCATCACTTTCTTCACACTCTATATCACTCTAGGTTTTGGCTTTGAGAGCCTTTCGAGACTTTTCAGCTTTTCCTTTCTTCTTCTTCAAAAGAGGACAGTTGGGTCTGATGTGTCCCTTTTTCTTACATTCAAAGCAAACTACATCTTTGTTTGATTCATCATCATCAACAAACTTGGTCCGTTGTCTTTGAAAGCTTTGTTTCTTTGAGTTGAACCTTCTTCCTTTTCTATTCAGTTTTCTGAATCTTCTTATCATGAGAGCAAGCTCCTCATCGTCCATATCATTTTCAGAATCGTAACATCGAATCATCATTTGATTTTTAATGCAATGGATTTCTTACCTTTTGGATCTTCGTCTTTATTAATTCGTTCCACTTCATAAGACTCGAAGAGTTCCAACCAGCTCGTCGCAGAGATAGTGGCATGATTCTTTGCGTCTCTCTTATTGAAGTCTTTATGTGATTCCAATCCTTGGAGAGTCCACGCAGTAGCTTGTTTACCTTCATGGGATCAGAAATTGGTTGTCCTTGATTTTCAAGACCATTTACAATCTCGTAAAACGGCTAAACATGTCGGTTATAGATTCTCCGGGTTTCATTTTGAAGGCTTCATATTGATCGAGAAGGATGTTGATTCTAGTCTCTTTCACTCGATCAGTTCCTTCATAGGTGATATGTAACCTATCCCAGACTTCTTTTGCTGTAACACAAGAAGATATTCTGTTATATTCAGTAGGTGACAAGGCACAATATAAAGAATAAATAGCTTTCGCATCAAGAGTTTGTCTCTTGATTATCTCTTCCTGAGTCATTCCGCTGGTCGCAACGGTTTCTTTCCCTCTTTCTGACACAGATGCAACTTTAGGAGTGATTCCTTTTTCTACAACGTCCCATTACAGAGGATCCTTTAATCGAAGAAATGCTTTCATTTTGTTTTTCCAGATGTTGTAGTCCTTTCCATCAAAGTAAGGAGGTCTGGTATTGCTTTGACCTTCCATCAGCCCTGAAGCTAGCATACTAGCCATGGATCTTTTACTCTGAAGTAAAACACTTCAAATAAAGTGAGTACACGAGCTCTGATACCAATTGATATGGCTAGTAAAAGTACCTAGAGGGAGGTGAATAGGTATAAAGAGTAATTTCTCACGATAATTGCACAATACTAGACAGTCGATAGAACTGAGACAATTGTTTCTCGTCAAACAACAATCAAAATGAGACTGAGAGTAGGGAAGAGAAAATTGAGTGCAAGGTTTATAGTGGTTCGGCTTATTTCAAGCCTACGTCCACTCTTCTGCTTGGCTTGACAGCCCACCGGGCTGGATTCCACTATGAACAAAGAGATGTTACAAGACTTTGTTCTCCCTTGATTTCACGGTGTAGAAGATCTACCACACTCTCTCAAGGTATCACTAAGTGTAGACACTCTTTTGTGAATACAGTTTTGCTCAATATGAATCGACTAATAATCAAGGAGCTTCAGACTCTGGAATTTCTCTATCGTGTATCTACTAGAATAGCTGGAATGTCTTCCTTTTATACTCCTTTGTGCCATCATACCCGTTGGCACTTACCAAAGGAATTATTCCAATATTCTCGTTGGATAGAATCAATTAAGAAGATCATTCAAGCTATTAAAGGAACATGTCGATAGCCCATCAATCCTGTTCGCCCATACAATCAGGATCTTGGTTTCCAAGAATAGAACCTTCCAAGAGTATTTCGTCAATCATCGGATCTTCAAACAATCTTGATTTCGGATAAAAGAATCCGTTATATCATATCCAGCCACGAGATCTTCTATAGTGGATAAGACCAAATCCTCAACCAAACACTTTAGCTCTGGATCGTCTTCGTCGCTGGATTAGAAACTGTCAATGAGAATAGTCTTGAGTCTTGAGTCTTGAGTCTTGAGTCTGGTGATCTGAAAGTCTTCAGACTCTAAATAGAAGGGTCTGCAATGCTCCAGACTAGACTGATAGAAACGTTTTGTCAGCTTCAAAATATTCTGGAAAGATTTCTCCAACAAAAGTTTCCTATGAATAATTATGCATGAATTTACAAAAATTCAACAAAGTGCAACATTGGATTAGGAAGTCGGCAAGACAGCAGAGTAGCATGACATAACAATAGAGATTTGACCTAGCAAACAAGTTTTAAAAAATGTTTAATTTCACCATGACAAAGACAAAAGAGTGACGATCAAAGTTTGTTAGGGGTCTAACTTAAGAATCTCTACTGAAAAAATCTCACCAAAAAAAAGAAAAAAGTCAGACCAAAAGACAAGAAACAAGGGTTCCGAATTTTACCTAAGCCAGATTTCAAACCTAACTTGGAAAAATGGAAAAAAGGGTCAAATGATAAGCAAATCACTCAAAATTAGCATCATTGGAGGGTTTGAATTCAATCAAGGTCAAATTGATGTCCGTCAAAGCATGCAAATTAGCCATTTACAAAATAGAACATAAAGCATGTTTAATAACCTATAAGACCACTTAAACAATGCATGAGGAGCATGAAACTTGCACACGATGTAAGGTTGAATGCGACAATGATTTTGGTAAAACATTTAACCCTAAATCGAAATGCAAGGAAGTCATACAAGTCATTAACATTGCAAAATGACTTAGCACTAGGAATGTTACGTTTAATGAATTTCAAATGCAATTGACCTAATCAATGCATGATGTTTGCGTACAAAATGAGCCATATATGGATGTAAAGCTTGTAACACCTACTTCAAATGTCAAGAAGATGTCAATGCATGATTTGGCCTTTAAGTGACCCAAACAAATAGATGTTAGTAGGCTTGTGACAAACTCCTAATCCAACATAACCATACAGAACCTTCTTAATTTCAATGATCTAATGACGTGCGGAAAATCCTACAAAAAATTCTATATGTAGGATGCGACATGATGAACATTTTTCATGAAGACATCTAAACTTAATTTAGATCACATAATCTGACATGAAAATGACAAAACAGAGGCATGTTATGAAATGCACTAATTGTAGCAGTACCTAAACACATTCATGCATGCATTTGACATATCAAATGATGGTCAATTCATATGAATCATACCTCTTTAGAACACGTACAACATGTATTACAAATCTCATAGGGATGTGAAGTCAAATGGTGTGGCACCCCTCGACGGCCCCCGATCCGATTAGGGTCGCCACAGTTCGCTTACCATTCACTTCGCTTATTAACATATCACTCTGATACCATTTCAAGTGCAGCAGGTCCATACATCTTGGGGGTTTACATATTATTATTTTTTTTTATCGGTCCCTTGCGCGATTTATATGCGGAAGCACATCCAACAACTCCCTTCCCTATATTCTGAAAACGATGCACACCTACTAAACATCTTATAAGTAAAAGCCGTACACTTTGTATTTACTTAAATCAGATGGACATAATTCATCGGTACATCAAAATGCCGTAGTCTTCTATATTCGGCTACACTCCAAAAGATGACCGACATTTCCTCCAACAGTCATACACTTTAAGTTCATCGATCAGTGTCGGCGTCCAAAGGTTCCTTCCTTTGCTATCCTTCTCCTCACGGTCATATCCAACCGTTCAAACCATCTACTAATCTGAAATGTTATCCCCAAAAGGGGTGAGTACAACCACTCAGCAGATAGGGGAAATCCAGTAACAACTCAATACATCAGGCAAATCATACATGCATTGCAGGCGTTACTCACCTTGAAACCATGCGCATACTATCATGCATCATCATATCAGTTTATAACACATACATGTGTATCATCATCGTATCATACATGTCATCATCATCATGACATCATCACATTTCACATGTCATATCATATATCATCATCATTATCATCACCATGCATATCATGGGTGATCATCATTATTTCACATCACATATCATCATCATTATCATCATCATCATCATCATGCATATCATATCATGGGTGATCATCATTATTTCACATCACATATCATCATCATTACCATGCATCCATGCATGTAACATCATGCATATCATATCATAGGTGATCATCATGTCACATCATATATCATCATCATCACATGATCATGCATATTATCATGCATATCATATCGTAGGTGATCATCATATCACATATCATTATCATCACATCATCATGCATATCACCATCATGCATTAATTTCCATTTTTATCTTTAGATTTTATCACCACATCACCCATTCTCAATTATCATCCCTTCGAGCAAAGACCTCCGACAGGGTTCCCAGCATTCAGCCTCCCAGGCCACCGGGCTTCCGGCCCTGCACATTCCGGGCATCTCGCATCTCAACTAGCATCACGAGGCATTCCTTTCGGGCAGAAACCTCCGACAGGGCTTCCGGCCTTTACCCTTCTAGCCAGGCATCTCGCACCCCAATCCTGGCATCGCGAGGTATTCCTTTCGGGCAAAGACCTCCGACAAGGCTTCCGGAATTATGTACCGACATACCACCAGGCCTTCCCTGGAATTACGTACCGTATACCACCGGGCATCCCGACACTCCCGGGGAATCTCCGGAATTACGCCACTAGGCCACCAGACATCATCATCCACCACAACCTCTTACTCACATATCATCTTCCACATTCACCATCCTTTTAATCTCATTATTACATGGCATATGATTCACACATGCATCACAATTTATGATCATACATACACCAATGTCATATAACAATGCATAATAAATTCAATGGAATTCATGGCCAATAAAATAATCCCTTTTTATTTTATTATTATTTTATTATTATTTTATTTTATTTATTTATTTTCATAAATAAATATTAAATTTAATATCTATGATTTTTCCAAAATCATAATATTCAAACAATCACTAAACAAACCAATAGGATGACAATTTCATACAAAATTCATGGCCAATTGAATTTCGCACAATTTCACACTTTCCACAAAATAGCACATGATATTCGGATAATGATCAGAATGCACAATTTCCAAATAAAATTCGATTAAAATACTCATATGGCCTCCAAAATTACGAAATTTTACAGGGTGATAGCCAAGACATTTTCGTGCATTTTTCATATTGATGTGACTAAGCCAAATTCTTTTTAGATTAATTTATACAACCCCACGAAACTTCTGGAACCACTACCGCGTCGTCCAGAATACACTTCTCCAAAATATTAAGATTTCACCCATCTATTCTCTTTCGTTTCCTCTGAAATTTGAGTATGTTATGTACCAAGGTGTCCTTTACAAGTTTTATGAAGAGATCTAGGTCAAATAACCAAATTATGGTCGCCATTTAAGTCCATGAAGTCTTGGGTGTCTCGAAATACCTCACCAGAACCATCATTTTCAAGATCTAGCCGATTCACCAAGCTATACTTGTTCTTTTTGCTTCAAATTTGAGTATGTTGTAGCTTAAGGTGTTACCTACAACTTTCATGAAGACATCGAAGTCAAATATTCAACATAATTAACATGCAAACAAGAATCTAGCAAGAGGTCAGCGAAAACTTCACAGATCTAGGGTCTCCGTATAATGGAACTTTAATCCCTCATATCTCCATCATTTTCCATGAAATTTCAGTATGTTATAGTACAAGACGTTAGCTACAACTTCTATGAAGACATCGAAGCCAAAATCGGACTCCAAACACACATGCAAGCTCAAACAAACTACTGACTCCAACAAACCGAACAAGAACAGTCACACGGTTTGAAAATAACCAACTCTTACCTCGGTTTTTCGCACAAATCACACCTAAAATCGAACATGCAACCAACAAAACAAACATGCAAGAGAAGTTAAGGACTCCACTTGCCTCTAGACCGAAGAAAACGACGGTGTAGGGTGGCGAACACGGCGGCACACAGCGGCTCCTCCTCCTCCTTTCTCTCTCGGTCGCTCCCTCTCTCTCGCATCTCACTCTCTCTCTCGCACTCTCTCCCTCTCTCTCACTCTCGGTTCTGCTCGGTCACTCCCTTTTTCTCTCTTACACGAGCAGATTAGCTGCTGGTTTTGCTAAAAACCAGCCAACAAAGAGGGGGATTTTCGGTGGATGCATGCATGGAGGACAGGTGGAAGAAACGTGGCAATTTTCTTTGGCCACTTGGAGACACGAACAGAACAGCTGGTGAACGTGGCAGGTGGAGGAAACGTGGCCCCTTGCATGCAGATTTCACCCCTTGCCTTGCCAGCGTAATTTCTTCATGGACTTCTCCTTCGCTGGCAACCAAATGAGGAAGCTACATGGCTTTTGCTGATTGCCCTTCGGTCAACAATCCCCTTCCTTAGTTGACCGGTTGCACGATTCTTCATGTGCGAAAATAAAGGGCTGCATAGGTCGAACTTTTCTTTTTCTTCTTATTGACTGACTTCGACAGAAAAGAAAAGAACATGGCCGTATGGCCGTGCATGGTAGGTCACTGGACTCGGAGAAATTCTTACGTGAATGTATGGTCGCGCATGTGAAGAAACGTGCATGGTCCTTACGCACGGATTAATTCCTCCAAAATTCGACTCTTAACTTCAGCATGTGCAAGTGCTGAAAAATAATTACTTACATGGCTGTACGGGGTCGCAACAATGTACATGGGAGATTTAGTTCGTAGAGTACACGACTAAATAGCCAAATTTAGTATAGGAATATCTCGTCAGCACATTACTCGGAATAAACCTCGGCCTTGCTAGTAATGGTACGTAGAGACGAAGCTATAACTCACTCACGGTCGAACCATTTCTAACCGTGACTCATCGGTCCGATGGTGGTAACAAAACAATGTCCATACATGGTACCGATGATATAGTCCAACGATACCTCCGTCGATCAGTCATGGCCGTCACATATCCGAGGGTTCTCAAAATTTCCGGATGCCACAAATGGACTCATCTACAACCTTAATTTCACACAAATGCAATTCAAATCTAGTGCTAGGTAGGTCAACACAAGGAAGGTTTTCAGCAATTTCACTTGACCAAATCAATCTCAAAAAAATCTGGAAAAAATGTGTAACATACTCAAAACAATTTCATGAAGAATTTTTTTCCAGAAAATGTGTATAAAAACTAGCATGAAAATAACAAGGGATAAGTGTTCCAGAAGTCCTAAAACTTGTCACGAAAATGCATTTCAGTCCTAAAACTTGCAAAAAGTGCATTTCAGTCCTACAACTTGTCAAAATGTTTCAAACGAGTCCTAAAATCGACGCCGTCTAATTTCTTAACGGAAAAAGCTGACGTGGCCCCCATGTGGCTTTTTTTAATCGTTTCTCTCTCCTCCGTTGTGAATAGTTTTAAAAAAAGCCACGCATGCAGAACGACGTCGTCTCCTCCTTTCTTCTTCACCACGACGTCGTCTCCTCCTTTCTCTTTCGCCATGACGCCGTCTCCTCCTTTCTCCTTCGCCACGATGCCGTCTCCTACTTTCTCCTTCACCACGACGCCGTCTCCTCCTCCCACCTCTGTCTCTACTTCTTCTTTCTCTATTCCGAGTGTCCCCTAAGCCCCAAATCGAATTCGTCCAAACCCTAAGCCCCAAATCAATCTCGTCCAAACCCTAAACCCCAAATCGAATTCGTCCGAACCTTAAGCCCCAAATCGATCTCGTCCAAACCCTAAACCCCAAATCGAATTCGTTCGAACCCTAAGCCCTAAATCGATCTCATCCGAATCCTAAACCCCAAATCGATTTCGTCCGAACCCTAAGCCCCAAATCAAATTTGACAATCTGCAGTTATCTTGCGATTTGGGTCCTCATCGATCTCGAGTTCGACGCTCGTCATGAGTTCGTGTTCTTTCCTTCCTTTGACGATTGCGCGTTCGTGCGAAGATCTCGCTTGCGGGAGTCTCGACATCTCAACGGCGAAGCAATTGGCGTCGGGGACAACGACAGGGTCAACGACGGTGATGGCGACTCCTCCTCACGCAGGTATCGCTCTCTGCATTATAGCATTTTGTTGTTTTCCATTCTCCAATACTAGTGACAAATTAGAACATTGATGCAGAAGTTTGTCTATCCATCCAGTGCATATGAAAAATGAGATGTTTTTTGGAGATTGAAAACATCTCCTAAATCTCTCAAGTAAACACATTGCATTATGCAGAAATTATTAATATGAAGACATTATGAAGGAATCATAATATAGCTAATATACTTCTATTAGGTTCCTATAATACGAAGCCCAGAAGAATGAGGGTAGCAACATCTGCATCAAGTAGCGTAACTCCTAATGAGGTCAACTCGGAGCCAACATGTTATTGTGGCCTTCAATCGCCAATTCTTATGGCAATGACAAAGAAAAACACAGGAAGAAGGTTCCATGGATGTGCTAAGTTTGATAGTCCAAGTTGCTGCAATTTCTTCATGTGGGTGGATCCAAAGATACCAAATCATGTGAGGGACATGATAGTTGACCTCCTTGAAAGAAATCAAACATTGTCTGAATCAAGCCAATCGAGGGGTGACGGAGTCGAGGTGAGCTCATTGCTAGCTGAAATGAAGAGTCAAAAGGCGAAAAATAGACGTTTAAAGGAGGAGCTTGCACAAGTAAAGAAAGGGAAGATGCTATATCAATCAGCATTCATTCTATGCATGTGTTATATCGCTGTATTGGTTATGTATAATGTGAAAGTTGGTGGGAAATTTCTAAGTCTTCCATAGTACTTTCTATTTGAGATTGTAAATTTGAACACTAGTTGTGGATAATTGAGATGGGAATGAAATCTGATGTGAGTTTGTAGTTTGCAAGACCGGTTGCTTGCCATGCGAGAAATTACTATCGCATTGCAAAATGTTGCTTGATTTGTGTGCTTGTCAATAGCACTACATGAGCTATTGCCACAAGAATAAATTTGGAACTTCAAAAAATGGTGACAACTCCCTTATTATGCAATCGAGATTGTTAATTTGTGATTTTTTCATGATTTTAATAACGAGCTTGCCTCAAATGGAATGTGTAAAAAATCAAGTGAAATTAAAGTAGTCGGCTACAATACCTAAGTTACCTAATCAAATCTTCCATGAATCATCCAATGTGGGCCACAGAGACCACGTAGAGCAAAACCCCATCATATAAAATGAAAATTCAGCATGGCCAATTTCAATAATTACTTATTAACAATCCTGAAGAGTAATCACTTTCGTGCATTATCCAAACCAAAACCAAGCATCCCACATAACTTGTTGAAACACGATTCATTGACAAAACAACATGCTTACATTTTTAGTGCACAAAAGGTTCTGTTCAACAAAATATGCACTTTTAGTGCAGAAAAGGTTCTATGCACAAACACTACACGTCTCATACAAAAAACCAGCTAATAATTGATATACATTCACCTAACAACACCAATTTTAGCAGACATATCAATCCAATATGATGGTCTCCGGTGGTCCAATAGGTTGAGCCTTCACTTGATTCTGAATTCTGGCGCTTTTCCTTATATATGGTCTCGCAGCGATAGGCTTCGCAAGAGTTGTTGTAGCCTGAGATGACTGAGCCTGACGTTGTAATAGTGGCTTTGGCTTCATCGCAACATGCTTTCGAGGAGGTAATGTTACGCGAGATGATTGAGATTGGAAACTTGCCTTGGGTTGTGATGGTGCCTTTCGCTTTAAACCAAGATGCTTCTGAGTTATTGTAGCCTTAGATGACTGAGCTTCGGGATTGGCCTGAGGTTGCGATAGTGGCTTTGGCTTCAGCGCAACATGCTTTCGAGGAGGTAATGTTACACGAGATGATTGAGGTTGGGAACTTACCTAGGGTTGTGATGGTGCCTTTCGCTTTAAACCAAGATGCTTCTGAGCTATTGTAGCTTGAGATGACTGAGCTTGAGAACTGGCCTGAGGTTGTGATAGTGTCGTTGGCTTCATTGCAACGTGCTTTGGAGGAGCTACTGTTGCATGATATGACTGACATTGTGAAGTGGCCTTGGGTTGTAATAGTGGCTTTGGCGTCACTGCAATTTGTTTTCGAGGAGCTGCTGATATATGATATGACTGAGGTTGTGCATTGACTTGGGAATGCACCTTTGTTGTTGACATAGCTCTTGTGACTACCCCTTTCTCCGGTAGGTTAACGATTCTTGCACCAATTGAATTAGGCTACATAAGAATAAGTATCTTTTTAGCTTAAGGAGATAAGTAATTGCTATTATAAAAATTTAAAAATATTACTCACCTTGCTAATATGAAGGTTTGTCATAGGATTTGCGTCAACACCCAACCTTATCATTTAATGCCGGTGTCTTAGAAAGCTTTGCACCAATGTTTTGGCTCAATACGGAATAAGTCATCATGACCTTCTCGAGTCAGTTCCTTCAACCTCTGTCTATGCATCTCGAAATCTGACATATTATTGCTCTTGACACATCTCCAAAATTGCCTTAGCAACTGTTTTCCTTTGTATTTTTGACCCCAATTGGAATAAATGTGCCTTGCACACATCCTATGCTCTGCATTTGGCTACAGTTCAGCTACAGATTGGACGAGACCCTGACAATTACCAAAAAAAAGAAAATATATATGAAAACAGAAAGAAAGGCATTGTAATGTCACAATCAATTTACAAATGAAAATAGAAAAAAAGCATACCTTTTGTTGATCGCTTATCAACGCCCATCCGTCACCATTACACATATCGAGGTCTGACTTCAACAATTCGATAAACCAAGTCCATGTGTCCTTATTCTCGATTCTTACCACTGCCCATGCCACTGGATACATTTGATTGTTGCCATCCCTTTCGACGGCACAAAACAACTCACCCTTGATCAAACCCCTCAAAAAACATCCATCTAATCCAATGATCTTCCTACATCCAACCAAAAAACCTTTCTTGCAAGCATCAAAGCAAATGTAAACCCTATCAAATACTGGTAGAGAATTTGGCCATGGCCTTTCAACTTTCAATTTAAAAGTGCTTGAAGGGCTTGCAGTGTAAAACTCTCCCAAGTAGTCATGCATCTGTGCATATTCCTTCTTGTAATTGCCTTGCAGTTCTTTCAATACTTTCAGCTTTGTTCTCCTACACTGACTGAAAGTGACATTTACTCCAAGTTGTTCTCTAACTAATTTCTTTAACTCAGGTGCTTTGATTTTAGGCATTGCAGAAATGAGAATCATGAAGTGCTTAGCTAAATAAGTGCTAGACACTCTCTTATTCTCGAAAGTGATACTGCATATATGCTGATTTACATACCTTTTCAAATGAAATGACCCAGTTTTGCTATCAAGAGCACCATAGATCATCCAGTTACAATTGTTCTGGCCACACCTGGCTCTTACAACACTTTTTGTGTTCTTAGTGTATTTGATTGCTCTTTGCTTAGCCACAGAATACTTCAAAATTGCATTCTTGAACTCAGTTGCATCCTCAAATGTCATGCCAACAATAAATTCTGGATTTGTACCACTTTGATCATATGATGGGAACCTACTTCTCCTCCTTGAAATAACAACAACCTCTTCACCACCCTCGTCATTTAAAATTGATTGAAGACTGTCTTCCTCATCTGAATCAGCATACTCTTTTTCGTACCCAGAATCATTTAATGATTGAGCCTCATCCACAATTGGTGGTTGTGAAGTACTAGTTGCCTCACTATAATTTAAAACTTGGAGCCTATGTCTTGTTGAAAATTCAATTAATTTTTTCCTTGCTTCAACCAGTTCAAAGTCATCATCATCATTCGACTGTTCCATATCCACCAAATTATGTGCATCATCATCCTCTTCCTCATCTAGATCCCTATTGGCAACTTCAGCCCGATTCCCGTCATCATCAGTATTCCTAATCACATTAGACATACTTCCAGTTTCCATCTCAACACCCCCCATCTCAGCTCCTGCCTTTTCATTATCAACATGCTCAACATATAGCGTAATATTTTCAGAGCACAGATGATGATAAAATAGATCCATCACATCAGTGTTATCCCATAAATACCTAAGAGTTACTCCGTCTACAAGAGTCTTACTTCCAGGAACTCTGTAAAAGAGTTTCTCTACTCTACACACACCCAAAGCCTCAATAGCTTCGATTATACTAGACAGTGAAGGCTTAAACTTATTTCAGCAACATCAGCCCTTCCACCTATGTATTCCAATGGTGGCCCAACTTTAAATTTACCTCCATAGCGAACAGTGACATAAACTTTGTTCTCGGCCATTGGACCTACAAGGGAACAGAAACAAAAAGCAGAGCACTTTTAATCATCAAATTATTGAAGCAATGTTCAAGTTCTAAATTGAAGATATTTTTATAAAAGACTAACAATCAATACAGAAACAACAAATTAGCATAATCCGTTTTACAACCACAATGCAACTACATGATCAATAGTGAGAGCAATGTTCTAATTTGCTGCAATGTTATAATTTATCGCAAGAATTGGAAAATGCAAAACAACCATAATGCAGAGAGTAAAACGCCGCTATAATGTAGAGAGTAAAACACCTTTGCAAAAAAAAAAAATGGTAATATTACTATGACATACCCAAATGCTGTAATGTAGAGAGTGATACCTGCATGAGGAGTCACCATCGTTGTCCCTGATGCCGCTCCCTCCGCCGTTGAGACGCCGAGATGCCCACAAGACATATCTTTGCACGAACTCGCAATCATCAAAGAAGAGAACATAAAGTTGATGTGTGTCAAACTCGAGCTCTCTGAACTCCAAATAATGAAGAAATGAGGATGCTAACTGACATCATTTTACATAATGCAGAGATTAAAGCACCTTTGCAAAACAAAAAAAATCGTAGCATTACCATGAGATACACAAATGTTATAATGCAGAGAGCGATACCTGCGTGAGGGGGAGTCGCCATCGTCTTCGTTGACCCTGTCGTCGTCCCTGACACCAATCGCTTCACCGCTGAGATTTCTAGACTCTCGCAAAGAGGTCTTCACACGAACTCGCAATCGTCAGAGGAAGGAAAGAACACAAACTCACGATGAGTGTCAAACTCGAGGTCGATGAGGACCCAAATCGCAAGAGAACCGCAAATCATCAAATTTGGGGCTTAGGGTTCAGACGAATTCGATTTAGGACTTAGGGTACAGATGAATTCGATTTGGGGCTTAGGGTTCGGACGAGTTCGATTTGGGGCTTAGGGGATACTCGGAAAGCGAAAGAATACATAGAGATGGAGAGGGGAGGGAGAACACGACGGTGAAGAAGACGTACAGACGGAGGGGGAGACGATGTCATGGTGAAGGAAAAAGGAGGAGACGACGTTGTGGCGAAGGAGAAAGGAGGAGACGGCGTCGTGGCGAAGGAGAAAGGAGGAGACGGCGTCGTGGCGAAGGAGAAAGGAGGAGACGGCGTCGTGGTGAAGGAGAAAGGAGGAGAGAGAAACGATCAAAAAAACGCCACGCGGGGGCCACGTCAGCTTTTTCCGTGTAGAAATTAGATGGCGTCGATTTTAGGACTCGTTTGAAACATTTTGACAAGTTGTAGGACTGAAATGCACTTTTTGCAAGTTTTAGGACTGAAATGCATTTTCGTGACAAGTTTTAGGACTTCTGGAACACTTATCCCAAATAACAAAGCAGAAAATCATACAAAGTCAAAACCACAAATCAACCTAAAACTACTATAGAATAGATAGATTTATAAGGTGTTTCTCGATGACCAAATGACATCCGCTCGAGGCGTGCGACCTATCAAATCGAAGCTCTAGTAGTTTATTTTCTATGTCTAGCAGAGCTCAAGGTTAGAAAGCATCACCTAGCATCTTGTTTTAGCCAAAACAATAAGTCCATCTTAAAGCTATGAAATTGCAGATTAATACAAATCAAGTTCAAACAACCTCAAGTTTATGATCAATGATCATCAATCCATAGAAAATCATCCAAGATCATCAATCTCAGATCTAGGCATATTATATAAATCTAGAGTTGAATCCTAGCCCCAATCAATTAAGCTGATCTTGCCTCATTGGATTCGAGATTAGAATGTTTACCTTTTTTGTTTTTCTTCGATTTTAGATGCGATTGGACAAACTGAACATTGCAGGAATGCGATCAGGACTCTAAGGGATTAGATCAAATAACCTAGGGGTCAGATTAGGGTGATTGGACTGCCGGTCTAAGCTGAATAAAGTCGATCCTATTCAGATTGGCCTTAGATCACTGGAGGAGCAACTAGCCACAAGAGCTTTTCCAGTGGCTTTCCGATGGGGTCCTGACCATCAGCGGGTCAGGCCTTCACTTGGAAGAGGATCAAGATGATCCAATCATGTTGGGAGGTGCTGGACGATGCCATTTTGGGCATTGGACAAGATTGGTTTGAATCAGACTAGCTTATGGATCATAAAGGGAGATTTGACTTATTGGAATCCTTCTAGTGAGAATCAAACCGAGCTCTGATCACCAGGACCTTCAGGATATGTTGAGGGAACCAGCCGAGGTAGTCAAAGGGCGTAAGAATCTCCATTGATCGCTAGATTGGTGATCGAAGCTACGATAATGAAGACTGGTGTACAAGCCGATTTTTAGTCGATAAAGAGATCGGCCTTGGATAGGTCGATCCAATGGCCATTGGAAAGGACTAATAGATAAGGCAGGGATAATCGGTAATGGAGGCACGTCAATGGAGGAGCTTTGATTTTTTTTTTTTTGGTCAGAAATATAGGTTTTGCATTACTAATTGACAGGATTACAAAAGAACTGGGTATTACAACCGGAAGCTATTGCTTCGGTAGCTACCAAGCTTTGTAAGATAAAAGGTGGGAAAATATTCCAGTTATGGGCCATATCAGATCGACCGTGGGCCTTGGCAGCCCAATCAGCAACTCCATTATCTTCCCTCTTGCAATGCTGAAGATGGAAATTAGGGCACAGGGAAAGCAAATGACCAATCTCTACGAACAGCGCTCGTTCTTCCCATGAGGGATTCCGTTTCTGATGAAGAATCTCAAGCAAGACGAAACAATCAGATTCGATGATAATATTAGCCATATGGAGTCCCTGATGCATTAGATGAGCAAGAGCAAAAGCGAGCGCTTGCATTTCGGCTTGAAAAGGAGAGGCAGCAGGGCATCGTCAAGTATAGACATCGGTAAGTACCCCTTGATGATTGCGGCTTATACACGCGATGTTTCCTTCTTGACATCCCGGTTGATGAGAGGCGTCTATATTGCATTTAAGGTATCCCCGATCCGAAGGTTTCCAAAATAAAACTGATCCACGATCAGGGGGATGCCCTGTTTGCGATTCCTCCAATCGTGGATGATTTGTAGAGCAAAGGCCGTGAATGCTGTCAGGGCAAGAGCGTCGATCACTGCTCGGGTTGGATCAGGACGGATTCGTTGGAAAATCCGATTGTTGCGTTGGCGCCAAATTTGCCAGAAGACATGGGCAATAGTCTCCAATCCAGGTACCAGTTTAGTGTTTGTTGCTCTGTCTGAAAACTACTCTTTGAGACTATGAATATTGAGAGGAGAGACTGGTATGTTGATCTGCTGATGATTCCATATCCCGTGTGTCCATGAGCAAAAGAAGAATAAGTGTTCAATTGTTTCTGGAGAGTGTTGATTGTATATTTCATAAATAGGATCAGAGATGATATGCCTAGCAAACAGATTAGCCTTGGTGGGAAGGGCATTGTGGCATGCTGACCATAAAAATAGACGGATTTTATGATCTGTGTTGATTTTCCATAATTTGCGCCAAAGACTGCTGGGTTGTTGGTATGATGATGATGCGTGGTTACCCTGTAGCGTTACTGGCTTGCTGACAATAGTCCTGTAAACCAACAACTTGCACCCAAAATGGATAGCGTGTAAAGTCATAATAGTGTAGCGGCGTATTAGGAATCCAAGGCCTGAAGAATACTAAGTGACTAGAAAAGAGCCACGGACCACCTTCCAACACTCTTTTTTTCTCAGCTTCTGACCGAAATTTCACCAGATATAAACCATTTTCTGTTTGAGCAAATTCAACATGATCATTCCTCCAGACCCTCATTAATGTACTCTGTAGTGCTGGGAAGTTAACAGGGGATTGAGTGAAAACTTTACCCACAAGAGTTAAACGACATTCTGCTATTATGGCTGGTGTTGGCTCTTCCTCCCATATTTCTATTTCCTGTGCAGAGCAAAGGCGACCCAATCGTTGACACAAAGCAGCCAGACGCACAGATTCTTCCTCAGGATCCATAATTAGAATCCGTAGATGCGAAAGGCAGAACTAACTCGAAGTAAACAGGGCAAATACCTTGAATGAAACAGAAGACCATACTGTCGGACAACAATGATAGTAAATCACCCGGGAATTCAGGCGCATAGCAGACCGAGACATGCAACGAAGGAGATGGAACAGGTAGAGCGCCAAGAATCTGCCATAGATGTTGACTTCAAGCGGAATATACCGTGGAGAATCAGCAGACGATATTGGGCATGCATTCACGAGTAGACGTGGGCATCAGGTATATAATTGGGTAATTGTGAGAAAAAAACGGAATGGTTCTACTGATCGAGCTGGATTAACATGCACGGCAGTGGATGTGCATAATCGGAAGTATTACAAGTAGACGAAGAGCAATTGGTGCAGGTAGATGAAGAAATTCAGGCGTGGGGTGATAATATGGGTTTGGCGGAGAATCGGAGAAGGAAAACATGGTTGGGAATAAAAGCGTGAGGGTTAACCAAGTGAAACTACCATTGATGGTAGGAAAAGCTCTTCATATCGAGAGAAAAATTGGAGGAGCTTTGATGAACGGTGGCAAATCGTAGCAATAGGGGATGGTCCACGCGCGAGAGAGAGGAATAGAGAAGGGAGTTGGGCAAGAAAGATTCAGGGAGAGAGAGAGAATTTCCAAAGGATTTTATATGTATTTTTTACCAAATGAGCCTCTTTGACATTTTGGAGGGAAAAGCCTTTATACTAAGGCCTAATCATTAAATCTTAATCGTCAGTTCAATCCAACAGTCAAAATTTTGATTTAATGACTAAATTTAGTCCATTAAAGGCTAATCACACTTAGAATATGTCTTATGAAAGATTGGTTGGGTTTGATTCGCAAAAATCGGGGTTTAAAATGAGAATCGTGATTAAGGCCTAATTATAGACAAAATTGAAAATTCATAAAATTTATTGGTTATTTTACAAAATTAAAAGAATTTAAGAACATGGAAGTACAACAGGCATGATGAGGATCCAAGAACCGTCGCCAATGATCCAAAACTGGCCTGCCTTGCTGGCGACTAATTGGACTAGTCAGGCCGATTCACACCGATTCGGATGATTTTGATCAGTTCTGACCGATTCTGGCCAGGAAGTCCCTAAAGGCTAAAAATTTGTGAAATTTCGTCCCTAGAGAAAAATCCTATCCAATTTGAGAAGAAACGATCTGATTGTAATCAAATTAAACAAATTAAACCACTTGAATGTGATTTATTGGTTTTTTATTGACCTAATTGAATGATTATTGTTAAAAATAGGGGACCTAGACCATGGGTACATATAATTAAACATTATAGCCAAAATGAGCAATTTTGCAATTTCTTGCTCAAAATTGCAAATTAATTGAAGCTAAATTTAAAAAAAAATATTGTGATAAACTTATTTGACTAATTGTCCATGCTTTGGATAATCTATTACATTCAAATTGACATTAAATTGAGGTGATGCTTCTTAGGCCAAAATTGAATCGAGGTCTAATATCGCAATTGGACTTTGATTCATGAAATTAAACCCTAATTTTGAATGGGTCAACTTGAATATCTTCAATTGAAGCTCAATTGCTCAATTTTCCTATATCCAAGAGAGTGAAATTCCTCAAAATAAAAAATTCTTTAGTGAATCTCTCAAAACGAACACCGGAGTAGGCTTAACTCAAGAAAGTGAATGAAAGACAAGCATCCATTTGCAACTCACGAATCATCGATTCGAACTCCTAAATGGTAACTCGCATTTCAAAATGGTAACTCGCATTTCAACATGAAAATTCTCAAAATTGAATGAATGAGTGGATTAGAAATAGTCCCTAGACCAAATGTCGTAATAGGAACTAGACCTAATTGTGACTAAAATGAAAGTAATTTTATTTTTAGTCATCTTTGAACCTAAAACCGAAAAAATTCAGAAAGCAAGGTTCTTAATTAGTTTTCAAAAATCTTTCAACACTTAAATCAAATTGATACTAAAATGAAGTGTTTTGTGGATTTCTAATTTTTTGATTCGTTGGTTAAATGTGTGATCAAAAGTCAACCAATTAGTTGACTTTTCCTAAAAGATTAATTTTCAATTTAAATATTTGAAATTTTTGGAAATTAAGTGGCTAAAGTGCAGTTAAAGCCTTTGACATCTTTTCAAGCAAAAAATAAACTTCTAACTCAGGGTTGACAAAGAAGTCAGTCCAAAAGGAAACTGCTTTGTTTTTTGGTTTTTTCTTGGAAATGATTAGGAAATTACTTAAAAGTGACAATGCAAAAGAAAGAAATGAAAAATGACACATTTTTGTCTCTAAGGTCAAGAGCAATGAGGGTTATTTTCACGATGTCTCAGGCTCCTCGATGTCCCTATTCTTTTTATCTCTTATTTATGCACATGCGGAAACATAAATAAATAACTCTCTGGACAAACAACAACTGGAAGACCGGGACATACATCACACAAAACACAATGATTTACATTATAACAGTACTTTGACAAGCCTCTTTCTCTACGACCCTCTTTTCTTTGTGCATTACACTATAGGTTTTCCACATAGGGCAAGGGAAATCATATCTCCTCTCACATGATTGCAGCTCCCAAAACTGATGTGGGACTTCCATGCCTACAAGACCGAAAGATAAGGGAGTGAGTTTTTGGGAGACTCAGCAAGTAAAATTCCTAGTTCTCTACTAGGAAATCATCTAATCATTAAAGCCTAGCAAGTACAACACTCGCAAACTATGTCGATGGCAAATCAGTCGCAAGTCCATTGCCACCTCTCAACTATCAGTATGTGATCTACTTTCAACTTACCAAAAAAGTACCAAATAAGCTTATCAACATCACATAATAACATGTTCAATAAGTTCATTAATCGGATAAATTGTTCTTCCCGTACTTTCAAGGGCTTCTAGCCGTAGGTTGGGCATCTGACCTCAAGCCAGGCATCTCATACTCCTAGGGACTTCCTATACTTTTAGGGGCTTCATAGCTCAACTAGACACGCGGCCATCATGTCAGGTATCCCATACTTTTAGGGGCTTCCTAGCTCAACTAGGACATCTCGTTCAATGAACAAGACATCGCCGCCAACACCATATGACGACGGGTGTTTTTTTCCTTTTTAAGTGCACACACAAAAGTGCAACACACAAGTCAATTCTTATATTTTCTCTTAGCCGACACATGCATGGCCCGAAGGCGTGCTCATTCATTCATGTGTGTCATGAGTTTCTTATACTTCACTAGCAAATATGTCGGGAGTGATCTTTGGTTCATAACTTGAATTGATCATTTAATGCCAATCCTCGCACTAGACAAGGCTCAGAAATGGTACGCTTCAATACCGATCTAAAACCTCAAGGCTTGGGTACACCTCGCTTTAGTGACAATCTCAAGCTTGACGGACCTCAGCTCAAACCCAATGTGAATACACATGTATTGAGAATGACCCTCGACTCGTGGTTTCATTCAACACCAAGCACAAAATCCCCACGTCCATTGGACTATGGAAATTGGCATGCTTGGTGCCTTGCCCAGACCTCATGGATTTGGACAATCCCTATACCAATCAAGGCATAAGATTAATACGCCTCAATGTTGATTTTGGACCTTATGGCCTTAGGTGACCCCTGCACCAAGCAAGACTTGAACCCGGCATCCTATTTATGCTAAAACCAAGGTCTTATGGCTTGGGGCGACCTTGCCTTATGATGAACTCAACTCGAACGAACCTCGACCTCATTCCAGGCATGAACAACTCAAGCACATGTTCAAGTACAAACATGGGAAAAACCATACAAAAGATCTAACATCCTACCCACGGCTTGACAAGTGAGCACTTAACTAGACTCGACAATGGAGACTACCGCCTTAGAAGAGACATAGCCTTAGAAGAGACATAGAGATCTTACTTACTTAGGCAAACTTGAGAACCAACTAGTCATGACCTACCTCTTGGGGGGAGGGAATAGATTCAGAGGCATTGCTTATAAAACAAGCCTAAGGCCCATGATCTAGCACGGGAGGATTTATAGGAGTTTTGTAATAAAGAGTCGCCACTAGCCTATTAGGGTCAGCTAAAAACCAAGTGAGGCATGTGAGTATACCTCACTTCCTATGCAACCGGAGAATCTAGATTTGGGGACTTAATTATACTAATTAACCAATTAGTGCCATTTCGGTACTTAATCTTGATCATTTTAAAAAAGATGATGTTTTTGTCAAGCAATTTGGATTGATTTTATACCTATCCACTAACATGTGAGATGATTATACGGATGCACAATCACTAATGCAACGATTAATAACCAAGGGAAGCATTAAATATATTTCACAAGATCGCGACCTAACTTCAGGTGAATCACCTAAGGTTTGGCTAATGGATTACTAAGACTAAACTTAGCTCGGGCTCTCCTAGGCCCATACCAATTCACGACTTAGGTTCAGGTTTTTTAACATGCAATGAATTTTATCTAAGAGTCGCCACTAATTAGTTTATGGTTGGTTGATTAGACACCTAAGTAAAGTAATGGGAGATTTACTTTACTCCTGCAAACTAAAGATCGTTGGTTTGGGGACTTTGATTACTCTAGATTTCTTTAATGCCCTTTCGGTACTTTTCTCTTTTATTTAAATATATATATATATATATATATATATATATATATATATATATATATAGATAGCTTGAATTGATTTTAATTTACTTTCCTAACATATAAGGTGATCATACGGATGCGCAAACCACTAATTTAACACCAAAAAAAGCAACAAATAAATTATGTCACTTACCTCATAGCAACGAAAGCATCTACAATGTGAGATTAGAATTCACATCAATAGTTCTAGATATGATTTCAAATAAACACGCAATCACTCAATCTTAACTAAAATGACATGTAACATGCAACCTAACATGCGAACTATATGTCACGTGACATTTATTAAATGACCTAATCTAGTGATAAGAAAAGATTAATACAACTATTCTAATATTTACACATTTAGATGATGTGCAATGGATGACCTAATTTTACATGACATGTACATGATAATTTTTATGTTTTCTTTTATTTTTAATTAAATTTCAAAATTAAAATTACTCAATAATTAAACATGCAATTTAAATTAATGAAAGGAAAAATAACATCCTAAATTAATGTTATTTGGGATTTTTATTTAAAAAATTTGGAATAAATAAAATTCTTAATATAAATATGTAATTTATCCTAAAACATGCAACATTCTAGTATGAACCTAATCCAACTCAAATATGTTTTTTTTTTTTTTTTTGGGTTTTCTTTAAAGGAAGCAAAATCAATCCAAGCAAAGGCATCAACAAAACAATAAGGTGGCAAATCAGGCAAGACATGATTGATACCTATCTAATAAATTGACAAATCGTATCTCGCGCATGAGATCGGATTAGGCAATTTTTAACGAAATCGTGAATCATTTCTCGGGCGGGAGATCATATCGGCGATTTTTCCATGCGATTGTGAGTTGTATTTCAGGTATGAAATCAGACTATCAATCGTGTGCACATTGTGAAATTAGGGAATAGTCCTAATTTAAAAAGCTTTCGGGAAACTTTGGATAAGATGCATCATTGGAAGATTGAAATTTCAACGCAATATCAACGAATTAAGTAAGGAAATTATCAAATTAAATTTAGATAATGTCTCCACCTATTTTGTAGATATCGTCTTCGAATTTGGACTCATCAAAAGATGGCAATGGTGATGGCTTAAGGTAAGCTCGACGCGGTGGTTCGATTGGGTGTGTCCACGGCTACAGGGCACGCGAGAAGACTGCGTTGCTGGAGGAGTTTATCGTGCTTGATGGTCTTGGACCACAGTGAACACCAAAATACCTTTTATTCCAAAGGACAGAACCCGCACCCATAGAATACACTGAAACCTAATCACCACGTCAGACAGAATACACTTAAACCTAATCACCACGTTAGACTTTTTACCAGTTGTAGTCTTCTTGTTCGTGGATGGTCCAAGTGCACTCTAGGAAATTTTTACCACTTCATTCATGAATCACACCTGCACGCCAAAAGAAATTTCTTTTTTCTTTCTTCTATTTTAACAATAACCTCCAGTAGACACAACGTGCGAGAATTTCTGCCACAGCTACACGCAATCGGAACTTGTCCTAGCGATTGATCGGGTGAACGCGGAGGACCTCAATCACCAACGGCATGAAGGAACTGCTGGCTCAAGCAAGACATTGATGTCAATAGTGTCAATGGGACTCGCCAAGGCAGAGCTGCGGCAAGTTTGGAGTTAGTCATGACTTGGTGATGCTCTCCAACGGGCACCACCCATGGGGTGCCCAACGGTTCATGGCCAAGGATGGCTCCCAAGTTGCTGTTTTGCCATGGATGGAGTCCCGAACGGTGTCTTGACTTAGCTCACGGGTGGACTCAATGATGAACGGCAAAGGGGCTGTTTGCTAATATGGCTCGGCTCAAGAATCGGCAAGTGAATCTCCCTTGACAACCTGCAAAACAAAAGCTCGATGTTGCTAGTTCAATGGCTGCTACTAGTGACACTTGTGGCAAGGATCATCGTTTGAAGGTTCACGGTTTGGTTGTATAGGGACTCCTCGACAGCAATTGGTCATTGTCTGGAAGCAATGGCGCTGGGATTGCGGAGTTGGAGGAACCCGTGGACTGGGAATCGTGGTGATGGACTTGGCTAATCACCTTCTAATTCTCTCACCTGTTGCCAAGAAGAGAGTTCCTTCTCTTATTCTTGTATTTCATGGCTGTATATTCTCCATTGCGTGGCCCCCTTCTTTTCATTTGTATGCGAGCCAATTTATAAGTGAGGGATTGAAGCTTTTATTTCCATTTTCATATCAACATACACGAAGTTCACCTCCCGAATACAATATTTCTTTTTTTTTTTCGACATCTCTTTTAGCCTTGTTTGATTTCCTTTGTATCTTTGGCCTATGCAAAAATGAATATTCTCCATCGATTTTTATCGCATATTGCCAAAGAATCAAGATTGTAATAGGATTTTTCTCAAATTCCAAATCTTGTAAAGATGAGCTCGTAATATCTCATTGTTACACTTGTCATTTCCGAGGTTATTGAAGAATCCACCGTCATATCACCGAAAATATCAAATCTCCATTTCTCACACAATTTCCGGTCATCAAAGAATAACGGGCTCGGGCTAATTTGCTTTTTCACGGGCTTTGTCCAACTCATCAAATTAAAGCTCAGAACTAACAATTCAAACCCATCTATCACTAGTCCGATGCAAATGCAATAATAAAAAATGTTCCTAAAACTATATGCTACACAATTTAATTATAATATTTTTGTTTAGCAGTTAAAAATTAATCCCTAATTTTGTATGAAATAAATGAACAACCAAATCGCTAAAATTTAGGTGTCAACAGATAGCAAATATTTAACTCTAAGGAAAAGATAAATGTTAATCCCAACTAGACTAAATGGTAGCCTAAATCAACGTACCAAAATTGCGCAATCCGACCTTGAGTAGGATTCTTCTTTAAGGACAACTAAAACCTTAAGGTAGAGCCCTAATGGCTTGGTCGACCTTGAGTAGGATTCTAAATTAAGACTTCCATTTTTCAGGAAAAAATAACCTAAGAGATTAATTTTAACCCTTTTTCAGAATTTTTTTAAAGATTTTTTTATTTTTTGGAAAAATTGAATTTTCGAATTTTCCAAAACATTTTGGGTTTTTTAATATTTCTGAATTATTTTTTATCTTTCTAATTACTACTGAAATGTTTAGACTTTTATGAATTTTGGAATCTTCTGAGAATTTTTTAATTTTCCTTAATTTTCTAATTTTTTATTTTTTAAATAATTTTTAAAAAACTCGAATTTTCACTATTTTCTTAAATTTTTTGAATTTTTTAATGTTCTTTGAAAGTTGTTGAATTTTTGAAAATTATTTTCGAAATGTTATTATTTTTTTCTAAATTTTTAATTTTTTTAATCTTTTAATTTTTTATACTTTTAATATATTTTTAATATTTAATATTATAATATTTGGGAAAACAGTTCAGACTAGGTAAACCCAATCCGGCTCATTGACACAACCCAAACCGGATTTAACCCGCATGGGATAAAAAAAAAAAAAAAAAGATCTTTTATATTCTTATAGTATTATTTTCTTTTGAAATTTTTGGGTTTTCTATTTTTATTTTTATTTTAAATTTTCTCCTCTTCCTTATTTTCTCATGCTCTTTTCATCTTCAACGTCCAGACATTCTTCCTCCTACCGGAAGACTCCACCACCTGTGACGCACTCTATCGACCACGAACACTCAATGCCACCATCACATCAGCTACCGATCTCCATGCTACACCATCCAGAAAGTTGTTGAATTTTTGAAAATTATTTTCGAAATGTTATTATTTTTTTCTAAATTTTTAATTTTTTTAATATTTTAATTTTTTATACTTTTAATATATATTTAATATTTAATATTATAATATTTGGGAAAACAGGTTCAGACTAGGTAAACCCAATCCGGCTCATTGACACAACCCAAATCCGGATTTAACCCGCATGGGATAAAAAAAAAAAAAAAAAAAGATCTTTTATATTCTTATAGTATTATTTTCTTTTGAAATTTTTGGGTTTTCTATTTTTATTTTTATTTTAAATTTTCTCCTCTTCCTTATTTTCTCATGCTCTTTTCATCTTCAACGTCCAGACATTCTTCCTCCTACCGGAAGACTCCACCACCTGTGACGCACTCTATCGACCACGAACACTCAATGCCACCATCACATCAGCTACCGATCTCCATGCTACACCATCCAGAACCAGTACCAACCACTTGCCGTTTCTCTGCCTGACGCCCACAATTTCGATGACCACAAATTTTAATAAAATAAAGCCTATCAATTCGAAATTTCTAAAACCAGTGACCCAGCAAGCAAACGAGCATGAATGCTAAGCGTGGGGATGGATAGCCTAACTAGTGAGACCTCGAACCGCTAGCTTCGCCGGTAGGGGGACGTAACTCTAACAAAATGAGAGGATGCGTGGCCAACTCGTTGGCGAGTGAAAATTTTTGCGAAATCACATAACAAAACAAGAGAAACACAAATAGCAGATGCGATTCAACTTATATAGAAAAAAACATGAGTTGATCTTAAGCTTTGATGACGAAAGCAATCCAACACTCTCTCGGGTATTTTGTTGAGCATTGGATGTGCAATAAAGAAACAAGATGCTTTTATTTATTATTTTTTTTATTGAGGCTCAAACGCAGGCCTAGGCTTCTAACCGGACATACTATAACAACAAAAACATCCATGAAGAATCGGTAGGACCAGAGCTCGCACAAACTTGTCGATTGCGAGCTCCGGCTCGACACCTCTCAAAATGATGCATCATGGTTTGGAGGACCTACCTGGCAATGGGCGAACCTTAGGTGATGGTGACACTTTGTCAATCTCACTCTCTCCCCATGGCTGGCTAAAACCTCTCCCCAGCTCCCTCTCACTCGCTCAAACTCTCTACAACACTCTGTCTTTCGCTCAAAAAACTAAGAACCCCCCTTCCCTCTCGCTCATCTTCTCTCTCTTTTGAGGGCCAACGGCCAACGCGCATGGCTTCTGTCACGCCCCGATCCTCTGAGCGCGTGCCCATCCCTAAGCGGTCGATTAACTAGCAACATTCCAGGATGCGTCGCCGACCCATTCTTTTTAATACACATGCGTAAGCAAATAAATAAATCCCCACACAACAACAATATGGGATAGAAAAGCAGGACTATCAATTATCAAAAACCAAACCACACCTTTATACATATCATACTAATTCATATACATTACTAGCCGATATTTACAAAGTATACAAAAAGGTTGACTCTCCAAAACAAGTTGTCCTAAAACCAGATAGTCTGGCTCATTCGCTGATTTGGCGAAGTCCATAGGGTTAGGGCGAGATGGTGGGTCCTCCATTGCACCATCCGGACAATCAGCTGGATTCTCATCTAGAGTAGCATCAATCACTACAAAGGGGATATCGAAAGACCTAAGGAGAGCTAGCCTAATACCATAAGGATTGGTACAGAACCATGCTCTGAATCAATTAGGTTTTTTTTTTATGTGGACCCTCTTCGATCCAGACAGTGGTTACAACTAGGTCATAAACCCAAAAACCTCTAAGATTGGGAAAACTGGAAACTCATTCCATGAAGTTTGGGGGGATTCGCCATCCAAGAACCTAAAAATGTTATCCCACAATAGGATGAGACGACGTCTAAGCAAGTTCAACCCTCTAAGACCTGATTGGGAAGAAAATACGCCCTGAGGGCTGCCTAAGCACAAACACAAATCAAAGGACTTAGCTTAGCCTTAGTTCCTTCCTGAAAATCAATATTATTCAAATAACTATCCAATCATTTCAACCAATTAATTTAATCAATTAGATCAAACTATCGATCAAGCGATTTAGTCGATTACATGTCATCACGACTATTCCTCGGTCATCTCAATTAATACTATCTATAAGGTCCTATCAAATCAGGACTGCTCATCCTAAGCTGAAGATAGATAGTATAACTCGCCCAAAGCTGATAAATTATTGCTCACTAGAAGCTTACCACAAAGTATACTGCTCACCCAAAGCTGATAAATTATTGCTCACCATAAGCTTACCAAAATACTATTTTTATCATGCCCGGTGAGAAATTATTGCTCACCATAAATTATTGAACATCTCACTAGTTTCAGTAGTCCCAAATTATATTTTTGGTGTTGTAGACCGACGCCCTGTAATTTTCCAATTAATTACAAAAATGATCAATTTTGGGATAATTACTCACAATCACAATCACACTCCATTTGCACTAAATAACAGTCAATTAAATAAATAGATCACACCACTACAATCAGTATAAAATTCCAGTCACCGACTATCCCGGTCTAATTTTCGGAAAATAAATAAATAAATAAATAATTATGGAAATTAATTAATAAATGTCAATAAATAGGACTTAGGCCCATAAAGCCTAGAGCTTGTCTAGGCTCTAATTACACTACTCTAACCACCTAACATGCAATAACAATTAATTAAATTGCTAATCTAATCTAACTATCCACCTAATCTATACTTAGTCTAAACTAATCAACCCTTAAATGTCATTAACTTACTAAGTAGGGATTAATGAGTTAAACCCACTTGATTAATGATCCACTTGGATCAAAATGATGGGGATGTGGAGGGGCTTGACAAACTCCAAAGCGGGACCACTAAGCGGGACCGGGACATGCCTGAAAATGGCCTCGCAAAGCTCACAAATGGGCTACTGGTTCTGAGGAGAGAAAAACAGCAGCTTCTCGGGTGTGGCCTGGGTTGGTTTCAGAGGCTGCAGGTGGAGATTCAGGCTGGTGCGAGCTCGGCTTGAAGCGGAACTCGGTGGCCACGGGTGGTAGTGCGGACTGCGACCAGAATGGCTAGGAATGGGGTTGAGCTGCTTCAGTGGGTTGGAATCGTGGGCCGCTTGGAATGTGGGGTCGTGGAATTAATTCCAGAACTTCGACGGACAGTTGACTCGATGGGGCACACGAACGCATTGCTAGCAAGGATGCGTGAGGGAAACAGAATCGATGAAGTTTGGTGGGGACAGCGGCGTGCAGTCGACAATTGAAAAATAGAAAGAGAAAGCAAAAGAATCAAGGGGGTCGATGGAGCAGGGTGGCCCAAAAGGAACCGAAGAAGGGGAAAGAATTTTAAAAGATAAGAGAGCATGGGGGGCTGTCGGCCAGGTGAGCAAAACGTACGAAAAGAAAAGAGAAAAAGGGAAGGAGGGAGAGAGAGAATTACGTAATTGAATGGATAAGAAGAAGGGTCCTTGGTCAAGGAAGAAAAAGTAGTAGAAGACCTAAGCAAGAAGTCGGTTGGATGGCGGGGCGAGCGAGAGAGAGAGAGAGTGAGTGGGACTGAAGGAGAGGGGAGGTTCGGCCGAAGGGGGGAAATAAAATTAAAGGGAAATATCCCATATTCTAAATTCTCAGTCCCACTTGCTCTTGTTTACTCCAATTTGATCCTAAAAATACCCATGCTAAAATACTTGATCCTCACTTGCTTTCTTGTACCATAATTTCCCCAAATAACAAGTCTTGTGTAGCAAAAACGGCCATTTCCCCAATTTCAAATTCGATTTCCTTTTCCTCGGAAATCCGATTTTCTTAACAAACCTCTCCAATTGAGGTTAAATTTTGATGAAGAAAAATCCCACAACATTTCCTTTTACCAAGTGGCTCACGCCGAAGGCTAAAAATCCCATCAATTTGGTCAAATTCGAATTTTCTTTCGTTTTCCGAATCGTCCGAAACGATTTTCTATCAAAATCCTGAACTCGCCGAAAATTCCTCAAAAGATGACTCAACGTTCTTGAAATGACTTATGACATTATAGAACTTTCAATTTTTGAAATCGAATTCAAATTCGCAGTTAACTTCAATCAAACGCGGTTTTAGCATAACTTAGCCTATCGGGTAGCTTTTAGAAATTTTTTGGTGCAATTGACCCGTGGTCGATTTTCTTCAAACCACACGTACCTCTTCGACACATTGGCGACTCTCGGTGGTTGTAAAAATCTTGCGGTTTCAAATACGGACACAGAGTACCCAAAGCGAAAGAAATCGGTCTAGTGCCGATCGATGAGAATTTTGCAATCAGGTAGAATGACCCACACTTTGATCACACATCTTAGTCGAATTGACCTATCTCCGGTCTCCGATCAATTTTTAATTGTACCGTAATGATCCTTGTAAACTACCACGGTTGAACGGTCATTTTCTAGTCGAATTCTCAAGTCTATTGCATTTAAAATCCCTTAATGACTTAACCGGATAGACCAGTTATCTCATAACTGGCCATCTCGGAGAAAAGCACTATAGGTGCATCGATAAAATGCCCAACTTATCCAATCGAAATCAAAACCTAAAAATCAGGATGTCACAACTTTTTTCCTCTTATTAAAATTTCATTCTCGAAATTTAAACCTTTACTAATCTTGATGAAAGGTGGTGGTATCGTCGTCTCATCAAGTCCTACTTTCCCCGGTTGCTTCTTTAGTCCCATGGTATTGTCAAACCACTTTGACCAATAGGATCCTCTTGGTAGACAGGATCTGATCTTTCTTATCCACAATCTGAACTAGGCTTTCCACGTACGACTCTTGTCGTCCACGTCTAATTCTTCAAGATTTAGCACGTGAGTCGGGTTAGGCTCATACATCCTCAACCTCGACATGTGAAAAACGTCATGCACCTGCGCCAACTTCAGCGACAATACAAGACGATATGCTAGGATCCCAATTTTTTCCAAAATCTCAAAGGGACTTACGTACCTCGGACTCAGCTTTCCTTTCTTGCCAAAGTGCACATTATCCCTCATTGGTGACACCTTCAGAAAAATGTACTCACCAACTTGGAACTCTGGCCCTCGACGCTTATCGGTGTACCCATTCCAACGGTTCTGAGTGGCCTATAGTCTGCCTCTAATGACTGCAACTGTGTGTACTGACTACTGGACTAACTCTAGGCCTATGATCTTTCGTTCTCTGACTTCATCCCAACAACTGAAGTTCCGTACACTCTACTACACAACACTTCAGAGTGTCATATAAAACTCTACCAGTAGCTGTGACCCTCGGGTCTCTATCAAATATAATCGCCCCCGACTCTCTATGTAGTCGAACTATCTGATGCACGTACGCATCTACAGGTCTATCCAAATCAAGGTCCTTTCGCATAGCGATGAAGTGAGACGACTTCGTTTATCTGTCAACCACTACCCCAAATGGAATCATTACCCCTCTGGCTCCTTGATAAGCCCATCACAAGGTCCATTGTGACATGTTCCCATTTCCACTCGGGAATCTCAAGAGGTTGGAGAAGTCCTCTAAGCTTGCACTACTGTGCTTTCACCTAATAACATATCTGACACTTGCAACCTGTCTAACGATATCTATCTTTATATCGGTCTACCACACGAGTTGACGTCGATTCTGATCCACTTTGTACTGTCTGGTCGAATAATGCAACTACTATGGTGAATTCTTAACAAGGTCTCCTCCTTAAGCTCCATACCATTTGATACCTATCATCACCCACAAAATTTCAGTGTCCCACCTTCATAAATCTGAAAGTAAGCCTTTCTTTTATCAGTGTCCTCTTATAAAATCTTCTTAACACCCAAGTTTGCCAATTGAAGTGTATTTAATCTGGGTTTGGACATCCGACTCAATTCTAAGGGTGGTCATAAGATTCGAAAGGTGGCTCACCTCAAATTTGAAACCCGAATCTCGAACTTTTTCCAGTAAGTTCCATTCCTTGAGCTCTATCTGTGCAACTGAAGATTTCTGACTTAGCGCATCAGCAGCCTTATTTGCCTTTCCAAGGTGATACAATATATCACAATCATAGTCCTTCCCAAGTTCTAATTCATAACGCTGTATCATATTCAACTCATTCTGAAAGAATAAATACTTGAGACTTTGATGGTCAGTGAAGGTTTGGAATCTTCCTCCACATAAATAATGTCCTCAGATCTTTAGAACGAAATTGATCGCTGCGAGTTCTAAATCATACGTTGAATAATTCAGCTCATGAGGTCTCAACTGACAGGACGCGTATGCAACAACCCTACCATGTTGCATCCATACGTAACCCAGTCCTCTAAATGGCATGTCACTATAGATCTCGAATCTTCCAGGACCAGATGGAATGGCCAGCACAGGTGTGGTAGTCTATTTTTACTTAAGTTCTTGAAAACTACACTCATAATTGTCTGTCCACACAAATTCTCTTCCTTCTTCAAAAGTCGAGTCAACGACGACACTGATGCTAAAAATCCTTCCATGAATCTTCTGTAGTAACCTATAGAACCCAAACGGCTTCTGATCTTTGATGCTGTTATCGGTCTTGGCCCACTGATAGATGCTTCAATCTTGGTCAGGTCCACGGAGATTTCTTCACCCGAAATCATGTGGTCTAAGAACGCAACACGAGTCAACCAAACTCGCCTTTGCTAAACTTAGTATGCAACCCATTAATCTTTAGGGTCTGAAGTACCAATCCCAAGTCACTCTCGTGCTCCTCAGCACTCTTCGAATATACTAGAATATCACAGATAGACACGATCACGAACTGATCTAGATATTCTTTGAACACTCGGTTTGTTACATCCATGATAGCAACTTGGGCATTCGTTAAATCAAACGGCATTACGGTACTTCTCATAATGGTCGCCTTGGGTACTAAACACAGAATTCAATATGTCCTTCTTTTTTGATTCTCAGCTGACGATACTTTGTCCTCAAGTCAATCTTTGAAGGTATTGACACTCTTTGTAATTGATCACATAATTCGTCGATCTTCAGCCATGAACACTTGTTCTTGATCGTCACCTGATTGAGTTGACGGTAGTTAATGCATAATTGCAACAAACCATCTTTCCTTTTTCATAACGAAACTAGTGCTCTCCAAAGTGATGCACTGGCATGTATAAATCCTTTGTCCAATAATTCTCGCATCTACACCATCAGCTCCTTCAACTCAGACAATGACATTTGGTAAGAAGCCTTAAAGAGTGACTCTATCCCGGGTGCTAGCTCGATTGCGAATTCTATCTCTTTCTCTGACGACTAGCCTGACAATTCCTGTGAAAATACAGCTAGAAATTCTTCGACTACTGAGATGTCCTCAATCTTCAGTTCTTCAATCTGTCTCGTCTATCACAACTGCCAAGTAACCTTGGCAACCCCAGTCAAACAAATGGGTTGCCTTCAAGTGATGAGATTAAGGGAATCGAGGGTCTTTCTCGACTCCCAATAAATTCGACACTCCCACATGCTAATGAATTAAGCTAGATTACTCCACGACAATAATTCATTATCACAAGAAACTCCATGAGCCCACTCTATTCATATGTGACGTCAAAGTTATACCTCAGCAACTAGCCAAGCATCACTATAGCCATTGATTCTCCTTTCTTCAACTTTATTTCAACAAGCTGAAGTTCTCCGAACTTAACCAAAACTCTACTGTGCTATTATGATAAAATCTCCTAAAAAACATTCCTCCTCTGCTCGATGCATGATTGGTTCCATTCCTGTCCCTTTCACCATCATAGTGGCGTCCTATCTGCGGTAGCGCTGTCTGTGCTCCATTGGACTCACACTGATAGTCCCTCACCTGATGGCCGTGCTGGCCACATCTATAGCACATTCCCGTTATACCAGGACACTGGATTGATCTATGCTTCCTTATACAAACTCGGTACATAGCTAATGAGTCCTCTATCTCTTGTTGGTTAATAGCATGTACTCCTTCTTGCACCGGAGGCTTGTTCCAAATACCCCACGGGGTGTTCTACGGTGCATTCCCTCTATTTTGTCCCATTGGCCTTCTGGGACAGTTCTTTACTAGGTGACCCTATTGGCCATACTCAAAACAACCACCCGTCCTAGCTCTACCCCGATAGACGGGGTGACTAAATACGAAACTAAAGGCTTCCCAATGGCAACGGTGTATTGGTCCAAGGTCGGAGTGAGCTCATGTTCACCAAATATGAAGGTAGAGGTTTTGGGACACCAAACATGCGCTAACTGTGGCACCCCCGAAACGGCCCCCGATCCGCTAGGGTAGCCGCAGTTCACTTACCTTTCACTTGACCTAATAACATGTCACTTTGATACCATTTGAATTATAGTGGGTCCATAAGTTCTGGGGGTTTATATTTTCTTAATCGGTCCCAGCGTAGTTCATATAACGGAAGCATACTCGACATTTCCTTAACCCATACTCAAACTAAATAATACAATGCAATGCACACCAACTACACATTTCATATATATATAAGCGAATGCCGAACCACTTTTATTTACATACTTTTGTTGGAGAAATCTTCTTGAAGTGTTTTGAAGCTGACAAAACGTTTCCATCAGTCTAGTCTGAAGGTTTGCAGACTCTGCTATTTAAAGTCTGAAGACCTCCGGACAGCCAGACTCAAGACTCAAAGTCTATCCTCATTGACAGTCTCTAATCCGTTGAATAAAGGCTATCCAAAACTCAATGTTTCATTAAGAATGTGACCTTATCGACTGGAGAAGATCTCTTGGCTAGATATGTCATAACGGAATCCTTTGATTGATCGAGATTGATTCGAAGACTAAGGATCCGATGATTGGCAAAATATTCTTGGAAGGTTCTACTTATGGAAACCAAGATCCTGATTGTATGGGCGAATAGGATTAATGGGCTATCGACATGTTCCTTTAATAACTCGAATGATCTTGCTAATTGATTCCGTCCAACGGGTAGATTGGAGGAATTCCTTTGGTAAGTGCCAACGGGTATGATGGCATGAAGGAGTATATAAGGAAGACGTTCTAAGTTGTTCGAGTGTGTGCGTGATAGAAGAATTCCAAAGTCTGAAGCTCCTTGTTGTTTAGTCAATTGCTTTGAGCGAAATCTTGTACGCAAAAGAGAGTCTATATTTGTGAGAAACCTTGAGGAAGTGTGGTAGAACATCTACACTGTAGAATCAAGGAAAAGCTGTGCTGTAACTTCTCTTTTGTTCATAGTGAAATCTAGCCGGTGGGCTGTCAGTGTGGAAGAGTGGACGTAGGCTTGGAATAAGCCGAACCACTATAAACCTTGTGTTCAATTTTCTCTTTCCTACTCTTTACTTTACTTTGATCGTACTTCATTTTGTTAATCAAAAGAGAACTCCCTTTCTATCGTCTGCCTAAAATCGCTTCCATATCTCGAGAAATTATTTTTGCACCTATTCACCCCCCTCTAGGTGCTTATACTAGCTATCTCAATTGGTATCACAGCTCGTGTACTCACTTTGTTTGAAGTGTTTTACTTCAGAGTTAAAAATCCATGGCTAGTATGTTGGCTCTAGGGCTGGTAGACGGGCAAAGCAATACCAGACCGCCTTACTTTGATGGAAAGGATTACAACATATGGAAAAACAAGATGAAGGCGTTCCTAAGATTAAAGGATCCTTTGGAATGAGACGTTGTATAAAAAGGAATCATTCCTAAAGCTGCACCTGTCTTAGAAAGAGGAAAAGATACTGTTGAGTCTAGCAAAATGACTCAGGAAGAGATAATCAAAAGACAAGCTCTTAATGCAAAAGCAATTTATTCTTTATATTGTGCTTTATCACCTACTGAATATAACAGAATATCTTCTTGTGTTACTGCTAAAGAAGTCTGGGATAGATTACATATTACCTATGAAGGAACCGATCAAGTGAAAGAGACTAGAATCAACATTCTCCTCGGTCAATACGAAGCCTTCAAAATGAAATCGGGAGAATCTCTAACTGACATGTTTAGTCGTTTTACAGAAATCGTGAATGGTCTTGAAAATCAAGGTCAACCAATTTCTGATCCCATGAAAGTAAACAAGCTACTGCGTGGACTCTCCAAGGATTGGAATCACATAAAGACCTCAATCAAAGAGACCCAAAGAATCATGCCACTATCTGTTGATGAGTTGGTTGGAACTCTTCAGTCTTATGAAGTGGAACGAATCAATGAGGACGAAGATCCTAAAGGTAAGAAATCCATTACATTAGAATCTAATGATGATTCTGATGTAACAGATTCTGAAGACGGTATGGATGATGAGGAGCTTGCTCTCATGATAAGAAGATTCAGAAAGCTGAACAGAAAAGGAAGAAGATTCAATTCAAAGAAACAAAGTTTTCAAAAGCAACAGACCAAGTCTGCTGAAGATGATGAATCAAACAAAGATGTACTCTGCTTTGAATGTAAGAAAAAGAGACACATCAGACCCAACTGTCCTCTTCTGAGGAAGAAGAAAGGAAAAACTGAAAAGTATCGAAAGGCTCTCAAAGCAGAAACCTGGAGTGATACAGAGTGTGAAGAAAGTGATGATGATTATGCCAACATATGTCTAATGGCACAATCGGATTCAGATTCAAACTCCGAGACAGAATCAGATTCGGACAGTGAATTTGAGGTAAGTAACTTCAAAATCCCTCTTAAAGTTTCTAAATACATTGAAGAGTTGTGTTTTAATCTTAAAACTTCTCTTAAAAAGATTTCTGAACTCAAAAAGCAAAATTCTGCTCTAAAACAACAGGAAAATGTTTTGAAAGAAAAGGTGAAATGTTTAGACATGAATGTTTCTTCTCTTAGAGAAAATGAAGATAATCTTTCAAAAGAAAATGCGTTCTTGAAAACTGATATCTCAAACATTTCTAAAAGATTTTCTATAGGCTCTGAGAAACTGGAGAAAATTCTTTTTGTTCAAAGACCTTATTTCAATAAATCTGGTTTGGGAATGACTCTTTGAAACCATTCCTTTAATTGATTTTCCAAAAGTGAAAGAAAGAATTAAGCAAAGACCCACAAGAGATGCCTACAAAAATCATTTTAAAAGAATCTTTGTAAAACCAGTAGGTCGCAATGCTCTCAGATGTTCAAAGTGCAATAATGCAGATCATTTTGAAAAATAATGTCCTATGGTTTGGAAACCTGTCAATAAAGTTTGGGCAAAAACCGCATATCATACTAACTCAAATGGACCCAAGAGAATATGGGTACCAAAGAAAGTTTGAGTCTCTTTTTAAATGCAGGTCACTATCAAGAAAAAGGTAAAATGGTATCTGGATAGTGGATGCTCAAGACATATGACAGGAGATTCAAATTGCTTCATAAAGCTTGTTCAAGTGAATGGTGGAAAAGTCTCATTTGGAGGAAACAGCAAAGGAAAAATTGTGGGATTTGGAACTGTAAAGATTGGGAACCTCACAATAAGCAATGTTTCTTTAGTTGAAGGGCTCAACTACAATTTGCTCAGTGTTAGTCAGCTGTGTGATGCCGGTTTCAGAATCTACTTCCAAGAGGGTATTTGTTCAGGAACTAGTAAAGACTCTACTCAGTCATTTATGGGTCAAAGACATGGAAATATCTACCTCTTGAACGTGAAACCAGATGAATCGCAATGTCTAATCTCAATCTAAGACGAAGCAAGCTTATGGCACAGAAAGCTTGGGCACATTAACATGAAGCAGATAGCCAAAATCTCAGCAAAGAAGCTTGTTCGTGGTCTACCCAATTTATCATACTAAAAGTCTGACCTATGTACACCATGTATATTGGGAAAACATGTAAGAAATTCCTTTAAACCAATAAATCAAGTTTCCACTAACCGTGTACTGCAGCTTTTGCATATGGATCTCTTTGGACCAACCAAAACACAGAGCATTGGAGGTAAAAAATATTGCCTAGTAATTGTGGATGACTACTCACGATTTACTTGGGTATATTTCTTGACAAGTAAGTCTGAAACTTTCTCTTTGAAAAATTTGCTAAGAAGGTTCAAAATGAAAAAAGGGGTATGTTATTTCAAGTATAAAAAGAGACCATTGAGGTGAATTTGAAAATCAAGACTTTACAAAATTTTGTGATGAATCTGGCTTTCAGCACTTGTTCTCCTCTCCATATACTCCAGAGCAAAACGGAGTTGTAGAAAGGAAGAATAGATCGCTTCAAGAAATGGCTAGAACTCTTTTAATTGAAAGCAATATCTCTTCACGATTTTGGGCTGAAGTAGTTTCAACATCATGTTATATTATCAATAGAGTTTTTCTAAGGCCTATTCTAGAAAAAACCCCCTATGAACTATTCAAAGAAAAGAATCCTATTGTTTCATATTTTCATGTATTCGGATGCAAATGTTTCATACTGAAAAATGCAAATGATCGAGTTGGTAAGTTTGAAGAAAAGTCAGATGAAAGCATCTTCCTTGGATATTCAACCACAAGCAAAGCGTACAGAGTCTACAACAAGAAGACTCAAACAGTGGAAGAATCAATGAATGTCAAATTCCAAGATTCTATGCAAAATGAATCTATTCAGACTCATCTTGAAGAGACTGAACCTGCTCCAGACTCTACAAAGTCTAAATCTCAAGAAACGGCTCAGACTTTGAAGGACCAGCAACAAGTGACTGTAAAAGATTCAAGTGAAGGAAGTGACCATCAATCTGACAAATTAACCAGCAACTGGAAACATAAGTCCAGTCCTCCCAAAGATCTTATTATTGGCGACATCAATGAAGGAATTCGCACAAGATCCGAAAGGCACGAAGAGTCTAGTGCTGTGGCTCTTATTTCTGAAATAGAACCCAAAAGCATGATGAAGCTTTATCCGATGAAAGCTGGATTGAAGCTATGCAAGAAGAACTCAGACAATTCAGAATTAATGATGTCTGGGAGTTGACTCCTAAGCCAAAAGGTAAATCAATTGTTGGAGCTAAATCGGTTTTCAGGAACGAGATGGATGAGAAAGGAAAAGTCATAAGAAACAAGGCAAGACTCGTGGCCAAGGGATACACGCAAGAAGAAGGGATAGACTATGACGAGACTTACGCACCGGTAGCGAGGTTAGAAGCAATTCGTTTATTACTTGCATTTGCTTGTCATTAAAATTTCAGGTTATTCCAAATTGATGTCAAAAGTGTTGGAGAAATCTTTCCAGAATATTTTGAAGCTGACAAAACGTTTCTATCAGTCTAAGTCTGGATGTTCGGAGACCGACAGTTTAAAGTCTGAAGACTTTGTATTCTCGAGACTCAAGACTCAAGACTCAAGACTCAAGACTCAAGACTTAAGTCTATTCTCACTGACAGTCTTTCTAATCCAAATGACGAAGGAGATCCAAAGCCGAGGTAAATGGTTGAGGATTCGATCCTATCCTCTGGAATAGATTCTTTGGTTGGATAATCATTTCGGATTCTTTGACTCTTATCTAAGATCGATTGAAGATCCGATGGTCGACGAAATAATCTTGGAATGTTCTATTCATGGAAACCAAGATCCCGATTGTATGGGCGAACAGGATTGATGGGCTATCATCAGATTCCTTAAATAGCTCGGATGATCTTCTTGATTGATTCCGTCCAACGGGTAGATTGGAGGAATTCCTTTGGTAAGTGCCAACGGCTATGATGGCATAAAGGAGTATAAAAGGAAGACGTTCTAGTTGTTTTAAGTGTGTGATTGATAGAAAAATTCCAGAGTCTGAAGACCCTTGATTATTAGTCGAGACTGTTCGAGCGAAATTGTATACACAGAGAGTGTTTATATTTGGTGACACCTTGAGAGAGTGTGGTAGATCATCTACACCTAGAATTCAAGGAAGATCAACACTGTAATAGCTCTTTGATTATAGTGGAATCCAGCCAATCGGCTGTCAGTGCAGAAGAGTGGACAATCAAGCCGAACCACTATAAACCGAGTGTTCAATTCTCTCTTTCCCTTACTCAATCTCTCGATTGATATTTAATTATTGCAAATTCTTTAACTGTCTAAAGTATTGTGCAATTTTCAAGAAAATTCGTTGTATACCTATTCACCCCCCTCTAGGTACTCATACTAGCAATATCAATTGGTATCAGAGCCCGTGTTCTTACTTTGTTTGAAGTGTTTTACTTCAGAGTAAAAGATCCATGGCTAGTATGCTAGCACCGGGGCTGATGGAAGGGCAAAGCAATACCAGACCTCCCTACTTCGATGGAAAGGATTACAACATCTAGAAGAACAAGATGAAAGCTTTCCTTCGATCAAAGGATCCTCTGGAATGGGATGTTGTGGAAAGAGGAATCACTCCCGCGTTGCATCGATCCCGAAAGAGGGAAAGAAATGTTGAAGCCATCGGAATGCCTCAGGAAGAAATAAACAAGAGACAAGCACTCGATGCAAAAGCAATTTACTCTTCATATTGTGCTTTATCTCCAACTGAATATAACAGAATATCTTCTTGTGTTACAGCAAAAGAAGTATGGGATAGATTACATATCACCTATGAAGGAAAGATCGAGTGAAGGAGACTAGAATCAATATTCTCCTCGGTCAATATGAAGCCTTCAAAATGAAACCAGGGAGAATCAGAATCGACATGTTTAATCGTTTTACAGATATTGTCAATGGTCTTGAGAACCAAGGACAAAAATTTCTGATCCCATGAAGGTGAACAAGCTTCGCGTGGACTCTCCAAGGATTGCAATCATATAAAGACTTCAATAAGAGAGACGCAAAGAATCATGCCATTATCTGTAGACGAGCTGATTGGAACTCTTCAGTCTTACGAAGTGGAACGAATTAATGAAGACGAAGATCCAAGAGGTAAGAAATCTATTGCACTAAAATCAAATGATGATTTTGATGATGCAGATTCTGAAGAAGATATGGATGATGAGGAGCTCGCCCTCATGATAAGAAGATTCAGAAAACTGAATAGAAAAGGCAGAAGGTTCATCCCAAGGAAACAAAGTTTTCAGAGACAGCAGACTAAGTCTGTTGATGATGAGGAACCAAACAAAGATGTAGTTTGCTTCGAATGTAAAAAGAAGGGACACATCAGACCCAACTGTCCTCTTCTGAAAAAGAAAAGAGGAAAAGCTGAGAAGTTTCGAAAAGCTCTCAAAGCCGAAACCTGGAGTGATACAGAATGTGAAGAGAGTGATAATGAATATGCCAACATATGTTTGATGGCACATTCAGATTCGACTCAGATTCGGTTCGACTCGACAGTGAATTTGAGGTAAGTGATTTTAAAATTCCTGTCAAAGTCTCTAAATATATTGATGAACTGTGTTTCAGTCTTTTAAGACTTCTCTCAAAAGAATTTCCGAACTTAAAAAGGAAAACTCAATTCTGAAACAAAAGGAAGTTATTTTAGAAGAAAGAGTTAAAAGTCTAGACCTAAATGTTTCTGCTCTTAAAGAAAAAGAAGATGATCTTTTGAAAGAAAATGTTTTCTTAAAAACAGACTTATCAAATATTTCAAAGAAGTTTTCGATAGGATCCGAAAAGCTTGAAAAAGTGCTTTCAGTTCAAAGACCCTATTTCAATAAGTCTAGGTTAGGCATGACAATGAAACAATTCCCTTGATTGATTTTCCTAAAGTTAAAGAAAGAATTAAGAAAAGACCGTCAAGAGAAGCTTACAAAAATCATTTCAAGAAAGTTTTCGTAAAGTCTCGTTGGTCGAAATGCTCTAAGGTGTTCAAAGTGTAACGTGATCTAGATCATTTTGAAAAAGACTGTCCTATGGTTTGGAAACCTGTTAAGAAAGCATGGGCCAATAATGCTTATCCTACTAACTCCAAAGGACCCAAGAAAATTTGGGTACCAAAGAAAGCTTGAGACTCTCACTTGAATGCAGGTCTCCGTCAAGAGAAAGATAAAATGGTATCTTGACAGCGGATGCTCAAGACATATGACAGAGACTCAAAGTGCTTCATAAAGCTTGTTCAAGTAAACGGCGGAAATGTTTCATTTGGAGGAAACGACAAAGGAAGCATCGTGGGATTTGGAACCGTGAGAATTGGAAATCTCACAATAAGCAATGTTTCTCTAGTAGAAGGACTCAACTATAACCTTCTCAGCATTAGCCAATTGTGTGATACCGGTTTCAAGATCTCCTTTCAAGAAGGAATTTGCTATGGAATTAGTAAAGATTCTACCGAGTCTTTCATGGGTCGAAGACATGGAAACATCTACCTCTTAGACATGAAATTGAATAAATCTCAATGTCTAATTTCAATCCAAGATGAAGCAAGCATATGGCACAGAAAGCTTGGCCATGTCGATATGAAGCAATTAGCCAAAATCTCATCAAAGCAGCTTGTTCAAGGTCTACCCAAATTGCCATACCAAAAGTCTGATTCATGCACTCCATGCATTCTCGGGAAAGCAGGTAAGAAATTCATTCAAGCAAACAAATCATGTATCTACTAATCATGAACTGCAGTTGCTTCATATGGATCTCTTCGACCAACAAGAACCCGAGCATTGGAGGTAAGAAGTATTGTCTAGTAATTGTAGACGATTACTCTCGCTTTACACTGGGTATATTTTCTTGCAAGTAAGTCAGAAACCTTTTCGTACTTTGAGAAGTTTGCTAAAAAGGTTCAAAATGAAAAAGGATGTGCTATTTCAAGTATAAGAACAGATCATGGAGGTGAATTTGAAAATCAAGACTTCACAAAATTGTGTGATGAATCTGGTTTTAAACATGTATTCTCCTCTCCATACACTCCTCAGCAAAATGGAGTTGTGGAAAGAAAGAATAGATCGCTTCAAGAAATGGCTAGAACACTTTTAATTGAAAGCAAAATTTCTTCACGGTTTTGGGCTGAAGCTGTTTCAACAGCATGCTATATTATAAATAGAGTCTTTCTAAGACCTATTCTTGAGAAAACCCCGTATGAATTATTCAAAGGTAAGAAGCCTATTGTTTCATACTTTCATGTGTTTGGTTGCAAATGCTTTATTTTGAAAAATGCAAGCGATCGAGTTGGTAAGTTTGAAGAAAGATCAAATGAAGGCATCTTCCTTGGATATTCTACATCAAGCAAAGCCTACAGAGTCTATAACAAGAAAAGCCAGTCTGTGGAAGAATCAATGAATGTCAAATTCCAAGACTCAGCGCAAGATGAATACAGCCAGACTCAATATGAAGAGTCTGAACTCACTCTAGACCTTCCAAAGTCTTCAACTCAAGAAGCATCTCGACTGGAAGTCCAACATCAAGAAGCTCATGAAGATTCAAATAAAGAAAGAGATCATCATCCAAGCAAATCAACCAAGAATCGGAAACATAAATCCAGTCATCCTAAAGATCTCATTATTGGCGAAATCAATGAAGGAATCCGCACAGATCAAAAGGCGTGAAGAGTCTAGTGCTGTTGCTCTCATTTCTGAAATTGAACCAAAAAGCATAGAAGAAGCTTTATCCGATGAAAGCTGGATCGAAGCTATGCAAGAGGAGCTCGACAGTTCAATATTAATGATGTCCGGGAATTGACATCTAAGCCGAAAGGTAAAACCGTTATTGGAGCCAAATGGGTGTTCAGAAACAAGATGAACGAAGAAGGAAAAGTCGTACGCAATAAAGCAAGACTCGTGGCCAAGGGATACACGCAAGAAGAAGGAATAGACTATGACGAGACTTACGCACCAGTTGCAAGGTTAGAAGCTATTCATCTATTACTTGCGTTTGCTTGTTACAAAAATTTCAGGTTATTCCAAATGGACGTCAAAAGTGCTTTCCTAAATGGATTTATCCAAGAGGAAGTTTATGTGGAACAACCGCCTGGATTTGAAGACCCAAAGAAGCCAGACTCAGTCTTCAGACTGAAAAAGGCTCTGTATGGTCTAAAGCAAGCACCTCGAGCTTGGTACGACAGACTAAGTAAGTTCTTATTACAGAACGGATTTGTTAAAGGTAAAGTAGATACTACTCTATTCATCAAAAAGGAAAACAAAAGCTTTTTACTCGTTCAAATATATGTTGATGACATTATTTTTGGATCCTCTAATGAAAGTCTTTGCAAGAAATTTTCTAAGTCTATGCGGGATGAGTTTGAAATGAGTATGATGGGAGAATTAACATTCTTTCTTGGCCTTCAAATAAAGCAATTGAAGGAATGAACTTTTATCTTCCAAGAAAAATATGCTAATGATCTTGTCAAAAGATTTGGATTGGAAAATTGCAAGAAGACCGACATACCAATGTCAAGTTCCTAGAAGATAGACAAAGATGAAGAAGGGAAGAAAGTTGATCAAAGCTGTATAGAAGCATGATCGGTTCACTTCTTTATCTTACTGCTTCTAGACCTGATATTTTGTTGAGTGTTTGCATTTGTGCTAGGTTTCAATCAGATCCTAGAGTATCACATCTCATTGCCGTGAAACGTATCATCAAATACGTTGCTTCATCTTCAAGCATCGGTCTTTGGTATCCAAAGAGGGGAGACTTTAATCTTCTAGGATACTCGGATGCAGATCTGGCCGGTTGCTGGAGTCGATAGAAAGAGCACTTCCGGAACTTGTCAACTACTTGGAAACAGGACAAAGTGTCTTGGTTCTCAAGGAAGCAAAGCATCGTAGCTCTCTCAACGATGTGAAGCGAGTATGTAGCTCTTGGAAGCTGCTGTTCGCAAATTCTATGGATAAAACAACAGCTACAAGACTTTGGCATTGAAGACTCATGCATGTAAATCAGATGTGACAACACCAGCGCGATCAATCTCACCAAAAATCCAATTCTTCATTCAAGAGCAAAGCATATTGAGATCCGACATCACTTCATTAGAGATCATATTCAAAATGGAGAAATCTTGATTCAATTTGTTGATTTGAAGAGTCAACTAGCAGATATATTCACAAAGCCTTTGGAGAAAAATCAATTCGACTTTATCCGTTCAAGACTCAACATTTTGAAGCTTGAAGAAGTTAAAGTCTAGAGACTCACCAACTCTAAGACTCTAATCTCTCAGACTTTGAATCATGAGACTCAATCATTCATGGCTAAATACTGTAAGTTGCTATTTTATCTCGAAAAGGTACGATCTTTCATTCAGATATAATATGTGTGAAATTTGAAAATTTTTATTGGGAATTAATTTTTGGCAGTTATTGATTTTGAAAAGAAGTGTTCGTACACTTTCCTTGTACCGATTAAACTTCTCTTTTCAAATCCGAGGTACATATATATATATATACAGTTTCTCTTCGCACAATCTTCAAAACCCTAAAAGGCACTCTCCTCCCGATACTGTTTTTCTACTCCTTGTTCGTTGTCGAGAAAGTGGTCATTTTTCTTGGGAAAAGCAAGTGAAGGAATCTTCCAATAGACAAAGAAAGATGTCGTCTTCGAGGAAATCATCAAGAATCGCAAACAGGGGACCACAAAGAATGGAGAAGGGACCGACTCACTTCGATCTTACTGAGGAAGAAGACTTATCAAGTTAGCGACAAAGTCCGATTCGCTCTCCTCCACGTCATTCAACACCTCCTGCCCCACAAGATGCAAGTCAATATCTGGAAGAAGAGATAATCGAGGAAGCCGACCCAGTAAGAGTCCAAAAACCCTCCTTTATCTATAAGCTTTATCGTGCGTTGAAAAGCTCCGGTTCTTCATTAAAGTATATAGATGACTTCCTTAAGGACAAAATTATGGGAATGAGTATCTTTTCTGCGGAAAATGGAGGAATTGGGAATTGCTCCTAAAGGAAGGGCAGAGGAGGCACTTGCGAACATTCCAAGTGATCCTCGTGTGCCTGGACAGAATCTGATTGACGGGAACGATGATGACAAAATGTTCCTTGAATTTAAACCTAGAATGGGTGTGGCAGCAAAGGTGAAAGGAAATCGGTTGGATTTGTTTAAATCCAAGGATCAAGAAAAAGTGTATTTCAGGCTGTTGAAAAGAGGGGTGATAAACCCTAGAAGTTTCGATTTTGACTTCCTGGACACCATCAACGTGAACTTAAGAGAAAAGTTGAATTTGCTTCAACTTGAGACTTTTTGCTCTGACTCTACAGATGGGTATGTTCAACTGACCGCTTATTTCTATTCAAATCTTAGCTTTTTGGATGAGAATAGAATTTCATTCAGTGTTCGAGACCAAGTCTACGTGGTAGATGTGAATATGTTGGCGGACATAGTTGGAGTTGAACGAGGACGTTATCTTCCAATCAAAGTCTCACCTGCTCGTACTGCTCTGGATCTTGTCAAAGATAGGGACGTAGAGAAGAAAATTACCTATTCCAGGATGAATGCCATCAACATTGTGCTTCATAAGATTGTGATCAACTGTCTCAGACCGAAGTCTACATCAAAGACTTCCGTGTCTCTTTCTGAAGCAAAGTTGATGTACGCGATCAACTCAGGACGGAAGTTTTCTCTCCCGCACACTATTCTCTTCCATATGTACAGAGCAGTGTCAAAAGACAAAGGACAATTGCCTTATCCTGGTCTGGTGACCAAGATCTTCAGATATCTGAACATTGATCTGCCACATACATTTTGTGTTCGACTGTGTGATAAGATGGTGGTAGGGTTGAAAATGTTAATGAAGATGCGTCTGCAAGAACTCTCCAAGGCAATGGAGAAATTCAAAGTGAAATCTCCAGTCCAGTCTGCTTCAAAAAGGAAAGGAAAGGAGGCCATGGGTGCCCCATCGAAGAAGAAGAAAAGAACTCTCATCCTTGAGGATGAAGATGAAGATGAAGATGATGAAGATCCCACTATTCAAGCACTGACAAGAACAAGACGTTCTATGTCTCATCCGACAGATCTTCAGCAGAACAGAGAAGAAGGAGAACAGAACAGAGAAGAGGAAGAACAGAGAGAGAAGGAGAAAGAAGTTGAAGAAGAAGGAAAAGGAGAAAAAGAAAAGTCTGCTAACAAATCTGGAGAGAAGGGAAATAAAGAGCATGATCATCACTTTTCCCCTCTCAATGTCCTAGAGACAGGGGGAGTTGGAGAGCAAGAGAGGTCTACACCTCATGCTGCTATCAGTGAAGATCTAAGACAATCTCCAGAAGACCCAGAAGAAGTTCAGGTCTCTCAATTGCCTGAAGAAGGTGATACGTCGATTCCAAATCTGCCAGACTATACTGAAGCGCCATCGTCTGCATTTACTCAATCAGAGAAAGCTCATGCCAGTACACAGACGGATGATTCTGCAGATTTTCGTAGCATCATGAATATTCTTCTGGAAATGCGTAGACAGATATATGTTCTGGACTGTGAAATCCAAGCTTTGAAGAATGCTTTGGACAAGCATCTTGGTCTCTCGGAGGATAAATTCAAAGACCTCGCTCCGCAACTTCAAGCCAATGCCAAGGGAGAAGAGGTAGCTCATCCGAGAGAAGACCCGAAGAAGCTCGAAGGAGTAGTCCAGTCCATTGGGGATTTCCAGGATCGTGCGCATTCCCAGCGGACATGACTCCTTTCTCACCCTTTTCAATGCTGACAAAAAGGGGGAGAACCAATTTGAACCAACATATCTTTTAAAAACTTTGATTTTTGTGGTTATTTTTGAGTATGACTTGAGAACTTGAACTTGGGTGTAAATTTGACTGAATTGACTGTGGATTGTGATGCTTGACTGGTTGCATGATTATCAAGTGTTGTTATATGGTGTTTCTCATGAAAGACTAACCAATTTTCTGTGGATGCAGAGTCTGGTTGTTTTATTAATCTTTATGAGTTAGCCATATTGCTTGAGAAATGTTTTTTGCAGGTCAAAGTTGTTCAAATCTACAAGAAAGTTTTGTCACCATCAAAAAGGGGAGATTGTTGGAGAAATCTTTCCAGAATATTTTGAAGCCGACAAAACGTTTCTATCGCCTAAGTCCTGGATGTTCGGAGACCGACAGTTTAAAGTCTGAAGACTTTGTATTCTCGAGACTCAAGACTCAAGACTCAAGACTCAAGACTCAAGACTCAAGACTCAAGACTTAAGACTCAAGACTCAAGACTTAAGTCTGTTCTCACCGATGTCTTTCTAATCTAGTGACGAAGGAAATCCAAAGCCGAGGTTTATGGTTGAGGATTCGATCCTATCGTCCGGAATAGATTCTTTGGTTGGATAATCATTTCGGATTCTTTAATTCTTATCTAAGATCGATTGAAGATCCGATGGTCGACTTAAATAATCTTGGAATGTTCTATTCATGGAAACCAAGATCCGATTGTATGGGCGAACAGGATTGATGGGCTATCATCAGATTCCTTAAATAGCTCGGATGATCTTCTTGATCGATTCCGTCCAACGGGTAAATTGGAGGAATTCCTTTGGTAAGTGCCAACGGCTATGATGGCATAAAGGAGTATAAGAGGAAGACGTTCTAGTTGTTTTAAGTGTGTGATTGATAGAAAATTCCGAGTCCAAGACCCTTGATTATTAGTCGAGACTGTTCGAGCGAAATTGTATACACAGAGAGTGTTTATATTTGGTGACACCTTGAGAGAGTGTGGTAGATCATCTACACGTAGAATTCAAGGAAGATCAACACTGTAACAGCTCTTTGATTATAGTGGAATCCAGCCAATCGGTTGTGAGTGCAGAAGAGTGGACGTAGGCTTGAATCAAGCCGAACCACTATAAACCGAGTGTTCAATTCTCTCTTTCCCTTACTCAATCTCTCGATTGATATTTAATTATTGCAAATTCTTTAACTGTCTAAAGTATTGTGCAATTTTCAAGAAAATTCGTTGTATACCTATTCACCCCCTCTAGGTACTCATACTAGCAATATCAAAAAGTGCCTTCCTAAATAGATTCATCCATGAGGAAGTTTATGTGGAACAACCACCTGGGTTTGAAGACCCAAGGAAACCAGACTCAGTATTTAGACTCAAAAATGCCTTATATGGCTTAAAACAAGCACCTCGAGCTTGGTACGACAGACTGAGTAAGTTTTTAATTCAAAATGGTTTTGTTAAAGGTAAAGTAGGCACTACTCTTTTTATTAAAAGAGAAAGCAAGAGTTTTCTGCTTGTTCAAATATATGTCGATGATATTATTTTTGGATCCTCTAATGAAAGTCTGTGCAAGAAATTCTTTAAGACTATGCAGGATGAATTTGAAATGAGCATGATGGGTGAGTTAACCTTCTTTCTCGGGCTTCAAGTAAAACAACTGAAGGAAGGAACCTTTATTCATCAAGAAAAGTATGCAAATGATCTTGTCAAAAAGTTTGGACTGGACAATTGCAAAAAGGCTGATATACCAAAGTCAAGTTCCTTGAAGATAGACAAAGATGAAGGAGGAAAGAAAGTCGACCAAAAGTTATACAGGAGTATCATCGGTTCACTTCTTTATCTTACTGCTTCTAGACTTGACATTTTGTTTAGTGTTTGCATTTGTGCCAGATTTCAAGCAGACCCCAAAGAATCTCATTTAAATGCTGCAAAGCGTATTATCAAATACATTGCCTCAACTTCAAGCATCGGTCTTTGGTATCCTAAAAGAGGAGACTTTACTCTTCTTGGATACTCAGACGCAGACTTAGCCGGATGCAGAGTTAATAGAAAGAGCACCTCGGCTACCTGTCAACTACTCGGAGGCAGGACAGTGTCTTGGTTTTCAAGGAAGCAGAGTACAGTAGCTCTCTCTACAGCAGAAGCAGAGTATGTAGCTCTCGGAAGTTGTTGTTCACAAATTCTGTGGATAAAACAACAGCTAAGAGACTTTGGAATTGAAGATTCTTGCACGGAAATTAATTGCGACAACACCAGTGCAATCAATCTTACCAAAAATCCAATTCTCCACTCAAGAGCAAAGCATATAGAGATTCGACATCACTTCATTAGAGATCATGTTCAAAATGGAGAAGTTTCAATTCAGTTTGTTGATTCAAAGAATCAACTGGTGGATATATTCACAAAGCCTTTGGAGAAAAATCAATTTGAAACCATCCGTTCCAGACTCAACATTTTGAAGTATGAGGAAATCAAAGTCTAGAGACTCTCAAACTCAGACAAACAAGACTTTGACTGTAAGTTGTTCTCTCTCTCTCTCGAATCTCATCTTGAAAAGGTACGATCATCAACTGTGTTTTATTTTCGATATCTTTAATCGACGAAATTATTGCAACGTTTCCTTTTCGAAAAAGAAGTTATTTTTGAAATGACTATTTTCTCGAAAAAGGCAGTTATTTTGAAAATGCATCTTTTTATTTTCCTTTATGACGTTCCGTATACCTCTCTTTTTAACCGATTATGCACTGTTGATTCTTCTTTGCTTTTACTCTCCAAAAACCCTAATAAAGCATCGATCTTCCATTCCTGTTTTCTTCCCTTGTTTAATCTTCGAAAAAGTTGTCATCTTTCTTGGTAAAGTCAAGCAAGGAATCTTCCAAAAACTGAGAAAGATGTCGTCTTCAAGAAAGTCTTCGAGAATCGCAAGCAGGGGACCACGGCGAATGAGTGAGGGGCCTACGCATTTCGATCTCACCGAAGAAGAAGTGTCTCCAAATCAACAGCAAAGCCCACAACATTCTCAGTAGTGTCATTCTCCTTCATCTAGTCCTCAAGGTGTTGATCATCAACAAGAGGAAGAAATCATTGAAGACGCAGATCCTGTAAGAGTTCAAAAGCCCGCTTTTATTTATAAGCTGTATCGTGCTTTAAAAGGGACTGGTACTCCTTTGAACTATGTCGATGATTTTCTTGAGGACAAAGGATATGGAAACGAATATATCTTTTTGCAAAAAATGGAAAGTTTGGGAATTGCTCGTAAAGGGGTAGCAGAAGAAACCCTTGCGAATATCCCAAGTGATCCTCGTGATTGGGGAGTTAATCTGATAGATGGAAATGATGATGACAAATTGTACAGCCAATTTCAACCTAAAATGGGTGTTGCGATGGAAAATCGAGGAAAAAAGGGAGAGTTGTTCAGATCGAAGGAACAGAAGGATCTATACTCAAAATTGCTGAAGCGTGGGGTGATAAACCCTAGGTGTGTGGATTTTGATTTTCTGGATGCTGTGAATGTGAACTTGAGGGAAAAGTTCGGTTATCTTCAACTTGAAAAGTTTTGCTCTGACACCACATAAGCTTATGCTGAATTAACTGCTTATTTCTATTCGAATCTTAGTTTTCTGGATGCGAATAGATTCTCTTTCAGTGTCAAAGATCAAGACTCTGTAGTGGATATGGATATGCTGGCAGATGTGTTAGGGGTTGAGAGAGGAAGATATCAACCGATCAAAGTTTCTATTGCTCGTGCTACATTGGAACTTGTTAAGGACAGGAGGACAGAGGAAAAGATTTCCTACTTAAGGATGTGTGCGTTCAACATTTTGCTTCAAAGATTGTGATCAATTGCCTCAGACTGAAATCAACTTCCAAGACTGATGTTTCAAGTTCAGAGGCAAAGCTGATGTACGCCATCATCACTGGGAAAAGGTTTTCTCTTCCTCACACCGTTATGTTCCACATGTATAAAGCAGTGGTGAAGGACAGAGGTCAACTTCCTTATCCAGGTCTTGTGATGAAGTTATTCAGACATCTGAATATTCAGCCTCCGCAAATTCTTTGTGCTCGATTGTGCGATCATATGGTAGTAGGACTGAAAATGGTGACCAAAATGCGTATGAAGGAACTAAGCAAGGCGTTGGAGAAATTCAAGGAGAAGACTCCAGTCAAACCTCATCAAACCTCTTCTTCATCAAAAAGGAAAGGGAAGGAGCCCTTGGTTGCTCCATCCAAGAAAATAAGAGCTCTCATCGTTGAAGATGAAGATGATGAGGAAAACATCACCATTTCTGCAATGGCTTTGAAGAATCTGAGTCGTTCTGTTCCAGAGAGAGAATCAGAACAGAGGACGAAAGAAGCAGAGTCGAAAGAAGCAGAGGGGAAGGGAGAAGAAGAAAGAGATGCCGAGAAGGAAAGAGTTGAGAAAGAAGAAGAAGAGAAAAGAGATCAAGAAGAAAGAGAACCTGAGGGACACTCTTCTCCACCTAAAGGCATGAAAACAGGGGGAGATCAAGAGAAAAGAGGAAAGTCCTCATATCCTGCTACAAGTGAGGGAGTCAGTCGCTCTCCAGCAGATCCAGAGGACATTTATGCCTCTCAATTTCCTGAGGAAGGTCATGATGTTTCATCGCCAAATCTGCGTGATTATGCTGATCTACCATCGTCTGCATTTACTCCATCAGATCGTGCCGAAGCAAGTACTCAGACTGATAATGCAGCAGATTTTCGCAGAATTATGGATATTCTCTTGGAGATGCGATATCATATTTATGCTCTGGGATGCGAGGTTCAAAACCTGCAAAATGCAGGTCAAGCTTCTTGAGGTTCATTGAATGATCAAATTCAAGCCCTCTCTGTTCAGATTCAAGCCAATGCCAAGGGTGAGGAGGTTGCACAACTGAAAGAAGACTTGAAAAGGCTGGAAGGCATCGTTCAGTCTATGGGAAATTTCCAGCTTGTTCGCGCTCCCAAGCAATCTTGACTTTATTCCATTTTCATCCCAACCTTTTTAATGCTGACAAAAAGAGGGAGAGATGCAAGATTTGAATCAAACTTTGAATTTTTAATCGTTTGGATTGGATTTTTTTGATGTTTAACTTTGTTTAACTTTATTTTTGTGTCTGGATGAGAATTGAACTTGACTTGGACTTGACTGCTTATATTAACTACTATTGATATCTTATGGATGGCTTTATCGCATACTAACCTATTTTTTGTGGTTGCAGATTCTAATGTTATTCATTTAGCCATTTATCTCTATAAGATATGCATATGTGTTTGAGAAATGTTTTGCAGGTCAAAGTTGTCCAAATCTGTAGGAAAGTTTTGTCACCATCAAAAAGGGGGAGATTGTTGGAGAAATCTTCTTGAAATGTTTTGAAGCTGACAAAACGTTTCCATCAGTCTAGTCTGAAGGTTTGCAGACTCTGCTATTTAAAGTCTGAAGACCTCCGAACAGCCAGACTCAAGACTCAAAGTCTATCCTCATTGACAGTCTCTAATCCGTTGAAGAAAGGCTATCCAGAACTAGATGTTTCATTAAGGATGTGACATTATCGACTGGAGAAGATCTCTTGGCTGGATATGACATAACGGAATCCTTTGATTGATCGAGATTGATTTGAAGACTAAGGATCCGATGATTGACAAAATATTCTTGGAAGGTTCTACTTATGGAAATTGAGATCCTGATTGTATGGGCGAACATGATTGATGGGCTATCGACATGTTCCCTTAATAGCTCGAATGATCTTCCTAATTGATTCCGTCCAACGGGTAGATTGGAGGAATTCTTTTGGTAAGTGCCAACGGGTATGATGGCATGAAAGAGTATATAAGGAAGACGTTCTAAGTTGTTCGAGTGTGTGCGCGATAGAAGAATTCCAAAGTCTTAAGCTCCTTGTTGTTTAGTCAATTCCTTTGAGCGAAATCTTGTACGCAAAAGAGAGTCTATATTTGTGAGAAACCTTGAGGAAGTGTGGTAGAACATCTACACTGTGGAATCAAGGAAAAGCTATACTGTAACTTCTCTTTTGTTCATAGTGAAATCCAGCCGATGGGCTGTCAGTGTGGAAGAGTGGACGTAGGCTTGGAATAAGCCGAACCACTATAAACCTTGTGTTCAATTTTCTCTTCTCTACTCTTTACTTTACTTTGATCGTACTTCATTTTGTTAATCAAAAGAGAACTCCCTTTCTATCGTCTGCCTAGAATCGCTTCCGTATCTTGAGAAATTATTTTTGCACCTATTCACCCCCCTCTAGGTGCTTATACTAGCTATCTCAACTTTGATTGGACATCAAGAGTCGGTACATCCAAAAGGCCAAGGCTTTACTAAGCTAGGCTATAACCCAAAAGAACCCGACCCTACATCAGCTATGTACACCGATCCATCATCTAGTGTCGGTTATCCAAAAAGTGTCATCCTCTACCAGTCACACGCACAATCACACCCAGCCCGGTGCATTGGTTGATGGTGGCGGCGGCAGCATCCCCATCATAACCCTGTCGCAGCAGACATGCAGGAACTCCTGGACTATAGGGCCATCGGGTAGACCCACATCATACATAACTAAAACTCGAACTCGGATGAACACTAGACCACGAACACCAACACAGGGATTCTCCCAACACTCAACCTCAATGTCAGACGGTAAGCCATAGAAAGTACCACGCACGATCGATAACTAAAGCATCTCTCAATCTGAAATGTTAGTCCCCAAAAGGGGTGAGTACAACCACTCAGCAGTAAAAGATCCATCAACCCACAAAATGCAACAACCAAGGAAACCAAGATTTCGTGTGAGATGCACATATCATCCATGCAATCATACATATGTCTCCATGAGATCCATTCAAAACCTTAATGAATACACTTCCAATGCCAAACAATACCAATTCAAGTTCATGGACAATTATATCTCATGCCATAAGCACACACACATGCACATGATTCAATTCCCAATTTTAATTTTCAAAAGGATCTTATTTTTCTTCCAGCAACTAGTGTTTGCATCCCTCATATCGCTCGCACCCAACCTGACATCGTGAGGAACCTCCAGCATGCACCTCTGGACATCCGGCACACACCTCCGGGCATCTCGCACCCCAATTGGCATCACGAGGAACCTCTGGCACACATCTCTGGGCATCCGGCACACACCTCTAGGCATCTCGAAACTCCTGAGGACATCCGACATACACCTCCGAGCATCCAGTACACACCTCCGGGCATCCCGAGACTCCCAGGGCATCGTCGACTCAAGGGTCCGACGGTATCATCAACATCACATTGTGTATTCACATATATGTCTCATTTTCAAAATATCATTTGATGCAATAATGTCAAAAATTTCAATCCCTTTTGATGTCATGTGATATGTTAAATGTCACCACATGCTGCATAATTAACCACCCAAGATATCATATCTCATAGAGCAATTCATTTGTTTTTGAAAATAGAACAATAGTCGGATAAAACATAATGCACTTCTTTAATTAAAATTCTAGAAAAATTAGTAAACGATCTTAATAAATTCTGAAAATTTAACATGTTAGAAAAGAGATCTAGAGAAAAAGTTTTTATAAGAACACCATGTAAAAAAAGTTCCATATAAATCCTATAGGTCCATGCACCACAGCAAAAGAAATTTCAACACCACTTTTGCACAGTTTCAGAAATAATTTTGATTACGTCCTTAAATAAACTCAGAAAATTCTGAGATTTTAATATCTTATAGTTAAGACCTAGAGATAAAAGTCTCATGAAGAAATTGAAGTTGAATTAATTCTGGATTAAAAGTTATAATTATTATAACCCTCCCTAATTCTCGATACAGTTTCCAGATCTAACACTTTCAAAGAAAAATCACTTCACTGACCAATACTTGTCCGTTTCTTCTCAAATTTTAGTATGTTACTCCTTAAGATGTCTTCTACAACTTTTTCAAGGACACAAAGTCAAATTGCAATTGGGTAATTTTATAAAATTCATGGAGTCGCAAGAGGTCATGCTGTGTTTCCATACAACAGTTTACAAATCCTAAAGAACTACTCCTACTAGTTCGAAACTTCAACATCCAGCATCAAATTTATGCATCCTCAAGTCTATTTACACTTCACACAACCACAGCAAGCAAAATGTAGGCTAACAGACTTTACTTGCCTTAAGTTCAACGAAATCAAGCAAGCAAAACGGCGACTTGAGACTTCGGCGGGCTCGAACGACGGCGGAGCTAGGCGGTGTCGATGGTGGCAGATGGTGCACGTACGGCGGGGCTGGCCTCCTTCCTCCCTCACCGAAGTACCCTCACGCCCGCTCGAACTCTCCTCTCTTTCTCTCGGATTCTCTCTCGCTCGCCCACTCGGTCTCTCTCTCTCTTGCGAACACTCTCTCTCTCTCTCTCTTGTTTGCTACCTCGTCCATTCCGCCCTCCTCTCTCTCTCTCTTTTTCTTTCTTTCACCCTCATGATTAGTTAGTAATCATGAGGTTTTGCATGGGAATGGACACTTGTAGAGTCCTTCTCGCCACTTGTAATTCTTCATGCAAAGAGGTGGCCTTAATGGTCCGGGCTTGGGCCAGGCCTTGGTCGACCAAATGGGGGAATGGTGGGTTGGTTTTGGGCAGTTTTGGGCCTTAAGGAATCGGCCCACTCCTTCTCTTAATAATCCACCTTAATCCCCACTTATATTTACTTAATTACAAATATTCACATGGCCATAAATTTTGCAATATTAATCAATGGTAATCCAACTTATAAAGCGCACGGCCAAGAATAAAAATTTCCCTATCAATTTATCCTTTAGTACAATCCTTGATCACTCATGGACATAGGATACATTTCCAACAAAACAATTGTCCATTAAATGCTCGGCCTTGAGTAATTGTAATCCATTGGTCTAATGGCTATAATATAGTCCGATGGCGCTTGCATCACCTATTCATGGGTCGTAATGCATCTAGAGATTGCTATGAAATTTTAGGATGCCACAATTCTCCCCTCCTTAAAGAATTTCGTCCTCAAAATTTAGACATTGCCTATGTCTCTTTAAACAAGTGAGGGTACCTTTCCATCATATCATTTTCACTTTCCCATGTGGCTTCCTCCACATCATGATGTCGCCATAATATCTTAACCAATGGAATTTCAGGTCCTAAGAATTTGCTCCTTTCGATCTAGTACTGGCACAGGCTCCTCAATGTATCTCATTTCCTCATCCATTTTGATGGTTCATTATCAAGTATGTGACCAGGATTTGGCTGATACTTTCTCAGCATCGATACATGGAATACGTCATGCAAGTTCTCTAGCTTCGGAGGTAAAGCTAATCGATAGGCTACATCTCCTATCCTTTTGAGTATCTCAAAGGGTCCAATAAATCTAGGGCTCAACTTACCATTCATTCCAAATCAAGATATTCCTTTCATAGGGGATACTTTAAGGAACACGTGATCTCCCACATTAAACTCTAAAGGTCTTCTACGCTTATTTGTGTAGTCTTTCTACCTACTCTGGGCTGTTTTAAGTCTTTTCTTGACAATTTCAACAGCCTCAATAGTAATTTGTACCAATTCAGGTCCTGTCAATTTCCTTTCACCTACTTCATTCCAACAAACAGGAGTCCTGCACCTTCTGCCATATAATGTTTCATACGTAGCCATGCCTATACTTTTCTGAAAACTATTGTTATAGGCGAACTCTATCAAGTGCAATTTTTCATCCCAACTTCCCTTAAAATCAATGATACAAGCCCTCAGCATATCTTCCAAAATTTGGATTACTATTTCCGTTTGTTCATCTATTTGAGGATGAAAAGCAGTACTAAATTGAAGCTTTGTCCCTAAAGCATTTTGGAGACTTCGCCAAAATTTTTAAGTAAACCTAGAGTCTCAATCAAATGTGATTGTTACAGGAATATCATGTAAGCGTATCACTTGGCTTACATAAATCTCAGCAAGTTTATTCATCGAGTAGTCTACACGGACCGCTAGGAAATGAGCAGACTTGGTCAAGCGATCTACTATCACCTAAATAGAGTTGTGACCACTTGATGTCCTTGGCAATCCTTGCACAAAGTCCATCGTCACATGCTCCCATTTCCATTCTGGTACGTCTAATGGTCTCAATAGTCCTGCGGGTTTGCGGTGTTCTACTTTCATTTGTTGGCATGTTAAACACTGAGAAACATGCTTAGCTATATCCTTCTTCATGCCATTCCACGAAAATTGCTAGCATAAATTTCTATTCATTTTCGTACTCCTTGGATGAATACTATAATTACTCCTATGTGCTTCCGACAGAACTTCCCTTCTCACTTCTTCATTGTCAGGAACACAGAGTCGTCCTTGGCATCTTACTACTCCATCTTTAGAGGCTTGAAACTCTAGTCTTTTCCCTAAAGACACAGCGTCTTGTATTTCCAAAATATTCGGGTTAGATTTCTGTAGAGTCTTAACTTTCTGAATAATTTCGAGCTCAATCCTTAAGGCAGTAAGCATACCAGTAAGGTGGTCTATTTCCAACCTGAAGTCTGAATCCACAATTGACTTTAACAGATTCCACTCTGTTATTATTAGACTAGCCATGTTTATAGCCGACTTTCGACTAAGGGCATCTGCCACTTTATTTGCCTTTCCTGGATGGTATCTTATTTTACAGTCATAATCTTTTAATAATTCCATCCACCTTCTCTGTCTCATGTTCAACTCTTTTTTGCGAAAACAAATGCTTCAAACTCTTATGATCTATATAGATTTCAAACTTTTCTCCATACAGATAATGTCTCCATATTTTCAAAGAAAAAACTATAGCTGCCAATTCTAAATCGTGGGTTGGGTAATTTAACTCATGAGGTTTCAACTGCCTCGATGCATAGGCTATGACCTTGCCATGCTGCATCAAAACACATCCTAGCCCTTTATTTGAAGCATCACTATACACCGTGAATCCACTAGATCCGGATGGTATAGTTTGAATTGGAGCTGTAGTTAACTTCCTTTTAAGTTCCTGAAAACTTCTTTCACATTCTCCACTCCATTCAAACCTCACATTTTTTCGAGTCAATTTCGTTAAAGGGCCTGCTAGGTGTGAAAATCCTTCGATAAACCTCCTGTAATAGCCAGCCAACCCTAAGAAACTCCGTATCTCAGTTGGCATTGTCGGTCTCGGCAAATTCACTACCATCTCAACTTTTGCAAGGTCTACTACAATTCCATTACCCGACACTACGTGCCCTAAAATTATTATCTGGTCTAGCCAGAATTCACACTTACTGAATTTGGCGTATAAATTATGATCTCTTAGTGTTTGTAATGCTATCCTTAGGTGTTGTTCATGTTCCTCAGGTCCTTTAGAATATATCGGGATATCATCGAAGAAGACAATTACAAACTAATCCAGATAAGGCTTAAATATCCTATTCATTAAATCCATGAATGCGGCTGGTGCATTCGTTAATCCAAAAGGCATAACTAGGAACTCATAATGTCCATAACGAGTCCTAAATGCAGTCTTAGGAATGTCTTATTTCTTTATCCTTAACTGATGGTATTCTGACCTTAAGTCAATTTTAGAAAAGACCGAACTTCCTTGCAACTGATCAAATAAATCATCAATTCTTTACAATCACTTGGTTCAACTGTCTATAGTCAATACATAGACGCATCGACCCGTCCTTCTTTTTCACAAATAGAACTGGTACACCCCAGGGTGAAGCACTTGGCCTAATAAATCCCTTATCAAGCAATTCTTGTAGTTGCACCTCCAATTCCTTCAGCTCCACCAAGGCCATTCTATACGGGGCTTTCGATATTGGTCCTGTTCCAGGCATAAGTTCAATTTCAAACTCAATCTCTCGTTCCGGTGGTAATCCAGGCAACTCTTCAGGAAACACATCCTGAAATTCCCTAACTATTCGAATCTCATCAATTTTAGTCTCTTTCTTAGTAAGATCTCTTACTACTGCTAGGTATCCTTGACATCCCTCGTTAAAGTAGTTCATGAGCTTCTACCATTGAGATGATGGCCATAGAGAGGTTTGTCTGACCTCCAAAAGATTGAAAACTAGACTGGTCAGGTAACATGAACTGGATCACTTTCCCATAGCAATCCACTTTAGCCCGACACTTATGGAGCCAGTCCATTCCTATGATAACATCAAAGTCATACACAGCCATCACAACTAGATCTATTTCCATATCTCGTCCTTCTATAGTTATCTTGCATTTTGCACACATCATTGTAGATAATACCATATTCTTTAAAGGCGTGGAAACACAAAGATGCGTCTCAAGAGATGTAGCTTCTATTTTACTCAATTGCCTATATCTTTCATATGTAAATGAATGCGTAGCACCAGTGTCAAACAATGCATATGCCATTCATAAAAATCGTACCTGAGATAACATTTTTGGAAGCTTCCGCTTCCTCTTGGATGATCGCATACACCCTTGCTTGTGCTAGTGGCCTCTGTTGATTCCTTGATAGATTTGGTCTAACAGTACTTTGTTGTACCTGTCGCACCGAGCTAACATTCAGCTGTGACCTCTCTTATGGACAGTCTCTCTTGAGGTGACCTACTTGTCCACAACCATAGCATTTCAACCGTCCATTGCAAGGTTCTGGGCCATGTTGCCCATCGCATCTTCAACAAGCATCATGCTGATAGGGTGCTTTTCCTATATTCAGGCCATCCCTGGCTTTTCCAAAATTTCCAAAATTACTCTTTTTCTTAGAATCCCAGGTATGACCTTGACCAGGATAGGGTCTCTTACCCCGTCTGATGTCACTAAGGTCAACTGTCTCTTAGACTCTGATTGCTCTCTCATCAATTCCTGCTCTACCAACTGTGCCCTTTCATAATTCTTATTATAATCTCTTATATTCAAAGGCACCGATTGTTTCCTGATATTAGTCCTCAACCCTTTTAGAAATCTCTTAATTTTGTCTTCTCAATCCTCAATCAGCCTGGGAGCATACTTAGACAATTCAGAAAATTTTGCCTCATACTGGTCTACTGTCAGCTCCTTTTGTTCCAACTGAACAAATTTAGTGATCTTCTTATCCTTGGCACAATCAGAAAAATGCTTCCTATTGAAAGCTCTAACAAATTCATCCCAGTTTATATCGGTACCTGGTGGAAAGATCGTATCTCTTGAAGCTTTCCACCAAAACTTTGCATTTCCCTCCAGCTGGTACTTTGCCAAAGTTATTTTCTCAGCATCATTGCAATCCAACAACTGGAAATTTTGTTCCATTCCATCTATCCATTGTTCCGCCTCCTCAGGACTTCCTATTCCACTAAACTTAGGTGGCTTCAGCTTAAGAAATTTTTCCACCAGTCCTTGAGGGCGATGTTCCACTCCGGCTTGTTGTTGCGCTTGTCTTTCCATCAGATTTCCTATATTGGCCAATGCCTACAGGATATCTTCCATTTGGGGTTCAGCCCTTGCAGCAGAGGCTTCAGCTCTCGATGGATAAGAATTTCCAGCTCGTACCATGATTTTCCTGCAGTTTCCAAGCATTTGCCTCAGGAATAATCTGTGACTCAATGTCTCCATTTAAAAGCAACTACAACTATATATAAGTAACATAAACACGTTACTGGCACCTAAAAGCAACTTATAAAAATTACTAGGGATCTACGAGTGAGTACCCATCACCTGTTGTTCAAAGGTAGTCAACTATCCCAGTTAGTATCCTATGGTATGCATTATCATCATATTCCTCAATTTCCAATGAGGCTCCTTATCACTCTACATATAACCTTTGCTCTGATACCACCCGCTGTGGCACCCCCGAAGTGGCCCCCAATCCGCTAGGGTCGCCACAGTTTGCTTACCTTTCACTTGACCTAATAACATGTCACTCTAATACCATATGAATTATAGTGGGTCCATAAGTTCTGGGGGTTTATATTATCTTAATCGGTCCTAGCGTAGTTCATATAACGGAAGCATACTCGACATCTCCCTAACCCATACTCAAACTAAATAATACAATGCAATGCACACCAACTACACATTTCATATATATATAACCTAATGCCGTACCACTTTTATTTACATACTTTGATCGGACATCAAGAGTCGATACATCCAAAAGGCCAAGGCTTTACTAAGCTTGGCTATCACCCAAAAGAACCTGACCCTACATTAGTCATGTACACCGATCCATCATCCAGTGTCAGCTATCCAAAAAATGTCATCCTCTACCAGTCACACGCATAATCACACCCAACCTGGTGCATTGGCTGGTGGTGGCTGCAACATCCCCATCATAACCCCATTGCAGCGGACATGCACGGATAAGAACTCTTGGACTACAGGGCCATCAGGTACACCCACATCATACATAACTAAAACTCGAACTCAGATGAACACCAGACCACGAACACCAACACAAGGATGCTCCGAACACTCAACCTCAACATCGGACGGTAAGCCATAGAAAGTACCACGCGTGACCGGTAATAGAGGCATCTCTCAATCTGAAATGTTAGTCCCCAAAAGGGGTGAGTATAACCACTGAGCAATAAAAGATCCATCAACCCACAAAATGCAACAACCAAGGCAACCAAGATTTCGTGTGAGATGCACATATCATCCATGCAATCAAACATATGTCTCAATGAGATCCATTCAAAACCTTAATGACCACACTTACAATGCCAAACAATACCAATTCAAGTTCATGGACAATTATATCTCATGCCATATGCACACACACATGCGCATGATTCAATTCCCAATTTTATTTTTTCAAAGGATCTCATTTTTCTTCCAAGGACCAGTGTTTGCATCCCTCATATTGCTCACACCCAACCTGGCATCGCGAGGAACCTGCGGCACACACCACCGAGCATCCGGCACACACCTCCAGGCATCTCGCACCCCAACTCGCATCATGAGGAACCTCCGGCACATACCTCCGGGCATCCCGTACACACCTCCGGGCATCTTGAAACTCCCGAGGACATCCGGCACACACCTCCGGGCATCCTGACACTCCCGGGGCATCGTTGACTCAAGGGTCCGACGGTATCATCAACATCACATTGTGTATTCACATATATGTCTCATTTTCAAAATAGCATTTGATGCAATAATGTCAAAGGTTTCAATCACTTTTGATGTCATGAAATATGTTAAACGTCACCACATATGCTGCATAATTAACCTCCCAAGATATCATATCTCATAGAGCAATTCATTTGTTTTTGAAAATAGAACAATTTTCGGATAAAACATAATGCACTTCTTTAATTAAAATTCTGAAAAAATTAGTAAACAATCTTAATAAATTCTGAAAATTTAACATGTTATAAACGAGATCTATAGAAATTTTTTTTATGGAGAACACTATGTCAAAAAAGTTCCATATAAATCACATAGGTCCATGCAACACAGCAAAAGAAATTCCAACACCACTTTTGCACAGTTTCAGAAATAATTTCGATTAAGTCCTTAAATAAACTGAGAAAATTCTGAGATTTTAATATGTTATAGATAAAACCTATACATAAAATTCTCATGAATAAATCAAAGTCGAATTCATTCTGGATTAAAAGCTATAATTATTATAACCCTCCCTAATTCTCGGTACAGTTTCCAGATCTAACACTTTCAAAGAAAACTCACTTTACCGACCAATACTTGTCTGTTTCTTCTCAAATTTTAGTATGTTACTCCTCAAGATGTCATATACAACTTTCATCAAGGAAAAGAAGTCAAATTTCAACTGGGTAATTTTGTAAAATTCACGGAGTCGCAAGAGGTCATGCTGTGTTTCCATAAAACAGTTTACAAATCCTAAAGAACTACTACTAGTTCGAAACTTCAACATCCAGCATCAAATTTATGCATCCTCAAGTCTATTTACACTTCACACAACCACAGCAAGCAAAATGTAGGCTAACGGACTTTACTTGCCTTAAGTTCAACGAAATCAAGCAAGCAAAACAGCGACTCGAGGCTTTGGCGGGTTCGATCGACAGCGGAGCTAGGCAGCGTCGATGGTGGCAGCTGGTGCACATACGACAAGGCTGGTCTCCTTCCTCCCTCGCTGAAGCACTCTCACTCTTGCTCAAACTCTCCGCATGAGATGTGGCTCAATTTCTACTCTATTTGGCTCAAAGAGGAGACATGGGATTATCGGACTGAACTGACAGGGTCGCGGTTAGGTCAGGATTCCCATGACTCCAGCTTTGTCAAAGAGTCGACCCATGGCACGTGATTGTAGACCAGGGTAATAACTCTTGACATTAAAAAGGAAATTTCGGGATTGAGATGGGGGACTCATACTATATGATCGTAGTCGAAGTAGTATACGCCTTAACACCATACTAAGAAATCCTGTGTGGACTAGGTCCGGCAACAGGACATGTGTGCTAGTGTAGTGCAGTGGAAAGAATAAATACACAACAGTTTATAAATAAGCGTCAGTTCAAAAATTCAAACCATAAACATTCATTCCCAACTCCACACCTGCAAAACAAGGGCTTAACAATCACTCCCCTTATAACTCCCAACTATAAAAACATTTAACACTCCCATTAGGGATGTACCTAATATCATCGTTGCCAAACAAAAATTATTTTCGAACAAGATAGATTTAGGTCTAATTCCTCTAAGGTTTAAACCAAGTCCCCAGTGCAGTCGTCAAGCTGTCGTGACCTACCTGTCAGGGGGAGGGAATAGGTTAAGGGGCATTACCTAAAAGACGGGCCTATGACCCATGATCTAACACGGGCTCTCCCAAGCTCATACCTCACACAACACTAGAGGATTCATAGGAATTTTGTAATAAAGAGTCATCACTAGCCTATTGGGGTCGGCTAGAAACCAAGTGAGAATATAGGTTTAGGGACTTGATTACACTAATTAACCAATTAGTGCCCTTTCAGTACCTAATCTTGTTCATTTCAAAAAGAGGATGCTTTTGTCAAACAATCTGGATTGATTTTATACCCATCCAAAAACATGTGAGGTAATCATACGGATGCACAATCATTAACACAACGATTAATAACCAAGGGAAGCATTAAATACATTTCACAAGATAGCAAAAATTTAACTCTAACGAAAAGATAAATGCTAATCCCAACTAGACTAAAGAGGAGCCAAATCAACGTACTAAAATTGTGCAATCAAGGGTATTCCTCTTTCAGGACAACTAAAACCTTAAGGTAGAGCCATAATGGCTTGGTCAACCATGAGTAGGATTCGAAATTAAAGACTTTCATTTTTTCAAGAAAAAAATAACTTAAGAGATTAATTTTAACCTTTTTGAAGATTTTTTAAAAATTTTTTGATTTTTCGGAAAAATTGAATTTTCAAATTTTCAAAAACATTTTGGGTTTTTTTAAATATTTTTGTTATCTTTCTAATTACTACTGAAATGTTTAGACTTTTATAAATTTTGGAATCTTTTGAGAATTTTTTGAATATTCCTTAATTTTCTTACTTTTTATTTTTAATTAATTTTTAAAAAATTCAAATTTTCACTATTTTTTGAAATTTTATGAATTTTTTTAATGTTCTTCGAAAGTTGCTTAAATTTCAGAATTTTTTTGAATATTTATTATTTTTAAATTTTATTTATTTATTTTAATATTCGGGAAAACGAGTTCAGACCGGGTAAACCCAATCCGACCCGTTGACCCAACCCAAATCCGGACCCAACATGCGTCGGATAAAAACAATGATTTTTTATATTCTCATATTATTATTATTTTTAAAATTTTTGGGTTTTCTAATTTTATTTTTTAAAATTTTCTCCTCCCCTTTTGTCCTGCTCTCTTCATCTTCAAACCCCAGACGTTCTTCCTCCTGCCCGAACACTCCACCACCTACGACTTGCTCTCCGTTGGCCACGAACACTCAACGCCACCATCACATCAGCTACACCATCGCAGAACTAGTACCAACCGCTTGCCGCTTCTCCGGCCAATGCTCACAACTCCGGCAACCACAAATTTCAACAAAATAAAACCTTATCGATCCAAAATTTCAAAAACTAGTGACCCTGCAAACAAACGAGCATGATTGCATAAGCGTGGGGAAGGATAGGCTAACTAGTGCGACCTCGAACCACTAGCTTCGCTGGTAGGGCAAACGTAACTTCGGCAGAAGGAGAGGACGCGTGGCCAACTTGATGACAAGACAAGAGAAACACAAATAGCATATGCGATTCAACATAAGTAGAAAAAAACATGAGTCGATCTTAAGCTTTGACGATGAAAGCAATCCGACTCTCTCTCGGGCATTTTGTCAAGCATATGGTGTGCACTAAAGAAACAAGATGTTTTTTTTTTTTTTTAATCAAGGCTCAAATGCGGGCCTAGGCTCCTAACCAAACATGCTAGAACAACAAATACACCCATGAAGAATCGGTAGGACCGGAGCTCATGCGAACTAGTTGATCGCGAGCTCCAGCCTAACACCTCTCAAAACGACACACTAAGATTAAGAGGACCTACTTGCCTCGAACGGTGAGCAATAGGCAGACCTCAAGCAACGGTGACGCTCTCTAAATCTCACTCTCTTCCCATGACTAGCTCAAACCTCTCCCCGCCTCCCTCTCACTCACTCAAACTCTCTGCAGCACTCTGTCTTTCGCTTGAAAAACCAAGAACCCCCTCCCCTCTCGCTCATGTTCTTTCTCATTTGAGGGCCATTGGCCAGCGCGCATGGTTTCTGCCATCATAGCTTGCTGGCTGGCTTAGCCTCGACCCACAGATCACACCGCCATCTAGCTCGCTCCTCTATTTGTACATTTCTTTTTTGCCAAAGCAAGACTAGCATGAGGGTGTGCGAAAGAGAGGAAAAAGAAAGAGGTCGAGCTTGGGGAGAAAAATGAGGCTGGGCTTAGGCCTATGAGAAAGAAAGAAAGAATCCAGAGTAGAGGATAACAAAAAAGGACCAAGTCTAGCCCAGTCCACTTTTTTTTTTTAAAAAGAAAATTCAAAATTTTTTAAAATTAATTAATTATTTATTTAAAAAAATATTTAATAATTAGTGATAACTATGTAAATGCTCCTAATGTCTACGCATAATGGATTTTAATGAAAACATACATGATGCATTTTGAATGAATGTTATTTGCTTTAATCTTTATTTCTTTTTATTTTTCTTTTAACAACTAATTCTTAATTTTGTATGCAATTAAGTCCTAAATAAAATGGTAAAATTTAGGTGTCAACACAACCTAGATAGCTCAACGAGAGAAAGGAGAAGGGGGAGGAGGGTAGGCGTGAATGACAAGGGGTGTAAAGTAGTAGAAATGAATGTGAGCCTCCTCTATTTATAGGCACCAAGCGATCCAATCACGTTTTCTTAGAGTGGCACGGCTATGACATTGAGGTGGCAAGCCTAAGTTGCAAGGTGTCATGCCTATTTTAAAAGGTGGGATACCTAATGGCCTAATGTGATGATTAAAGGCTTATTTGTTGCATTTCTAGTCGACCATTTATATAATGCCATCATGATTTGGCCTACTTGTTCTCTAAGAAAAATCTTATGGTAATGATGACCATATATTTCATGGACACCTAAGCCAATGACTCACCATTCTCATTAAATACTTAGATTTTAAATTCAATAACTTGCTTTCTAAGTTTTGGCCTTCTAGAATATTCCACCAAATTCTATTCTTATTGGTTCACTTAAGCCCTTGAGTCATTTGCTTCTTCCCCAAAGCAAATCTTGAGCCATCATTACCAAATCTTCAAGGGACACCTAAGCAGAATGACTCATCCTTGCATTAATTGAGGTGTTCTAGAATCTTCAATATGTCTTCTCTTATTTGGTCCATTTGTCCAAAAGTCCCTTACTTAATTCCCAAGGCAAATCTTTGGTAATCATTACCAAAACTAGAAATATCTATTCAAAGTGGTGAGTCATCCTTCTTCAAGAAGAACCTAGGATATTCTAGAAGGTTCTATTTTGTCATTTTCTTCATCAAGAATGTGGTCTACAGAATTCCATCGTCTAAGTTGGTTTCAGGGCTAGAAAAGGGATCAGTAGGTACACCACAAAAAATTGAATCATGTACACCTGAAGTTCGGCCATCACGCCCCATGCTCACCCCATCCGTTTCTTTCGACGGTCGGTTAGCCAAAATGGTCAGTTGTCTGTTGGTCGGTTCAAGGCTAATTCTAAGGTTACCCATGACCTAGTGCTAAGCCAAGGCACTCGTGGGCTTTAGAATTAATGACGAAATAGCCAGGTCTATCCCTGAGCTCATTCCGGTCAGAACCTGATCCATCCGTATGGTTCATGGTTGACGCATTACCAATGCATGATTGAACATCACCAATTCAAGATTTCTTTCCAATCGCTAAGAATTAAATAGGGAATGATGCATTTTTTATCAGAAGATGATCTCATTTGGTTAAGTCAGATCGTCCGTGTATCAGTGCATAGTCACGCGAAATCACCCGCCGTCGGCACTACCTATCAGGTTGACCCATGATCATCCACCAATCCAAAATCATCTCGTGACTAATCCTCATGATCAAAAGGTCATCTTATGAGCCGGTGATCCTATCCCATCAATATGATTGGTAGATAATTCACGGTCGACACCTTGACCAGTTCGTGACCGATCAGTTTGTCGATTGGTCGAACCATGATCAATCCTTGACTCCATATCAATCAGACTAGTCGATCTATGGCCAATGGCCCATGGTCAATCCATTCAAGACCTTATGGCCAATCCTTACAGGGTCGGAATCATGAATGTTACAATTCTCCCCTCTTTAAAAATTTCATCCCTGAAATTTTAGGACATACCTTGGTACTCAATATAGGTGTGGGTACTTGCACCTCATGATTTCTTCACTTTCCCAGTTAGCATTTTCTATTCCATGGTGCTTCCATAGGACTTTCACTAGGGGAATGGCCCTATTTTTGATCACTTGCTTGCGTTTGTTCACGATCTGCACTGGCTCCTCAATATACAACCTTTAGTCGTTTACCTCAATCTCTTTGAAGTTGAGCACATGTGTTGGATTTGGCTCATATTTTCTTAACATAGAAACATGAAATACATCATGTACCTGATCAAGTTTCGGTGGCAATGCCAACCAATAGATCATATTCCTTATCCTTTCTAGGATTTCAAAAGGTCTTATGTACCGTGGACTTAACTTACCTTTCTCACCAAAACGAGACATACCTTTCAATGGAGACACCTTGAGAAACACATGGTCTCCTACTTGGAATTCTAGAGACTTTCATCTCTTGTCTGCATAACTATTTTACCTACTTTGGGTGGCTCTAAGTCTCTTTCCAATTACCTACATTGCCTCAATAGTAAGTTGCACCAACTCAAGACCAATAAGCTTCTTTTCCTCAACCTCATTCGAACAAGTTGGACTTCTGCAAGTCCAACCATATAATGCTTCAAATGGAGCCATGCTAATACTTTGATAGAAACTTCAGCTCCACCCTGCTTCCACTACATCACTCTGATTTCAACTTCTTTGGGATCTCCCATCCCGAAAAGCTTTAGGGGTCGCAACTTTAAGAACTGTTCAACTAGTTCTTGCATAGGGCATTCGCCATTTCCATTTTTGTTTCCACTTGCAGAGGTATTCATAGAAGCAAAGGCTACTTGTTGTTGAGCTTGTTGATCCATCAAACTCCTAACATTAGTCAGAACTTGCAGAATTCCATCAAGTTGGGGGTCTTGTCTTGATTTTCCTTTCGAAGCATTCAGGTCCTAAGCTGATTTTCCATGGGCACTCGCTGGATCTTGGGAACTCACACTGGTTGATAAGGACTATAGCTATAGAGTTCTAAAAGAATTGTCTACAACACAACCAAAGTCAGTAATCATCACTTTCATGAAGAAAGAATAATCGAGCAAACAATCACATGCCTGATATGTTCTTCCTAACTTTTTATCCCACGACTCCCAGCACACCTTATGACTCCCAATAATAACCCTTGCTTTGATACCAAAAACTATAATGACCCCAACTCCATATCTAGGGTCACGAGTGCTGAGAGTTATTTTCGCGACATTCTAGGCTTGTCTTCATCCTGATTTTTTTTTATCTCTTATTAATGCACATGCGGAAACATTAACAAATAACTCCCCAGAAAGATAACAGCTGGAAGACTGGGACATACATCACACAAAACACAATGATTGATATTATAATAGTACTTTCACAAGCCTCTTTCCCTACGGGCCTCTTTTCTTTGTGCATCACACTGTAGGTTTTCCACATAGGCCAAGGGAAATCCTATCACCTCTAGTGTGACTACAGGTCGCAAAAGTGACGTGAGACTTCCATGCCTACAAGACTAAAAGATAAAGGAGCGAGTTTTTAGGAAACTCATCAGGTAAAATTTCTAGTTCTCTAGTAGGAAAGCATCTCATCATCAACGCCTAGCAAGTACAACACTCATAAACTATCACACCCCCGTTCCACCCTTGGTATGAGAGTATCACCTGACGGGTTAGCATTGACACCCTAGGCAACGTCGAACGTCTTGGAAGTCTTTTATCTTTAGTTAAGCACATGCAGAAACGATTATAAACAATCCCTGTACAAACAAACATGGAAGGCGGGCAAGACATATGCAAGCCAAGCAAATAAAAGCAACATATATTCATATATATATATATATATATATATATATATATATATATATATATATATATATTCACATATCAAAAGCTGTTTTGATTACATGCCCATACTAGTCCTAGGCTACTTATTTTCGTTTCCATATATAGTCAATCAAAAGGCTAGTGTAGCCTAGCTCCTATAATGAGCTGCTCCCAAAAGTGACCCCCACGCTAGGTTTATTCCCTTCTTGGGCCTATAAGGTAGTATTTTTTTTTTTCCTGATAAGTGATGTCCCCTTCTAAATTTTCTATGTCCGTCATAGTGGTAGTCATATCAATAGGGAGGTTAGGACGGACAGGCAGCGGGATTGGTACACCCATCACATACATGAAATTGTGAGAACAACAAGTGCGAGTTAATGACTCCATAAGTAGAAATCCCTAATTCTCTTATAAGAGGACATCTCACCGTCGATCGTTGGATACAAGATCACCACCTACTTGTCAATGGCAAATCAATAGCAAGGTTTGTGCCTTGCCTTGCTTATGCATATGAAAGGCTCTCAACCGTCTTTGTGCTTTCAAAAATCAAAGATAAGGAGTTAGAGCATATGAGCAAGCTTTCTAAAGTTCTGTGGCCTATGATCATTTCGGTCACAAAAAGGGATGCGTGCATCTCATGAAACTCATTCAAGCACTAAGTGACCCAATTCAAACATATGCTCAAATTGATGTAAGGACTTAACAATACATGTCGAAACAAACCCAGCTTTTGCAAGCATTACACATGGACTTTCTTTTTTCCTTTTCAGTATCATATTAATTAAAATTAATCAATTCTTTCAATAACAACTAGGCATCGGTCCTCCCTTGGCAACCGGCATTATCCCAATCTCATTATCAAGACAACATTCGGGGTGACCTGCAAGCATCGGCCTCACCTGGGTTGACATCATCCACGATCTCAATATTATGACGGCATCCAAGGCTTTACCGTAAGCAACGACTTAGCATCCCCTATCGTTGGCATATAAGTCTATTGTGTGTCCATGCATTTCAAGCATCAACCAATTCATTTTATGTTTAAACTTTTAGCCAAATGAGAGGCTCGAAGGCATGCAATGCAAGGTGAACTAATGAATGACTCTTCTGTCTTACTAAATTAAACTCATGCCAAATGCGATTCGAACTTGTGGTCTTGACTTCGAACCGTTCGCTCCGGCTTTGGCATCGACTCTATCCTAAGTAACAACACACTTCAAGGTTGTCCCAAGATCAAGTATGGATCGTGCGCCCACCTTTGCACACATCCAAATTGTTGAGACCTTTCCTTGCCATCTAGGTTTGCTCGACACCCACACAAGACCATGATTTACTTTATGCAAATACAAGTAATTGAAAACACGCAACAAGCACAACATACAAACAAACACAAGCAAGTGATGACAAGATTCTTAATTGATACACGTAGCACATCAGTCTATCAAAGAGTTAGGAAAGTCTACTTACTACTTTTTGGACCTAGCTCCAAGATGCTTCTTTGGTGGTTAGTCGGCGTCTAGGGTGGTTTGGAGGAGAATGGTGTGAAAGAGAGGAGAGGAAGGGAGAGGAAAGGAGAGGAAGGCCAAGCTTTAAAAAGTGATAATGGCTCCTCCTATTTATAAGCCTCCTCCTCTTAGATTTTTATTGCATGTTCATGATTACGCCTAAGAGGCAAGTTCGCCTAGCTATCCTCTTGAGTTGGTGCCTAAGTCCTTTAATGTTCACATGTGATTGGTTCACAAATTGACTTGTTCTCTGAGGCTTGTTTTAAGTTCATTATTGCCTATAGTGCCTAAGGAGACACATAAGCCTTTTGATGCATCATGTTCTCTTCTAATAGGCCAGTTCTTGACTTGTTCACCAAGACTATAATCTAGGGTCATCATACCCTAAGATTTATCTAAAATTTGGTCATCAAGAAACTTGGACTTTGGATAACTTGTTCACCAAGTTCACCACAAGAGCGTGTGACTCATTAAGCTCATTAATTAGTTAGCTTCCAAAAGCATTTAATGCATTCTTATCTTCAAGCCAAGAAGACTCTAGATTGGCTTCCTCCTCAAGTTAGGCGTGCAGCCCCCTTCCCCTCCAAGTTGGGTATGTGGTTCTCCTGTTCTAAGGCGAAAACAGTTTTGAGCAACTTTCGAAATCAGTACCATTACCTTATCAAACGGGCTCGAAAAATTAAAATATGTTATTATGTTGTAGAGAAGACCTTAGAAAACATTTTTCATGATGATCCCAAGCCAAATTTGTTCTGTGGGAAGAGCAACAAATCATTGAACACAATCCAACAATTCATCTATCGAGCAGATTCAATGGTCAGAGAGAGAGACTCATTTCAAAATGAAAATCTTCGTAAAACTCTTTGAAATTTTAATATGTTGTAGATATGGATTTCAGTTAAAAAATTTGTGAAGAAAGCATGTCTAAATTCGAAAGGTAAGATTTTATAAAAATTCGAGAAAGGAACTTGGTTACCGTTTTCACTATATTGGGCGGCTTTTATACGGTAATTGATTGGGCCTTCATCCCAACCACTTCATCTCAAAAAAATCTAAAATTTAATTATGTTATAGATCAAGATGTTTTGAAGCACAAAGAACTCTATAAAATTAAAAAGCAGGAAAGGTCCAACAATTTGGAAAAACTAAGAAGTCAAAACCTATGAAACCCAAGGTGGCAACCTCATACTAGGCATCCCATACTCTCGGAGGCTTCCCATACTTTTAGGGCTTCCTAGCTCAACCAAGGCATCCGGCCATTAAGCTAAGCATCCAATACTTTCAGGGGCTTCCTGGCTCAACCAAGGCATCCCGTTCAATGAATGAGGCATCGCCGCCAACGCTATGTGACTACAGGTGGTTTTTCCTCTTTAAGTGCACACACACAAATGCATCGCACAAGTCGGTTCTTATCTTTTCTATTAGCTGACACATGCATGGCCCGAAGATGTGCTCATTCATTCATGTGTGTTATGAGTTTCTTATACTTCACTAGCAAATATGTCGGGAATGATCTTTGGTCTATAACTTGAATTGATTACTTATCGCCAATCCCTGCATCGAACAATGCTAAAGAATAGTATGCCTCAATGCCAACCGAAGACCTCAAGGCTTGGGTACAACTCACTTTAGTGACAATCCCAAGCTTGACAGACCTCGGCTACAATCCAATGTGAAAACACATGTATCAAGAATGACCCTCGGTTCGCAGTTTCATTCAATGCCAAGCACAAAGTTCGCATGCCCATTTGGACTATGGAAGTTGGCATGCTTGGTGCCTTACCCAGATCTCGTATTTTTTTTTTTTGGGCAATCTCTATACCGATCAAGGCATAAGATCGACACACCTTAATGTTTCCGGACCTTGCGGCCTTAGGCAACCCCTGCACTAAGCGAGATTTGGACTCGGCATCCTATTTATGACGAAACCAAGGCCTTATGCCTTAGGATGACCTTGCCTTGCTAAAAACTCAACTCGAACAAACCTCGGCCTTATTCTAGGCATGAACAACTCAAGCACGCATTCAAGCACAAACATGAGCAAAACCATACAACATATCCAACTTCCTACCCATAGCTTGACGAGTGAGCACCTAACTAGACTCGACAATGGAGACTACCACCCTAGAGGAGACATAGGGATCATAGTTACCTCGGCAAACTTGAGAAACAACCTAGATAGCTTGGTGGGTTGAGGATGCGAAGCTGAGAGAAAACATAGGGGGGAGGAGGGTAGGCATAAATGGCAAGGGGTGTAAAGTGGTAGAAATGAACGTGAGCCTCCCCTATTTATAGGCACCAAGCTAATCATTACTCATCCAAGCAGTCCAATCACTTTTGTTAGAGTTGCACGGCTATGACATTGAGGTGGCATGCCTAAGTTGCAAGGTGCCTTGCCTATTTTAAAATGTGGCACACCTAATGGCCTAATGTAATGCTTGAAGGCTTACTTGTTTAATTGCTATTTGACCATTTATACAATGCCATCTTGACTTGGCCTACTTGTTCTCTAAGGAAAATCCTATGGTAATGATGACCATATCATTCATGGACACCTAAGCCAATAACTCACCATTCTCATTAAATGCTGAGATTTAGTTAATCACGAGGTTTGGATATTTAGCGCATGCCTAAATTCAAGAACGCGCTTTCTAAGTTTTGGCCTTCTAGAATATTCCACCAAGTTCTATTCTTATTGGTCCACTTAAGCCCTTGAGTCATTTGCTTATTCCCTAAGGAAAATCTTGAGCCATCCTTACCAAATCTTCAAGGGACACCTAAGCGGGATGACTCATCATTGCATTTAATGAGGCATTCTAGAATCTTCTATGTGTTTTCTCTTGTTTGGTCCATTTGTCCAAGAGTCCCTTGCTTAATTCCCAACGCGAATCTTTGGTAATCATTACCAAATCTGGAAATATCTATCCAAAGTGGTGAGTAATCATTCTTCAAGAACTTAGGATATTCTAGAAGGTTCTATTTTGTCATTTTCTTCATCAAGATGGTTGTCTACAGAATTCCACCATCCAAGTTGGTTCTAGGGCCAGGAAAGGGATCATTAGGTACACCGCAAAAAAGTTGAATCACGTACACCCAAGGTTCGGCCATCACGCCCTATGCTCGCTCGGCTGTTTCTTTGGATGGTCTGTCGGCCTAAAAGGTCAATTGTCCTTCCGTCAGTTCAAGGCTAATCTTGAGGCTACCCATGGCCTAGTACTAAGGCAAAGTGCTCCTAGACCTTAGAATTAATGATGGAATAGTTGGGTCTATCCCTGAGCTCATTTCGGTCTGAACCTGATCCATCCATATGGCTCATAGTCGGCACATTACCGATCGACGATTGGACATCGGCAATTCAAGATTCATTTTCAATCACTAAAAATTAAATAGGAAATGATGCATTTTCGGTCAGAAGATGATCACATTTGGTGAAGTCGAATCATTCTTGTATTGGTATATAGCCACATGGAATCACCTACAGCCGAGCACTATGAATAGTCGGATTGACCCATGATCATTTGCCGATCCAAAATCATCCCATGACAAATCCTCATGATAAAAAAGGTCATCTTATGAGCTAGTGATCCTATCCCATTGGTATGGTTGGTAGATAATTCACGACTGACACCTCGACTAGTTCGTGGTAAGTTAGTCGGTCGAACCATGATCAATCCTTAATTCCTCATTGATCAAATTGATCGATCCATGGCCAATGGTCCATGGTTGATCCATTCAAGACCTTATGGGGTCGGAATCAAGGATGTTACAAAAATGTACTCATTTGAATGTCTAGACTTTAATGACCGTTGACATCTAAATTTTGGCGACCCAGTCATTTATTTACCACATTAAAAATTAGGGATTAATTTTTAACCCCTTAAAAGAATATAATTAAATTGCGCAGTATATAGTTTTAGGAGTATTTTTTTTATTGCATTTTGCATCAGACTTGTGACGGATGGGCTTGAATTAGCAGTTCTGAGCTATTAAATTAACGAGTTGGACTAAGCCCACGAAAAGAGAAAATTAGCACTAGCCCATTATAGAGATTTGATATCCTTGGATAAGGCAGGTGTGACAAGTAGATATTATGAGCTAATATTTGCAAAACTATGATAAAATCAATGGAGATTATTCATTTTTGCAAAGGAAATCTAGAAGAGATGTTGAAAATAAAAAGGAATATTGCGTTCGGGAGAAGATCTTCGTGTATGTTGATATGAAAAAAAGAGATAAAATATTCCATGAAGATCAAATTCTTGGCCTATAAAAGGGTTGCTCGCGTATGGAGATAGGGGGCTTTTTTCTCAGTCTCTAGGTCAAAAGTTCAACATAAAAGAGGAAAATTTCTTTTTCATTTTCTTTTGGGAGGGGTCAAAGTTAGCACGTCCTTGTGCTGAAAAAACAGGGACAGTAGAGAGAAAGACGTGAGGGGACAGGCCAATAGAGGTGAGAGGAGGAAAAAAAGAAAAAAGAGAAACCAAAAGTTACTGTTCATCTTCCTCGCGAGTTCCTCTGTTGCCTTGACCGATCCCTTGTGTTGGCGGTCTCCTCGTGTCACCGCCGCTGCCACTCTGCCACCGCTACCTCGCCGGTCTTGCCTGCAACGTGTTGCTCCAAGACTGACACCCGCTGCTGCTGCCTCACCGCTCCTCCAACAGCCACGACCCAGCACCGAGCCCAACATTACTCCTGCTCCACCACATCCACCCCCAACCGCGACACAACCACTGCTGTCCCTCTACCCGACACCCCTGCCGTCGTCGTTAACGCCAGCAGCTTGAGCCGGTCGCTGTGCCCCCGAAGCTCGCGACTTGCAGCACCTGCCCCACATCTGCCACCATTGAAGTTGACTTGCAACACTAGGACCAATCGCCGAGCCCCCTGCTGTCAAGCTTCCCTCTATCGGCCCGTGCGTCCGGCTGGTCGCCAACCACTACGGCTAACCCACGACGCCAAACCCAATACTCGCCATGCCACACCCGCGACCAGTTGCTCGCCTGCCATCGCCTAGCAGCTCGACGTCACACCTCCGCCAGTCCCCTCGCTAGAGCTCTGAACAACAGCGTCCCACTGCCCTCAGCTATCCATCATCATAGCGACCCATCCTTGAGCCACGTCGAGCCTATATCGCGATCCACGAGCTGCCGTTCATTAAATTTTGTTTAAAAGCCAAAATTCAAATTAGGTAGATTTTTTTTTATATTTTGTTTCTTTATTTGAAATATTCCTTTCACATGGTTGAAATCCAGATGCCATGATATTCGCAATTCAAGTAGCCTTCTAAGTTTGAAATTTTTCCAATTTCATAACGTGCATATGATTGACAGTTTGATTTCACGCTCAAAATATGACTTGCAATCGCATGGAAAAATCGCCAATCCAATCTCATGCTTAAGATATGATTCATCATTTTGTTTAAAATTGGCCAAATCCGATCTCATGCGCGAGATACGATTTGTCAATTTATGGATATCAATCTTATCTTGCCCGATTTTACAATCATCTTGTTTGAATTTATTTTCCTTTTGTAAAAGAAAACCCCAAAAAAAAAAAAAAAACGTTTGAGTTAGATTAGGTTTATCATTTGTTTTAGGGAAGCTTGCATGTTGGGGGATTTATTTATTTCAAATGTCTTAAATAAAAATTAAAAAAACATTAATTTAGGATGTTTAGGTTGCATGTTTAATTATGTGACAATTTCAATTTCGAATTTCATAAAAAAAAAAAAAAAAAGAAAAAAAACTAGAAATAGGGCATTCTTTGCACGTCATTGCATATTAGGATAAGATTGCATGTTTAATTTTATTTTCTAATTAATTATAAGTTTAGATAGATTGCATTTAAGGTTACGGATAACATTCTAGTTTAAATTAAGATTTGGCCTAACCTAATTCTTAATATAAGTTGGATATATCTCAATCTACATAGACAATTTTCACATTTTTCTTAATTTGGAATTTCATGAAAAATACCAACAAATTATCTTAGAGTAAGTTCATTTCATTCTCTAGGATATATTGTATGTTTTTTTAAGAAAATAAAAATATCATGTGCACGTCATATAGAATTAGGTTCATGAAATGCATGTCATTTAGTGATTGTTGCTAGGTCAATTTAGTTAGAAATTGCTCGTCATTAGAATTAGGTCATTTAGTTAGATTGCATTGCACATAGATTAGATTTTATCAAAGAAGAGAAAATTCTTCAAAAGAGATTGGGTGATTGCGTGTAATTAGAAATCATATCTAGGACTGTTGATGTGAATTATGGTCTAACATCGCAGACGCTTTTGTTGCTATGAGGTAAGTCCTGCAATTTACTCATTGCTTTTGGGTGTTAAATTGGTGGTTTGCGCACCTACATGATCACCTCACATGTTAAAGAAGTAAATTAAAATCAATTCAGACTGCCTGCAAAACATTTTTTCGAAATAAAAAAGAAAGGTACCGAAAGGGTGTTAGAGAAATCTATCGTAACTAAGTCCTTGAGCCGACAATCTCTGGTTCGTAGGAGTAAAGTAAATATCTCATTACTTTACTTGGGTTCCTAATTGACCCATAAAAAATGAATTAGTGGTGACTCCTAATTAAAAATTGATTGTATGTTAAGAACTTAAACCTAAGTTACGAATTGGTATGGACTTGGGAGAGCCCGAGCTAAGTTTATGCTGAGTAATCCATTAGCCAAACCCTAGGTGATTTAATTGAAATTTAGGTCGTGACAATGAGTAAAAAATGTATGTGTTGTATTTAATATGCAATTATTTGACTAATGCATTAAATTAAGTTGCGATATGTGTGTTATGTTTATACGTATGCATATATTATGTCTTGAATGAGATTAATGTGATTTCGTCACCCGTATAACGTTGGGTGATGATGTCCTGTGGTGGAAGTTTGCGAGATGCCCTACGAGTTGAGATGCCTTAGGAGTCGAGATGCCCTTATGATGGGATGCCTTGTGGTGGAAGTTTGTAGGATCCCTCAAAGTTGAGATGCACCGGTAGTGTTCGGTAGGAGAAAGCATTAATGAATAAAATGCATTGCTATGTGTAGAACTAAACATTACTTAAATGGTTTTTTTGCGTGAAGCATGGTGTGCATATGCATGAGTCTACATGGGCATAATGTTTGTTGATAGTTTGTATGGTAAATGAAAATGAAAAGTAAAGTCTATTTATGTTTGTACCACACTTATCAGATAATTATGCATTCATTTTATGTATATCAGGTGAATTGATAAGGTAATTTTTCCAACTTAAAACTAGAGATTTCATTTGCTAGGTTTCGGCTCATTCCTTTCATTTTTCAGACGTGTAGGATGGACACCCTTCAAACTCTGCACCATAGAGTTCCTATGTATAATGAAGCTTTTTATGAAAGTATGCTTGAATCAAAGTTTAAAATATTATATACCAAACAAAGTTCTACGATATAGGTTGATATACAAGGTTTTGAGAAGTGGGTTCCTTATCGGTTCGTTGCATGGTACTAAAACCTTGATGGGCCGTTAGTAGTCCATTGAGTGGCTTCAATTTGGATGATGGAGATGTAGTTGATGGGAAGTTATCGACCCATGACTTCGTTTGGACGTTTGTATAGGTAGAGTTTTGTGACATCTGGATTTCGCCGAACCTCAAAAACATAATAGTTCGTGATGGGTCGACAAGTATGTTGTCGGACCACGTCGTTGGCACCACTTGTGGATGCCGTTTCGTCAACGCTCTCACTCTACTAAAACGTCACATTTCGTCACGTCCTCATGATAGCACCTCATCTAGAAACTTCTTCACGTGACGTCGCTCGCAAGGCCAACATCTTCGGTATTGATACCTTACCAAGTGAGCTTTTCATACACGCGGAGACGTAGACTTTCGAAACTTCAGTCACATTAGACCATGCATTCCCATGCAAGACCATGCAAAATCAAGGCCGGTTCTCCACAGCTGAATGGCAAAAAGGGAAATAAAGGCTTCGACAATGCTGGTGAAGAAGGCCACGCTCACGTTCATGGAGGTCAACAAAAGAAGAACTGAAGACTTTACCCATGCATAACCATGCATGTGCCCTCTGATGGTCTGCAAAAGAGGAAGTGTTGACCGAAGGAGCAGCCACGTAAAATTACCCTCCATGCAGCAATGTGAAGCCCACGTATATGGGCAACACGAATGAGGACCGTGGAACCAAGATGCTCAGTGCACGTTCTCCTCTTCGTGGGACAACAATTGGAGGGGACTTGACCAGGCTGCCACGTCCTTGCATGAGGGAGCAAGGTGGCGTGTGCTATGCATGAAGGTTGGCTTCTCTTCAACTGGACAGCGAAGCTAGGGATGTCGATCAAAGGGAAGCCACACATCAGCCCTTTTTGCGTTGGCAATAGAAGATCCGGATGGTGGCCACGATATCCCCACCTATCCTTCGCTCGAGTAATTGCAAGAGTTGCAAGAATTGTTAACTTGTATTGTCAACCAATGGCAGCAGAGAGAGAGAGACCGTCGATCACTTAGGGCACCTCTCATTTCTCGCCGATCCTATTTCCATTTTAGCCAAAACCCCGTTCCAAGAGCTTGTGTCGTCCCACATGTTCTCCGCCGCTCATCGGCGATTACCGCACCATGCCACTCGCACCACTCCCTTATCGACCTCCTCACCATTCCGTACCTAGCCACTATTGGAGAAAACTTCCTTATTTGTTTTGAAGTTGACAAAACATTTCCATCAGTCTAGTCTGAAGACTTGCAGACTCTATCGTCAAAGTCTGAAGACCTCCAGAGTCAACATTTAAAGTCTACCCTCATTGATAGTCTCAAGACCGGCGAAGAAAAGATTTATCCGAGGAAGAAGACTCATTTAGATGCAAGTATATCTTTAAGGATTTGATTCGTATGGTTGAAGAAGATTTCACAGCTGGAGATAGCATCTCATGATCAATTAGTCTAACCAAAATCAATTAAAATAATTAGATCTATTGATTGGCGAAGTATACTTGGAGGTTCTACTTATGGAAACCTAGATCCTGATTGTATGGGCAAGCAAGATTGGTGGGCTATTATCACATTCCTTAAATAACTCGAAATCTCCCTAATTGATTCTGTCCATCGGGTAGATTGGAAGAACTCATTTGGAAGGTGCCAACGGTTATAATGGCATGAAGGAGTATATAAGGAAGACGCTCAAGTTATTCGAGTGTGTGCATAAAAGAAAAATTCCAAAGTCTGAAGCTCCTAGTTCTTTGCTGATTCAATCGTTGAGTTTAAGTTGTACTCAAAAAAGAGATTAAATACTTGTGAGACCTTGAGGAAGTGCAGTAGAGTTTCTACACTGTGGAATCAAGGACGTGGAATCAAGTCGAATTAAGTTGTTAAGTTTTGAAAAAACCTCTTTAACACCTATTCACCCCCTCTAGGTGTTCTTAGTAGCCATATCAATTGGTATCAGAGCCTGTGTACTCATTTAATTGAAGTGTCTTTACTTCAGAGTTAAATATCTATGGCTAGTATGTTGGCTCCAAGTTTGGTTGAAGGCCAGAGCAACACTAGACCTCCTTACTTTGATGGAAAGGAATATAGCATATGGAAAAACAAGATGAAAGCATTTCTAAGATCAAAAGATCCTCTGGAATGGGATGTGGTAGAAAAATGAATCATTCCTAAAGCTACATCAGTTTCAGAAAGAGGAAAAGAAGTTGCAAATGCTAACGAGATGACTCAAGAAGAAAAAACTAAGAGACAAGCACTTTATGCTAAAGCAATTTACTCTTTATATTGTGCGTTATCTTCTACTGAGTATAACAGAATGTCTTCTTGTGAAACAGCCAAAGAAGTCTGGGATAAGCTGCACATTACCTATGAAGGAACTGATCAAGTGAAAGAAACAAGGATTAATATTTTACTCGGACAGTATGAAACCTTCAAAATGAAGACAGGAGAATCTATCACTTATATGTTTAATTGTTTTACAGAAATTGTAAACGGTCTAGAATAGCAGGGACAACCAATCTCAGGACCAATGAAGGTCAACAAATTGCTATGTGGACTCTCCAAGGACTGGAATCACGTAAAGACTTCAATAAGGGAAACACAAATTATCATGCTGCTTTTTGTAGACGAATTGGTTGACACACTTCAGTCCTATGAAGTGGAGTAAATCAATGAGGAAGAAGATCCTAAAGATAAGAAGTCAATTGCTTTGAGATCCAACGATGATTCTGATGTTACAGATTCTGAAGATGATATAGATGATGAAGAGTTAGCTCTTATGATAAAGAGGTTCAGGAAACTGAACAAAAAGGGAAGAAGATTCAATTGGAAGAGACAAAGCACTCGAAAGTTTCAAAACAAATCAACTGAGGATGATGAAGCCAATAAAAATGTGATTTGTTTTGAATGCAAGAAAAGGGACACATCAGACCCAACTATCTTATGTTGAAGAAAAATAAAGGAAAAGCTGAGAAATACAATAAGGCTCTCAAGGCAGAGACATGAAGTGATATTGAATGTAAAGAAAGTGACGAAAATTATGCCAATATGTCTAATGAAAAATCAGAATCAGACTCGACTCGAAATAGATACTGAGACTCATACTCAAATAGCGAAATTGAGCTAAATAATCAAAAAATTCATACTAAAGTCTAGAAATACATTGATGAGCTTTGTCTTAGTCTCAAAACCTCTCTTAAGAGGATTTCCGAGCTAAAAAGGGAAAATTCTACACTAAAGCAACAGGAAAATTCTTTGAAATAAAATTTTGAAGATTTAGATAAAATTTTTGTTAGTTTAAAAGAAAATGCAGATTTTCTTTCAAAAGAAAATACTTTTTTGAAAAATGCGATTTCAAATATGTGGCATCCCAAAATTTCATGGCAATTCCTGGAGGCATTACAACCTATGGAAAGATGATGGAAGTACCCTTAAGTTGAATTGTAGCCATTTAATCCATAATTTGCAATAAGATTTATGGCCAAGCTTTTAATGGATAATTATTTGATAGGAAAGAAAATTCTATCGTTAGCCATGTGTGTTATATATTGGAATGTATGGATTTATGACTACAAGTTTTGTGGCCATATTATTTTGTAAGTTAGGAATTTATTTAAGTGGAAGATATTAGTAGATTATTAAAGGGGAAGTGGGCCGAAATTCTTAGGCCAAGACGGCCCGAAAACCCAACCCACGATCATCCACCATTCGGCCATAAGGGCCTGGCTTGCGAAGCCCAAAGGAAGAGGAGGAGCTGACGTCGACCAAGCTGGCCCAAGCCCAGCCGGATACAAGCCCATCTTGCATGGCAATTGCCAAGTGGCGCCGGCATGCAAGATCATGATTGTTAATCATGAGGGGGAAGAAATTAGAGGGGAAGAGGGGGCGGATTAAGCAAGGAGAGTGGAGAGAAAGAGAGGGAGTCATCCGAGGGAAAGAAGAGAGAAAGAGAGAAAGGAAAGGAAAGGAAAAGAAGAGAGAAAGAGGCCGTGCGTGCGAGAGGAAGGAGGAGGTTTGTTCACCACCGTTCGTTCGCCGCCTTGCATGCTGTTTGTTGCTGTGTTCGTTGCTTGCTGTGTTCGCTAGGACTAGTGGCAAGTAGAGTCCTAAAACCTACCCATTGCTTGCTATGATGTGTGTGTAGAAGATGGTGAATTTCGGTTATGGTGGATGTGATGAAAGGTCAAAGCTTTGGGGAGAAATTCGTTGGCCTAGCATGCGGTTTTCTGGAAAAATCAGTCCGACCCTTCGCGAGTTTGTGAGCTGCATACGACTTTTTAGTTGTGGAGAACATCTTGAGGGATAACATACTAAAATTTGAGATAAAAAGGACAAGGATTTCCTGGTGAAACGATTTTCCTTTGGAGAGATTAGATCTGGAATTTGTTGTGCTGACCTTTAGTGATTTCGTGGACTGTAAAGTAACTTTCTTGCAAAAATATCACTTTGAGTTCTTAATGGAAGTTGTATTTTACTTCTTGAGGTAAAACATATCAAAAACTTAGAGGAAATGAACAAAGATAGGTTGGTGAAATCGTTGTCCTTTGAAGAAACTGGATCTGGGAAAATGCTACCTCGACCTAGTATGATTCTGTGATTTTTTATAAAATCATACAGTTAAACTTTGATCATGTGTCCTTAATGAAAGTTCTAGGTAATATTCTGAGGTATAATATACTGAAAATTTAGAAGAAACGGACATATGTAGATCGGTGAAACGAGTTTCCTCTGAAAGAAGATAATATGGAAAAATGACACCGAGAACAGGGCGAATTAATAATCTATATCTGTTAATATAGAACGATTTAGGGTTCGATTTCTTGATGAGGTATTTACCTTTAGGACTTTTCTATAACATATCAAAATTTCAGAATTTTTGGAGTTCATTTGGATATTTAATTTAAATTACTTTCGAAACTGTGCAGGCTGAAGTGTTAAAATTTTGAAGACTGGGATGCATGGACCGTACTGTTTTGTGTGAGATTCTTTTGGTATGGTGTTTTGCATGAGATATCTGCCTTTAGGTCTCCTCTATAATGTGTCAAGTTTTCAGAATTTAATTATACCATTTACTAATTTTTTTAGAGTTTTAACCAAAGGAGTGTATTCTGTTTATCTAAAAAAATTGATGTGTTTTTAAAAATAAATGAATTTTTCCATGTGATGCAATGCTTTGAGCAGTTGATCTTGCTGCATATGTGATGACATATGGCATGTTATATGGTATCAAAAGTTGGTTGAGACTCTTGATATTGATGCATCAAATGCCATGTTGAAACTGAGATATATGTGTGAATATATATTGAGATAATAACAAGACCGTCGAAGGTGTGAGTTGACGATGCCTCGGGAGTTTCGAGATGCCCGGAGTGTGTGTGCCGGATGCCCGGAGTATGTGTGCCGGATGTCCTTGGGAGTTTCGGGATGCCCGGACGTGTGTGCTGGAAGCCTCAGAGATGTGTGTCGGGGGGATACCTCGTGATGCTAGTTGGGGTACGAGATGCCCGAAGTGTGTGTGTCGGATGCCCGGAGGTGTGTGTCGGAGGTTCCTCGCGATGCCAGGTTGGATGCGAGCGATAAATTGAGGGATGCAAACACTGGTCCCTAGAAAGATAAAAATTGAGACTGTATCATGTGCATGGATATGTACATATGGCATGGTGATATATGCATGACTGCTTGATAATAAATGCATGGTGGTATATGCACATATGGCATGGTGATATATGCATGGCTGCAAGGTAAGGTATGCTTGAATGCATGAATGATACATGTTTTATTCATGATACCTTGACTGTTCTGTTTGATGCACTGTGTAGTGTGGCGGATCTTTACTACTGAGTGGTTGTACTCACCCCTTTTGGGGATTAACATTTCAGATTAGAAAGATGCATCTTTCACTAGTTGTGCGTGGTACCTTCTACGGCATACCTACTGACGTCGAGGTGGAGTGCACCAAGCATTCTTGTATTAGTATACCTGGTTTGGAGTATGTCCGAGTTCGAGTATTGGTGATGTACGATGTGGGTTCAGCCGATGGCCCTATCATCCAAGAGTTTTTGTCCATTCACGTTCGATGCACCGGGTTGGGTGTGATGGCACGTAGGACTGGTGGGAGCTGACGTTTTCTTTTTAGGGATAGCCGACACTTGGCGATGAAGGGATGTGCATGTTTCATATAGGGTCGAGTTCTCTTTTTGGTGTAGCCAACTATAGTTAAAAATCTTGGCCTTTTTGTTGTATCGACCCAAAATGTCCATCATGAAAATATAAATAAAAGTGAATCAACTTTATCTTTTCTTCTGGCACACAGTTGGTGTGCATTGCATTATTGTTATTAGAGGGAGAAATGGTGAGACTTGTTTATGCTTCCTTTGATGAATTGTGCTGGGACCTTTACAAAAAAAAATGGGAAAGTATTTTACTGATCAACCCCTATGAACTATGGTTTCACTTAAATTAAAAAAGTCACCTTACTGGTATGTAGTAGGATGAGTGACAAGTAATCTATGGTGACCCTAACGAATTAGAGGCCGTCGAGGGGTGCCATAATGATTGGTATTAGAGCAAATGGTTGTAGGCGGAGTGATAAGGAGCCTCATTTGGAAATTGAGGAATATGATAACAATACACACCATAGGGTATTAAATGGAATAATTGGTTAACCTTGAATAACGGGTGATGCGTATTCACTCGCAAATCCCTAGTAGTTTATTTTGAGTTGTCTTTATGTACTAGTAACATGTATATGTTACTTATATAGTAGTAGTTGCTTTGAATGGAGACAGTGAGTCTCAGATTTTTCCTGAGCTAAATGCTTGGAAACTGCAGGAAAGTTATGGTGCAAGCTGGAAGTGCTCATCCATCGAGGGCTGAAGCCTCTGCTGCAAGGGCTAAACTCCGAATGGAAGATATCCTGCAAGCATTGGCCAATATTGGAAATCTGATGGATAAGCAAGGGCAGCAACAACCTGGAGTGGAACGTCGCCCTCAAGGACTGGTGGAGCAATTTCTAAAGTTGAAGCCACCTAAGTTTAGTGAAATGGGAAGTCCTGAGGAGGCGGAACATTGGATTGATGGGATAGAATAGATTTTTCGGTTGTTGGACTGTAGTGATGCTGAGAAGATAGTTTTGGTAGAGTACCAGCTACAGGGAAATGCAAAGTTTTGGTGGAGAGCTTCGAGGGATACGATCTTTCCACCAGCTACTGATGTGAATTGGGATGAATTTGTTAGAGCTTTTAATAGGAAGCATTTCTCTGACTGTGCTAAGTATAGGAAGATCATTGAATTTATTCAGTTGGAACAAAGGGAGCTGATAGTGGACTAGTATGAGGCAAAATTTTCAGAATTCTTTAGGTATGCTCCCACATTGATTGAGGATCATGAGGAAAAAGCTAAGAGATTTCTGAAAGGGTTGAATACTGATATTAGGAAACAACTGGTGCCTTTGAATATAAGGGATTATCATGAGATTTATGAAAGGGCACAGTTAGTGGTGCAAGAGCTGGTGAGAGAGCGATCGGAGTTTAAGAGACAATTAAGCTTTAGTGATATCAGAAGGGGCAAAAGACCCTATCCTGGTCAAGGTCAAACTTGGGAGGCTAAGAAAAAAAGCAATTTTGGAAATTTTGAAAGAGCTAGGGATGGTCTAAATATAAGGAAAGCACCCTATCAGCCTGATGTTTGTCGAAGGTGTGATGGGCAGCATGGCCCAGGACCTTGCAATGGACAGCTGAGATGTTATGATTGTGGACGAGTAGGTCACCTTAAAAGAAACTGCCTAAATGGTGGAAAAGTCTCTTTTGGTGGAAACAATAAAGGAAGAATTGTTGGGTATGGAATTATAAAAATTGAAAGTCTCACAATTAACAATGTCTCATTGGTGGAAGGACTTAATTACAATTTGCTCAGCATCAGCCAATTGTGTGACACTAGATTCAAAATCAATTTCCAAGAAGAAGTATGTTCGGGAACTAGTAAAGATCTTTCTCAATCTTTTACTGGATGAAGACATGGGAACATCTATCTTCTGGATATAAAATCAAAAAAATCTCAATGTCTAATTTCAATTCAATATGAAGCAACTTTTTGGCATCGAAAGCTTGGCCATGTCAACATAATGCAAATTGCCAAGATCTCTTCAAAGAACCTTGTTCGTGGGCTGCCTAACCTGAAGTTTCAAAAATTTGACTTATGTATACCATGTGTGTTGGGAAAATAGGTTAAAAGTTCTTTTAAACCAATAAATCAGGATTCTACTAATCGTGTTTTGTAGCTTCTGCATATGGATCTCTTTGGACCAACTAGAACTAAAAGCATTGGTGGAAAGAGATATTGCCTAGTAATCGTGGATGATTATTCACGATTCACTTGGGTTTACTTTTTGGCAAGTAAGTTTGAAACATTTTCTTACTTTTCAAAGTTTGCTAAGAAAGTTCAGAATGATAAAGGATATGCTATTTCAAGCATACGAACAGAGCATGGAGGTGAGTTTGAAAATCAAGACTTTGCAAAATTCTGTGATGAATTAGGTTTTTAGCATGTTTTCTCCTCTCCATACACTCCAGAATAGAATGGAGTTGTGGAAAGAAAGAATAGATTTTTGCAAGAAATGGTAAGAATTCTTTTAATATAAAGTAATATTTCTTCTCGTTTTGGAGCTGAAGTAGTTTCTACAACATGTTATATTATTAACAGAGTATTTTTAAGGCCTATTCTGAAGAAAACTCCTTATGAGTTATTCAAAGGAAAGAAGCCAATTGTTTCTTACTTTTATGTGTTTGGTTGTAAATGTTTTGTTTTGAAAAATGCAAATGATCGATCTGGTAAGTTTGAAGAAAAATCAAACGAAGGAATTTTCCTTGGCTACTCAACCCAAAGCAAAGCTTACAGAGTATTTAACAAGAAGACTCAGTCCGTGGAAGAATCTATGAATGTCAAATTTCAAGATTCTTTGCAAAATCAATTGATTCAGACTCAACCTGAAGAATATGAACCTGTTCCAGACTTTACAAAGTCTACCTCCCCGAAGCAGCTCAAACCTCTAAAAATCAACAACGAACGGAAAATGAAAAATCAATTGAAGTAGAAGATCATCAAACTATCAGATCAACAAGTAACTGGAAGCACAAGTCTAGTCACCCCAAAGAACTCATCATTGGTGACATTGATGAAGGAATTCACACCAGATCCAAAAAACAAGAAGAGTTTAGCGTCGTAGTACTTATTTCTGAAATAGAGCCCAAAAGCATAAAAGAGGCCCTAGCTGATGAAAGCTGGATTGAAGCTATACAAGAAGAACATAGACAGTTTAGCATCAACGATGTCTGAGAATTAACTCATAAACCGAAAGGTAAATCCATTATTGGAGTTAAATGGGTTTTCAGGAACAAGTTGGACGAAAAAAGGAAAAATGGTTAGGAACAAAGCAAGACTCATGGCCAAAGGATATACGCAAGAAGATGGGATAGACTATGATGAAACCTAGACACCAGTAGCAAGGTTAGAAGCAATTAGATTATTACTCGCTTTTGCTTGCTATAAAAATTTCATTTATTTCAAATGGATGTCAAAAGCGCATTTCTAAATAGATTTATTCAAGAAGAAGTCTATGTAGAACAACCTCCTGGATTTGAAGATCCTAAGAGACCAGACTCAGTATTTAGACTAAAGAAGACTTTATATGGATTAAAACAAGCACCTGGAGCTTGGTACGACAGGTTAAGTAAGTTTCTAATTCATAATGGTTTTGTTAAAGGTAAAGTTGATACTACTTTATTTATTAAAGAGAAGGTAAAGATTTTCTACTCGTTCAAATCTATGTTGATGATACCATATTTGGATCACCTAATGAAAATCTATGCAAGAAGTTTTCTAAGTCTATGCTGGATGAATTTGAGATGAGCATGATGGGTGAACTATCTTTCTTTCTTGGATTACAAGTGAAACAATTGAAGGAAGGAATTTTCATTCACCAAGAAAAATATGCAAAAGAACTCGTTAAAAAGTTCGTATTGGAGAATTGCAAAAAGACTGAGATACCAATGTCAAGTTCTTCGAAGCTGGACAAAGATGAAGGAGGAAAGAAAGTTAACCAGAAGCTCTATAGGAGTATTATTGGCTCACTTTTTTATCTTACTGCTTCTAGACCTGACATTTTGTTTAGTGTTTGCATTTGTGCTAGATTTCAATCTAATCCCAAAGAATCTCATGTAAGTGCCGCAAAACGCATCATCAAATACATTGCAACTACTTCAAATTTAGGTCTATGGTATCCTAAAGAAGGAGACTTTACCTCCCTGGATAGTTAGATGCTGATTTAGCAGGTTGCAGAGTTGATAGAAAGAGTACCTCTAGTACGTGTCAATTGCTGGGAAACAGGACAGTATCATGGTTTTCAAGGAAGTAAAGTACTGTAGTTCTTTCAACAGTAGAAATAGAATATGTGGGTCTTGGAAGTTGATGTTCTCAAATCTTATGGATAAAACAACAAGTTGGAGACTTTGGAACCGAAAACTCATGCACTGAGATCAAATATACAACACCAGCACAATCAATCTAACAAAGAATCCAATTCTTCATTCGAGAGCAAAACACATAGAGATTCGACATCATTTCATTAGAGATCATGTTTAAAATGGAGAAGTGATGATACAGTTCATTGATTCAATGAATCATTGGTGGACATATTTACAAATCCACTAGAGAAAAGCCTATTTAAGTCTTTTCGCACCAAACTGATCATCACATCTATTATCCATTAAAGTTTGAAGGTGCTCAGACTCAGATGATCAAGAGTTACGACTGTAAGTTATTTTGGTACTAGTAATTTAATTTTTAGTCAAAGACTTGAAAAGATACGGTTACGTATTAATTGCTAATTGATTGAAATTATCATTTCAAGTTTTTGAAGTTGTAGCATTCATTCTTTTTCAAAAGGTAGTTATCAATTTTAAAACAGGCAGTTATTTATTTTCAAAAGAGAAGTTATTCATTTTCAAAAATGTATTTTTATTTTTCCTTTTATGACGATTGGTTGTGGCATTAAAGAATTTCAACGATCCTCGGACAGGTGACGGCACGTGAGAGAGGGAGAGTGGGGTGCTGTCAACGATCCTTTTATGACGATTCGTTGACACCACCCCTCTAAAAAGGCAGTCATCCGTATCTGTTTATTTATCGGATTGGCATAGTATGTTAAGCAATGGATTGATCAACCATGCAACAAGAGAAAATCTTTGGACTATGATTGATTAATATTTTATTTTTGAACCGAAAGGATGGAATTCGGTCTTTCATATGGAATGTGTGTGCTGAAATTTAAAGAATAAATTTTTTGAGGATGTTGGATGGCACACAAGAATTTCGATTTTATCCTTGTATATGAAACAATTTGATTATGGGGATATTAAATTAATTTGGGCTTTTATTTTAAGGACTTTGGGCCCAAGCAAGCCCAAAGAGCACCACAAGAATGTCGACCAGACCAAGAAAAAGGGAGGGGGGGATGCCATCCAACACTTGTCATTGATTGCCTCCACTTGTCCAAGCTGAGAGAGGGAGAGAGGGTCGAGTGAGAGACCGAAAGAGAGGGTGAGCGGGCGTATGGGCATGAGCCGTGAGAGGAAGAAGAGGACCGTCTTCCACCGTGTCCAAGCTGCCGCCGTTGACGCCGCCGATCCCCGCTGCCGTTGAGCCAAGTCGAGACCCTCTCGAACCCCTGTTTTTGGCCAGTAATCGAGTAGAGAGGTTTAAGGCAAGTAGAAGTCCTTCAATCTATGTTTGGCTTGCTATTTTATCTAGTGAGGAGTTGGTAGATGCGAGAAAGGTGAAATGTTAGAGCTGCATGTTGGATTTGGACATGAAAGATGAAGCTAGATCAAGAAAACTAGGTAAAAATAGGGCATGCATTGTGGATTTCAAATTTTGTGATGGAACAAGAATTTAAAGATCTGACTATGGAGGGTTTTTGGAAGTGATAAGGCTGTGTTATAGTGTAATACGCTTGCATACATTTGATTGTGGATGTTGGAGGTCGAAATTCAAGGAGTAGGAAAAATTCTAGTTAGATCAGTGGACTGTTTTGTAAAGGACAGTGTGACCCTCGGTGACTTTTTGAATTTTATGTAATTTTCTAGCAAAAATTTGACTTTGAGTCCTTAACGAAAGTTGGAGAGCATGTCTGTAGGAGTAACATATAAAAAATCTAGCATAAATAGACCAGAATTGGTCGATGAAATTATTTTTATATGAAAATGTTAAATCTGGAAATTTTACAGAACGTCAATAAGGAATGCCAGAATTTTTACTCTTGATACGTAAGGAATTTGACATGGTGTTCTTCACAAAAATTTTTCCTTAAAGTCTCATTGATAACATGTCAACATATTTACCAGAACTTTGCATGGTAAAATCCAGTTGCTCTGTTTTCGAATTTTCAAAAAATGTCCCAAAAGCGAATATGTTTTGTAATGGTTATGTGATATGATGATATTGGAATTGGCATATCATGAAATATTGAGATGTGATGAGACTCAAAAGACATTTTTTCATTGCATTAAAAAGTGTTATTTGGAAATTATGATGTTAATTGTTGCCGTTGGACCCTCGGGTCAACGATGCCCCGGGAGTCGGGATGCCCAGAGGTTCGAATGAGTCGATGCCCTTTGGATGTCCGGTTGTATTATGAATACATGCCCAGAGGTTTTCCCCGAGAGTTTCGGGATGCCCGGTTGTATTATGATACATGCCCGGAGGGGGAGGGGTTGTATTATGATGCTTGCCCGGAGGTTTGGGGTAACCATGTCTATGGTCCCCAGTGATTTCTCGTGGTGCCAGGTGGGGTGCGAGATGGCCAGAGGTTCTAATGAGTCGATGCCCTTTGGATGCCCGATTGTATTTTAAATACATGCTCGGAGGCTTCCGCGACGCCAGGTTTGGTGCGGAATCCCAGAAGGATGCAAACATTGGTTCTTTGGGGGTTGAAACCTTTTGAATGATAAAACGGACGATTATATTAAGTGTAAGTCTGGTCTGGTTATGGGACTAAATTGTATGGCATGGAATGTGATGTGTCATTACAATTTGGCGCCATGATCGAGACTTGTGTGATTGGACACAATGCATCTTATCGGTTGGAAATGCACTGGTCATTGCATTGAAGAGTTATACGGTTTGGATACATACTCATTCATGGATTGCCTATTTTGTCTACCATACTTGAATCTGGATATAAATAGTAATGCTTGATATAGCTTGATGAATCTTTTACAGTTGAGTGGTTGTACTCACCCCGTTTGGGGGCTAACATTTCAAACTAGACAAGATGCTTTTGCCGCCACCGCCACCAGCAGATGGACCAAGTGGTTGGATATGGCCACGGGGAGGAAGACAGTAGAGGAAGGAACTTTTGGACGCCGACACTGATCGATGGACTTTAAGTATATGACTGTTGGAAGAGATGTTGATCATCTTTTAAAATATAACCGAGAATAGAAAACCTTGGCATTTTGATGCACCGATTAATGATGTCCATCAAGTTATGTAAATAAAAGTGTTCGGCTTTAACTTATATAAAATGTTTAGTTGGTGTGCACTGTTTTCTGAATATAGGCAAGGGAGATGTTGGATATGCTTCCACCATATAAATTGCACAGCGACCGATCTAAAGGATATAAACCCCCGGGATTGATAGACCTTCAGGTCAAGAAAGAGAAAGGTAAGCGAACTGTGGCAACCCTAACGGTTCGGGGGCCGTCGAGGGGTGCCACATTGTAATGGTATCAAAGCTATGGTCTATTTGGAGTGATAATGTGACACCCCGAACCCTTCGCAGGTCGCCACAAGCGCCAATGTTACACCTTATTACCTTTCTTCTTAGAAGAGGCATCGTAATTAGAAGACACATTTTTTTTTTTTTAAAAAGCGGTCCCAGCGCGACTCGTTAGCGGAAGCAAAATAAAACATCACCATCTCCCCCTACCAACCATGATACAAATACACACCACTAATCACCATGATTTTATAAACAAGCCACGACACTTTATTTACATATACTTTCAAGAAGGGACTTATTTCGGGTTGATACATCAAAAAAAGGAAAAGCATCAATTTCATCATCCCCTCGGGCAAAGACCTCCGACAGGGCTTCCGGCATTCAGCCATTCCAGGCCACCGAGCATCCGACCCCCCACATTCTGGGCATCTCGCATCCCAATTGGCATCATGAGGCATTCCCTTTGGGCAGAAACCTCCAACAGGGCTTCCGGCATTTACACTCCCTGGCCGGGCATCCCGCACCCCAATCCTGGCATCGCGAGGCATTCCCTTCGGGCAGAAACCTCCGACAGGGTTCCGGCCCCCCACATTCCGGACATCTCGTATTCTAACTGGCATCACGAGGCATTCCCTTCGGGCAGAAACCTCCGACAGGGCTTCCGGCATTTACACTCCTTGGCCGGGCATCCTGAAACTCCCAGGGCCATCCGGTAATGCATCTCTATACATTTCGGGCATCATTTTCCACCACAACCACCTCCTCACTTATCATTATCCATGTTTACCAATTTCGATTTTAATTTAGCATGGCATATGACGTGACATCAAACAAGTCTTACTTGGCATGGAATTTACACATGCATCTCAATTCAATGTCATGCATACATCAAGACCTCATCATACATGCGACATGGTATAATTATTTATGAAATAAAATTAATGGAATCTATGACCAATAAAATAATCCATTTTTCATGCCCCTTTTCATTTATTTAAATTCCAGCTTTTGTTGTTTTCAAAAATATTAAATCTATAAATTATAGAAATTAAGGCAAGTGATAAACAAGACAATAGAATAGTAATTTCATGCAAAATACATGGCCAAATAGAATTTCACACAATTTCACAATTCTCACAAAATGGCATGTCATTTTCGGGTGAAATCAGAATCCACAGTTTCTGAAGAAATTCGATTAAAATATCCATACGACCTCTAAATATTACGAAAATTTGTCGAGTCATAGCCAAGAGATTTACGTACATCTTTCATGCAGACTTCCAAGTCAGATTCTTTCTAGATTATTTTCCACAATCACACGAAGCTTCTGGATTCATTACCGAATCGTCCAGTGCATGCTTCTCCCAAATACTGAGTTTTCGCCTACCTATTCTCTTTCGTTTCCTCTGAAATTTGGATATGTTCTACATCAAGATGTTCTCTAGAAGTTTCATGAAGAGATCTTAGTCAAATAACCAGATTATAGTCGTCATTTAGGTCCATGAAGTCTCGGGTGTCCTGTAATACATCTCCAGAATTACCGTCTCCAAGATCTAGTCAATTTACTAGGCTATACTTGTTCATTTTTCTTCAAATTTGAGTATGTTGTAGTTTAAGATGTCCCCTACAACTTTCATGAAGAAATCGAAGCCAAAATCGGACTCTAAACATGCATGCAAGCTCACACAACATTCTGACTCAAACTGTTCAAGCGAAAACAGCCATACCATTCAAGAATAAGCCATCCATACTTCGGTTTTCTTCACCTAATCACCCAAACTCGACATACATATAACACACACACATGCAAGAGCAGCTAGAGGACTCCAACTTGCCTCTAGACCGGACAGACGACTGCACACAGCGGCGAGCACGGCGGCACACGGCGGACAGACGGCGAGTGACAGCGACTCCCTCCTCGGCTTCTCCTCTCTCTCGGCCGCTCTCCCTCTCTCTCGCACAATCTCTCTCTCTCTCTTTGGGCGAATGGCTAACCGGCCATTCTCTCTCCTCTCTTCCCTTTTTATCCCCCCTAAAGCTCATCATTAGTAATGATTAGGTTGCCTTACCAATTGACCAATGCATGCCATCCCTCTCTAGGCCAATGCATGAAGACTTCTTGCCACTTGTCACAACACATGCAAGATGGGCTTGGGCCATCCGGCCACTCTTGGGCCTCCTCTTGGGCTGGTCGACAGCCCCCTTTAGTGGGCCTAATTGGGCTGGCCATTCGACGCACTAAGCTTAGGCCAATGGGCTTAAGCCCCAACCTAAAAATTGACTTTTCCCCTTTTTTTTAATTTCTTCTACAAATTTTAAATTTTAAATTTCCACATGGCCAAAGTCTTGTGACATTTTTATTTAATTCATAAGGTGCATGGCCAAGCATAAATTATCACTATTAATCTACAATATTTAAAATCTCATGATCATAAGCACAAATCACCTAATCTTAAAAAGACTAATGGCTAAGCATAAACCATAGGCAATTTCATTACCCGATTAGAGATTTTAACACACCTTATAATTTGACTTTGAATTTTTGGGATGCCACAGATAAGGTGCCTCAGATGGAAATGAGGATAGGATGATGCACCATAGGGTACTAACCAAGAGTAGTTGACTAACTTTGGACAACGGTGATGGGTATTCTGTGGCACCCCCCGACACGACCCCCGATCCGTTAGGGTCGCCACAATGCTCTAACCCTTCAATAGTCCTAACGACATGCCACTCTAATACTATTGAGCTATAGAGGATCCAAAAGTCCTAGGGGTTTGCATTATTTAAATCGGTCCCAGTGCAGTTCATATGGCAGAAGCATAATCAAATTTCCCATCCCATACTCCAACAACATAATGCAATGCACACTAGCTACACATTTTCATAAGATAAACCGAACACTTTTATTTACATCACTTGATGGACAACATGAGTTGGTACAACAAAAGGCCAAGACTTTTCTAAAACTCGGCTATAACCAAAAGTGTCCAACTCCACAACACTCATAAGCTTCAGTCCATCAGATAGTGCCAGCAGTCCAAAAAAAAAGGCTTCCTTAGCTACCCATCACTCACGATTGATCACACCCAACCCAGTCCATCGGCTAGCGGTGTCGGCAGCATCCCCATCATAATCCGGTCACGGCGAACGTGCACGGATAGGAACTCTTGTAGCACAGGGCCTCCAGGTAGACCCACATCATACATGACGAGGACTCGTACGCGTACAAATACCAGACCCTGGACACTAACACAAATGTGCTCTGAGCATGAGCACTCGACATCTACCGGGACGCCATAAAAATTGCCTCGTGAAATGGGTAGCAGAGGCATCTCTCTCAATCTGAAATGTTAGTCCCCAAAAGGAGTGAGTATAACCACTCAGCAGTAAAGATCCGTCAAACTACAAAATGCAACAAATAAGACAACCAAGGCATCACAAGCAAAGCACATATCATTCATGCACTCAAGCATACATCGCCATGTAGTCATGCATCTATCTCCATGCAGTCATGCATACATCTCCATGAGATCCATTCAATGTGTTGGAGATCACACTTCCAAAAATCATGCAATACCAATTCAAATTCAAAGACAATTTATACACCAGGCCATGTACACACATGCACATGATTCAATTTCCATATTGATTTTTCAAAGGATCTCATTGTTCTTCCAGGGACCAGTGTTTGCATCCCTCATATCGCTCACACCCAACTTGGCATCGCGAGGAACCTTCGGCACACACCTCTGGACATCTAGAAACTCTTGAGGACATCCGGCACACACCTCCGGGCATCGTCGACTTAGCTATTCGACGGTATCATCATTATCATTTCACATGGATATATCTCACTTTGCAAAAATGCCATTCGATGCAACAGTGCCAAAATTTCATTTAATTTTACATTTCATGTGAAATGCATAATTGTCACCACACATGCTACATAGATAGCAACTCAAACTAGTACATCCCATAGAGTAAATTTATTTGTTCTTAAAAATAAGAAAATTTTCAAATAAAACAGAATACATTCCTTTAATTAAAATTCTGGAAACATTAGTAATTGATATTAATAAATTCTAAAAAATTAACATGATGTAGAAAAGACCTAAAGAAAGAGGTTTCATGAAGAACACTAGGTCAAGAAAGTTTCATATCAATCACATAGGTCCATACATCACAACAAAAGAAATTCCAACACCACTTTTACACAGTTCCGGAAATAATTTTGATTAAGTCCTTAAATGAAATCTAAAAATTCTGAAATTTTAATATGTTATATTTGATACCTAGAGGTAAAATTCCCATGAAGAAGTCGAAGTCTAAATCATTCTGGATTAAAAGATATGATTATTACAACTCACCCAAACCCTCGGCTCAATCTCCACATTTAATCCCTTTCAAAGAAAAGTCATTTCACCAATCAATACTTGTCAGTTTCATCCCAAATTTTAGTATGTTACTGCTCAAGATGTCATCTACAACTTTCATCCAGAAGTCAAAGTGAGATTCCAACTAGAAAATTGCATGCAGCTCACGAAATCACCAAAGGTCGGACTGTTTTTCCAGAAAACAGATTACTAGGCTGAGGCACTACTCCTATAACTTCGAAAATCCTTACCTCCACCACATCCGAAATTCACCATACATCACACACAATCACACGAAGCAAAGTGTAGATCAATGGACTCTACTTGCCTTAAATCCAAATGAAAATCACAGCAAGCACAACAGCGAGGCTAGGTGGCAAGCTCGATCGACGGCGGTGGCTAAGCAGATGCATGGCAGCTGGTCTTCTTCCTCCTCTCTCGACTTCACTCTCTCCCTCTCTCTCTCTCTCTCTCTCTCTCTCTCTCTCTCGGTGCCTTGCTCAATCCGCCCCCTCCCCTTTTCCTTTTTGGTTGTTTAATTACTTGCCTTTGATTAATTTTGCATGGATGGACACTTGTCTCCAAGAATGAGACAAGTGTCTTCTTGTTGAAGACACATGGAAGAGGCCCATCCGGCTCCCCCCCGTCCTTCGGTCGATAGCCCTTGGGGGCTTCTTGGGCCCGGCCTCTTGGCCCACTTTGGGCCCAACACTTTTGGGCCTAAAGTCCAAATTCAAATGGCCCAAAAGGTAATACTAAATAAGCCCATATTTGCTCTTAATAATCTACTTTAATCCCCACTTAATTTCATAATCTCAACTACTCACATGGCCAAATAAAATTGCAACATTAATCGAGGAAAATCCAACTTATAGAGTACACAGCCAAGAACAGAAAATTCATTGTCAATTTATCCTTTAGTACATTCCTTGATCACACTTGGATATAGGATACACTTCCAACTCAAAACAATAGTCCATTCAATGTTTGGCTTTGTTTAATTGGAATCCGCCGGTCTAAAGACTGCAATATAGTTCGATGGTGCTTCCGATACCTCCTCAAGGGTTGCAATGTATCTAGGGATCGTTATGAAATTTTAGGATGCCACATATTCACTAGTAGATCCTTGGTAACTAGTGTGATGTTGCTTTTGTGTGTCAGTAACATTCTATGTTACTTATGTAACTTTAGTAATAATCTTAATTAATGATCTGGCTAGTGACACCGAGTTGCAAATTATTTATGAGGCAAATGCTTGGTAAACTGCAAGAAAATCATGGTACAAACTGGGAGTTCACATCCACTAAGGGCTGAAGCATTTGCTTCAAGGGCTAAACCCCGGATGGAAGATATCCTGCAGGCATTGGCCAATATAGGGAATTTATGGAAAGGCAAGTACAGCAACAACTTGGAACCGAACATCGCCCTCTAGGATAGGTGGAACAATTCTTGAAGTTGAAACCACCTAAGTTTAGTGGAATGGGAAATCCTAAGGAGGCGGAGCATTGGATTGATGGAATGGAACGGATTTTCCGGTTGTTGAATTGTAGCGATGTTGAAAAGATAACCTTGGCAGAGTACCAACTGAAGGGAAATGCAAAGTTTTGGTGGAGAGCTTCAAGAGACACGATCTTTCCACCAGGTACCGACATAAACTGGGATGAGTTTGTTAGAGCTTTCAATAGGAAGCATTTCTCTGATTGTGCCAAAGATAAGAAGATCACAGAATTTGTTCAGTTAGAACAAAGGGAGATGACAGTGGACCAGTATGAAGCAAAATTTTATGAATTGTCTAGGTATGCTCCTAGGTTGGTTGAGGATCGAGAGGAAAAGGCTAAGAGATTCCTAAAAGGATTAAGGACTGATATTAGAAAACAACTAGTGCCTCTGAATATAAGGGATTATAATGAAATTTATGAAAGGGCATAGTTGGTGGAAGAGGAGTTAATGAGGGAACAATTAGAATATGGAAAGCAGTAGACCTTTAGTAATGTCAGACGAGGTAAGAGACCTTATCCTGATCAAGGACAGCCCTGGGAATCTAAGAAGAGGAATAATTTTGGGAATTCTGGAAAAGTCGGGAGTGGCTCGGTTCTAGGGAGAGTACCCTACCAAAGTACAATTTGTTAGAGATGTGGTGGACAACATGGACCAGGACCCTGTAATGATCGATTGAAATGTTTTGGTTGTGGGCAGAGAGGTCACTTTAAGAGAGATTGTCCACAAGAGAGGTCGCAACCGAATGTCAGCACGTTCGACAAGTGCAGCAACGTGCAGTTGGACCACCCCCACCAAGGAATCCACAGAGGCCACCAGCACAAGGACGGGTGTATGCTGTCATCCAAGAGGAAGCAGAAGCTTCCGAAAATGTTATCTCAGGTGCAAATTTCTATAGATGATAATAAGGTATATGCGTTATTCGACATGAGTGGCACACATTCATTTGTGTCTGAGAAATATAGATGATTGTGAGAAGTAGGAACCAAATCTTTAGATATGCCTCTTCGTATTTCTACATCATTGAAGGACATGTTGTTATCTATGTTAACATGTGAGATGTGTGAGATAACCCTAGGGGAATGAGATCTGGAAATGGACTTGGTAGTGATAGTTATGTATGACTTTGACGTCATCATAGGAATTAACTAACTTCGTAAGCAACGGACTAGGATGAATAATCTCCTAAGATAATGCTTGCCTATGTGCCAAGAATAAAACCGTGAGGCTTAGTATGGGATAAGCCAAGCGGATAATATCTTTGTAAATCAGTTCCTATTGAAACGAGACCCTCCAATGGATGTGTAGTTTTGGTTTGAACCAGGAAAAAGCTGGTGTACCTGTAACAACCCAGTCTGATGAGGGCAGGGAGTGGACATCGAGGCCAGAGCACCTAAGCAAGGAGCGGCTCCCGGCAGGCTTCTAGGATGGCAAAAGGGGGCAGGAATGAACTGAACTATGAACTGAACTGGGAAGGCAGTGTTTATGGGATAATTCTATCAGAATGGCACAGCGGAAGCATGGTTAAGCTTGTAGAACTCTTGTTTGTGAAAAATAAGGATGGGTCGATGCGTTTGTGCATTGACTACAGACAATTGAATTAGATGACCTATTTGACTAACTACAAGGAAGTTCAATCTTTTCTAAAATTGACTTGAGATCAGGATGATTAAGAAAGAAAACATCCCTAAGACCATATTTAGGACTCGCTATGGACACTATGAGATTCTAGTTATGCTATTTGATTTGACGAATGCCTTAGCTACATTCATGGATTTAATGAATAGTATATTTAAGCCTTATTTGGATCAAATTGTGATTGTCTTCATTTGATGATATCCTGATATATTCTAAAGGACCCGAAGAACATGTGCAGCATCTAAGCGTAGTGCTACAAACAAAGCTTAAGAAGTGAATTATGGAGAGTGAGTTATGAATTTGAGGATTAAGTTATGATCATTTGAGCTAAGTAGTGACTTCCTTTCAAAGGATCTCATTGGAAGTCTTGATGCATTACATGGAAGCATTTAGTATGTCTAGAATGATCTTGGAAGTCATGAGTTTGAGTGGTCATATGAGACATGAAATTACTTGTGGTTTATATGTTGGAATAATAGGTTTAATCGATGGTGGTCAACTTTTAATTTTTGGTGACGATCTCAGTTTGAAAAGGTTATGTGGAATTAGTGGATATGATCAATTGTGGTTATAGTCTTTCCAAGGTGAAATGGTGAAAGTTCAAGTTGTGGATTTGATGAGTGATTAGTCCAAGTGATGATCCTTTAGAGTGAGACATGAGATATACTCGATGGAAACTAGACAAGTTCTTATCTTGGTGGATTGTCAATCTTTGAATTGAATAAGTCTTGGTGGACTATCGATATTTGAACCCAATGAATGGTGATGTATTTTAGGCTTGAATCTATGTTGCAGTGAAAGCGTAGTGAATGTCTTTGTTGGACTGAACCAGATGAGTTATTGATGGTGTCAATTTTGATGGTTCTAGGCTTTAATTGATGGTGACAAAGGTATAGGAATAATTCGGCTAAATGGTGTGTTCAATTGAGACCGTTGGATATACCAGAGCGGAAATGGGATCATGTGACGATGGATTTTGTGCAAGAGTTACCAAAGACATCAAGTGGTCATGACTCTATCTAGGTGATAGTAGACTGCTTGACTAAGTCCACCCATTTCCTAGCAGTTCACGTAGATTATCCGATGGATAAAATTGCCGATATACATGTAAGCCAGGTAGTACGCTTACATGTGGTTCTGTAACTATCACGTCTGATCGAGATTCGAGATTTACTTCAAAACCTTTAGCGAAGTCTTCAAACCGCCTTAGGGACTAAAGCTCTAGTTTAGTACCGCTTTTCATCCACAGATGAATGGACAAACGAAAAGAGTAATCCAAACACTAGAGGACATGTTGAGAGCTTGTGTCATTGATTTTAAAGGAAGTTGGGATGAAAAGTTAAACTTGGTGGAATTTGCCAATAACAATAGTTTTCGGAAAAGTATAGGTATGGCTCCCTATGAAGCGTTGTATGGGAGAAAATGCAGGACTCTTGTCTGTTGGAGTGAGGTTGGTGAAAGAAAACTAACAGGACCTGAGTTGGTACAAGTTACTATAGAAGCGGTTGAGATTACAAGGAAAAGACTTAAGACAGCCCAAAGTTGACAGAAAAGCTACACAAATAAGCATAGAAAACCTTTGGAATTTAACGTAGGACACCATGTATTTCTTAAGGTATCCCCAATGAAAGGAATATCTCGATTTGGGATGAAGGGCAAGTTGAGCCCTAGATTCGTTGGACCTTTTGAGATATTAGAAAGAATAGGGGATGTAGCCTATCGACTAGCTTTACCTCCTAAGCTAGAGAACTTACATGATGTGTTCCATGTGTCGATGCTGAGGAGGTATCGGCCGAATCCTGGTCACATACTCGATCATGAAGCCATCAAAGTGGATGAGAAAGTGAGGTACATAGAAGAGCCAATATGGATATTAGATCAAAAAGAACAAGTTCTATGGACGAAGAAAATTCCTTTGGTTAAGATATTATGGCGACATCATGATGTGGAGGAAGCCACATGGGAAAGTGAAAATGAGATGAGGGAAAGATACCATCACTTGTTCAAAGAGACATAGGTATTGTTGAATTTCAAGGACGAAATTCTCTAAGGAGGGGAGAAATGTGACATCCAAGAATTTCAACGATCCTCGGACAGGTGACGGTCGTGACCAATCGATAAAAGTATTATCAAACTATATCCATGGTATAAATGATGGGCAGTCATCCGTATTTGTTTATTTGTCGGATTGGCATAGTATGTTAAGCAATGGATTGATCAACCATGCAACAAGAGAAAATCTTTGGACTATGATTGATTAATATTTTATTTTTGAACCGAAAGGAAGGAATTCAGTCTTTCGTAAGGAATGTACGTGCTGAAATTTAAAGAATAAAATATTTGAGGATGTTGGACGGCACGCAAGAATTTCGATTTTATCCTTGTATATGAAACAATTTGATTATGGGGATATTAAATTAATGTGGGCTTTTATTTTAAGGACTTTGGGCCCAAAATTTCGGGCCCAAGCAAGCCCAAAGAGCCCCCCAAGAATGTCGATTGGACCAAGAAAAGTTGAGTGGGGGGGGATGCCATCCAACACTTGTCATTGATTGCCTCCACTTGTCCATGCTTACCTCCCACTTGTCATTTCCATGAGAACACTTGTCACCTATATGCAAAAAAAGGTGATTCTCTATTAATCAAAGAACAAAAAGAGAGGGGGTTTCAGAATTGGAAAAGGGAGAGAGAGAAAGGGAGTGAACCGAGCAAGTGAGAGAGGGAGAGAGGGTCGAGCGAGAGACCGAAAGAGAGGGTGAGCGGGCGTACGGGCGTGAGCCGCTAGGGAGGAAGAAGAGGACCGTCTTCCGCTGTGTCCAAGCTACCGCCGTTGACGCCGCCGATCCCCGCCGCCGTTGAGCCAAGCCGAGACCCTCCCGAACCCCTGTTTTTGGCCAGCGATCGAGTAGAGAGGTTTAAGACAAGTAGAAGTTCTTCAATCTATGTTTAGCTTGCTGTTTTATCTAGTGAGGAGTTGGTAGATGCGAGAAAGGTGAAATGCTAGAGCTGCATGTTGAATTTGGACATGAAAGATGAAGCTAGATCAAGAAAACTAGGTAAAAATAGGGCATGCATTGTGGATTTCGAATTTTGTGATGGAACAAGAATTTAAAGATCTGACTATGGAGGGTTTTTGGAAGTGATAAGGTTGTGTTATAGTGTAATATGCTTGCATACATTTGATTGTGGATGTTGGAGGTCGAAATTCAAGGAGTAGGAAAAATTATAGTTAGATCAGTGGACTGTTTTGTAAAGGACAGTGTGACCCTCGGTGACTTTTTGATTTTTCTATAATTTTATAGCTAAAATTTGACTTTGAGTCCTTAATGAAAGTTGGAGAGCATATCTTTAGGAGTAACATATAACAAATGTAGCATAAATGGACAAGAATTGGTAGACAAAATGATTTTTATATGAAAATGTTAAATCTGGAAATTTTACAGAACGTCAATAAGAAATACCGGAATTTTTACTCTTGATACGTAAGGAATTTGACATGGTGTTCTTCATGAAACTTTTTCCTTAAAGTCTCATTGATAACATGTTAACATTTCACAATTTTCCAAGCTCATTTAGTATTTATTTCGAAATATTTACCAGAACTGTGCATGGTAAAATCGAGTTGCTCTGTTTTCGAATTTTCACAAAATGTCCCAAAAGCGAATATGTCTTGTAATAGTTATGTGATATGATGATACTGGAATTGGCATATCATGCAATATTGAGATGAGATGAGACTCAAGAGACATTTTGTCATTGCATTGAAAAGTGTCATTGCATTGAAAGATGTTAATTGTTGTCGTTGGACCCTCGGGTCAATGATGCCCCAGGAGTCGGGATGCCTAGAGGTTTGAATGAGTTGATGTCCTTTGGATGCCTGGTTGTATTATGAATACATACCCAGAGGAGAGAGTGTCGAGATGCCCGGTTGTATTATGATACACGCTCGGAGGGTGAGGGGTTGTATTATGATGCATTCCTTGTGATGTCAGGTGGGGTACGAGATGCCCAGAGGTTCGAATGATTCGATGCCCTTTGGATGCCTGGTTGTATTTTGAATACATGCCCGGAGGTTTCCGCGACACTAGGTTTGGTGCGGAATGCCAGAATGATGCAAACATTGGTTCTTTGGGGGATGAAACCTTTTGAATGATAAAACGGACGATTATATTAAGTGTGAGTGTGGTCTGATTATGGGACTAAATTGTATGGCATGGAATGAGACATGTCATTACAGTTTGGCCCCATGATTGGGACTTGTGTGACCGGACACGATGCATCTTATTGGTTGGAAATGCACTGGTTATTGCATTGAAGAGTTATATGGTTTGGATGCATACTCATTCATGGATTGCCTATTTTGTCTACCATACTTGAATCTTGATATAAATAGTAATGCTTGATATAGCTTGATGAATCTTTTACTACTGAGTGATTGTACTCACCCCGTTTGGGGACTAACATTTCAAACTAGACAAGATACCTCTGCTGCCACTGCCACCAGCAGATGGACTAAGTGGTTGGATATGGCCGCGAGGATGAGGATAGCAGGGGAAGGAACTTTTGGACGCCAACACCGATCGATGGACTTTAAGTATATGACCGTTGGAAGAGATATCGGTCATCTTTCGAAATATAGCCAAGTATAGAAAAACTTGGCATTTTGATGTACCGACTAATGATGTCCATCAAGTTATGTAAATATAAGTGTTCGGCTTTAACTTATATGAAATGTTTAGTTGGTGTGCATTGTTTTCTGAATATAGGAAAGGGATGTGGCATCCCAAAAATTCAAAGCCAAGCCATAAGGTGTGTTAAAGTCTTTAATTAGGTGATAAAATTTCCTATGGCATATGCTTTAGCCATTAATCTTTTTAATTAGATGATTTGTGCATGTGATTGTGAAAATTTAAATTTGATATATTAATAATCTATGCTTGGCCATGTACTTTATAAATTAAATTTCAATAAACAAGATGTCCCAAGACTTTGGCCAAGATGAAAATTGAAATTTGAAAATATTTATAGGAAGGAATTTCAAAAAAAAAAAAAAAAAGAGGAAAAGGTTAATTTTTAGGATGGGCCTTAGGCCCATTGGCCTAAGCTTGTAATGGGCCAAGTTGGCCAGCCCAATAGAGGCCCAAGAGGAGGTGGTCGACCGGCCCAAAAGCCCAAGCCCAAGAAGCCCAAATCAAATTCAAAAATTCAATAAGACAAGTGGCAAAAAGGGAAGGCCATGCATTGGTTGGTTTGTAGGCAAGTAATGATTGTTAATCATGAAGATTTGGGGGTATAAGAAGGGAAGAGAGAGAGAAGGTGGCCGGATTTCTTTTGGCCGAGAGAGAGGGTGAGAGAGAGAGAGAATTCGAGAAAGAGAGGGAGCGGCCGAGAGAGAGAGGAGGAGGAACCGCCGTCCGTCCGCCGTGTGCCACCGTGTTCACCGCCTTACGCGGTCGTTCGTCCGTTCTAGAGGCAAGTGGGAGTCCTCTAGCTTCTCTTGCATGCTTGTATGTTGTTTTCATGTTGAACTTTTGGTTGTTAGATGGGAAAAACCGAAGCATGGATGAGTTGTGTGTGAGTGGTGTGACTGTTCTTGCTCGGATCGTGTGAGACAGAAACTTGTTTGAGCTTGTATGTGTGTTTGGAGTCCGATTTTGGCTTCGATGTCTTCATGAAAGTTGTAGCTAACATCTTTTACTATAACATACTGATATTTCGTGGAAAATGATGGAGTTTTGTGGGGTTAAACTCTCATCTTACGGAGACCTCAGATCTGGAGAGTTTTCACTGACCTTTTGCTGGATTCATGGTTGCATGTTGGTTTTTGTTGAGAATCTTACTTTAGTTTCATCATGAAAGTTGTAGGGAACATCTTAAAATAGAACATACTCAAATTTGAAGTGAAAATAACAAGTATAGCTTGGTAAATCGACTAGATCTTGAAGACGATGATTCTGGTGATGTGTTCCGAGACACCCGAGACTTCAAGGACCTAAATGATGACTATAATCTGGTTATTTGACCTATATCTCTTCATGAAACTTGTAAAGGACATCTTGACACATAACATATCGGAATTTCAGAAAAAACGAAAGAGAATAGGCAGGTTAAAACTTCATATTTCGGAGATGGTGGCACTGGACGATGCGGTAACGGGTCCAGAAGCTTCGTGAGGTTGAATAAAATAATCTATAAGTAATCGGGCTTGGAGTTCTGCATGAAAGTTGTACAAAAATGTCTTGGCTATAATCTGGTAAAATTTTATAATTTTTGGAGGCCATATGGATATTTTAATTGAATTTATTTGGAAACCGTGCATTCTGGTTTCATCCGAGAAGTATAGGATGTTTTGTGAAAATTGTGAGATTTTGTAAAAATTCAAATTTGGCCATGAACTTTGCATGTAATCCTATTGGGTTGTAATTGCTTGAATTTTTTTAATTTTGGAAATTTATAGATATAAATAAAATAAAAAATAATAATAATAATAAATAAAATAAAATAAAATAAAATAGAATAGATTATTTTATTGGCCATAGATTCCATTTAATTTAATTATGTGGCACGTGTGATAAAGTCTTGATATATATATGACATGGAATTGAGATGCATGTACGAATTCAATGATGAGTATGATCTTGATTTGTCATCACATCACATAACATGATAAATTGAATCATAATGATGAGAATTGAGATAAATGAGGAAGCCGTCGGGGGTGAGCCGACGATGCCCCGAGAGTGTCGGGATGCCTGGCTAGAAGGGTACGGCCGGTTGCCCGATGGTCATGAATGGCCGAATACCGGAGGGTCCTCGGGAGAACGAGTGGTATCGAGATGCCCGGAGAGTGGGGGAGCCGGAAGCTCGGCATGGTAATTATGCCGAGGGATACCTCGCGATGCCGGATTGGGTGCGAGATGCCTGGCCTGAAGCTTGCGGCCGGTTGCCCGGTGGCCTTAAATGGCTGGATACCGGAGGGTCCTCGTGATGCCAATTGGGGTACGAGATGCCCGGAGAGTGGGGGAGCCGGATGCTCTGTAATTGTATCTTGGATACATGTGGGACGCAAACATTGGTCCTGGGAATGAGAAATGTGGCGGTCCAAGATGAAATTGGAACTAAATCATGCATGGTGATATATGTGTGACATGATGCATGATGATATATGCATGACATTATGCATGACAATATATGCATGGTAATGATGATGATATGCATGATGATGATGGTGAGGATGATATATGATGATATGCATGATGATATGCGTGATGATGATGATGATGATGATGATGATATATGATGATATGGCATGATAACATATGTAATGTGATGATGTCATGATGATGATGACATGTATGATATGATGATGCATGATAGTATGCGTATGGCTTCAAGGTAAGTAATGCCTGCAATGCATGTATCATTTGTATGATGCATTGAGTTGTTATTGGATTCCTTATCTGCTGAGTGGTTGTACTCACTCATTTGGGGACCAACATTTCAGATTAGCAGTATGCCGCTTCCTGCCATCGCGTGGGGTGCATTTTACGGGTTACCGTCCGATGTCGAGGTAGAGTGTGAGGAGTTCAGCTGTCCTTCTGTGCCTGAACTCACCTACATACGTGTGCGCTGTTTTGTCTCGTACGACATAGGCCTGGCTGGGGGCCCGATTGTCCAGGAGTTTGTCTCCGTCCATGTTCGCCGCGATGGGGTGATGGGAGGGATGCTACCACCGCCGCCGCCTGACGCACCGGACTGGGTGTGAGACCTGTGTGTGACGAGTAGGGGCTGTGTTTTTTTTTTTTTGGGAGTTAGTTAGTCGACACATATGATGGGAGTTGAGCACGTGTGATGTAGAGGGTCGAGGGTTCTTTTTTGAGGTTTTAGGCAGGACATGGCAAAGTCCTAGCTTTTCCTTTTAATGTACCGACCCAAGAGAAATCCCATCTTGAAAATATATGTAAATAAGTGTCGTGGCTTGTTTATAAATCATGGTGATTAGTGGTGTGTATTTGTATCATGGTGGGTAGGGGGAGAGATGGTGATGTTTTACTTCCGCTAATGAGTCGCGCTGGGACCGCTTTAAAAAAAAAAAAAAAGCCTGTGAATAACGACGCTTCTTCTAAAATATAATCAGAAAGGTAAATCAAGAGTAACTTTGGTGCTTGTGGCGATCGCCAAAGGGTTCGGGGTGCCACATCTGCGCTTCTTGGTATCAGAGCGAATGGTTATAGGTGGAGTGATATGGAGGCTTAATTGGATATTGAGGAACATGATGACAATGCACACCGTAGGGTATAAAACGAAATAATTGAATAACGGGTGATGAGAATTCACTCGTACATCCCTAGTAGTTTACTTTGGATTGCCTTTAGGTACCAGTAACATGTATATGTTACTTATGTAGTAGTAGTAGTTGCTTTGAATGGAGGCAGTGAGTCTCAGATTATTCCTGAGGTAATGCTTGGAAATTGCAGGAAAGTCATGGTGCGAGCTGGAAGTGCTCATCCATCGAGGGCTGAAGCCTCTGCTGCAAGGGCTGAACCCCGAATGGAAGACATCCTGCAGGCATTAGCCAATATTGGAAATCTGATGGAAAGGCAGGCGCAGCAACAGCCCGGAGCAGAACGCCGTACTCAAGGACTAGTGGAGCAGTTTCTGAAGTTGAAGCCACTTAAGTTCAATTGAATAGGAAGTCCTGAGGAGGCAGAGCAATGGATTGATGGGATGGAACAAATTTTCCGGCTGTTGGACTGCACTGATGCTGAGAAAATAGTTTTAGCAGAGTACTAGTTGGAGGGAAATGCGAAGTTTTGGTGGAGAGCTTCGAAGGACATAATCTTTCCACCAGGTACTGATGTGAGCTGGGAGGAGTTTGTTAGGGCTTTCAATAGGAAGCATTTTTCTGATTGTGCTAAGGATAGGAAAATTACTGAATTTGTTCAATTGGAACAAAAGGAGCTGACGGTAGATCAGTATGAGGCTAGATTTTCTGAATTGTCTAGATATGCTCCTAGGCTAGTTGAGGACCAGAAAGAGAAAGCTAAGAGATTTCTTAAAGGGCTGAGGAAGGATATCAGGAGACAACTAGTGCCTTTGAACATAAGAGATTATAATGAGATTTATGAAAGGGCACAGTTGGTGGAGCAGGAGTTGATGAGGGAACATTCAGAGGATAAGAAACCATTGTCCTTTAGTGATGTGAGAAGGGGTAAGAGACCCCATATAGGTCAAGGTCAGACCTGGGGATCTAAGAAGAAGGGAAATTTTGGGAACTATGGAAGAGGCAAGGGTAGCCTAAGTTTGGGAAGGACGCCTTATCAGAATGCGGAGTGTTGAATGTGTAATGGGCGACATGGCCCAGGACCTTGCATTGGACAACCAAAGTGCTATGGTTGTGGACAAATAGGCCATATTAAGAGAAACTGCCCTCAAGAGAGATCGCACGCGAGTATGGGCTCGATGCAGCAGCCGCAGCGGAATGTTGTTAGGCCAAACTTACCAAGGAATCCCCAGAGGCCACCAGCACAAGGAAGGGTGTATGCGATCACCCAGGAGGAAGCGGAAGCTTCCAAAAATGTTATCTCAGGTACGATCCTTATAAATGATAAAAAGGCATATGCATTATTTGATACGGGTGCTACGCATTCATTCGTGTCTGAAAGATATAGACAGTTGAGTAAGATAGAAACTATGCCTCTTGAGACGCCTCTTTGTGTTTCTACGCCTCTAAAGGATGTGGTATTGTCTATGCTAGTGTGTGGAAATTGTAAGATAACAATGGGGGAAAAGGATATGGAAATAGACCTAGTTGTAATGGCCATGTATGATTTTGATGTTATCATAGGAATGGACTGGCTTCGTAAATACCGGGCGCAGATGGATTGCTATAGGAAAGTGATCCAATTTACCTTACCTGATCAATCTAGTTGTGAATTTTTAGGAGGTCAGACCCATCTACCTGTAGCACTTATTTCGGCAGTAGAAGCCTATAAGTTACTTGACAAAGGATGTCAAGGGTACCTAGCCATAGTTAGAGATTATGCAAGGGAGGAGCCTAAACATGAGTAAGTTCATGTAGTTAACGAATTTCACGATGTATTCCCTGAGGAATTGCCTAGATTGCCGCCAGAGCGGGAGATTGAATTTGAAATTGAATTAATGCCTGGAACCGGACCAATATCAAAAGCCCCATATAGGATGGCCTTAGTCGAATTGAAGGAGTTGAAAGTGCAATTACAAGAGTTGCTTGGCAAAGGATTCATTAGACCAAGTGCTTCACCTTGGGGTGCACCGGTCTTGTTTGTGAAAAAGAAGGATGGATCGATGCGCTTGTGTATTGACTATAGGCAGCTAAATCAGGTGACCATCAAGAATAAGTATCCTTTGCCTAGAATTGATGACTTGTTTGACCAACTCCAGGGAAGTTCGGTCTTCTCTAAGATTGACTTGAGTCGGGATACCATCAGTTAAGAATTAAAAAGGAGGAATTCCTAAGACTGCCTTCAGGACTCGTTATGGACACTATGAGTTCCTTGTTATGCCATTTGGATTGACTAACGCGCCGGCTGCATTTATGGATTTGATGAATAGAATATTTCAGCCTTATTTGGACCAGTTTGTGATTGTCTTTATTGATGATATTCTGGTATATTCAAAAGGGCCTAAAGAGCATGAGCAACATTTAAGCATAGTTTTGCAGACCCGAGAGAGCATAAGTTGTATGCTAAGTTTAGTAAATGTGAGTTCGGTTGGATCGTATAATATTTTTAGGGCATGTGGTGTCAGGAAAAGGAATTGCAGTAGACCCGGCAAAAGTTGAAATAGTAGTAAATTGGCCAAGACCAACGACACCTACTGAAATACGGAGTTTCTTAGGACTAGCTGGTTATTATAGAAGATTCATTGAAGGATTTTCACGACTAGCAGGACCTTTAACTAAATTGACCCGAAAGAATGTAAAATTTGAATGGAATGGGGAATGTGAAAGGAGTTTCCAGGAGCTCAAAAGGAAATTGACTTCGGCTCCGATTCTGACTATACCTACTGGACCTGACGGTTTCACGGTGTATAGTGATGCATCTCAGAAAGGACTGGGATGTGTTTTGATGCAGCATGGCAAAGTTGTAGCCTATGCATCCAGACAATTGAAACCCCATGAGCTGAATTACCCGACGCATGATTTAGAACTAGCAGCATTAGTGTTTGCCTTGAAGATATGGAGACACTATTTGTATGGGGAAAAGTTTGAGATTTATACGGATCATAAAAGTTTGAAGTATCTGTTCTCACAAAAGGAGTTGAATATTAGACAAAAGAGATGGATGGAGTTATTGAAGGATTATGACTGTGAGATAAGATATCATCCAGGGAAAGCGAATAGAGTAGTGGATGCTCTTAGTCGTAAGTCGGCTATGGAAATGGCTAGTTTAAGGATGGCAAAATGGGAATTGTTAAAGTCTGTAGCAGACTCAGAATTTAAATTGGAAATGGATTGTCTTACTGGTATGCTTAGTGCATTAAGGATTGAGCTAGAGATTATCCAGAAAATTAAAATCCTGCAAGAATCTAACCTAGAGATTTTGAAAATAAAAGACACAGTATCTTTAGGAAAAAGACCGGAATTTCAAATCTCTGATGATGGAATAGTAAGATGCCAAGGACGACTTTGTGTTCCCAACAATGAGGAATTAAAGAAGGAAATTCTGTCGGAGGCACATAAGAGTAATTATAGCATTCACCCAGGTAGTACAAAGATGTACAGGAATTTGCGTCAGCAATTTTGGTGGAATGGTATGAAGGCAGATACGGCTAAGTACGTTTCTCAATGTTTGACGTGCCAGCAAGTGAAAGCGGAACATCGTAAACCCGCAGGACTCTTGAGACCATTAGACATTCCAGAATGGAAATGGGAACATATAACGATGGACTTTGTGCAAGGATTGCCAAGGACGTCGAGTAGTCATGACTCAATTTGGGTTATAGTGGATCGTTTGACAAAATCGACTCATTTCTTAGCGATTCGCATGGACTACCCAATGGATAAGTATGCGGACATGTATGTAAGTCAAGTGGTACGCTTACATGGTGTTCCAGTGACCATTACTTCAGATCGGGATTCGAGGTTTACTTCGAACTTTTGGCGAAGTCTTCAAATTGCATTAGGGACTAAGCTTCAATTTAGTACTGCTTTTCATCCCCAGACCGATGGACAAACTGAAAGAGTAATCCAGATAGTGGAAGATATGTTAAGAGCTTGTGTAATTGACTTCACAGGAAATTGGGATGAAAAATTGCATTTGGTGGAGTTTGCCTATAATAATAGTTTTCAGAAAAGTATAGGCATGGCTCCTTATGAAGCATTATATGGAAGGAGATGTAGGACTCCTGTCTGTTAGAGTGAAGTAGGTGAAAGGAAGTTGACAGGACTTGAATTGGTACAAGTTACCACTGAGGTTGTTGAGATTATCAGAGAAAGACTTAAAACAGCTCAGAATAGGCAGAAAGACTACGCAGATAGACGTAGAAGGCCTTTGGAATTTAGTGTAGGAGACCATGTATTCCTTAAGGTATCTCCAATGAAAGGGATATCTCGATTTGGGATGAAGGGTAAGTTAAGCCCTAGATTTGTTGGACCTTTTGAAATACTCGAGAGGATAGGGGATGTAGCTTATTGTTTAGCATTACCTCCTAAGTTAGAAAATCTGCACGATGTGTTTCATGTATCAATGTTGAGGAAGTACCAGCCGGATCCTGGTCACATACTCGATCATGAAGTCATCAAAGTGGATGAGAAAGTTAGGTACATTGAAGAGCTTGTGCAGATATTGGACCGAAAGGAGCAAATTCTTAGGACCAAGAAGATCCCATTGGTTAAGGTATTATGGCGACATCATGATATGGAGGAAGCCACATGGGAAAGTGAGGATCAAATGAAGGAAAAGTACCCCTATTTGTTTCAAGAGGGCGCGAGTGGTGTTTGAATTTCGAGGACGAAATTCTCTTAGGAGGGGAGAATTGTGGCATCCCAAAAATTCAAAGCCAAGCCATAAGGTGTGTTAAAGGCTTTAATTAGGTGATAAAATTTCCTATGGCTTATGCTTTAGCCATTAGTCTTTTTAATTAGATGATTTGTGCATGTGATTGTGAAAATTTAAATTTGATAGATTAATAATCTATGCTTGGCCATGTACTTTATAAATTAAATTTCAATAAACAAGATGTCCCAAGACTTTGGCCAAGATGAAAATTGAAATTTGAAAATATTTATAGGAAGGAATTTCAAAAAAAAAAAAAAAAAAAAGAGCAAAAGGTTAATTTTTAGGATGGGCCTTAGGCCCATTGGCCTAAGCTTGTAATGGGCCAAGTTGGCCGGCCCAATAGAGGCCCAAGAGGAGGTGGTCGACCGGCCCAAAAGCCCAAGCCCAAGAAGCCCAAATCAAATTCAAAAATTCAATAAGACAAGTGGCAAAAAGGGAAGGCCATGCATTGGTTGGTTTGTAGGCAAGTAATGATTGTTAATCATGAAGATTTGGAGGTATAAGAAGGGAAGAGAGAGAGAAGGTGGCCGGATTTCTTTTGGCCGAGAGAGAGGGTGAGAGAGAGAGAATTCGAGAAAGAGAGGGAGCGGCCGAGAGAGAGAGGAGGAGGAACCGCCGTCCGTCCGCCGTGTGCCGCCGTGTTCACCGCCTTACGCAGTCGTTCGTCCGTTCTAGAGGCAAGTGGGAGTCCTCTAGCTTCTCTTGCATGCTTGTATGTTGTTTGCATGTTGAACTTTTGGTTGTTAGAAGGGAAAAACCGAAGCATGGATGAGTTGTGTGTGAGTGGTGTGACTGTTCTTGCTCGGATCGTGTGAGACAGAAATTTGTTTGAGCTTGCATGTGTGTTTGAAGTCCTATTTTGGCTTCTATGTCTTCATGAAAGTTGTAGCTAACATCTTGTACTATAACATACTGAAATTTCGTGGAAAATGATGGAGATTTGAGGGGTTAAAATCTCATCTTACGGAGACCACAGATCTGGAGAGTTTTCACTGACCTTTTGCTGGATTCATGGTTGCATGTTGGTTTTTGTTGAGAATATTACTTCAGTTTCTTCATGAAAGTTGTAGGGAACATCTTAAACTACAACATAATCAAATTTGAAGTTAAAAGAACAAGTATAGCTTGGTAAATAGACTAGATCTTGAAGACGATGATTCTGGTGATGTGTTCCGAGACACCTAAGACTTCAAGGACCTAGATATGCTGGTTATTTGACCTAGATATCTTCATGAAACTTGTAAAGGACATCCTAAAACATAACATATCCGAATTGCAGAGGAAACGAAAGAGAATAGGTGGGCTAAAACTTCATATTTCGGAGATGGAGGCACTGGACGATGCGGTAACGGGTCCAGAAGCTTCGTGAGGTTGAATAAAATAATATATAAGTAATCGGGCTTGGAGTTCTTCATGAAAGTTGTACGAAAATGTCTTGGCTATAATCCAGTAAAATTTTATAATTTTTGGAGGCCATATGGATATTTTAATTGAATTTATTCGGAAACCGTGCATTCTTGTTTCATCCGAGAAGTATAGGATGTTTTGTGAAAATTGTGAGATTTTGTAAAAATTCAAATTTGGCCATGAATTTTGCATGTAATCCTATTGGGTTGTAATTGCTTGAATTTTTGTAATTTTGGAAATTTATAGATATAAAAAAATAATAATAAAATAATAATAATAAATAAAATAAAATAAAATAGAATAGATTATTTTATTGGCCATAGATTCCATTTAATTTGATTATGTGGCACGTGTGATAAAGTCTTGATATATATATGACATGGAATTGAGATGCATGTATGAATTCAATGATGAGTATGATCTTGATTTGTCATCACATCACATGCCATGATAAATTGAATCATAATGATGAGAATTGAGATAAATGAGGAAGCCATCGGGGGTGAGCCGGCGATGCCCCGGGAGTGTCGGGATGCCTGGCTAGAAGGGTACGGCCGGTTCCCCGGTGGGCATGAATGGCCGAATACCGGAGGGTCCTCGGGAGACCGAGTGGTATCGAGATGCCCGGAGAGTGGGGGAGCCGGAAGCTCAGCATGGTAATTATGCCGAGGGATACCTCGCGATGCCAGATTGGGTGCGAGATGACTGGCCTGAAGGGTGCGGCCGGTTGCCCGGTGGCCTTAAATGGCTGGATACCGGAGGGTCCTCGTGATGCCAGTTGGGGTACGAGATGCCCGGAGAGTGGGAGAGCCGGATGATCTGTAATTGTATCTTGGATACATGTGGGACGCAAACATTGGACCCGGGAATGAGAAATGTGGCGGTCCAAGATGAAATTGGAACTAAATCATGCATGGTGATATATGTGTGACATGATGCATGATGATATATGCATGACATTATGCATGACAATATATGCATGGTAATGATGATGATATGCATGATGATGATGGTGAGGATGATATATGATGATATGCATGATGATGATGATGATATATGATGATATGGCATGATAACATGTGTAATGTGATGATGTCATGATGATGATGACATGTATGATATGATGATGCATGATAGTATGCGCATGGCTTCAAGGTAAGTAACGCCTGCAATGCATGTATGATTTGTATGATGCATTGAGTTGTTATTGGATTCCTTATCTGCTGAGTAGTTGTACTCACCCCTTTGGGGACCAACATTTCAGATTAGCAGTATGCCACTTCCTGCCGTCGCGCGGGGTGCATTTTACGGGTTACCGTCCGACGTCGAGGTAGAGTGTGAGGAGTTCAGCTGTCCTTCTGTGCCTGGACTCACCTACATACGTGTGCGCTGTTTTGTCTCGTACGACATAGGCCTGGCTGGGGGCCCGATTGTCCTGGAGTTTGTCTCTGTCCACGTTCACTGCGATGGGGTGATGGGAGGGATGCTACCACCGCCGCCGCCTGACGCACCGGACTGGGTGTGAGACCTGTGTGCGACGAGTAGGGGCTGTGTTTTTTTTTTTTTTTTGGGAGTTAGTTAGCCGACATATATGATGGGAGTTGAGCACGTGTGATGTAGAGGGTCGAGGGTTCTTTTTTGAGGTTTTAGGCTGGACATGGCAGAGTCCTAGCTTTTCCTTTTAATGTACCGACCCAAGAGAAATCCCATCTTGAAAATATATGTAAATAAGTGTCGTGGCTTGTTTATAAATCATGGTGATTAGTGGTGTGTATTTGTGTCATGGTTGGTAGGGGGAGAGATGGTGATGTTTTGCTTCCGCTAATGAGTCGCGCTGGGACCGCTTTAAAAAAAAAAAGAAAAGCCCTGTGAATAACGACACTTCTTCTAAAATATAATCAGAAAGGTAAATCAGGAGTAACTTTGGTGCTTGTGGCGATCGCCGAAGGGTTCGGGGTGCCACAAGGGAGTTGTTGGATACGCTTCTGCCATATAAATTACGCAGTGACCGATCTAAAGGATAAAAACCCCAAGGATTGATAGGCTTACCTGTGGCGACCCTAATGGTTTGGGGGCCGTCGAGGGGAGCCACATTCATTTACTTCGCTTCACTTGCTTTATATACTATTGAAATCCGTCTTCTTCGTTTTCACCCTCAAAACCTAAAATACTAAACTCCCACTTGCTCTCACTTTCATTGTTGTTTAATCCAAAAAGTTATAATTTTTTCAAGCAAGTCTGTGAATTTCTCCCTTGAAGCGATAATGTCTTCAAGTAAGTCATTGAGAATCGCAAAAAGGGGACCACGACACATGCCTGAGGGTCCTATACATTTTGACTAGACTGAAGAAGAAGATTCTTGTCCACCACAGTGACAAAGTCAGCAACAACCTTCTCAGCAGTGTCAATCTTCTCCACCGACTCAGCCAAAAGAAATTTTCGAAGAAGTTGAACTCGTAAGGACTGTTGACACCTAAATTTTGCCCAAAAATATTTCATTCTGGCATATAGATTATCTAGGTGTTTAATATCGTGTTTTAAATGAAAGATGTTTTTCCTATAAAAAATAATAATTAAAAAAAAAAAGAGAGCAAGTTGGGGCCAATAATCTAAATGTGACTAGCCAAGCCCAGGAGGTCAGATTGGAATTCAAATGACAAGTTGGGGCCAAAATGCAATTTCCAAAAGTCGAGGGACCAATTCACAAATTTTGTAAAATTTGTGCCCGAGCCTTTAAATCATCATCGTGGTCATCAATTAAGTTGAAATTGAATTTGGGCCAAGTCGAATCAATCAAATTGAGCCAAAAAGACCACATTTGTATTGAATTGGGTATTTTCGGATAAGAAAATGGCCAACTTTGAGGGACTTTTTTGCAAAATTGGGTGGGCACAATTGTGAAATTTGATCAAGATCTTAAACTATTATACATGAACTTGCTAATTGATCAAAAACCACGGCCAAAGTGTTGGATTAAAGCACTCAAACCAGCTGCCAAATCTCAGTCCACGATTAAGTCTTAATTCGGAGCTACTAAGTAGCCATATTGGTGGCCCCACCATATCCCACTCAGCCGCCCATTTAGCTCGATCTTTGCACGTGCTGAAAGACCATATATAGTAGTGCAAGTGGACGAAAATTTGCCAGGGATAAGCTGCTGACAGCACCGGAAAATCGCAGCAAAATCCGCACACTCAACGGCTGCAGAATTGAAAAAAAATGGCTTAAGTCAGAGAGTGGGTGAAGTAGTCCTGTTGACAGGCTTGGTAGGTGGACAAAAGGCCGACCAAAAATCCCTTAATTTAGGGGATAAGATCACTGAAGCAAGGTCTTTCAAGGGATGAGAGAAAAGAGACCAGAGAGAGAGGAGAGAGCTCGGAATCGATCCCCAAAGAAGCCCTCAGAAGCAACTCCAGAAAAAGGCAAACCCAGAAATTCCAGATCAACCTCCAGAGAGAAAAGGGGAATTTTAGCAAACTTGCAGCTAAAATTAGCCAAAACCTTAAACTAGAGAGTGAAACTTCACTCAAAGAGCTTTCCAACCATAGGTCGCACGTCCCAAATGGAGATTGGGAAGGCCTCCTAAAGCCCCCCGAAACAGTGCCCTCCTGGCGGGCCAAGAAAGTCCGAAAATTTTTCTAAGTGTCGAGACTGGTTGGTCACGAGTGAGGAAAGCCAGTGTTTTTGAGAAATTTGAGAGACAAATGAGGAAAATATTGACTTTTAACCCAAACTAGAATACATATAGTTTGGCGTGGTGTAAAGTTTTCTAACAAAATATGTCTTGAAGTCTAATGTTAGAGGTCAACGAAAACCTTCGTTGTCAGTTCTTTTTTTTGTAGATCTCATTTCCAGTTGAAGAAGCCAACTTCCACAGGCCCCCGAGGATAATTTGTCGGTTTCATCGGCCAAGAACCACTTGAAAAGGAAACTAGGAAGCAAGGTAAGCATCCTAGTTGTATTTATTTTCGATTTTGAGCATGTTTTGATCATGAAAATCAAGAGGAAAACCAGCCCGGAAAATTGATTTCTGAGGCTGAAATTTTTCCAAGTGTTTGAAATCTCTCAAGAGTTTTGCATGTGTACTTCTTGGAGAGGTTGTTTTGATGTTGTTCGGTGGGTCATTCTCTATGATGTTTCTTGCATTTGAAAGCTCATGTTACCTACTTTCACTCGGATTAAGTAGTGTTTCCCTTAGATCTCGTATGTGATGAGTGTCGGGGCTTGAATATGGGCATTCAACCTGTTAGCTTGACTTGGGTTCAAACCCAGATTTGCAAAATCAGATCAAACTCGCATATTTGATGACGATTCCAGCTTGGTTTTCATGTGTTTTAAGCTGTGATTTCTATCTAATCTTACTCCTTGCATGTGGCAGTTTAACCTTGATGTTTTAGTTCCATATAATATTGCTCATGCGTTGAGATTGAAGGCCGCAAACATGGCCCGAGGAAGCTGATTTTGGGTGATTTCATGCACGCCAAGTGTTCAACGAAATGCGCAAACTAAGTTTCGATCTTGAAATGGTCGATTTGAACCCGGTTATTGTGATATTCATGTGCTATGTTGTTCAATGTTAGCATATATCGGTTTAGGAAATTATTATTTTTATTTAAATAAAAAATAAATAAAAAAATCCAAAAATCCAAAAATTTCAAAAAAATATAAAGGTGATAGATGTATCAAATTAAGGCAAAAATGACATCTATGAAATTTTCCTATTTTTAAAATGTCATTTTCCTAATTTAATGCTATTTTGGTATTTTATGATCATTTTTGTAACTAATCCATTTTGCATAGATTAAAACTATCTAGAGTAATTTCATGCATATTTAAATTTCCATTTCGCTCACGGGGGTCCTGTCCCGGGGCGTGATAACAAGGCCATGTAATATTATTTGCCCGACTTGTATTGAGTTTACCTTTTCTGCGTTTATTTTCAAGTCATTTCAATTTCTTGGATGTTTATTTACACGCCGCTTTTCATTAATTTGAGTGTAAATTTCTCTTTTAAATTATGTTAGGATTAGCCTAGACATTAAAAAAAAAAACTACAAAAACATTTGCATTGACACTTAGTGGTTTCATAAAGATTGTAATTGGTAATCAAGATTGTATGGCCATTTAGATAAACAACATTCCAAGTTAGTGGTACCGCAAGGGCGCTAATAGAAACATTGGCGTAAACGAGTCCCCGTTCTTAGAAATCTCTGGTTGCGTATGAATCGAGACAACACTCCCGTGTATTGATTGGTTTCTAGCCAACCCCAATAGGTTAGCGGCGACTCCAAGAATTACATAGGTTGTTAAGACTAAAAAACGAATCCAACGTCGCGCGAGGTCTGGGCTTGGGAGAGCCCGCGCCGAATCTAGGGCCATTGGTCCACCTCTTTAGGCAAATACACCTAAACCTCTCTTCCTTTTCCCCTGGACGGAAAAAAAAGAGGTTGTGACAGCTTGGCGACTCTGCTGGGGACTTGGTTGCAAACCTTAGAGGACTTAGGCCATAATAACTTGGTTGGTTGTTCACTAACATGGTCTTCATTTGACAGCGCGTGTCAAAGTCGCGTGGAAAACAAGGTTAGTCTACTAAAAATGTGTTAAATGTTTTTGTAGGTTTGGAGTAATAAGGGGTGGAGTGTTTGTTAACCCATCTCTTTTGTAGGGAGGCGTAGGAATGTATGCCTATATGGATGAAATTGAAGTGTTGTTTAGATATCAATCGATGTGTGTGCCTTTATACTTATCTTAGCACTACACATTTACACACACAACCCGCGATCTAAAACCCCGATCGCATTAGGAAGCCCATAGAAGGTGCCAAAAGATGGAACCCGTGCGGGGAATGACGCATGGTTATCGACTTTTGGTCCCGCTCATTTTGATTAATGATAAAGAGAACTGTCCGACGTAAGCGCGGAGTGGGGAAAACTCTTTTGATCTAATCAAAATGAGGACTTTAAGCCTTTAGAATTCCACCTTTATGCGTCAAACCTCACAAGTTTACATCCGCATGTCTATGTGATTGAAAAAAAAAATGTCTCCTCACCCATTGTAAGTATGATTTCTCCATCTACTTGCTCACTTCGGACTGAAATTTTCATTTTATGAGATTCGCGGAAATCAATGGAATGCCCTTAGCGATATAGGCTTGGCTCTCACTCTTAATAAATAAACATTTCAAATACCTTTGATCTAACCCCATAAAACAAATTTTTTTGTTTTCAATTGTGAACTCATAGTCACATTTTGTATAGAAATTCTTCCAAGTCAAGATTACATTTTGGGGCATAGAATTAAAATCAAATTTTCAATAAAATTCTTTCTTGGTCACATTCCAAAATTAAAATTCAAATCACATTTTGTGTATTGATTTCTCAAAATAAAAATCACCTCACCTTTGCATGAATGAAATTACAAATTAATCTTTCAAAATCAATGCCCCATTTGTGTATGAAACTTTTGGAACATAGTGGGCATTCAATTGATAGCCGTGAATCGATCTTTTAATGAAATCTCCTCTTACTAATAAAATCTTGATGAAATACCAAATTTTCGTAAGTGGATACTACGAAGAAGGTATCCTCGCCTTGATTTCATTGTAAGAGGCGGCTTTATTGAAAGATCAATTTTTCATCCATGTACTGATATTATCTTCCTTTCGCAGGTCATGCGTGAGAACCATTCCTTGAACTCCTCTTGCTTGGCCATGCCAAAAGTGGACTTTAAAGCTAGGACGAGAATTGTGCTCATTATGCTCCTCTACGAAAGAGCTTCTTGTACTTTATCCTTGTCATTATTCCTATTAGGAACCGTGTTTTTTGCGTTTTGAGTTTTGATTGTGAACCCAATCAAATGCTTTTGTAAATCATACAACTCACATTTTCTAATAATGAAATTAGAGTTTATAAAAGTTATATTCTTTAAAATACTTGAAGTGTTTCAAATGGACCCTCTGGGCTGAGTTTATGCCTTAGCTTCAAAATGTGTGAAAATGAGTTTCAAGAAGAACTTACGTAATGCTTGATCTCTTCACTTAACCGCTTTTGCAGGTTGATCCGTAGAACGATGCTTTGAGGGGGTAAGGTTGTAATCGTTCCAATAGGGATTTCTTGCACAACAACTAACTCAGTCATCCATTTTTGTCAAACAGGCAAAATGACGGTTTTGTTCAAGATTGACAAAAGTGCGGGCCTTTCCTTAATAGAGCAAGTCATGAGATGCACCAATTCATGCTCATTTATGGGCATATTTGGTTGAGCCACGAACTACTTGAATATTTTCGCAACATATGAATTCAAACATTGTGATTAAGTGTGAAAAGAATCATCAAGGCCTCGAAGATCACAAATCTACTGGTCTAATGAAGTTCCACATGCTGGATGACCTCATATTAATTTGACATTCTTCGTGGAAGAAGAAATTTGTGGACATTCTTTGGCAACAAACTACTTCGTTGGTTGCGAACAAGAAGCATTTACAATCCCTACACTTCCAACGGTTTCTTGGCATCCAATCCTATATGGAGATGATTATTGATGGTATGCAAGACAACACTTCAAGATGTAGATGTACACAAACAAGAATCGGTTATCAAATGTTGCCTTCAAATAAAAGGTGGTAATCGTTTCAAGTTAAATTCGATTTATTTTAGGAATGACTTGTCCTTGCACTTTGTGCAGATTTTAGTGAGGCAAATTACTGGCAAGCAACAAGATTACATGGGGAGGACAACCTGGTCCAGGATCACACGATCTCTAAAAGAAAAGGGTGTGTTTGTTCCAAAAGTCAAAACAACTCATTCATAAACTGACATAGCCACCCATGCTTACAGATTGGGAAATGGGAAATGCATTGATGTAGCAAAAATGACAAAAAATCACCTAGCCTAAAAGGGGTATGCGGGAAATTGAGTAAAGCATGAAGGACTCAAATGAAACGGAGATTCATCAATCCAACATGATGGAGCTGCATATGGACAAGTTATCTAACCTAGTGTGGCATGCATTGGACCATAAGGACAATGTCTTTCCTTCTTCAACAAAGCTATAATGAGATGCTGAATTGCCCGACTTTGAAAAAGGGTGTACTTCGTTCCTAAACCTAATGTACCTAAGAATAGAAATAATACATTGTTTCCATATGTGTAGGAAATTTTAATTGGGGCAGATGGCCACAAAATGGATCTGGGGCACGCAATGCATGAGTCATCCGACTTCTAAAAAGGGAAAGATTCAAATGGAATAGACATTTGTCAAGTGAATTGTTGTCAATCATGCGAGCAAATCCATCCCCATAGCCAAGGAAACAAGATGGAACGCAGTCAGCAGATATGCCATAAAAGGGAGTATACTGTTCCTAAAATGAATCACGTCGAATATGAAAATAACATATTACGTCTCTTTTTCCTTGCAGTTGATAAACAGGGCAACTCACTCAAAGTAGAGTAACTCTCACCCGTGAAGCAAGATGAAACAAAGTCAATTGATTCAGCACAAAAAGGGAGTATCGTTTCTAAATTAGTCCAATTCAATTTTGGAATATAAGTAACATGCCCTATCTCTTGTAGGAAAAGGTGCACATTGACCGTTGGAGCAACACCTTATACCAAGAAGGTATGCTAAGGCCCAACCATCCATTTTGATGGAATAAATGAAGTAAAATATCCACGGAGCAATGCCCTCACATGTCGAAACAAGGAGTACCCCTCTCCTTTCATCTTTGACGCCCACTTAGAATGAGTGAATTCGATAACATCTTTGAAAGGAAGATCTTCAAGGAAATGTTAACACCTGAGGAGCAAAAGCACATGAAGACGAAACACAAGACATTTAAAGTCAGCTGCAGGAGAAGGGTAATTCGGTATCGTTTCCAAAATGCCCCTCTCTAACTTCATTATTTGACGTAGTTCTCTTGTTTGACAGGAAGCGTCGGTATTCGAGGAACAAACTCGAGAAATTGATTTAAGCATAATTCATATCGACCAAGCAAGCATGTGGAGCCAACACATGTCAAAGTCACCTAAGTTGGCTTAAAATATGTGTCGTTCTAGAGCCGGTTCAATTAAATAAAAAAGAAACACCCCATGGACACTACCAGCGCTTCGACCTGGTGGTATGGGGAATGAAGTGGTCCAGAAGCGGCCAGGGTTCGATCCCTGGAAACGGCAACGAGTTTGCCATAAAATGTAAAAAAATAAATAAAATTTTTTTACATCTTTTACTTTTGCAAAAGGAGGAAAGCGCTCGAACTAATGAGACCAAAGACCTGAGAATCTCTTCAAGCCTTAAAACAATAGGTTCATGCTGCTGTTTGCTGCCCAAATGGTGAAACCGACCAAGGGTAATGTTGTATTGTTCCCAGTTTTACGATCCCCTGAAGATTCAAGTACTAACACATTCCTTTTTGTTCTTCGTAGGGTCGCCTGACTACTAAGACACCGGTAAGTATCCCTCTTCTCAAAATCAAATGGAAAACAAATGGAGAATTTCCATCACAAAAAAGAACATCTAGTGTTTTTCTAGAAACGAGCACAAGAAATGGAAATTGAAGAAAAAAAGTTTTCCACAAAGTTTGCAAAAATCTTCATTATCTTTAAATTTATCCATCCACTCAATGGATCACTCATTTCGAATCAAAATTCTCTATGGAGGTTAATCCACCCACATGATCTCAACAAAAATTGAAAGGCGATGTTGCTTATGCCAAGCGAGAAACACTTAGGATGAGGAAAGGCAACCCATTTCCAAACATGTCCTTTAAGCACTTTGGGATTTGAGTGAAAAAGAAAACCCGTGTCGTTTAAGGTCAATGAATTCATTCGCAAGCGGTACATAGATCAGGATGATAAGAGGCATTTCTTTCCTCTATCATACACACTACAGGTGACAATAGTTAGCCTATTTGAGCCTTTTAATGTGAAGAATTTTCTACAAAATATCCCTGTCAAGAACCACCCCACGATGGGGCAATTACGGAGGTTTGGGTTGACATTATTTGGAGAGGGAAGATGAGAAAAGTTTCTTTACTCTCACTTGCATAAATCTTTTTTGTGGTAACTTCAGGTGAATTCTTATGGAAGCTCGAAGCATCCCAAGGTGAAGAAGAGCATTCTTTTCTCTACCCAAACACCGATACCCTTTACTTAAACCATATTGAGCCTAACTATTCATTTCTAAAACCCGAGTGGTGATTATCTCCCCACATTGGGGCAAGGCACATGATTTACCAATGCAATTGGTGTTTATATGAGAATATGAAAAGCATCTTGAAAGTCCCAAGAGCTCAAAAAGTTTGAAAGAACAAAAGTCAAGTGAAAATTAAGGGGCATGAAAAAGCAGTGTGCCTGGTAAAAGCAAGGCCAATGCCCACAAAAAAAAAGGGAGAGAGAGTGGAAGAAAAACAATTGCATTAAGAGGAATATCTCTATGAAAGAAAAAATGGCAAAAAAAAAATGCCTGCATTGAAAAGAAAATCATTGCAAATGCAAAAGCCATTATGTTAAGATGATTAGTCAAAGGACTTTTGAGACAATTTGAATTCTAAACATTGAGTGCTTTAAAAAAAGAAAAAATGGATGATATGGTAATGATGCCATGATAATCACCAACTCCCAAATCCCCCTTTGACAAAAAGTTCTAAGCCTTTTGAGCTAAGCCTTTTGAACCTTTCCCCAAATCAACATTACAACCCATTTCCAAAGTCTCTTCAGATTGGCATGATTCAAAGTGGAAATAAGGACTTCCTAAAGAAGATGCCACTCGAAGAAGTGAGAGTAAGGTTGTCTTATCTCATCTTAAGGTTTCTTGACTTGTAAACCTAGCAGAGAAGTGGATCAGTGATTAATTCATTTCATAGCCAATGATGCTTATCCATTGCTAAAACCATGACCAAACCTGCACTACGGTCCTTCTAAAAGACCTCTTTGATTGGTCAATGTGTACTTATTGCGAATGATTCAAAGCCTTGCGCACTGGAAGAGTGAGGTTGAGTGATTAGTTTATTTCCCACATGAACAGATGGGATCAAACAACCATTTTCTTGAGGATATGCGAGAAGCTCTTTCTGACTAGGGATCCTTGCTTGGCATAATTAACAAACCTTTCTCATAAGTCAGGGTCATTTCGACAAGGACTTTTCTCTCAAGAGAATTTGACGATTAATGATATCATTCGAGCGTGATGACAGTTTTGCGAGTTTGTCAAGTTGTCGGAATTATTTTGATTTGTTTATGCAATCATTGCTTTCTCATTACCGATACACTTTTGATATTGTTTCTAGTGACATATGTTGAAATTGACCTCATCTAGTATGCTTTCGCTACTAGAATACTTGTTATAATGAATAATATTTGATGTGCAATATCCATTTAAGAATATTCTTGAATGACAGGTTCCTCCAGTGAAACCCTGCAATTTCAAAGGGTTCATGGGTTAACCTTAAACCATGCATTTTCAAAAGGTTCTTGGTTATCCTTAAACCTTACAATTCTAAAGGTTCGTGGGTTAGCCTTAAACCATGCATTTTCAAAAGGTTCTTGGTTATCCTTAAACCTTGCAATTTCAAAGGGTTTATGAGTTATCCTTAAACCATGCATTTTCAAGAGGTTCTTGGTTATCCTTAAACCATGCAATTGTAAAGGGTTCTTGGATTAGCCTTAAATCATGTACTTTCAAGAGGTTCTTGGTTACCCTTAAACCATACAATTCCAAAGGGTTCATAGGTTAGTCTTAAACCATACACTTTCAAGAGGTTCTTGGTTATCCTTAAACCATACAATTCCAAAAGGTTCATGGGTTAGCCTCAAACCATGCATTTTCAAGACATAATTTCAAAGGATTCATGGGTTAGCCTTAAACCATGCATTTTCAAGAGGTTCTTGGTCATCCGAAAACCATACAATTTACACGGTTAGTGGGACTGTCTTAAACTACACAGTTAGTGGGATTGTCTTAAACCACAAGGTTAGTGGGATTGCCTTAAACCACACGGTTAGTGGGATGCCTTAAAACCACATGGTTAGTGGGACTGCCTTAAACCACAAGGTTAGTAGGATTGCCTTAAACCACAAGGTTAGTGGAACTGCCTTAAACCACACGGTTAGTGGGACTGCCTTAAACCACAAGGTTCGTGGGACTGCCTTAAACCACGAGGTTAGTGGGACTGCCTTAAACCACACGGTTAGTGGGTTTGCCTTAAACCAAAAGGTTAGTGGGACTGCCTTAAACCACACGGTTAGTGGGTTTGCCTTAAACCATACGGTTAGTGGGACTGCCTTAAACCACACGGTTCGTGGGACTGCCTTAAACAACACAATTAGTGGGACTACCTTAAACCACAAGGTTAGTGGGACTGCCTTAAACCACACGGTTAGTGGGATTGCCTTAAACCACAAGGTTCGTGGGTATATCCTTAAACCACACTTTTCAAATTGTTCACAACTACATCCCTAGATCACGCTCTTTACATTAAGCTTACTTGCATTTTCATTTTACAATTGTAAAAAAAAAAAAAAAAATTAGGCGTCACTTTATATTTGAAAGAAACCTCTTTGAGCTTCCTTTCAAAGAGGGGCAGCTGTTGACACCTAATTTTTGCCCAAAAATATTTCATTCCGGCATATAGATTATCTAGGTGTTTAATATTTTTTTTAAATGAAAGATGTTTTCCTATAAAAAATAATAATAAAAAAAAAAAAAGAGCAAGTTGGGGCCAATGATCTAAATGTGACTAGCCAAGCCCAGGAGGTCAGATTGGAATTCAAATGACAAGTTGGGGCCAAAATGCAATTTCCAAAAGTCGAGGGACCAATTCGCAAATTTTGTAAAATTTACGCCCGAGCCTTTAAATCATCATCTTGGTCATCAATTAAGTTGAAATTGAATTTGGGCCAAGTCGAATCAATCAAATTGAGCCAAAAAGACCACATTTGTATTGAATTGGGTATTTTCGGATAAGAAAATGGCCAACTTTGAGGGATTTTTTTGCAAAATTGGGTTGGCACAATTGCGAAATTTGATCGAGATCTTAAACTACTATACATGAACTTGCTAATTGATCAAAAACCACAGCCAAAGTGATGGATTAAAGCACCCAAACCAGCTGCCAAATCTCAGTCCACGATTAAGTCTTAATTCGGAGCTGCTAAGTAGCCATATTGCTGGCCCCACCATATCCCACTCAGCAGCCAATTTAGCTCGATCTTTGCACGTGCTAAAAGACCATATATAGTAGTACAAGTGGACGAAAATTTGCCAGGGATAAGCTGTTGACAGCACCGGAAAATCGCAGCAAAATCCGCACACTCAACAACTGCAGAATTGAAAAAAAATTGGCCAAGTCAGAGAGTGGGTGAAGTAGCCCTGTTGACAGGCTTGGTAGGTGGACAAAAGGCCGACCAAAAATCCCTTAATTCAGGGGATAAGATCACTGAAGTAAGGTCTTTCAAGGGATGAGAGAAAAGAGACCAGAGAGAGAGGAGAGAGCTCGGAATCGATCCCCAAAGAAGCCCTCAGAAGCAACTCCACAAAAAGGCAAACCCAGAAATTCCAGATCAACCTCCAGAGAGAAAAGGGGAATTTTAGCAAACTTGCAGCTAAAATTAGCCAAAACCTTAAACTAGAGAGTGAAACGTCAGTCAAAGAGCTTTCCAACCATAGGTCGCACGTCCCAAATGGAGATTGGGAAGGCCTCCTAAAGCCCCCCGAAACAGTGCCCTCCTGGCGGGCCAAGAAAGTCCGAAAATTTTTCTAAGTGTCGAGACTGGTTGGTCACGAGTGAGGAAAGCCAGTGTTTTTGAGAAATTTGAGAGACAAATGAGGAAAATATTGACTTTTAACCCAAACTAGAATACATATAGTTTGGCGTGGTGTCAAGTTTTCTAACAAAATATGTCTTGAAGTCTAATGTTAGAGGTCAACGAAAACCTTCGTTGTCAGTTCTTTTTTGTAGATCTCATTTCCAGTTGAAGAAGCCAACTTCCACAGGCCCCCGAGGATAATTTGTCGGTTTCATCGGCCAAGAACCACTTGAAAAGGAAACTAGGAAGCAAGGTAAGCATCCTAGATGTATTTATTTTCGATTTTGAGCATGTTTTGATCATGAAAATCAAGAGGAAAACCAGCCCGGAAAATTGATTTCTGAGGCTGAAATTTTTCCAAGTGTTTGAAATCTCTCAAGAGTTTTGCATGTGTGCTTCTTGGAGAGGTTGTTTTGATGTTGTTCGGTGGGTCATTCTCTATGATGTTTCTTGCATTTGAAAGCTCATGTTACCTACTTTCACTCAGATTAAGTAGTGTTTCCCTTAGATCTCGTATGTGATGAGTGTCGGGGCTTGAATATGGGCATTCAACCTGTTTGCTTGACTTGGGTTCAAACCCAGATTTGCAAAATCAGATCAAACTCGCATATTTGATGACGATTCCAGCTTGGTTTTCATGTGTTTTAAGCTGTGATTTCTATCTAATCTTACTCCGTGCATGTGGTAGTTTAACCTTGATGTTTTAGTTCCATATAATATTGCTCATGCGTTGAGATTGAACGCCAAGTGTTCAACGAAATGCGCAAACCAAGTTTCGATCTTGAAACGGTCGATTTAAACCCGGTTATTGTGATATTCATGTGATGTGTTGTTAATGTTAGCATATATCGGTTTAGGAAATTATTATTTTTATTTAAATAATAAATAAATAAATAAATCCAAAAATCCAAAAATTTCAAAAAATATAAAGGTGATAGATGTATGAAATTAAGGCAAAAATGGCATCTATGAAATTTTCCTATTTTTAAAATGTCATTTTCCTAATTTAATGCTATTTTGGTATTTCATGATCATTTTTGTAAATAATCCATTTTGCATAGATTAAAATTATCTAGAGTAATTTCATGCATCTAGGGTAATTTCATGCATATTTAAATTTCCATTTCGCTCACGGGGTCCTGTCCGGGCGTGATAACAAGGCCATGTAATATTATTTGCCCGACTTGTATTGGGTTTACCTTTTCTGCATTTATTTTCAAGTCATTTCAATTTCTTGGATGTTTATTTACGCGCCACTTTTCATTAATTTGAGTGTAAATTTCTCTTCTAAATTATGTTAAGATTAGTCTAGACATTAAAAAAAAACTATAAAAACATTTGCATGGACACTTAGTGGTTTCATAAAGATTATAATTGGTAATTAAGATTGTATGACCATTTAGATAAACAATATTCCAAGTTAGTGGTACCGCAAGGGCGCTAATAGAAACATTGGCGTAAACGAGTCCCCGTTCTTAGAAATCTCTGGTTGCGTATGAATCGAGACAACACTCCCGTGTCTTGATCGGTTTCTAACCGACCCCAATAGGTTAGTGGCGACTCCTAGAATTACATAGGTTGTTAAGAACTAAAAAACGAATCCAACGTCACGTGAGGTATGGGCTTGGGAGAGCCCGCGCCTAATCTAGGGCCATTGGTCCACCTCTTTAGGCAAATACCCCTAAACCTCTCTTCCTTTTCCCCCGTACGGAAAAAAAGAGGTCGTGACAGGACGTTAACTCCTAAGGTTGCTTTCAAGCTTTATTCTAGTTTGAAAAGAGGATGAATTGCTATGTCCTTGATTGATGAATACTTGAAAGAGAGAGGCTATAAGAATGAAACTCTTTTTCTGCACGATATGGAGAAGATGGGTATTGCAGAAAAGGGATCGACTAAAAAGGCCTTTGCTAATTTCCCTAGTGACCTGCGCTTTGGCACTGCTAATCAACCTCAAGGACAGGATGACGATGACCGAATGTTTACCCATTTTCAGCCTAGAACAGGAGTTGCTACAAATGTTGTTAGTGATGGTTCAAGTCTTTTCAGATCGAAGAATCACAAGAGGGTTTATTCGAATTTAATGATGAGAAGGGTTATGAATCCTAGGAGTGTCGATTTCGATTTCCTTGATTCGGTGAAAGTAAATATGCGAGAGAAGTTTGCTCTACTGCAATTGGAGTGCTTTTGTTATGAATCTACTACTGGTTATCCAGAACTCACAACTTACTTTTATTCGAACTTATCTTTCTTGGATGCAAACAGTTTCTCTTTCACAGTAAGGGACAAGGATTTTTTGTGGATATGGACACTTTGGCTGACATAATTGGGGTGGAAAGAACGAGTTTCCAACCAATTAGCGTGTCCGTTGCTCATGCTACTCTATCATTGGTGAAAGATCGGGATGCTGAAGGAAAGATATCCTACTCAGGATAAATGCCTCCAACATCTTGCTGCACAAGATCGTAATCAGCTACATCCGTCCAAAGTCGACATCCAAGACCGATGTCTCTCGGTCTGAAGCAAAATTGATGCATGCTATCAATATCGGTTACAAATTATCTCTACCTAACATCATCATGTTTCATATGTATAGAACAATGGTGAAAGATAAGGGACAACTCCCTTATTCTGCTCTTATCACGCACCTTTTTAGACATTTTAAAATTCACATCCCTACACCATCGTGTTTGATAAACATTTCTCCAGTGGTGATTGGATTTAAAATGGTCACAAAGATGCGTTTAAAAGAGCTTAACAAAGTGTTAGAGTGCATGAGGGAGAAGTCTCCCGTCAAAGCAAAACAAGACTCTACTGCAGCCAAAAGGAAAGGAAAGGAGCCCATGGATGTTTCAGTAAAGAAGAAGAGAACTCTCATATTGCAGGATGAAGAGGATGAGGATGAAATGACTCTTTTAGCCTTAAGAAACTTGAAGAGTTTTTTCAGCTTTCAAGAGACAAGAGAAGAGCTATAAGAAGGAGAAAAAGAGAAATAAGTGACAGAGAAGGAAGATGAAGAACAAAGGAGGACAGAGGAAGAAAGAAGAGAAGAGGAAAAAGAAGAGAGAGACCAGGGTCAATAAGACTCTCTTGAGCCAACTTGGGTTGTATCATTATCAAGTGACTTTAAGATGGCTGACACTGGAATTGCTGGAGCACATGATGCAGACAAACATCACTCTTAAATTGAAGTTGCACTAGAAGAAGATTTGTCTACTCCTCCTAAGAGCAAACAAACAGAGGGAGTTGTTGAGCAAAAAGGTACTTCTTCACCTATCTTTACCAGAGGATGTGTATGCCTCTCATTATCCAGAAGCATCCACTCATAGTCATGCTGGACAATCTGCTAAAGATCTCTCAATTCTCAAAACTCTTGGAATCAACTTGGCTAAAGTTAGTGCTGCAATAGCTCAAACAGCAGACTTTTCGAGATTGCTAGGGATTTTATTGGATGCAGGATCTCAAGAACACTTTCATGACCACTTCAGTGTCTTTGCATGATCAGTTAAATGCCTTGAAGAATCAAGTGCAGACTATTGTGCAGGGTGAAGATTTCCAATCACTGAAGCAAAGTTTTGCAAGGCTTGAGAAGACAGTAAATTCTATAGGAGAGTTCGAGCTTGTTCTCCTTCCAAAACAGCCATGATTCTGACTCTATTTTCAACAACTCATTTTATTTTCTCTCCACTTTTTGTTGTTGACAAAAAGGGGGAGAAGTTTGATGCAGATTTGTTTTGACTTTTGGTTCGGATTTTTGGACTTATCTTTTATTTGGTTGTGATTTGGACTGGTTGATTTGATCTTTTGATGCTTGCAGAAACTTAGGCCATGTTAATGATTATGGAAAGGATAATTGTTTTGCAGGTGTCTTATAGGACAAACATGTTTTCTGTGGTTGTAGAATTGTTGCTATCTATATCCTAATCTATTTATCTTTTACAAGATATATTGTTTTGCTTAAGTATTGTTTTGCGGGACAAAAGTGTTCAAATCTGCAAGAAAGTTTTGTCACCATAAAAAAAATGGGGAGATTGTTAGAAAAAAACTTCCTTATTTGTTTTGAAGTTGACAAAACATTTCCATCAGTCTAGTCTGAAGATTTGCAGACTCTATCGTCAACGTTTGAAGACCTCCAGACTCAAGATTTAAATTCTACCCTCGCTAATAGCCTCCAGACCGACGAAGAAAAGATTTATCCGATGAAGAAGACTTATCCAGATGCAAGTATATCTTTAAGGATTTGGTTTGTACGGTTGATGAAGATTTCACGGCTGGAGATAACATATCGTGATCAATTATTCTTACCAAAATTTGTGGCATCCGAGAATTTCGACAACCCTCGGACATGTGATGACGTGACCGATCGATGGGAGTATGGTCAGATGGTGTCATTGGTATTTTGTACGGGCATTGTTTTATTACCACCATCAAACCAAGGGGTCACAATCAGAAACGGATCGATCGTCGAATGAGTTATGGCATTTTCCGTGTACTGTCACTAGTGAGACCGACCTTATCTGCACCTTTGAAAATTATTGATGATACATCATGGATTGACAAAAAGATGCGATTGAAGTTCTTCGCCGTCGGCACAACATGTGATCACTGTTTCATTGCCACCCAACGTCCCTAAACATCTAACATATTTTATGTGAGACCAGTCGGACCTCCCATGCACATCATTGCAATTCCATGCAATTACGTGAGTAAGGATGCTTCAACCCACGCACGTGCTAAAGTTAAGGATAAAATCTTGGAGAATTGAACCGTGCATAAGGACCATGCACGTCTTTTTCATTTCGCAATACAGCAAGTAAGGAAATGAAATTCTTATCACCATGTAACTCTTTCGAGATCCTTCTCCATGCAAGAATTTCAGTCACATACTGGTACCAGAGATGGACTGAATAAGAGATTATTTGATTTCCTTGTAGACCATGAAAACCGAAATGCCCCCTACTTGTGTGGAAATTTAAGGATTAAGCTTGGAAGAAAATTTGGGCCGTGTACTATGGACCGTGCGGCCACCAAAAGCCTGGCCCAAATTAATCCCAAAACCCCTTAATTATCGACAAGCCAGTCAACAAATTCACAAGGTTTCTTCTCGTTGTTGACCAAAGGGAGGCTAGCAACGGCCACGTTGCTCTCTTGTGGACGTCCAGCGAAGCTCAAGGGTGAGCAAGATGATAACACGTCCTCAGCAGCTGTCCTCCATGCATGCATCCACCGAAACCCCTACATGCAAAATCATCATTAGCTTAACTAACATTAGAGGAAACAAGGGGCTCGGTTTTAAAAGAAAGTGAGAGGATGAGGCAGTTTTCGTAACACACAAACAGAGAAAGAGGAAGAGAGGACAGCGAGCTAGAGAGAGAGTACGGCGAGGGAAAGGGAAAGAGCTCGCCCCTCTACCATACGTGTGAGCTGCCCCCGTCGACATCGCCGAGCCGCATCCGAGACCCCAAACCTTCCCTCTTGCTTGCTGAATCGCCGTAGGACATCGAGGCAAGTAGAAGTTCATTAATCTATATTATGCATGCGGTGATTATCTGGTGAAGTGCTGGTAGATTTGAGAAAACGCTGAAATGGAAACTACATGTTTGGTTTTTGGATGATTGAGATGAAGATTGAGTGCTGTTCTGTGGAGGATTAAATGTATTGTTGCTGCGTTGTGTTGGATTGAGCTTGATGAGTATGAGATCGAAGTTAGAAGTCATTGCATGTCTCGAAAATTTTGTGAAAGTTGACTGTTTTGATTGAGCAAAGTGAAGTGATGCTTGCCAAGTGAAGAAATGAGGTGTATGTTGAGATAAGTGAGCTTATGGATGAATATATGCTTTGAGCCGAGCTGTGGAAGGTTTCTCTGTTAATAAGAACTTGCTGAAAGTGTTCTTAGATGCTGTGGAAGAGAATTGAAGTATTGTAAAGGAGATTGGTAGAGAAACAAATTGTTGGACTGAGCTAGAAATGAAGAAAACCGTATATGAAGATTCTGTTTTAGGGGAATATAGATAGAAAGTCTTGTTATTTGTGTCGCCTTGATTTAAAAGATGAAAATAAGGAAAGGAACTATTTTACTTAAGATAGCATCCATTAGATTGAGTTTGACATCTAGCTATAGCCACATGAATGTAAAAATATGAAGGTAGAAGTGAACCTATTGAAACCAGTGAACTGTTTCATAGAGGATAGCTTGACCTGTGACGACTCCGTGAATTTTCTGTAATTATCTAGTTAGAATTGGACTTTGAACTCTTAATGAAAATTGTAGAAAACATCTTTAAAAATAACATATCAAAATTTGGGAGCAAGTGGACAAGATTTAGTTGGTGAAACGAATTTTCTTCTGTAGGTACTGAATCTGAAAGTTGCTGCAGAATTTTGAAGGAAACAACAAACTATTACTCTTTATATACAACGAATCTGACTTAGTGTCCTGCATGAAATTTTTTTCTTTAGGTCTTTTTTATAACATATCAAAATTTCAAAAATTTTCTGAGTTCATTTAGGGGTTATTTTGAAATTGTTACTAAAACTGTGCATTGTGATGTTTTGTTCCGAATTTGCTCAATTTGTCCCAAAGGTGAATGCATCTTAAGTTGTTATTTGACGTGATGATATTGACATTCAGAATATCATGCAATATTGAGATTTGATGAAGATTCATGGGACATCTTGTCATTGCATTGAAAAGTGTTTTGGAAATTAAAATATTAATGCTGCCGTTGGACCCTCGGGTCAACGATGCTCCGGGAGTCAGGATGCCTAGAGGTTCAAATGAATCGATGCCCTTTGGATGCCTGGTTGTATTATGAATACATGCCTAGAGGTTTTTCCCGGGAGTTTCGGGATGCTCGGTGATATATCGGTATGTAATTCCGGGGGGTGCCGAATGGTATGTCGGTACGTGATTCTGGAAGACAGGGGTAACCATTTTCATGGCGAGCCCCGGCGATTCCTTGTGATGCTAGGTGGGATGCAAGATGCCTCGAGGTGTGTGCCAGATGCTCGGAGGTGTGTGCCGAAGGACTTCGCGATGCCAGGATTGGTGCGAATGCCCAGTAGTACGCAAACATTGGTCCTCTGGGGGGTGAAACCTTTTAAATGTTAAAAATGATGGTTCTACTAAGTGTACGTGGGGTCTCGTTACAAGACTAAATTGTATGGGATGGAATGGGACATGTCATTATAGTTTGGCCCTAAAATCGGGACTTGTGTGACTGGACATGATGCATCTTATTGGTTGGAAATGCACTGGTCATTGCATTGAAGAGTTATATGGTTTTGATGCATACTCATTCATTGATTGCCTATCTTGTCTATCTTGCATGAATCTAGATATTGATGGTACTGTACGATATAGCTTAATGAATATTTTATTGCTGAGTGGTTGTACTCACCCTGTTTGGGGACTAACATTTCAGACTAGATAAGACGCCTCTGCTGCCACCACCACCAACAGATGGACCGAGTGGTTGGATATGGCCGTGAGGAGGAGGACAGCAGAGGAAGGAACTTTTGGACGCCGACACTGATCGATGGACTTTAAGTATACGACTGTTGGAAAAGATGTCGGTCATCTTTTGAAGTATATAGCTGAGTATAGAAAACCTTGGCATTTTGATGTACCGACTAATGATGTCCATCTAGTTTAAGTAAATAAAAGTGTTCGGCTTATTACCTATAAATGTGTTTAGTTGGTGTGTATCATTTTAGATACAGGAAGGGAAGTTGATGGATGTGCTTCCACCATATTATTGCGCAGGGACCGACTTAAATGATATAAACCCCCAGGACTTATGGACCTATTATAATTCTATGGTATCAAAGTAATCGACTTTCAAGACAAAGTGAAAGGAAGGTATTTGTGGCGACCCTAATAGATCGGGGGCCGTCGGGGGGCGCCACAAAATCAATTAGAATAATTAGATCTATTGATTGGTGAAGTATACTTGGAAGGTTCTATTTATGGAAACCTAGATCCTGATTGTATGGGCGAGCAAGATTGGTGGGCTATCATCACATTCCTTAAATAACTCGCGATCTCCCTAATTGATTCTGTCCAACAGATAGATTGCATTGAAGAGTTATATGGTTTGGATGCATACTCATTCATTGATTGCCTATCTTATCTATCTTGCACGGATCTAGATATTGATGGTACTGCACGATATAGCTTAATGAATCTTTTATTGCTAAGTGGTTGTACTCACCCCGTTTGGGGACTAACATTTCAGACTAGATAAGATGCCTCTGTTGCCACCACCACCAGCAGATGGACCGAGTGTTGGATATGGCTACGAGGAGGAGGATAGCAGAGGAAGGAACTTTTGGACACCGACACTGATTGATGGACTTTAAGTATATGACTGTTGGAAAAGATGTCGGTCATCTTTTGAAGTATAGCTGAGTATAGAAAACCTTGGCATTTTGATGTACCGACTAATGATGTCCATCTGGTTTAAGTAAATAAAAGTGTTCGGCTCATTACCTATAAATGTAATTAGTTGGTGTGTATTGTTTTAGATACAGGAAGGGAAGTTGATGGATGCGCTTCTGCCATATTACTGCATAGGGACCGACTTAAATGATATAAACCCCCAGGACTTATGGACCTATTATAATTCTATGGTCGTCGGGGGGCGCCTCAAAATCAATTAGAATAATTAGATCTATTGATTGGCGAAGTGTGGCATCCTAGAATTCCTCGCCAATCCTTAGGGGTGCTCTAATTCATGTTTTTGCATTGAGATTTTGGCCAAGATTTTGGTGGGTAATTATTTAATAGGAAAATTCTATTTTGGCCATGTGGATTGTGGAGTGGAATTTATTAAATTAGGTCACAAAGTTTTGTGAATTATAAATTTCAATTAGGTGTTTATCTAATTAAGAATTAGGTGGATTATTAGGATGAGGATGGGTTGGACATTTAAAGGCCCAAACCAGCCCATTACCTCACCCCATTTTCTGCCGGCCCACGAAGCCCAAGGAGGAGAGCTACTGTCGGCCCATGGCTGGCCCAAGCCCAGCCAAAAATGGAGGCCCATCTTGCATGAAGAAGGCCATGTGTTCCCTCCTAGCTGCCAAGTGTTCTCCATGCAAATGCTAACGATGGCTAATGATGGAGGGGAAGAAAGAAAATTAGGGGGAGATGATGGCCGGCTTAAGTGAGAGAGAGAGAGAGAGAGAGAGAGAGAGAGGGACGGAGTTCGTCTGAGAAAGAGAGAGAGGAGAGAAAGAGAAGGAAGAAAGGAAGAAAGGGAGAAGAGAGGAGAGAGAGAGGAGGAGGACCGTTCGTCGACCGTCCGCCATGCGTCCGTCGTCCGTCGCCGTGTCCTGTCGCCGTTGTGCGCTCTGCTTGCTCGGTTTAGAGGCGAGTGGGGTCCTTGATCTACTCTTGCATATTGTGCCTAGTGTATGTGATTTAATGGTGACAAATTTCGGATGTTTAGGATGTGGAAAATTGAAGTTTTAAGTGTGGTGTTCTAGACTAGTAAACTGTTCTTGAGAAAACAGCTCGACCTTGGACGTTCTTGTGACTTGCATGTGATGTTCGAGTTGGATTTTGGCTTTGACTTCTAAATGAAAGTTGTTAAAGACTTCTTGGAGTATAACATACTCAAATTTGGGACAAAAAAAACAATAATAGGTAGGTGACATCGTGGTTTTCCGGAGATGGTTAAATCTGGAAATTTCGGTATTATGAACAGAATTTTTAACCGCCTATATTTCATTACCTAGGACGAATATGACTTCGATATCTTCATGAAGTATTTACCTCATGGCCTTGACTATCACATAGTTGAATTTCATAATTTTTTAAGGTCATTTGTGTATTCAATCGAAAATGCTCCTAAAACTGTGTAATCCGATGTGTTCTGACTTGGTAACGTTGCAATGCGTGGTCTATACCGTTTTTTACGAGATTCTTTTGTAAAATTGTTCTGCATGAAATATATTTTTTTATGTCTTGACAACATATTCAAATTTCGTAATTTTTGAAGTTCATTTGCCTATTTAACCAAAAAAAATTTAAAAACTGTGCAATTGGAACGGACAGAATTGGTAGTGCTGTGTTGCGTGTTCTGTATTGCATTATATGGGAATATTTTGGTGAAGTGTTCTTCATGGAATATCTGCCTTTATGTCTTGACTATCACATGTTCGAATTTCATAATTTTTTAAGGTCATTTGGGTATTAAATTAAAAAAATTTCTAAAACTGGCTGGATTATGCGAATTTCAAAAGCTGTAATGCATGGACTATTCTGTTTTGTATGCACCCCATGAATTATATTGTTTTAAGTGATTGAATCTTACTGCACATGTGATAATATATGGCATTACATATAAGATCAAAAGCTGAATTGACTTTGTTGCCATTACATCATGTGCTATGTTGATATTGAGACACAAATGTGAATATGAATTATGGGAAATGAGGATACCGTCGGAGGTGTGAGCCGACAATGCCCTGGGAGTGTTAGGATGCCTGGAATATGGGGGTGCCGGATGTCCTCGGGAGTTTCGAGATGCCCGGAATGTGGGGGTGCTGGAAGCCTCGGAGGTGTGTGCCGGGGGGATACCTCGTGATGCTAGTTGGGATACGAGATGCCCGGAGTGTGGGGGTGCTGGATGCCCGGAGGTGTGTGCTGGAGGTTCCTCGCGATGCTTGGTCAGGTGTGAGCGATAGAATGTGGGATGCAAATTATTAGTCCCGGGAAAGAGAAATGTGGTGACCCAATTGAAAGATAAAAAGTTGAAATTGAATCATGCATTGTATGGTGACATGTATGCATGGCGGTATGATATGATGTGCATGAGTGCATGGTTGTATATGCACCTATGGCATGATGGTATAGGCATGAATGCTTGATGATGAGTGCATGATGGTGTATGCACATATGGTATGATGACATATGCATAGCTGCAAAGTAAGTTATGTTTAGATGCAATGAATGATATGTACTCTACTCTGATGTTATGATTGTTTGTCTGATGCATTGAGTCGTTTAATGGATCTTTTACCTACTGAGTGGTTGTACTCACCCCTTTGGGGACCAACATTTCAGATTAGACAGATGCCTCTCGCTCCGATCACGCGGGGTACCTTTTATGGCCTTCCATCTGATGTTGAGGTCGATTGCATGGAGCTTGATAGTGTCACCATCCCTGGTTTGACATTGGTACTGGTTCGGGTGCTGGCTATGTATGATGTGGGCCTAGCTGGGGGCCTGGTCGTCCAAGAGTTCTTGTCTATCCACATCCGCTATGATGGAGTGATGTGGGGGATGTTGCCGCCACCACCGCTCGATGCACCTGGATGGGTCTGATGGCCCGCGTGAGAAGAGGTAGCTGACTTTTTGGGATAGCTAACACTTGTAGATGGAGGGTTATACATGATTGATATAGGGGGGTCGAGATCTCTTTTTGGAGTTGTAGCCAAGTTAGCTAAAAGTCTTGGCATTTTGGTTGTACCGACCCAAGATGTCCATCCTAAAGATGCAAATAAAAGTGGCTCGGCTTATGTTTTCCTTTGATGTGTAGCTGGTGTGTATTGTACCATCATTAAGAGAGTAGAGGGATGGTGAGACTCGTCTTTAATTTCGCTATAAGCTGCGCTAAACTCTTATAAAAAAAAATGACTATGAACTTCGGTGCTTCCGCTAAGAGAGGTGACTGGTATTCATTAGGAGGAGCGATAGGTAGCTGTGGCGACCTTCGCTATTTGGGGGTACCACACGAAGTATACTTGGAAGGTTCTATTTATGGAAACCTAGATCTTGATTGTATGGGCGAGCAGGATTGGTGGGCTATCATCACATTCCTTAAATAACTCGAGATCTCCCTAATTGATTCTGTCCAATGGGTAAATTGGAAGAACTCCTTTGGAAGGTGCCAATGGTTATAATGGCATGAAGGAGTATATAAGGAAGACACTCCAGTTATTCGAGTGTGTGCGTGAAAGAAACATTCCAAAGTGTGAAGCTCCTAGTTCTTTGTTGATTCAATCCCCGAGTTTAAGTTGCACTCAAAAGAGAGATTAAATACTTGTGAGACCTTGAGGAAGTGTATTAGAGTTTCTACACTATGGAATCAAGGATGTGAGACTATAAAAATCTCTTTTGGTTCATAGTGAAATCCAGCCAGTGGGCTGTCAGTGCGGGAGAGTGGACATAGGCTTGGTCTAAGCCGAACCACTATAAACTTTGTGTTTCAATTCTCTTTCCCTAAACTCTTTACTTTAATTCGTAGTCTTGTATAACTATTTATAGTCTTTTACATATTCAGTCTACTATTCTCATCAAAGTCGAATTAAATTGTTAAGTTTTGCAAAAACTTCTTTAACGTCTATTCACCCCCTATAGGTGTTCTTACTAGCCCTATCAGCCACTAGCTGTGCCTCCGTCCACCGCTATGCCGTTCAGCTGATCTCGACTATGCCGCAGTCCGTAGCTCGTGGTTCATCTTGTCATCAACGCCACCAAATCGAAGGCAAGTTAATATCTACTAACCTATATCACGTAATGCCGTCGTTTGTCCGATAAAGTGCATTCCGAAAGTGTAATTTTATTCTAGATTACTCGTATCGGATTGTGAATTGGAAGTCGTTGGATCGACAATGAGCTGTTTCAAAAAGAATTCTGTGTTGGTACACTTATGTTTGGAATTGGGAGTCATGAACGTACTGGTTTTGGTATTTCAAAGTTTTTTTGTTTCAAAAATCTTCACGTTGGGACCGATATTATCGACCCGTCGAACTATGGTTTCAAATATTTCAAGAAATGCTTTGGTTTTGGTGAAAATCATCACCGGTACATTCCATGTTTTGAAACCTGAAAATGTTTTAAGTCCACGCCCATAAATTTCGGATTTTGATTAGGGTGGAATGATAGAAAACTTCTTTGATTTATTCTAGTATTCAAACTTTGGACTTTATGAAAGATTTTATTGACAGGGATTTGATATGCCGTTAAGATTTCATTGGATTTTGAATTCAAAGCAATTTTTAGATATTGTTGGTTTAGGAACATTTTGGCATTTTAAATGGTTTGACTGCTAAACCATGGTTGATGTGAATATTGATGCCGTCGGACCCTTGGGTTGATAATGCCCCAGCTGTCGGGTTGCCTGGAGGATCGTGATGGTAATGCCTCTAGATACTTGGGGACTGGTGAGCCCTAGAGGTTCCTCAGGAGTGTCAAAATGCCCAGGAGTGTGACGTAACACGTACTAGATGCCCAGTGACATCATTGACATGGTGAGCCCCAGAGGTTCCTTATGATGCCAAGTGGGATATGAGATGCCTGGAGCTGTAACGTAACATGCTCCGAACGCCGGGTGACTGAAATATGAAACAGAAGGCCTTTGAGATGCTAGGTTAGGCGCGATATGCCTAGAGGGATGCAAACACTAGTCCTCCGGGAGATGGTGGTAGTGAGTCGTGATAAACTGAATTTTAAACATCTACTTGTTTTATCGTGCTGTGCTGTTCGAGATTCTTTTAAACTTATGCACACTCATTTCTATGGCCGTGAGCCTTGTTTTGGATTGCATGGAAGCAAATGATGATAGCTTTACATGATATAGTTTAGTAGAGCTTTAACTACTAAGTAGTCGTACTCACCCCTCCTGCGACTAATATATTTCAGAGTAAGAAAGATGCCACTGCTGCCCCCATCCTCTGGTACCTTCAATGGCATTCCTGTTGATCTGCGATGAGAACAATTAGACATCCTAATTTGGATCTACTACGACTGACTTTCATCTGAAGAAGAGTGATAATGACAATTGATACCGACCTTCCCTTGGATCCCCTGCATCAGGAGTTTGTGGTCCTATATGTCCGGAGGGATGGAAACACCATGGGACCCCTGCTGCCGCCACCAAAGGATGATGGTGGAGGCTCGAGTGGGATAGAGTAGTGGAGGACGAAGGGACATCAGTGAATTTTTGGGACACCGGCACTTGAAGACAGATGGCATTATAGATCACTAAAGGAAAAGTCAGTCATTTTTTGATATAGCAAATATAGAAAACTTTGGCTTTTGATGTACCGATGAACAATGTCCATCCAGTATATGTAAATAAAAAGTGCCTAGTTATTAGCTATGTGTATCTAGCATGTATCATTTCAATGTTAAGGAAGGGAGTTGTTGGATCCACTTCTGCCATGTAAATTGCGCAAGGACCAATGAAAAATGAGATAGACCCTCAGACTCACGTATTCACTGAAATCCAAGGGTATCAAAATAAAGGAATCTAGGATAAGGAAATGCCATGGCGACCCTAACTGATCGGGGGCCATCCAGGGGCATCTCAAGTAATGGTATCAAAGCTTAGGTTTTTTCTAGAGTGATATGGTGTATTAGTAGGAAATGAGGATATAATGATGCACATGATAAGGCACTAGTTAGGGGTAGTTGACTAATTGCAAATAATGGGAGATTGATTTTCACTCGTAAAATACTGGTAACAATTGTGAGTTACCTTTTCGTGCAAGTAACATTTTATGTTACTTATGTGATTCTAGTAATGCTCTTACATTATTTTTCTTTCTTAGCTAGTTAGTGACATTGGGTCACTAATTGTTCCTGAGGTAAATGCTTGATAAACTACAGGAAAACCATGGTATGAACTGGGAGTTCTCCTCCATCAAGGACTAAGGTTATGACTTCAAGGATAAAACCCCAAATGGAGGACATCCTGCAGGCATTGGCTAATATAGGAAATTTGATGGAAAGGCAAGCTCAACGACAACAACCTGTGGTAGAGCGCCGCACTCAAGGACTGGTGGAACAATTCTCAAAATTGAAGCCACCTAAGTTTGTTGGAACGGGAAGCCCTGAGGAGCCAGAACAATGGATTGATGGAATCAAAAGGATCTTTTAGTTGTTAAACTGCAACGATATTGAAAAGATAACTTTGGTAGAGTAATAACTAGAAGGAAATGGCAAGTATTGGTGGAGAGCTTCTAGGACACAATTTTTCCACCAGGTACTGCCATAAACTGGGATGAATTTGTTAGAGCTTTCAATAGAAAGTATTTCTCTGACTATGCTAGGGATAAGAAGATAACAAAATTTGTTCAATTAGAACAAAAGGAGTTGATAGTAAACCAATATGAAGTGAAATTTTTTGAACTATCTAGGTATGCCCTTAGATTGATAGAGGATCGAGAAGAAAAGGCTAAGAGATTTCTAAATCCCATGAGGACAGATATTAGGAGGCAACTAGTGCCCCTGAACATGAGGGATTATAATGAGATTTATGAATGAGCACAGCTTGTAGAACAGGAAGGGATAAGGAAGCAAATGGAATCAGGAATGCAATTGACATTGGGTGATGCTCGACAGGCAATAGACCCTATCCAGCCCAAGAGACACCATGGGATACTAAGAAGAAGTGAAATTTTGGAAATTTTGAAAAGACCAAGAGTGGTTAGGCTCCAAAAAAGTGTCGTATCAAGACAACTCTTGCCAAAGGTATGGTAGACAACATGGGCTAGGTACCTGTAATGATCAACCAAGGTGTTTTGGTTGTGGGCAGAGAGGTCGCTTTAGGAGAACTTGTCCACAAGAAGGATCACAGCTAAATGCCAACTTGGTGCGACAAGAGCAGCAATGTGTAAGTGGACCACTTCCACAAGGCAAATCACAACCGCCGACACATGGAAGGGTGTATGCGAGCACCTGGGAGGAAGTGAAAGCTTCCAAAAACGTTAACCCAGGTATAATTTCTATAAATGATAACAAGGCATATGCGTTATTTGACTCGGGTGACATGTATTGTTTTATGTCTGAAAGTAATAGACGATTGTGAGAAATAGGAACCAAATATTTAGATATGCCTCTTTGTAATTCTACACCACTGAAGAACATGGTGTTGTCCACGTTAGTTCGTGAGAAGTGTAAGATAACCATAAGGGGACGAGATCTAGAAATGGACTTGGTAGTGATTATGTATGACTTTGACGTCATTGTAGGAATGGATTGGCTCCGTAAGCAACAGACTAGGATGGATGATCTCCTGGGATAGTGCTTACGTACGCGCCAATGATAAAATCGTGAGGCTTAGTATGGGATAGGCCAAGCGGATAATATCTCTATAAGTTAGTCCCTATCAAAACGAGACCCTCCAGTACATATGTAGTTCGGGTTCGAACCAGGCGAAAGTTGGTGGACCTATAAAGACCCAGTCTTATGAGGGCGGGGAATGGACACTGAAGCTAGAGCGCTTGAGCAAGGAGCGGCTCCTAGCAGGCTTCTAGGATGCCAAAAGGGGGCAGGAATGAACCGAACAATGCATTGAACTGGAAGTGTAATGTTTCTGGGATAATTTTATCAAAGTGGCGCAGCGGAAGCATGGTTAAGCTTGTAAAATTCCTGTTTGTTGGAATGAAGTGGGTGAAAGAAAAGCTATGCGGATAAGCGTAGAAGACCCTTGGAATTTCGCATAGGAGATCACATATTCCTAAAGGTATCCTCAATGAAGGGAATATCGCAATTCAGGATAAAGGGTAGGTTAAGGCTTAGATTTGTTGGACCTTTCGAGATTCTCAAAAAGGTAAGGGATGTAGCCTGTCAGCTGACATTGCCTCCTAAATTGACAAATCTATTTGACGTTTTCCATGTGTCGTTGCTGAGGAAGTATTAGCCCAGCCCTGGTCACATACTCGATCATGAAGCCATCAAAGTTGATGAGCAAGTGAAGTACATGGAAGAACCGATCCAGGTACTGGATCAAAAAGAACAAGTTCTTCAAACAAAGAAAATTCTGTTAGACAAGGTCTTATGGCGACACCATGACATGGAAGAGGCTACATGGGAAAGGGAAAAGGAAATGAGGCAAAGGTACCCTCACCTCTTCAAAGAGATGTAAGAGATGTTCAATTTCGAGGATGAAATTCTCTAAGGAGGGGAGACTTGTGACATCCAGATTTCGCCGGACCTTGAAAACGTTACGGTTTGTGACGGGTCGAATAGTATGTCGTCGGCACGACTTGTGGATGCCGTTTCGTCACCACTATCACCATACCGAAACGTTACGTTTCGTCATGCCCTCACGATAGCACCTCATCTAGAAACTTCTTCATGTGACGTCGCTCGCAAGGCTAACATCTTCGGCATTGATACCTTACCAAGCGAGCTTTTCATACACGCGGAGACATAGACTTCCGAAACTTCAGTCACATTAGACCATGCATTCCCATGCAAGACCATGCAAAATCAAGGCCGGTTCTCCATAGCTGAAAGGCAAAATGGGAAATATAGGCTTCGACAATGCTGGCGAAGAAGGCCACGCTCACGTCCATGGAGGTCAACAAAAGAAGAACTGAAGACTTCACCCACGCATAACCATGCATGTGCCCTCTGATGGTCAACAAAAGAGGAAGAGTTGACCGAAGGAGCAGCCACGTAAAATTCTCGTCCATGCAACAATGTGAAGCCCACATACATGGCCCACACGAATGAGGACCGTGGAACCTAGATGCTCCGTGCACATTCTCCTCTTCGTGGGTCAACAATTGGAGGGGAGTTGACCAGGCTGCCACGTCCTTGCATGAGGGAGCAAGGTGGCATGTGCTCTGCATGAAGGTTGGCTTCTCTTCAGCTGGACAGCGAAGCCAGGGATGTCGATCAAATGGAAGCCACGCACCAGCCCTTCTTGCGTTGGCAATAGAAGACCCGGATGGTGGCCACGATACCCCACCTGTCCTTCGCTCGAGTAGCTGCAAGAGTTGCAAGAATTGTTGACCTGTATTGTCAACCAGCGGCAGCAGAGAGAGAGACCGTGTCACGCCCCGATCCTCCGGGCGAGTGCTCTTCCCTCTGCGGTCGATTAAATAGCGACATCCTTGGACGCGTCGTTGACCCACTCATTTCAATGTGCATGCGGAAGCGAATAATAAATCCATAGACAACAACAATAAGATGGGATAGAAAAGCAGGCAATAATTCACAACCAAAACAAGCCTTTTATAAACACTCCAGGTTTATACACAAATCTATGTTGTTTACAAAAGATCGGCTCAACAAAAAAGGGAACCGTCCTATGACCCAGTAGTCAGACACATTCGCCCATTCTTTGATCTCCTCCTCATCAACTCCGGAGATTCAAGCCCTCCTCAACTGTCCTCTAAGGACCTAAAAATGTTATTCCACAATGGGGTGAGACGACGTCTCGGCAAGTTCACCCCCTAAACTCCGACTATGAAGGAAATATGCCTTAAGGTACCTATGCACGTATAAGACAGAGGACTTACCTTTGCCTCAGTTCTCTCATACATGTCAGTACAATTCATATCACAAATGCATATAGCAAATACACACATCACTTGGAATGTTTCACACAATCTGAACCAAACACGCGTCCCAATTTTTAAACATGGCCTAAAGGGCACGGCCTGCTTGATGCTCAGTGGTCTTCTGGCGTAGCCAGGCGTTGTATTTTAATTGCAACCCAATGGGCACAGCCTACTCGAAGTTTGGCAGTTAATCACGGCCCCATGGGCACGGCCTACTAGAAGTTCGACGGTTAATCACCACCCCATGGGCACGGCCTACTAGAAGTTCGGTGATTTTCTTGACCCATCCCATATCGTCACACACAACATAAGTCACCTCATCTTTCAATAGTTATCTTACTGCGACTATAAACCATCACACGATTAATCACCCACGGCCAAGGACATTGTGCTTCACACTTAAATTCCTCAATTAAAATAATGTCTTGGCCTATTTTCTTCGTGTGAAAAATACTCGATAAAAATAATCGTGTGTGGGTATACGGTTGGCCTGAGCCAAAAATATCATATCTTTAATTTATAAAATCCCACTAATTATATAATCTATCAAGACATTTTTGGCATTGTAAATCGATGCCTGTTAATTTTCTAATTAAATACTTAAATTAATAAATTTTGGGATAAATACCCAAAAATTACAATTCACACTCAAATTGCACAAAGCAAAGACTCAATTAATAAACCAATCACACCATTGCAATTAGCATGAAATTCCGGTCACCAGCTATCCCAGTTTAATTTCTGAAAATAATAAATAATAAAATAATTACCAAAATTAATTAAATAATTACTAATAGATATCAAAAATAGCAATTTCGCCGAAAAGCCTAACTAAAAGCCGAGACGAGCCCGAAAATTTCCGAACCTATCTAAATAAATAATACGACCTATCTAGTTACTAATTATGCTATTCTAACAACTTAACATGTAATATCGAACGACTAAATTGCTAATCCGTTCTAACTAACCACATGATCCAAGCTTTACCCTAAACTAATCAACTCTTAAGCATAATTAACTCCCTAAGAAAAGATTAGTTGGTAAACTCACTTGATTAACAATCCGACAAAACCACGATGACGGCGAGGCAAAGAGGAGCAATAAACTCCAAAGTGGCGACACCTTTCGAGGCTCGGAAGCTGTCCAAAATAGGCCAAACAGTGCACAACAAACCCAAGGCTTCGGTTTCTATGTCTAGGCTGAGAGGGCTAAACTGGTGGCTAGTTGGGCGAGCAAGGGTCGGCGGCGGCTACAGCGGCCTCGGTGGGCAATGGCGAAGGCAACGAAAGGCTGGACGGTGGGGTACGGTGGTCAGATGACGTCGAGCAATGACCAGGATGGACGGAGGCATGCAGACGTCAAGCGGAGAGCCAGGACAAGCAGGCAAGGCTCGCGGGGGCGCGACGGGAGAGTGGGCGACTTGTGATGGCTCCGGCAAGCTTGGCGAGCGGTTGATGGGCAAGGGGGGCTGCTGGTCAGTTTTCTGCAACTCTAAGCTCTAGAAAGGTGGCCATAATGGAGAAAGCAAAGGGCAAAGGAAGAAGATAGGAGACAACAAGCTTGTAGAGGGTCCCTCTTGCTCCTTCCTATCCCTTTTGTTCCCTTGAAGAGGCCCCACCGTGGTTGCTGGCTTCCTCATCAATTTTCAAGTCCAAAGCTTGTCTTAGAAGCCTTGGAGATGATCCAAAAGTTAAGGGGCATGGGGGGCTACGAATTTGCACAAGTTTCCCCCAAGATTACTTCAATTCCCCCTTGAATTAATTCAATTCCCCCTTGAATTAATTCAATTCGATCCTTATAAATTCCATTATCAAGTCCTCGATCAAATTAACATTTTTTCCCGCTAATAGAACTGATTTGTATCCTAATAACAAGATCAAAAATAGTCCCTTGAATTTTCCGATCGAAAACGGCCCTATATCGATTTTTCCCCAAAATTCTCGGTTTGCAGAAAAATCTTCGGAGGATGAGTTGACATTCCTAAAATGACTCGTGACATGACAGAACTATCAATTTCTGAAATCGGATTCAAATTCGCGGTAAATTTCAATCTGGGTGTGATTTTAATGTGACATAGGCTATCGGGTAGCTTTCAGAAATTTTTAGTGAAAATGAGGCGTGTTCGATTTTCTTCGAGCCACAATGAACCTCTTCGATACATTGGCAACTCTCAGTGGTCGTGAAAATCTCGAGGTTTCAAATACGGACACAGGGTACTAAAACGACAGAAAAATTAATCTAGTGCTGATCAACTAAAATTTTACAATTTTCTAGAGTCACCCACGTTTAGCCACATATTTCAGTCAAACCGACCTATCTCTGATCTCTAATTGATCTTTACTATATTTTAATGATCTCTGTAGATGAACACAGTCGAGTAGTCGTTTTCTGGTCGAATTCTCAAATCTATTGCGTTAAAATCCCTTAATGGCTTCCCTTGATAATCTAGTTATCTCACGAGTGATCAACTCAGAGAATATCACTATAGGTGCATCAATGAAAGGCTCGATTTATCTAATTGAAAACATAATTGAAATTTCAGGATGTCACAGACCTTCGACCGCTTAGGACGCCTCTCATTTCTCGCCAATCCTGTTTCCGTTTTAGCCAAAACCCCGTTCCAAGAGCTTGTGTCGTCTCGCCTGTACTCTGTCGCTCATCAGCAATTACCGCACCACGCCACTCACACCACTCCCTCATCAACCTCCTCACCATTACGTACCTAGCCACTAGCCGTGCCTCTATCCGCCGCTGTGTTGTTCAGCTCATCTCGATCGTGCCGTAGTCCGTATCTCACAGTTCATCTTGTCATCAGCACCGCCAAATCAAAGGCAAGTTAATATCTACTAACCACTATCGCGTAATGCCATCGTTTGTCCAATGACGTGCGTCCTAAAAGTGTACCTTTATGCTAGATTACTTGTACTGGGTTGTGAATTGGAATTCATTGGATCGACTATGAGCTATTTGAAAAAGAATTCTATGTTGGTACACTTATGTTTGGATTTGGGACTACCGGTTTTGGTATTTCAAAGTTTTTTGTTTCAAAAATCTTCACATCGGAACAGATAATATCGAGCCAATAAACTGTGGTTTCCAATATTTCAAGAAATTCTTTGGTTTTGGTGAAAATCATCACCTGTACATTCCAAGTTTTGAAACGTGAAATTGTTTTAAGTCCATGCCTGTAAATTTCGGATTTTGTTCAGGGTGAATGATAGAAAACTTCTTCGATTTATTCTGGTATTCAAACTCTTGACTTTATGAAAGATTTTATCAACATGGATTTGATACACCATTAAAATTTCATTGGATTTTGAAATCAAAACAATTTTCACAAATTGTCGGTACAGGAACATTTTGGCATTTAAAATGGTTTGACTGCTACACCATGGTTGATGTGAATATTGATGCCGTCGGACCCTCGGGTCAACAATGCCCCATGTGTTGGGTTGCCTGGAGGATTGTGATGGCAATTCCTCTGGATGCCTGGGGACTGGTGAGCCCTAGAGGTTCCTCGGGAGTGTGACGTAACACGTACTGGATGCCCAGGGACATCATTGACATGGTGAGTCCCGGAGGTTCCTCATGATGCCAAGTGGGGTGCGAGATGCTTGGAGGTGTAACGTAACATGCTTCGGATGCCTAATGACAGAAATATGGAATTGGAGGCCTTCGTGACGCCAATTGGGTGCGATATGCCTAGAGGGACGCAAACACTGGTCCTCCGGAAGATGGTGGTAGTGAGTCATGATAAACTGAATTTTAAACATCTACTTGTTTTATTGTGCTATGTGTTTGAGATTCTTTTAAACTTATGCACACTCATTTCTTTGGTCGTGAGCCCTGTTTTGGATTGCATGGAAGCATATGATGATAGCTTAATGTAATATAGTTTAGTTGAGCTTTAACTACTGAGTAGTCATACTCACCCCTCGTGGGGCTAACATATTTCGGAGTAAGAAACATGCTGCTACTGCCCCCATCATGCGGTACCTTCTGTGGCATTCCTGTTGATCTGCGATGGGAACAATCGGAGCATCCTGATCCGTATCTGCTAGGGCTGACTTTCATTCGAATAAGAGTGATTTTGATGATTGATACCAGCCTCCCCTTGGGTCCCATGCATTAGGAGTTTGTGGTCCTATATGTCCGGAGGGATGGACACACCATGGGACCACTACTACCGCCGCCAAAGGGCAATGATGGAGGCTCGAGTGCGATAGAGTAATGGAGGACAAAGGGACAACAACGAATTTTTAGGACACTAGCACTTGAAGACATATGGCGTTGTAGATGACTAAAGGAAAAGTCGATCATTTTTTGATATAGCCAATATAGAAAACTTTGGCTTTTGATGTACCAACGAACAATGTCCATCCAGTATATGTAAATAAAAATTCCTTGGTTATTAGCTATGTGTATCTAGTGTGCATCATTTCAGCATTTCGGAAGGGAGTTGTTGGATCCACTTCCGCCATATAAATTGTGTAAGGACCAATGAAAAATGTGATAGACCCTTAGACTCAAGGATTCACCGCAATCCAAGGGTATCGGAATAAAGGACATCCAAGATAAGGAAACACCGTGGCAACCCTAAAGGATCGGGGGCTGCCAGGGGGCGTCTCAATTTTTAGAAGTGTATTATAGCATTGAGATAAGTGTCCCTATCCCTATTTAGACTTCTACCTTTTTGCTCATAATGTAATGAACTTATGAATAACGAATGTAGTGTAAATAAAGAAGCAGAGGTATGTTGGTTATATTTGTAAGGCTTTAATTATTAAAATAATATTCGTAAATGTTTGATTACAATTTCACATGTTAAAAGAAAGTAATAATATAAGAACACGTGTTGGGTGATGTTCTGGGCATCACAACACTTGACATCATTATTGTATCCTACATATACATAAATAACAAAAAGATAGATTTCATATTGTGCACGCGTATACCTTCATATGTGAACAAATTATGACCATCAAATACAATGACGGTTTGACGAAGTGTCAATATATGCATTTGTGAACCATAGCCACCCAACATACAAGTTAGCATTGTGCCTCATGTCTAAGGATCTTCCACGAGACCAAAGCATGAAAAATTAGTCATTGACCCTGCTTAAAGCTTCCATGTTGCTAATCATTCTATGTATGTCATGTTCAGTAAACTTGTCCGAGGCAAGCACCCATGTTCTAGCTCGGATATCACAATATGATTTGTGACTCATCATCCCCTCAAGTATCCAATACTACATAGTGAAGCTTGAGAACACACTGATCTTAACAAGATCATTAATATTCTCTCAATGATCTATTGATCTGGAACTATTTAAAGATTTAGTATAACTATAAACATAACGTACATATTCATAACCCTTAAGACTAGGCTTTGTCATAACTAATCTTATGGACTCATTCATATAAATAGGATGATGAATGAATATTTCTTTGCCATTAAATAAATAATGCAAGTTAAATCTCTAATATGTAACTATTACACGGTTGCTTTAAGGTATATAATTAACACATGCAATGTTCTTTGCTTAATTTGTATCGGGCTTTCATTACAGTGCTCTTATTCCATACTTTCAACACTTTCGGTGTTTAATTCCCATACACTACATAAAATTGATTGTTTCTTTTCCTTGTTAGAAATGGTTATGATTATCCCTTAGGAACATAATAAGCCCCAAAAAGAGCATTTGCATGAACATGTAGCGACTCAAAGACCTTTAGGGTCATAATTGATAAAAGCTCACTTGATCACTTAGATGAACAATCCTATCAAGTCATAGTTACCAAAAAGGTTCTAATTAAATGATAAGTGTAATTAGGTCTCTAGACTTAGAAAATCTCTAATTGTATAGAAAACATGACAAAACTCATGTGTCTCGTTTGGTTTTTAGCCAATCATGAAAAGGTTAATTGTAACATCCAAGTCATTGCACAATGAAATCATGTGCCCAGAAAGACTTGGCCATTCGATCGACGGTAACGAAAGTTGTGTCATATGAGGACAGATTCAATAATTGAAGTTGGTAAATCGAGCTTGACTTTCCAAGTCAAGTTAAGGGCATATTGAGCAAGTTCGATGCTTGAGCACGTACGAAACTCGAACACTGAAAATCCTAATGGTTACAATTCAACACCATGGCCTCTCCCTTCCCTTGATGCGCCCCAACAGTGCCTCTCACTGCACCACCGCTGGGATCATCACCTCATCCCATCCTCATCACCACTGCGACACCTCAACTGGGCAACCTCGTCATGTCACGCCCTGATCCTCCGAGCGCATGCCCATCCCTAAGCGGTCGATTAACTAGCGACGTCCCAAGACACATCGCCGACCCATTCTTTTTAATGCATATGCGGAAGCAAATAAATAAATCCCTAGACAACAACAAGATGTGATAGAAAAGCAGGACCACCAATTATCAAAAGCCAAACCACACCTTTATACATATCAGACTAATTCATATACATTACTAGTAGATATTTACAAAGTTTACAAAAAGGTCGACTCTCCAAAACAAGTCGTCCTATGATCAGCTAGTCTGACTCGTTCACTGATTCGGCAAAGTCCACAAGGTCAGGGTGAGAAGGCGAGTCCTCCATTGTGCCATCTGGAGGGTTAGCTGGATCCTCGTCTCGAGCAACATCAATCACTACAGAGGGGACATCGAAAGACCTAAGGGGACTTAGCCTAATACCATAGGGATTGGTAGGGAACCATGCTTTGAATCGATTAGGTATTTCCTGATGGGAACCTCTTCAATCCAGACCGTGGTTATAACAAGGTCATAAACCCAAAAACCTCCGGGATCAGGAAAACTGAAAGCTCGCTTTGTAACCCTCACGGGATGACCATGAAGTTCAGGGGGATACGCCATCCACGAACCTGAAATGTTATCCCACAATGGGGCGAGACGAGGTCTCAGCAAGTTCAACCCTCTAAGACTTGACTAGGAAGAAAATACGCCTTGAGGGTTGCCTAAGCACAAACCAAGTCGGAGGTTTTACCTTTGCCTCTGTTCCTTCCTATAAGTCAGTATAATCGACATTTTCAACCAATCATTTCAACACATCAAGATAGATCGAATCATCGATCAATCGACTCAGTTGATTACATGTCATCATGACCACTTCTCGGTCAATCCACTCAACACTATCTATAAGGTCCTATCAAATCAGGATTGCTCACCCAAGTTGAGATAGATAGTATAGATTGGTCAAAGCTAATAATTATATCGCTCACCGAAAGCTGATAAATATATTGCTCGCCCAAAGTTCATAAATTATATTGCTCACCCAAAGTTGATAAATTATAATAGACTGCTTGCCCTAAACTGGTATATCGAGGCCCGTAGGTGGATATAGTATACTAATAATGCTTACCAGAATTTGACCCCATGATATACCACTCGCCCTAATCAATGCTTAACTTAAACTAATCAACCTTTAAGCGTCATTAACCTACTAAGGAAGGATTAGTGAGTTAAACTCACTTGATTTGTGATTCGCTTGGATCAAAACGATGGGGACATGACGGTGGCCGATAAATTTTAAAGCGGGATCGCCAAGCGGGGCCAGGACGGGCTCGAAAACGGGCTTAATTCCACCAACTCTAGCTGATTTTGCCTTTAGAGTTTGGGCCCAAAGAGCTGCGACAGGCTGGTTCGGGGACGATTTGAGGCTAGTCTCGGTGGCCGCGGGTGGTGGTGCGGGCTCAGGTTGAAGGCTGAAGCTCATGAACTGATGGGCTTGCTACTTTAGTGGAGATGGACGTGTGATGATGCTGCTGGGCCACAAGGATGGGCTGACGTGGACGGGTTGGTGAAGCGGCTTTGGGCGGGCTTGACATCGTGGCTGAATGGAGGAGATTCAGTGGGGTGCACGTGAAGAAGAGATGGACGAAGGTGGGGCATCGGTGGGGCAGAGAGCACACGGGGATTCAAATAAAACAGAAGCAACTCCGGAACGATGGGTGTCAAGCCAAAGGAAAATGAAAGTAAATGTTGAAGACCAAGGGAGATTGGGGGGCAGCTGACCGCACGAAGGGATGGGGAGGAGAGAGAAGGGTTGTTCGCCAGGGACAAGATGTGGCATCCCAAAATTCATGGCAATCTCTAGAAGCATTAAAGTCTATGAATAGGTGATGGAAGTACCATCAAGTTATATTGTAGCTATTTGATTCATAATTTGCAATGAGATTTATGGTTAAGCTTTTAGTGGATAATTAGTTTGATGGGAAAGAAAATTATATCATTGGCCATGTGAGTTATAAATTGGAATTTATGGACTTATGACTTCAAGTCTTATGGCCATATTATTTTTGTAAGTTAGGATTTTTTTTTAAGCGGAAGATATTAGTAGATTAAATTAGAGAAGAATGGGCCAAGACTCTTAGGCCAAGACCAGCCCAAGATCACCCACCATTCGGCCCCATGGGCCTGACCAGCGAAGCCCAAAGGGAGAGGAGGAGTTGCCGTCAACCAAGCTGGCCCAAGCACAGCCGGATTCAAGTCCACCTTGCATGGCAATTGCCAAGTGGCGCTGGCATGCAAAGATCATGATTGTTAATCATGAGAGGGAAGAAATTAGAGAGTGAGGGGGGCGGATTAAGTGAGAGAAAGAGGAGAGGAAGAGAGAGAGTCGTCCGAGAGAGAGAGAGGAGAGAAAGAGAGAAAGGAAAGGAAGAAAGGAAGAGAGAAAGGAGATGTCGTGCATGTGAGAGGAAGGAGGGAGGTCTGTCCGCCGATCATCCGCCTAGCTCGCCGCTGTTCGTTCACCGCTTTGCCTGCCGTTTGTCATTGTTTTGTGCTTAAATTCGAGGCAAGTAGAGTCCGAAAACCTACCCTCTGCTTGTTGTGTTGTGTGTGTAGAAGATGGTGAATTTTGGTGTGGTAGATGTGATGAAAGGTCGAAGCTATGGGGAGAAATTCGTTGGCCTAGCATGCTGTTTCTGGAAAAACCGGTCCGACCCTTCACGAATTTGTGAGCTGCATGCGACCTTTTAGTTGGAATCTTACTTTGATCTCTTCATAAAAGTTGTAGAGAACATCTTGAGGAATAACATACTAACATTTGAGACAAAACTAACATGTATTGCCTAGTGAAATGATTTTCCTTTGGAGAGATTAGATCTGGAATTTGTTGTGCTGACCTTTAGTGATTTCGTGGACTGTAAAGTAGCTTTATTGCGAAAATCTCACTTTGAGATCTTAATGAAAGTTGTATTGTACTTCTTGAGGTAAAAATATAAAAAATTTAGAGGAAATGAACAAAAATTGGTCGGTGAAATCGTTGTCTTTTGAAGAAACTGGATCTGGGAAAATGCTACCTCGACCTAGTATGATTCTGTGATTTTTATAAAATCATATAATTAAAATTTGATCATGTGTCCTTAATAAAAGTTGTATAAAATATTCTGAGGTATAACATACTGAAAAATTAGAAGAAAGGAACATATGTAGATCGGTGAAACGAGTTTCCTTTGAAAGAAGATAATCTGGAAAAATGACACCGAGAACAGGGAGAATTAATCATCTATATCTATTAATCTAGAACGATTTGGGTTTCAGTTTCTTCAATAGATATTTACCTTTAGGACTTCTCTATAACATATCAAAATTTCAGAATTTTTGGAGTTCAATTGGATATTTAATTTAAATTACTTCTGAAACTGCGCAAGCTGAAGTGTTAAAATTTTGAAGACTGTGATGCATGGACCATACTATTTTGTGTGAGATTCTTTTGGTATGGTGTTCTTCATGAGATATCTGCCTCTAGGTCTCTTCTATAATGGGTCAAGTTTTCAGAATTTATTTATACCATTCACTAATTTTCCTGGAGTTTTAACCAAGGGAGTGTATTCCGTTTTATCTAAAAATTGATGTGTTATTAAAAATAAATGAATTTTTCCATGTCATGCAATGCTTTGAGTGGTTGACTTTGCTGCATATGTGATGACATATGGCATGTTATGTGGCATCAAAAAGTTGGTTGAGACCCTGATATTGTTGTATCAAGTACCATGTTGAAATTGAAATACTTGTGTGAATATAAATTGAAATAATAACAAGACCGTTGGAGGTGTGAGCCAACGATGCCTCGGGAGTTTCGAGATGCCTGGAGAGTGTGTGCCGGATGTCCTCAAGAGTTTTGGGATGCCCAGAGGTGTGAGTCGGAAGCCTCAGAGGTGTGTGCCGGGGGGATACCTCGTGATGCTAGGTGTCGGATGCCCGGAGGTGTGTGCCGGAGGTTCCTCGTGATGCCAGGTTGGATGCCAGCGACAAATTGAGGGATGCAAACACTGGTCCCTGGAAAGATAAAAAAAAAAAAAATTGATTGAGACTCTATCAAGTGCATGGATATGTACATATGGCATGGTGATATATCCATGACTGCTTGATGATGAGTGCATGGTGGTATATGCACATATGGCATGGTGATATATGCATGGCTGCAAGGTAAGGTATGCTTGAATGCATGAATGATATGTGTTTTATTCATGATACCTTGATTGTCTGTTTGATGCACTGTGTAGTGTGGTGAATCTTTACTGCTGAGTGGTTGTACTCACCCATTTTGGGGATTAACATTTCAGACTAGAAAGATGCCTCTTTCACCAATTGTGCGTGGTACCTTCTATGGCATACCTACTGATGTTGAGGTAGAGTGCACCGAGCAGTCCTGTATTAGTATACCTGGTCTGGAGTATGTCCGAGTTCGAGTATTGGTAATGTTCGACGTGGGATTAGCTGATGGCCCTATCATCCAAGAGTTTTTGTCTGTTCACGTTCAACTCAGTGGGGTGATGCTAGGGATGCTACCACCGCCGCCGCCCGATGCACCGGGGTGGGTGTGATGGCACGTAGGACTAGTGGGAGCTGACGCTTTCTTTTTGGGGATAGCCGACACTTGTTGATGGAGGGCTGTACATGTTTCGTAGAGGGTCGAGTTCTCCTTTTTGGGATAGCCAAGTATAGTTAAAAATCTTGGCCTTTTTGTATCGACCTGAAATGTCCATCATGAAAATATAAATAAAAGTGAATCGGCTTTATCTTTTCTTCTGGTGCATAGTTGGTGTGCATTGCATTATTGTTATTGGAGGGAGAGATGGTGAGACATGTTTATGCTTCCGCTAATGAACTACGCTGGGATCTTTACAAAAAAAAAAATTGAAAAGTATTTTACTGATCAACCCCCCATGAACTATGGTTTCACTTAAATTAAAAGGTTACCTTATTGGTATGTAGTAGGATGTGTGACAAGAAATCTGTGGCGGCCCTAACGGATTGGGGGCCGTCAAGGGGTGCCATAGAAGAGGATAAAACTACAGGCTTGTTAGCTGAGGAAAAAAGAAAAAGAAAGAGAGAGAGAGAGAAGAGACAGAAAGATAGAAGGAAACATGTGCCAAATGAATGGATAAGGAGGAGAGTCAATAGTCAAAGAATGAAAAAGAGCAGGAGGCCATGGCCGAGAAACGGTCGAATGGGGGGGAGGATGCGAGAAAGAGTGTGGGACCAAAAGGGGAAAGAAGAAAATTAAATAAAACCCAAATATACTTTTGCACAACTTCACAACAAACAATTGGTCACCCAAGGCCAATTTCAACATCAACTTGCACAATTCAACATCCAATTGAAGACCAAAATAAGACAGTCCCTCTAACCCACGAATTTCCCTCAAATCCGAATTCTATTTCCTTTTTCTCGAAATCCGATTTCTAAATAAACCTCTCCGATTGAGGTCCAATTTTGTTGAAGAAAAAGCCCACACAACTTCCTTTCACCAAGTAGTTCACACAGGAGGCCAAATTCCCTTCAATTTGGTCAATCCGAATTTCCTTTTGTTTTCCGAATTGTCGAAGTCGATTTTCTATAAAAATCCCGAACTCTCCAAAAATTCCTCAAAAGATGAGTCGACGTTCATAAAATAACTCGTGACATGACAAAACTTTCGATTTCCGAAATCAAATTCAAATTCGCGATTAATTTCAATCAGACCCTGTTTTAGCATGACCTAGCCTACCAGGTAGCTTTTAGAATTTTTTGTGCAATTGACCCATGGTCGATTTTCTTCGAAGCACACGTACCTCTTTGATACATTGGCGACTCTCGGTGGTCCTGAAAATGTCGAGTTTTCAAATACGGACACAGTGTATCCAAAACGATAGAAAATCGGTCTTGTGCTGATCGATGAGAATTTTGCAATCAGGTGGAATTACCCACATTTTGATCACACATCTCAGTTGAATCGACCTATCTCCGGTCTCTGATCGATTTTTAATTGTGCCGTAATGACCCTAGTAGACTAAAACGGTCGACTAGTTGATTCCTAGTCGAATTTTCAAATCCATTACATTAAAATCCCTTAGCGGCTTTACCGAATAAGCTAGTTATCTCATAAGTGCCATCTCAGAGAATACCACTATTGACACGTCAATGAAAGGCCCAACTTATCTAATCGAAATCAGAACCTGAAATTCAGGATGTCACACGTTATGCCAACTGAGCAACCCCCACACCACTTCAACACTAAGTCACCCATGTGATGGCAGCTTGCCGGGTGAATCACCACCACCTCACCCTCAACGACACATCATTGCCACCTCACCATGTAGCCTTGCGAAACAATGCCACTTCTCCACCTAGCTAGTGCAAATTGATGTTGCCGAGTCAACCATGACCGCTCAAAGAAGGAGACCGGAATTATAAAGAAGGACGACCACTCATTCTTCTCTTTCATTTTTTCGGCCACAGCCTTACCCTCCCCTCTCAGTTCACTCTCTGTGCTCGCGCGTACCACTACAACCATGCTATTCAACTGTCAACAATACCCTTAGCCCAGTTAGCTATTCACGTCGTCCCCACAACCTATGTCGTCACCTTAACACATCTCGTGCTACTAGTAAACAAGTCACAGGCTCAAGACTTTAGATGCAAGCCAAGCTGTGACAACACTAGCTTAGGACTTGAGGTAAGTAGATTGTGCTCCATTTTGTGCTGTGTAGGTTGATTGTTGCTCAGTGAGGGTGATTTCCTTGGATTCTCGCAATTTCTGTTGATTTCGTATATATTCGTGTTGACTGGCGATTTCAGAAGATGTACATTGCTCGCATTGTTGAGTTTATAGTTTTTTGAGTTCATAACTGTGTCGTTGAAATGTTGATTGTTCAGATTTTTGTGTAATTGAGGTTGAATGAGGACAAAATTTTGGGATGCCATTGTTTTCAAGTTCGGGTCACTATAAACCTATGACTTTTTCAATTTATATTAGTTTATGTAGTATGAATTTTGTGAGACTTTCTTCACGAAAGTCGCACCTTATGCTTTAGTCTTATTGACACCTGATTTTTAGTCAACACGTCATTAAAAGATAAAAATAAAAACTTGGTTGTTTTCTTACAACGGGACCCAAATTTCTCGGCGGGAAAGTGTTGTTTTTCATTTCATTTTTTTGCATTGTCGTTTTAAAGCAAATTCTAGTTCATTTTCAAGTAAAAACTCGTGAAGTCAAACGGTTGACTTTCGGGGTGACTGTTTGATCAACCCATTAACCAAAAGTCAACCCAAAGTCAAAAATCGACTTTTTGCCCAAAAAGATGTCATTTAGCCTAATTTCACTTTTGTCAAATCAATTTCCCAAAAATTCAAAGATTTGACCCAAAAATCAATCTTTTAGGAAAAATCAACTTATTGGTTGACTTTTGGTCAAACATTTTACCAAAAATGACCCAAAAAAATGTACAAATACATTTCTTTTAATGCCAATTTGACCTTTGTGTTGGAAATTTCACAAAATTCAACTAAGAACCTTGATTTCTGAATTTTCTAATTTAAATTTTAAATCAACCAAAAATAAAATTATTTTTATTCAAATCATAATCAAGTGTAGTTCCGTCTTTGACATTTTGTTTAGGGACTGTTTGAAATCCATATGTGCATTCAATTTTGCAAATTGCTAAATCAATATGCGAATTGTCGTTTTAAGCCTTAATTAGGGGACCAAAATCAATTCTTTATAACTTGCAAATGGAATATTGTTTCTCACTCAATTTATTAAGATAAGTCCAAATTCATAATCGATTTTAAGAAATTCACACAGAACTTATCAATTTGAAGAATTTTATCCTTCAAGCATAAGAAAATCAAGCAATTAAGCTTCATTCATCAAAATTCGAATTGACCCATCCATGATTACAGTTTAATTTTATAAATCTAGGTCTAATTTTAATATTAGGCATATTTCATTTTTGACATAAGCTTGCATCACGCCCTAATCCTCAAGCACATGCACGTCCCTCTCAGGTAAATACAAATATGATGTTCCCAGGACGCGCCACCGACCCATTCATTTTATTATGCATGCGGAAGCGAAATAAATCCCCTAACAAGAAAAGCTTTGGGATAGAAAAGTAGGCAATCAATCACAACCAAAACGAGTCTTTATAAACACATAGGTTTATATACAAACTGGACCAAAGCCAAAGGTCTACAAAAAGGGTCAGCTCAACAAAAAGGAACTGTTCTAAGACAAGCTAGTAAGACACGTTCGCCAATCCTTCGGTCTTCCCCTCCCTAGACTCCATGACTTCGGGTCTTCCACAACGCCATCTAAGGACTTGAAAATGTTGAGCCCACGACGAGGTGAGACATTGTCTTAGCAAGTTCCCCCCCTAACTATTAGGAAGAAAATTCACCTCAGGGCCCTTTGGCCACACAAACAGGATAGATGACTTACCTCACCTCAGTCCTTTCCTGCACGTCAGTATAGTTCATAATTCAACCAATCATTTCAACACATCAAAGAAACAAATCAGATCAAATCATCGATTCCATGTCATCATGACCTTCTCTTGGTTGGCCCACTCAATACTATCTATAAAGTTCGATCATATTAGGATTGCTCATTCTAAGTTGATAATAGATAGTATAGCTTGCTAGACGCTGCCTCATATACTAAGATAATATACTATATATATGTTCACCAGAAGCTACCTCAAATACTGATATAGTATATTATATATGCTCCCTAGAAGTTGCCAGCCATACTTTCATAGTATGCTGAAAATTATAATCCCCACTAGAAGTTGCCAGCTATACTGATGTAGTATACTGATAATAATAATGCTCACCAGAAGCTGTCATATCGCTCGTAGGCTGATATGAGGTACCATCATGTTCATCAAACAATTCCGCCATTTTTCTCATGCCCTATAAAAATACTCGTGTGTGGGTACATGGTCGGCATTAGCCAAAATACAATATCTTTCTTAAAAAATCACGCTATTTAATGTAGTTCATGAAGGTATTTTCGACATTGTAAACTGATGCCCGGAGTCCTTATTTAAACATTGATATTGTTCAATTTTTGGATAAATCCCCAAAATTACAATCAACACTCAATTTCACAATTTAACGATCAATAGCATAAACTAACCACACCACTGCGGTCAATACACAATATTTATAAAATAATATAATGAAATAATAATTAAATAATGTTTACCTTCAATAAATAATTAAATAAATCAAATAATTAATTAAAGTTTAATCATGATTAACCTTAATCTAATTACAAAATTAGATTAATTAATCCAACCCTTAATCTAATCATTCATTTAATCTAATTAACATTTAAATAATCTAATCTATCCACCTAATCCTACTTAGACTAATCTAAACACCTCTTAAGCATAATTAACTCCATAAGCAGAGATTTGAGAATAAACTCACCGGATTTGCATTCCGATGAGTCGACGGCAATGGCAACGTGGAGGTGAGCGACAATCAAGCATATGGCAACACCAAGCGGCGCCAAGAAGAGCTTAAAAACGGGCCATAAAGTCTTCAAAACCTTGCTGGTTGCTGCTTTTGTTCTTGGCTGAACCGAAAAGGAAAACCAATGGCTGAACAACGAGGAAACGAGCCAATCAGAGCTCTGGCAAGCGGGTGGTTAATGACTAGCGGCTCCCGGGGGTCAAGGGGAACTTGTGGGTGGATGGGATGGGCAAGGGAAGGGTCGGAGTAGGAGAAAAATGAAGAAAAATGCGAAACGTTGCATGCGGGCAACAGACCGGCGGACTGGCGACCGGTTCCTTCTCGCCAATGTACAGGACGATCGACGGCTCCATTTGGCACGAGGTTGGGATATTTGGATTGGTTTGGATGTGCTGGTCAAGGTGATAGGTGGAGCGTTGGCTAATTCATCTAGGAAGACCACTTTCAACTCAAATCTTTGGCGAAAGGTCAGCTGGAATAGAAACTAGCAGAAGAGAAAATAGAGGGGGAAAATGGGGTCTACGTGCAAGCGACAGTGGAGGGGCTGGTGTGCTCGGTTTCTCTTGTTCTCTCAAGGTCTCTCAAGGCTACAACAATGGAGAAAGCCTCAATTCAAGAAGGAAGAAGAGCTACTGAGCAAGGGGGACCCCAAAGGCTCCTTAGCCTTCAACACTTGGCATTCTCTCCTCTCTCTTGCCCCCACCAGCCATCAGCTGTCCATAGCCCCTTTTTCTCTCCTCAATCTTCCTCAAGAAGCTTCCCAAGTAGTCCAAAATGTTGTGTCCCCCATGGCATACGAATTTGGTACAATTTGGCCTTCAAAGTCTTCAATTCCTCTTCAATTCCCTTCAATTCAATTCAATTGAAGCCTCAAAAATTCATCCCATGTGTCAACGCTTGAATCCATTTTTTTCCATGCCAATAAATCAATCTTTGATGTGAAAAGTGTGCTTAAGAACGGTCTTCCCACTTTCCCGATCCAATTCCGTCAATTCTTGATTTTTCAACGAAAAACTCGATTTGTAGAAAAATCTTCTAAGGATGAGCTGACATTCCTAAAATAATTTGTGACATGACAAAACTTCTAATTTCTAAAATTAAGTTTAATTTCACAGTTAATTTCAATCTGACATGATCTTAGTGCGTCCTAATCTACCAGGTAGATTTTAGGAATTTTTCGTTCAATTGACCTGTGGTCGATTATTTTCGAGCCACAAAGTTCATTTTCGACACATTAGCAACTGTTGCTTGTCGTAGAAATCTTGATGTTTCAAATACGGACACAGGGTACCAAAACGACAGAGGAATCGGTCTAGTGCCGATCGACAAGAATTGTGCAATTAGGTGGAATCACCCACACTTAATCACATACCTTTGTCGAGTCGACCTATCTCCGATCTCTAATCAATCGATGCCACAATGACCCCTGTAGATGAGCATGGTTGAGCAGTCGTTTCCTAGTCGAATTTTCAAGTCTATTGTGTTTAGATTCCTTAATGGCTTCACCAAATAAGCTAGTTATCTCGTGAGTGACCAACTTAGAGAAAAGAGCTATAGGTGCGTCGATGAAATGCCTTACTTATTCAATTGACAACCAAATTGGAAAATCAGGATGTCACAACTCTTCCCCTCTTATAAAAATTTCGTGCTTAAAATTTAAACCATTACAACTCTTAAGCAAAATGGTGGGGGTACAATCGTCTCACCCCGTTGTGGGACAACATCCAGGCCCGTAGATGGCAGCACCGCCAGAACATTTTGGGCAACCTAAGAAGTTTAATGAGATGAGTTACCGTATTTCGGTACATGGACACCCTGAGGGCCTTGAGTATGTGCTGGTAAAGTCCGTCGTTGGGTCGATGCGGGCTTACTTCTTTTGGTGCCCCATCTATACCGATCATGGTACTGTCATTATCATAATGGCTAGAGGGTGGGCCTGTATCGAAAAGTAAGGTACCTCTGTGGATTTTGGAGGTTGTGTTTGAGAAGGGTACTGCAGACCCTAAGGACGGATCGGTGGAGGATGTGCAGGATCCCGAGCTAGATGATCCAGAGTCCCTAGAGTACTCGGTGGAAGACTCTAATGTACAGCAAGAGGAGTCTGAGGAGGATGAGTAGCTATAGTTTGAGAAAACCCCCACCCCTATCTGCAAACCTTGTTTTCTGAGCTTGATTAACTTGAATCTGACTTAGTAGTTCGCCTTGTATATATGTGTATTGGTTTGCAATGTATATAAGTGTAGTTTTCAGGGTTCAAATTTATGGCCTTACTTTCCTAGCCAATTATTTTATTGTTTGGGGATTTATATATGTTTCCGCATGCGTATATTAAAATGAATGGGTCGGTGATGCATCCTGAGACATTACTATTATATCAACCAAGCAGAGATGGGCACGAGCTCGGAGGATCAGGACATGAAGGTTGGCCTCAGCCAAAAATAAAATAACTTTACTTTCTAAACTCCCACCATTTATATAATCTACAAAACACACTTAATTTGCACAAAATAACAATCAATTAAATAAACAGATCACACCACTGCAATCAGCACGAAATTCGGTCACCGACTATTCCGGTCTAGCTTCCGAAAAAGAAATAATTAATTAAATAATTACATAAAATTACTATTAAATGCAATTAAATAGGACTTAGGCCCGTAAAGCCTAATTAAAAGCCGATTCGGGTTCAGAAAATTTCCAAACCACTCTAGATAAATACTAAAACTTGTCTAGGCTCTAATTACACTACCCTGACCATCTAACCTGCAATAACAATTAATTAAATTGCTAATCTAATCTAACTATCCACCTAATCTATACTTAGCCTAAACTAATCAACCCTTAAACGTCAATAACTTACTAAACAGGGATTAGTGAGTTAAACGCACTTGATTTACAATCCGCTCGAATCAAAACGATGGGGATGCGGTGGGGAGTGATAAACTCCAAAGCGAGAAAGCCTTTCGAGATCGAGAACATCCCGAAAACGGCCCCAACAATGGCTGGAATACCCACCGGTTTCAGCCTCTATTCGGTGCTAGTCTTGGTCGAGAAAGGTGGCTCCGGTGGTCGGTTGAGCTAGAAATGGCGAGGAAGGGCTGCAATGGCCTAGGCGGGCAAGGGCAGTGGCATACGGCGGCGGTGGGAGTTTTGACAGTGGCCTGAGCTAGCCTGACAAGCTGTTGGAAATGCGAGTTGGGCGAGATGACGCGGTTTGGGTGGTAGCGAAGCACAACAAGTGGGCGAGCACGCGGGGGCGTGCGACGGTGAACGGCGGTGGCTTCAGCTTTGGCATGCAGCTGTGACGGAGGAGGGGGTATGCCCGCCCAGTTTCTCGGTTTTCAGAGGCTTCCAAGCTATGTGGAGGAGGCTGGTCGACGGTATGAAGGAGATGAAGGGGAGAGGGGGAAAAATTGGCTTGGAGGGGGCCACTTTTGGTCTTCAACCTCATCTTCTTGTCCCCTTGCTTGGTCCCCACCACTAGCTGGCTTTCCTGAGCAAATTGCAGCCACAGACACCCATTTTAGAAGACTTGAGTTGGTCCAAAAGTCATGCGTCATGGGGGCATACGAATTTGTACACATTTCCCTCCAATTGGACTTCAATCCTCCCTTGAATCAATTCAAATCGGCTCCCATAAATTCCGTTATCAAGTCAACAATCAAATTGGCATTTTTCCCCGTTGATATAACCCTTTTGCATCCTAATTTCATGATAAAAGTTGGTCCTCTGCATTTTCTGAAGAAAAACAACCCTACCTTGACTTTTTTATAAAAGTCTCAATTTGCAGAAAAATCTTCAAAGATTGTGTCGGCGTTCATAAAATGATTTCTGACATGTCAGAACTTTCAATTTCTGAAATCAGATTCAAATTCGCAGTTAATTTCAATTTGGCACGATTTTAGCGTGACTTAGGCGACTTGATAGCTTTTTGGAATTTTTAATGCAAATGACTTGTGGTCGATTTTTTTCGAGTCACATTGAACTCCTTTCGACACATTATGACTCTCGGCAGTCATAAAAATCTTGAGGTTTCAAATACGGACATAAGGTACCAAAACAACAAAAAAATCAGTCTAGTGCCAATCGATGAGAATTTTGCAATTTAGTCAAATCACCCACGTTTAACCACATATCTATATCAAACTGACCTATCTCTGATATCTAGTTAATCTTATTGTGTCGTAATGATCACCGCAGATGAACACGGCCGAGTAGTCGGTTCCTAGTCAAATTCTCAAGTCTATTGCATTAAAATCCCTTAATGGCTTCCCTAGATCTTCTAGTTATCTCATGAGTGGCCATCTCAAAGAAGAGCACTATAGTTGCATCGATGAAAAGCCCAACTTATCCGATCGAAATCAAAACCCGAAAATCAGGATGTCACAACTCTTCCCCTCTTATAAAAATTTCAACCTCAAAATTTAAACTTTTACCAGTCCTTAAACAAAAAGGTGGGGATATCATCGCCTTATCAAGTCTCACTTTCCCCGGTTGTTGTTCAGTGCCGTGGTGTTGTCAGACCACTTTGACCAATGGGACTCTCTCGGTACACAGAATCTGCACTTTTTTATCCACAATCTGAACTGGGCTTTCCATGTATGACAGTCTGTCATCTATGTCTAATTCTTCAAGATTTAGCACATGCATCGGGTCAGGCTCATATGTCCTTAACCTCGACACGTGAAAGACGTCATGCACTTGCGCTCACCTCGGTGACAATGCAAGATGATACTTTAGGATCCTGATTCTTTTTAGAATCTCAAATGGACCTACATACCTCATACTCAATTTTCCCTTCTTGCCGAAGTGTAAGGTATTCCTCATTGGTGACACCTTCAGAAAGATGCAATCATCAACTTGGAATTTCGGCCCTTGATGCTTATCTAAGTAACCACTTTGACGGCTCTAAGCAGTATTTAATCTGTCACTGATATTTGCAACTGCGTCCACTGACTGTTGGGCTAACTCTAGGCCTGCGATCTCTGGTTCTCTGACCTCATCTCAACGGACTGAAGTTTTGTACATTCTTCTTTGTACAGCTTCAAAAGGAACCTTCTGACTGTTCTATTGAAACTGAGAATCCTCGGGTCTAGATCTGATATAGATTCTTCACTGGCACTCCATGTAGACGATCTATCTAGTACGCATACCATTCTGCAGTTCTACCCAAAACAAGATCTTTTCATATAGCAATGAAGCCAACTTTGTCAATCTGTCGACCATTACTCAAATGAAATCATCACCTCTATGGCTCCTCAGTAAGCCCATCACAAAATCCATTGTGATGTGTCCCCAATTTCACTTGGGAATCTCGAGAGGTTGCAAAAGTCCTCCTGGCCTATAAAGCGGTGCCTTCACTCATTGACACTTTGGACACTTGGTGACCCAATTGGCGATGTCCATCTTCATCCAAACCACCAATAATGTTGATGTAGATTCTGCTATAATTTCGTACTGTCTGGACGAATGTTGCAACTGCTATGATGAGCTTCTGACAAAATCTCCTCTCAAAGCTCTGCATCATCAGGTACACACAATCGTCCTCGGAACTTTAGTGTTCCATCTTTGAAAACCTGAACATCCAGTTCAATTCTGAGGGTGGCCATGAGAGCCGTGAGATGTGATAGGTGCCCTACCTCAAACTTGAAAGCCGAATCTCGAGCTCGCTCAATTAAATTCCACTCCTTAACCAATATATGAGCAACTGAAGATTCCTGTCTCAGTGCATCTGCGACATAATTTGCCTTTCTAGGGTAATACAAAGATCACAATCCTCGTCCTTCAGATGTCGGGTCAACGGCGATGCTAAGGCTAAAAATCCTTCCACAAACCGTCTGTGTCATCCGGCTAAACCCAAAAACCTTATGATATTTATCACGGTAGTCGGTGTCGGCCAGTTAATAACTGCTTCAATCTCGGACGGGTCCATGGAGATTCCCTCTCCTAAAATCACGTGGCCTAGGAACGCAATACGAGTCAACCAATACTCGCATTTGCTAAATTTAGCATACAGCTGATGAATCCTTAAGGTCTGGAGCATTAATCTCAAATGACTCTCATGCTCCTTAGCACTCCTCAAATACACTAGAATATCATTGATGAACACTATCACAAACTAATCCAGATATTCTTTAAACACTCTATTCATCAAATCCATGAAAGTGGCTGGAGCATTCGTCAATCTGAACGGCATTACTGTGAATTCATAATGACTATATTGAGTACGAAACGCTAACTTTGGAATGTCCTCTTTTCTGATCCTCAGTTGATGATATCTTGCCCTCAAATTGATTTTCAAAAATATCGACACTCTTTGCAACTGATCAAACAAGTCGTCGATCCTTAGGAGTGGATACGTATTCTTGATCATCACCTGATTGAGTTGTCGATAGTCGATGCACAAGCACAACGAACCATCCTCCTTCTTCACGAATAGAACTAGTGCTCCCAGAGATGATGCACCGGGATGTATGAGTCCTTTATCCAATAACTCCTACATCTGCACCTTGAGTTCCTTCAACTTAGGTAACGCCATCCGGTAAGGAGCCTTAAAGATTGGCTCTGTCCAGGAGGCTAGCTCAATCACGAACTCTATCTCTGACTCTGGCGGTAGACCTAGTAATTCTTTGGAAACACGTTCCGAAATTATTGTACCACTGAGATATCTTCAACTTTCAACTCCGCGACTGTTATATCGACAACAGTCGTCAAAAGGGTGCATGACAAACCAGAAGTTCTGTTTCAGAAATAATTTTTCTATTCCAGACCTATTTCGAGAATAGAAATCCGTTTGATAAACCTATTCCATTTTTCTATTTATGGAATAGATTTCTATTCCAAAAATAGATTTGGAACAGAAATCAGAAGTGGAAAATTTTTACTTCTGATTTCTAGAAGAGAAATCAAAAATAATTTCTCCCACAAAACTCTCTAAACCCTAATTTCGGTGACCCCTCCCTCATCTCCTCTACGACGTCTCTGCCTCCTCCTCCTTCTCCGCCTCTCCTCATCTTCTCAAGACATGGTCTCCTCCATTAATCGCTCTCTGCCTCTCCTCATCTCATTGACGTCTGCTCGTGAATCCACCCCCTCGCCGCGACCCACTATCCCCGCTTATTGTGCGAGCACCCCTCGGCAACAGATCTCGCGCCTGCACCCCCGCCACTCGTTCCCTTGTGACGCCAGAAGCCCTCTATAGTAGATCTCGAGCATCGACGCCTGAGCCGCTCCTGCTCTGCTTCGTCTCACCAAAAGCTGCCACCGCCCCGCAACCTCAGCAACGCCACGTGACGCCCTCTCCTCATCCAATGAGGAGCTGCTCGCGAATCCGCCCCCTCCCCTCATCCATAAGCCTTCTGCAGCAGATCCCTAGGCACCAACGCTTGAGCCGCTCCTGCTTTGCTCCGTCTCACCAGAAGCTGCCACCACCCCGTGAGCTCAGCAACACCGTGCGACACCCTCTCCTTTTCATCCACACAATGCAAGTTTTGGAACTTGGCCCCGTCCTCTTCAAACTGCCCAATTAAGTCTCTCTTCTGTTCTGCCTTCCTAGGTCAATTTGTAAACAACTCGAGTTCGTCCGATGAGGCCCAGGACCGCAAAGTGCACAAAGAAGTAGAACTACCCATCTCCTCCCTTCTCTGGTTCGTGCCGATTCCACCTTCAAAATCATGTCTTTCGTTTTCCTCTTCTTTTTGCGTGGGTTCATGTGTTTTTTTGCATATGAATCTTAGGATTGGAACTGGGTTTGCTGCGTGTGGATATGAATAAGAGATTGGAGTTGGGTTTGCTGCTTGTGGGTATGAATAAAAGATGGGTAGATTTGCCTGTCCTTGAATTTTCTTGGTTGTTGTCACTTTTTGAGGATGAAAAGACGATGGGAAATCAAGCAGGCATTGACCGGTGGTGGCGATTGCTCTGTTACTGCATGTCTAGTTTTGGGTTGCTTTTAGTTTTCCTCATGAGGTCGAATTTGTGATAGAGAAAGTATATGTGCTCTTGAATTATGTCTTGAGAAGTTGCTGGAATTGGTTGTGATCCTGCGAAATGGGTGTCGTTAGTCCCAAACACTTTTGGCTTTGGCGTGAAGATGTGGGATTCTCATGGTTTTGCCATTACCCTTGTGCTGATTTCCCCCCTCCCCCGTAAGAAGATTTCCCCCTTCTCTTGGTCATTCGCAACTTTGTGCAGAAAAGCCACTCCCCTTGCTTTTTGATTCCATAAATCTGCAGCTCTGCTCCTCCTTCTCTTCCTCCTCCTCCAAATTGCTTCTCCATGGTCATAATGCCGGCATACCTCGCCATGCTGCAGTGGCGGTGCCTGCTCAATGACTGGGCATATAGCATTATCTCATCAATGAAGGGTCATCATTGTTTTAGTTTCCATGGAATTTATCTAGTGCTATGCATATGCCTAATGATTGTTTTTAATCATTATAATGCTGTCTCTTGTTTCTTCTAGTGTTTTGGATGCATTAATTCATATGCATTGTTAAATTTCCCTTATATAGACTATTCGGATCCTAACCCCCTACACTGACCTTTAATTGTGATTGATGTCTATGGCTTCTGAGTTTTCACTTGGAAACTCTGTGTGTTCACTTTTTTTTTTTAATCCGCCCCCTTCGCCTCATCTAGAAGCCCTCTACAATAGATCCCGAGCACCGACGCTTGAGCGCTCCTACTCTGCTCCGTCTCACCAGAAGTTGCCACCGCCCCGTGACCTCAGCAACGCCGCCCGACACCCTCTCCTCATCTCCTCGACGTCGTCTCCTCCACTGGTTAGCTTTGCCTCTCCCTCATCTCTCCCTCATTTGTAAATTCTTGGGGCCCTGGTAGATTAAATGCTACAGTTTTATATGAGTGTATGCATAACTCAACATCTTTGAACTAGGACGTATATTTGAAACTTCTTTGTAGGATTTTTTAAACGAAACTTCTGTGTGGCTGTTGTATTTTGTTATATTTGTGTGATGGATTATTTGACATCTCTATATAGAGATTTCAAGTCTGGCTCTTTAGAATACCGATGATATAGGCGAATGGATTAATTTTTAGTGGGAATATTCACTGTTGGTTATTATGAGCAAATAGATAAGGCATTGGTTGGTGGGAATGTTCCTTTTGCTTGTAATATATGGTTGCTTGTAAAGTTTTATATAAGAATGATTTGCTTTTAATTTTCTTTATGCATTTTGTTTTATTGATAGTCATAGAACATTGTATTGATGTGATATCGACATCAAAGTCTATGCGCTTGAACTGGTACACCAATTGATATGGCTCATTTGATGCTCAACTAGTTAAGGTTAAATGGCTTCCCACAAAGAGCTTTGTATGGCAAAGTGGAGAGAGCCTTTGACCAATGAGCTTGTAAGTTTGTTGGTAATAGAGGTAAGAAAGAGGAATCGCACCACTTCTACCTACAACAAAACAGGATAAAATAACATACATGCCAAATTCAATAAATGGACGGGACTTCACTTTAGTATAATTCAGTTGAAGAATAGGGTCAACAATCTGAAAAATAGTATAGTAGTTTCAAGAAACTTTTGTCACAATCTGGATTTGGATGGGATAATATAAATAATAAGGTTGCTGTGGAGGATCAAAGTGTGTGGGAGTCTCACATCAGGGTATCAATTTACCAGGGTCATTTTGTTCATATTGTATTGCAAGTTTTGATTATGTTGCTGACACCTGTCATTATTGTATAAATTTCTGAATAATAGCAAATTGGCTAAATTCAGAAATGATGGGTTTCCTCAGTATCCTGATTTGTGTATCATGTTTGGTGATACATATGCTACTGAGGAGTATGCAGCAGGAAATGTAGAAGAAGTGGTAGGAAATGCAAAAGAAGTGGTAGTGTCCTCGGAGAGAGATGCCAATGATGGTGACGATGCTGGTGGTGGTAGTGGTTATGCAGTAAGTGATCCAGAGGAATTTGATGAACATCATATTGATGATGAGGTCTTCATACCAGATACGACTACTACCTCAAATCATAAGAAACACAAGTAGGATATGACTCCAAATTCTAAGAGGAGGAGGAAGAGTAACATATATGATGTTAGTGACACCTGCAAAGCCATTTAAGAAATGATTAAAATCAGGACTGCTTAATCAATAAGTGGCTCTGTGACCTTAGATGCCCCATCAACTATAGACCCCTACTCCACAGCAGCCTTGGTTGTCGTCCTAAATAGCATGCCTAATTTAGAGCAAAATATTTACAACAAAGCTATAAACCAATCATGTCTTAATACCACTTGGAGAGAGGCTTTCATCACAATGCTACCTCAAAGGAGAAGTGGATTTCTTGAATCTCTGTAAACAGATGTTAAGCAGTATGCTATGGATTTATATATTTTGTTTAATTTCACTCGATGACTTATGTATTTGAGATACTTTGGTCTTTTTATGATGCAATATGAAAACTTTGTGGCTATTATTGATTATTATTAGATTCCTTACTTATATATTATGTTTATCTTCTTCTTTTTTCATGTGATAGTATAGGTAATATGAAGGGGGGTGAAAGTAGCATGTATAGTGATCAAGTAGCAACAAGTAAATCTGTTGAGCTAAACTTTGATGATATTGATATCGATATTGTGATAGCATGGTTGAGTATGGTTGCGGTGGATATGTCTATGCACTCGAGAGAACCTATTAGGGATAGCATATTGTCAGGACCCGAATGGATGAGGGAGGTTCTTCAAGGACATTCAGATAGAATATATGATTCTTTTAGAATGGAAAGACACATTTTTCTCAACCTTTGTGATTTGATGAAGATAAGAGGTTGGCTGGAAGATAGTCGATATATAAAGGTAGATGAATAAATTGGGATATTCTTATTTATGATTTGTCACAAGAACTTGAATAGAACTTTATGCGAGAGATTCCAACGTTCGAGACAAACTATTAGCAAATACTTCACTATAGTATTGAAAGTAGTTCTCAAACTTGCAAAAGAGATTATGGTACCGCCTTCCTTTGATGTGGTCCCAAATGAGCTTCTTATGGATCCCAACCATAAACTTTACTTCAAGGTAAGATTTTCATACATTCATTTATAATATCGGTTTCATTTTGTTGCTAATCTTATATAACACTAGTCTTTGATAAAATGACAGAATTGTGTGGGCGCTATTGATGGTACTCATGTTCATGCTTCTATACCTGTGTTGAAGCAAATTCTATTTAGAGGCAGGATAGGAATTACCACTCAAAATGCGATGTGTGTATGTTCGTTTGATATGAAATTCACTTTTGTGTACGCTGGTTAGGAAGGATTTGCCAACGATTGCCGAGTGCTATCAGCAGCAATCGAGACTCCTCGTTTGGAATTTCCTCAATCACCACTAGGTATTTACTTGTTCTAGAATTATCAATTTTCTTTAAGATTGTATTATTTTACAAATTACTACTAATATATGAATATTTTCTTATAGGCAAATACTATGTTGTAGATTCTGGTTATGCATCAATTCCGGGATTCTTAACTCCTTTTAGACGTGAACAGTATCATCTAAATGAGTATAGGGGTAGAGCAAGATGACCAAGAACAGCAAGAGAGTTGTTCAACTATAGGCATTCTTCACTAAGGAATGTCATCGAGAGATCATTTGCGGCATTAAAGAATCGCTTCTTTATTTTGAAACACATGCCTGCATTTGCAATTCGAAAGCAAGCACATGTTGTAATTGCATGCTGTGCTATCCATAATCCATCCGTGATCAAGACAGGAGGGATAGAAACTTTTCCTTATATGGAGATTCAGAGTACTCATTTGAACCTGCACAAGATGAGGTTATAGGCGATACATCGACCGAGGAGAAAACTGAGATGAATATGCGTAGAAAAAGTATTGCAAATAAGATGGCAAGGGATCATAATATGCCGGAGATTCCATGAAATCATGTTTTCAATTTTTGTAATGTATTTCTATTATTTTGTATTTGGGGATTTCCAATCTTTGCTTTTGTAATTTGATAATGTATTTGATGATTACTATCTCAATTCTTGTAATGTGATGTCGTACTTGAGGATTTCCCTTATTTGTAATGGTTCTTTATGACAAGCTCTATTACACTTCGTAAAATTCGCCAATCTTGTAAAATTTGCCGCAAATTGCCCAATACACTTCTTTGTGTTTCTTTCTAAAAGGATTCCTTGATATCGTAAATCGTGGTGGCGATCAATGTGACACACTAGCATGAAGGGGATTAAAATATGGTTGCCCACCTTCATTCTACTAGAGTTTTGGGAACCTTCTATCATGCTCCAGAGTAATGCATATTAATCTCTTTTTTCTATTGTTTGGAGACTATTGATAAGTATATTGTTTGATCATAATTGCCTATCTAGGTGGATGCTAAAGAATTTTGTGTGAAAATTTAGAAAATTTGATATAACAACTCTTACTTTGTATTTTTTTTTTCAAAAAAGAGAGACTTTACTTAAAAAAAAAAAAAAAAAAAAAACTCTTACTTTGTATTTGGGTCAATGGGTTCATAAGCATATGAAATTTGTAAGAATGGACATCTCATTTGCTCCAAAAAAAGAAAATTTTCTTTTAAGAAAAAGAAATTTTATAATGTTATCAAACAAATTTCTATTTCAAACAAAATTTTGCATCATTATCAAACAGATTTTTGCTCGAAACTCGTCTAGAAATAGAAATAGAAATAGAAAAATCTAGGGTCCTTTTTGACTCCCAACAAACTCAAAACTTTTGCCCTCTAGTGGGTCAAACTAAATCACTTTGCGATAACAATCCATCTTAGCTCATTGCTTGGTGAGCCAGTCCATGCCAATTATTAGGTCAAAGTCATACATAGCTAGGACAAACAAATCTATTTTCCCCTCTCGCTCACCATCGCTAACTTAAAACGTGAACACCCCAATGTAGTTAACACCTTACCATTTAACGGTGTAGATATGCTAACCACTGACTCTAGCAACTTAGGACTTAATCTTATCAGTTTAACATATTGCTCAGCAATAAAAGAATGAGTTGCGCCAGGGTTGAATAAAGCATAAGCAGCATGGTCGTTCAGCGAAACAATACCTGTAATCACGTTAAAGGCGTCCTCAATCTAACCTCGTGTGATGGCGTATACTGTCCCTCAACTTAGGAATTCTTCCATCTTTTGCTTTCAGGCGCTTCCCGAAAAATACTTATCATTAAAAGTTCTGAGGAAAGTGTCCCACACCGGGACCACACCTTCCAGAAACACTGTATCTCTGACGGCTCTCCACCAGGTGTTCGTATTACCCTGTAGCTGGTAAACTGCAAGGACCACGTTCTCTACCTTAGTGCACATCAAAAGTGCAAGGCCTTCTCCAAATCTTGGATCCAAAAAGATGCGGCCTCTAGATCTCCAGTACTCATGAACCTCGGTGGGTTCAGCTTCAAGAACTGCTTCACCAACTTGTGAATCGGCGGCCTCTCTCTCTGCACCACTACATTCTCAGGCTGAACTTTGGCGGGTGCGACAACAAGTGCAGCCTCAGCGGCGGTGGCAATAGCAGCAGTAGCAATGGCTGCAGCAATGACGGCTTGGTTTTAGGCCTGCTACCCTATCAAGTCTCTCATGCCTTCAAGCGCCTGCATGATCCCTTCCATTTTAGGATCACTAGGGGCTGCTACCCCAGCACCAACCAAAGGCGGTGCTACTCCACTTGCGTTAGCCTCAATTGGCGCTTTACCATGGCCTCCTTAGGTACTGATCCTCGTCGGTGTTGTACCTCGAGTTGTAGGCCTTACGACACTCTTTCTTGGAGTCCTTTCCTCCTGATCGCTCACCTTGCAGGCTTTCTATAAAAACCTACATTCCGAGTGCACACTGAATTAGAAGTAGAGTGATATCAACAAACAATTCTACCAATCAACTATCACAAACATGCACCAGCATAAATTAAAGGCATTTCCTATTATCCCATGACCCATCACACCTTATCACTCCAATCACTAACATGGGCTTTGATATCACTTAAACGGAGATGTCATGCCTCGATCCTCCGAGCGCGTGCTCATCCCTCCTCGGTTGATTAAATACAACGTCCCAGGACACGTCGCCGACTCATTCATTTTAATGCACATGTGGAAACAAACAAATAAATCCCTAGACAACAATCAGATGGGATAGAAAAGTAGGGCTATAATTTTTCAAACCAAAACAAACCTTTTATAAACAAACAAGTTTATTTACAAGACCAGGCTGTTTATAAAAATGTCAGTTCATCCAAAAGGGAATTGTCCTATGATCTTCTAGTTAGGCCCGTTCGCCAATTTTGGTTTCTTCACCTTCCCAAACTCCGGGGCTTTAAATCTTCAACGATTGTCGACTAGGGATTTGAAAATGTTATCTTACAACGGGGTGAGACGACGTCTCAGCAAGTTTAACTCCCTAAGCCCCGACTAGTAAGAAAATATGCCCACAAGGGCTGCCTAAGCACAATCACGAGATAAAAGACTTACCTTTGCCTCAGATTCCTCCTACGAGTTAGTATAATTTAAAAGCTTACAATTCGCATCAAACAATGACATTAGATCGAATCATCGATCAATCGACTTAGTCAATTACGTGTCATCACGATTATCCCACGATCATTTCAATTACTCATCCCAACTACTAATTACGGCCACATATGGGCACGGCTTACTACTAAATGTTCAACGGTAAATTATAGCCCAATGGGCACTGCCTGTTCCAAGTTAGGCGGTAGTTTACGGCCTAGTGGGCACAATCTTGGTTAGGAGGCAAATTTCGACCCAACAGGCACAACCTTTATGAGGTGGTTAATTATAGCCCAGTGGGCACTACTATACTTTGGCAGTTGATTACGGCTCAATGAGCACAACCTCTATGAGGTGGTTAATTATGGCTCCACAAGCACAACCTTGATTATGTGGTAAATTACGGTTCAATGGGCACAACCTCTAAGAGGTGGTCATCTCAACATAAGACAAATCCTCACATGATTGTTCATTTACTGCCAAAGACATGGTATTTCACAATCAAATTTCTCAATTAACATAATATCTTGGCCTATTTTCCTTGGGTTAAAATTACCTAATAAAATAAGCGTGTGTGGGTAAACAGTTGACCTCAGCCAAAAATATAATAACTTTACTTTCAAAACTCCCACCATTTATATGTTCTATAAAAACATTTTTGGCATTGTAAACCAACGCCCGGTTATTTTCTAATTAATTAGAGAAATTAATAAATTTTGGGATAAATACCCAAAATCACAAAACACACTCAATTTGCACAAAATAACAGTCAATTAAATAAACATATCACACCATTACAATCGGTACGAAATTTCGGTCGTCGGCTATCTCGGCCTAATTTTTGGAAAATAATTAATTAATTAATTAATTATAGAAAATAATTATTAAATGCAATTAAATAGGACTTAGGCCCGTAAAGCCTAATTAAAAGCTGATTCGGGTTCAGAAAATTTCTGAACCACTCTAGATAAATACTAGAGCTTATCTAGGCTCTAATTACACTACACTAACCACCTAACATGCAATAATGATTAATTCAATTGCTAATCTAATCTAACTATCCACCTAATCCATACTTAGCCTAAACTAATCAACCCTTAATTGTCATTAACTTACTAAGTAGGGATTAGTAAGTTAAACTCACTTGATTTATGATTCACTCAGATCAAAGCGACGGGGAAGCGGCAATGAGCGATAAACTCAAAAGCAGGAAAGCCTTTTGGGGTCAGGAATGGCCCGAAAATGGCCCCAACAGTGGCTTGAATATCCACTGGTTTCAGCCTTTGTTCAGTGCTGGTCTTGGCCGAAAAATGTGGTTCTGGTGGTCGGTTGAGCTAGAAACGTTAAGGGAGGGTTGCAGCGGCCAAGGCAGGCAAGGGCGGTGACATACGACGGCGATGGGAGTTCTGACGGTGGCCTGATCTAGCTTAGCGAGCTGCTAGAAACGCAAGCTAGGCAAGACGGTGCGGTTGGGGTGGTAGCAAAGTGCGACAGCGGGCGAGCACGTGGGGGCGCACGATGGCGAATGATGGTGGCTCTGGCTTTGGCATGCAACTATGACGAAGGAGGGGGTATGCTCGACCAGTTTCTCAATTTTTCAAAGGCTTCCAGGTTGTGTGGGGAAGGCTCGTCGACAGTATGGAGGAGAGGAAGGGGAGAGGGGGATAAATTGGCTTGGAAAGGGCCACTTTTGGTCTTCAACCTCATCTTGTTGTCCCCTTGCTTGGTACCCACCTCCAGCTGGCTTTCCTGAGCAAATTGTAGCCACAAATACCCTTTCTAGAAGACTTGAGTTGGTCCAAAAGTCATGGGTCATGGGGGCATACGAATTTCTACACATTTCCCTCCAATTGGACTTCAATCCTCCATTGAATCAATTCAAATAAGCTCCCATAAATTCCGTTATCAAGTCAATGATCAAATTGACATTTTTCCTCACCAATATAACCCTATTGCATCCTAATTTCGCGATAAAAAATGATCATCTGCATTTTTTGGACAAAAACGACCCAACCTTGACTTTTTACCAAAATGTTTCAGTTTGCAAAAAAATTTCAGAGACTCGGGTCGACGTTCCTAAAATGATTTCCGTAACATTACAGAACTTTCAATTTCTGAAATCGAATTCAAATTCGTAGTTAATTTTGATCTAGCATGATTTTAGCATGACATAGGCGACCCGGTAGCTTTTAGAAATTTTTAATGCAAATGATCCATGGTCAATTTTTTCAAGCCACAATAAACCCTTTCGACACATTGACGACTCTCGGTGGTTATGAAAATCTCGAGGTTTCAAATACGGATATAGGGTACCAAAACGACAAAAAAAATCAATCTAGTGCTGATCGACAAGAATTTTCCAATTTAGTGGAATCACCTATGTTTAACCACATATCTCAGTCGAACCGACCTATCTCTGATCTCTAGTTGATCTTACTGTGCCATAATGATCTCTGCAGATGAACACAGTCGAGTAGTTGGTTCCTGGTTGAATTCTCAAGTCTATTGCATTAAAATCCCTTAATGGCTTTCATAGATCACCAAGTTATCTCATGAGTGGCCATCTCAGAGAAAAGCACTATAGTCGCATCAATGAAAAGCGCAACTTATCCGATCGAAGTCATAATTCAAAAATCAGGATGTCACACATGGATAGCGGTAGCACGGTGGATTGAATAGGAGGTAGGAGGATGGAGGTAGCATTTTCAGGAAGACCAAGTGATGATTTTTGGACATACAGTGGATGGGAGATAGGTGATACCATACATATTTAATACCTAGGTCGAGATGATGAAACTAAAGGAATTTTTGGCATGGTTTGGAATAGTGATGTCTTTTCTAGTCCCCAGTGTACCCGACCCTATCACCTAAAGTACATAAGTAATAAATGAAACAAGATTGCCCAGTTTGAATTTCCGCATGCATTCCTTTGAACTTTATATGTCCTAGGTTGTTCTTTTGTTCACACACACATTTGCATGCATAAAAAGAGGAAGAATATAGTAACCGTATTGGTAATGATGTACTAAAGGCGTCACAATAATGGCGACTCCTAAAATCCTTGAGCTAAATTGAACTTTAAAACGAAATTCAACGTCGTGTGAAGTATGAGTTTGGGATAACTCACACCTAATCAAAGTTCGTTGGCCCACGTTAGGCAATATCGTTAAACTCTTCTTATCCCGTTTTCCCAAATTTAAAACTCAAAAAGAGGGTTGCAACATGATGGAGTAGTTGAACGATCACCAAGGATTATTGTTGGTGGATGCAGCACCAAGGATAGTCGGAAGACAGTGGCCACAAAGTGATATAGTGCAACGCAACTTGCATAAAGATTTCATGCCCAACAGACCTCAGGAAGTCCACTTTTTGGAGGCCATACATTATCGGTTTTTGTGTGCAGGGTCAGTCGACATCGCCCAGGAAAATGACAAACCTGAGAAGCTACACTTAGAACTAGTGCATGAGTCATATAAAATTGGAAAGTACACTATACTTGTCATCGTACCTGGTTTGCAATTTCCAAAGTTCTTTTGGGCCTTCGATCAATCAGGAAAGGACAGGCAAAAATCATGGGAAAGGAGTTTGAGGCCAAGTGTGAAATGGTGGGGTGGTTGAGATTCTTTGGGATTGTTGTTGGCCAGTATTTTAGCCATTGGGTCCAAGGTTGTAAAACTATAATATCTTGTTGTACTTAATCAATACGTCCATGATAGGGTGCAATGAGAACGCATCATTTCTTCTTGATACGTTATGATGGAAAGAAACCTTTGAAAACGTGTGATTGAGTCATGACTCCTGAAGACAACTATTGGCATGGTTAGAAGAACGTGTGTTCAAAAAAGAAGTTTTTTCTTTTTCTTGTCCCCTTTCCATCAAAGAAAAAACATAAGGCATTCCATTTCTCCTTTACAAGAACAATCAGCATTTACGCTGTGGAAATCGGATGCTTTCCTCGTGATTGCATTCAGACTAACGTGAAGTAATTTTGTTCGTGATTCATCCACAAATTCAATGATCGTTCTGGGGTAAATTTTTGTTTGTGCATCGGATAAAGGTAAGTTGTCTTCTGCCGACTTTAATTCCAACATTGGTATTAGAGTCCGGTCGTGATTTCTACCTTGTTTTTCATCAAATTTTCTCGTTTACCATTTGATATTGAGATCAAAAGTATGAAATCTACATTGTTTAGATGTCTAATGGTCGAAATTGCTATCTGAATTGTTAAAAAGGAACTGAAGCGAAGAACAGGTTCGGGGTCGGGTACACCCGTACACTTTTGGCCATTTTTCAACATATTTTTTTGGCCAAAATAATTTTTTAAATATACAGGGTGAAAGTGCTCGTCAAGACGAGTCCAGCGATGGGTTGAGTGCCGCTAGAGGATGCCGTTGCGTGTGGGCACCACGCACCTGACGCGCTGGGCACGCTAGTGCATGACCGTCACACGCTCGTCGGCAAAGCGACACATGCTAATGTCACGGATGACATCATCCAACAATCGGTAACTGCTGGGATGACATCACCGCCGGTGGCAACTGGCCGGCTATTCACCAACTGGCGACCGACTTGTGACTCGACCCGACCCGAGATCGGACTCGAGGTTGACCCAACCTGACACAACCGTTGACTAGTCAACCGATCCGGTGGTCAAACCAGTCAGACCGGCCAGGAGCTTGTAAGGCTCGCTGGCGCGTGCGCCACTCGCGCCGCAGGAGGCATGTGTGAGCACGTGGGAGCCCCGATTGGAGCGTGGTCAGTAGCGTTTGGTTTGTATGGATTACACTGTGATATATTTATTTTTTATCTTTTTTTTATAAATTGATAAAAATGTGTGGGAAACCCTAAGTGCGTGTATTTTTGGGGGTTTAATGCATAGTTCATTCATTTTTAGCTTGTATTTTTCTTATATTTTAAGAAATACAGTAGCTAGCCTGTATGAAAATATTGTCATATATGCTGAGTAGAGCTTGGTTTGATGGTAGCATGGATATAGTATAATATACTTGCAGTTTTCTAGTTCCAAGAAAATTCGAACAATGGTAAGAAATCCTTGTTTTTCCATTACATATTCAATTGCAGTTTTGATTTTAGTTATAGCATGATTATTATTTTTTTCATGTTGGTTCACATCATGCTATGTTTTAGTGTTAATGGAAAAATGTAGAAATTACATGAGTTCATGTAATTATTTTTCCTAGTGGGAGTTCGTAAGTTGGTAAAATTCGAAGGAGTTCTCACCTAAAACTTAAAATTTGCGCAAATTAAACTAATTAATGATAATAGAATAATCGTATATAGAAGTTGATTGGCAACATAGTGAACTTTTGTTTCTATGTCTTTTGTTGAATTATCATTAATTTAGTTTGTCTTTGCTGCAAATTAAATATGTGTGTTACTCTGAAAAGTGTGATAGTATTGATTCTACGTTTATTATGTCAATGTGTAATAACAATTGATTGTGGCTGACCTCAATAAGGGTGAAAAGCTGAATGGTGACAATTATGATATTTGGCACCAAAAGGTTCAATACATCCTTGAGGAGCAAGAGGTTTTGGAAACCCTCAACCATACCATGGATGAACCTAAGTATGGAACTTTAGCTCAACATAGGAGAGATCTAGAAGCTTATCAAGCTTGAAAAAAGAAAAATAGCATTGCTCACATCACGTTGCTGAGTTGTATGCAAGATGATCTCATGTGTGAGTTTGAAAGTTATGATAAAGCTCAAGCTATGCGGGTTGCCTTGAAAGATAAGTTTGGGGGTACATCTGCCACTAAGCTAAGGCACCTCACCATCAAGTTTGACACATACCGAAAGCGCCCAAATGTAACGATGAGGCAGTATCTTCGGGAGATGTCAAACATGATTTGTGAGCTGAAGTCGGCAAGTCACTCCCTTACTAATGAACAACAAGTTCAGGCTGTTATAAGGTCTTTTCCCGACAATTAGGAGCATATGAAGATCAATATGATGCATAATAAGAATTTTGTCACTTTTGATGATATATTGCGTCATTTGGAATTAGAGGATGAGCACCTAGAGGTTGCGAGATCCTTTACCCATGCTTATGTTGCTGAATCGAGTTCGCACGAAGCTTCGGGCTTCAAGTGCAAAAGGAATTCTCAATTCAACAACAAAGGGAAGAAGACTGATTAGGCACCTAAGAGGGCTAAGACCTTCCAACGCAAGAAGTGTGGTGGGAAGAAAGACAAGGCCAAGATGAAGTACTACAATTGTGGCAATATGGGTCATTTTGCTCGTGAATGCACTTAACTGAAAGAGGTACCCTATTACTCCATTACTTTAAGTAATGCTTTTGTTTCTAGCACTGTAATGCTTGCTGAATCTCATCCAATGTGGACTGTATACTCAGGAGCAATAGACCACATAGCTAGAGACCGAGAAGCATTTGTGGAGTATCATCAGATTCAGTCTAGAAGAAGATGGATATATATTGGGAATAACTCAAGAATTGAAGTGAAGGGTATTGACACATGTAAATTAATTTTACATGGTGATCAAAACCTATTCCTACATGATGTCCTTTATGCTCCATATATTCGATGAAACTTGGTCTCTATAGTTGTTCTTCTTAGCTTAGGTTATGTATTGAATTTTCATGGTGATTATGTTGACATTTTGTATGGAACAATTTATTACGGTTCAGGTCAAGTATCGAATGATTTTATGGTGTTAGACATTGACTATGATCAGTACAATATTAATGTCGATGGTTGTTTTTCTTTAATTGCATTTTCTAGTAATGTTGAGATTGATACAAGTACTTGGCATGCTAGATTAGGTCACATTAGGTTGCAAAGAATGCAAAGATTAGCTAGAGAAGGCCTTTTAGGGTCACTCACTAATGTTGATCTACCCGTATGTGAACATTGTCTAACGGGAAAAGTAACTAGAAAACCATTCGGTAAAAGGACTAGAGCTAAACTTCAATTGCAACTCATACATTCTTACATTTATGGTCCTTTGAATGTGAGGGCAAGGCATGGAGTTTCATATTTCATCACTTTCATAGATGACTTCACACGTTTCGGTTATGTCTTTTTGATCTCCCATAAGTTAGAAGCATTAGATTGCTTTAGACGATATATAGCGATGGTAGAGAATCAGTTGAACAAAACAATAAAGATATTAAGAACCGATCGCGGACGTGAGTATTTATCGGAGCAATTCAAGGCTCTTTATGATGAAAATAGGACTGTACGACAATTGACTATTCTCAGTACTTCACAACAAAATGGGGTAGCTGGGAGAAGGAATAGACCCATATTGGAAATGGTTAGGTCTATGATGGCGCAAACAAATATACCTATCTCCTATTGGGGAGATGTGTTATTGACTACTACTTATATACTTAACCGAGTGCCGTCAAAATCGGTCACTTTCACCCCTTATGAATTGTGGACTGGTAGGAAACCAGACTTAAGTATTCTACATCCATGGGGATGTGCAGTTTATGTTCATGATTCTTCCAATAAATATGGCGGATTAGGTCTTAGAGGGAAGAAATGTACCTTTATAAGATATTTTGAACACTCCAAAGGGTACATGTTCATAAGTGAACAAATTGGTGGAACTGTGATCGAAATGGAGTCAAGAGATGTCACGTTCTTGGAAAATGATTTTCCTAGTAGAGGTGAGATTGATAAGGACTTCCAATTATATAAGATGGAAGTTTCTAATAATACACCCACTAATGTTGTAGGGGGAAATGAAGAATTACCTCAACATGCAAGAACTAGTGGGAGTGTTGCATCGCTTGACCAATTGAATTCAAGAGAAATTCAATTGCGTAAAAGTAATCGTAAAAGTTTTCCCCATCGTTGTTTTGAGATTGAAGGAGGAACATTTATGATTGCTCAGAAAGACGATATTGAGCCTAAGACTGTTCAAGAGGCTCTCTTATCATCTGGTAAGGAATAATGGAGAAAAACTTTGGAAGATAAAATTGAGTCAATGAGAGCAAATCATATTTGGGACTTGGTTGATCTACCACCCAATCGTAAGACCATTGGAAACAAATGGGTCTTTAAAATTAAGCGAAGGGCGGATGGATCCATTGAAAAGTATAAGACTCGTCTTGTGGCGAAATGTTATACTTAATAAGAGAGTATAGACTATGAGGAAACATTTTCATCAGTTGTAAGGTTTGTCTTAATACGGCTTATCCAAACTATTGTTGCACATTTGGATCTTGAATTACATCAAATGGATGTAAATATGGCATTTCTCTATGGAGAACTAGATGAGGAAATCTATATAAAACAACCAATAGGTTTCATAGCTAAATGTCAAGAGCATAAACTTTGCAAGCTCTATCGCTCAATATATGGCTTTAATCAATCATCTAGACAGTGATATATTCATTTTCATCGAGCCATGACCACTTTTGGTTTCACGATAATCGAAGGAGATCACTATGTATATGTCAAGCGATCCCAAGATAAATTTGTGATTTTATCACTTTATGTGGATAATATTTTATTGGCTGGAAATGACAAGGTTTTGGTTATAACCATAAAATAAATGTTGTATTCCAATTTTGAAATGAAGGACATGAGAGAAGCTATTTAAATATTAGGAGTTAAGATCGAAAGAGATTGATCAAGGAAACTCTTTGCTTTATCACAAGAGTCTTATATAATAAAGATTATTGAGCGTTTCAATATGCAGCATTGTAATCTCATTGATACCCCTATCATGCAAGGTGAAGGCCTAAGTACTGAGATATGTGATGAGACTCCAGAAGAAATTAAAGTAATGGAAATTGTTCCTTACACTAGTGCGGTCGGAAGTTTGATGTATGCTATGATGTGTACTCGACCCAACATTTGTTATGCCGTGGGATTGGTAAGCCGATATCAATCAAATCCCGATTAAGCACACTAGAAAGCAGTGAAGAGGATCCTGAGATACTTGAAGGGCACTATGGACTATCGACTTTGTTACCAAGGGAATAATTTATGTCTGTTGGGCTATTCAGATGCTGAATGGGGTGGACACCTCGATAAGCGTAAATCGACTTTTGAATATGCGTTCATGCTCAATGGAGGTGCAATTTCTTGGAATAGCAAGAAATATACATGCACGGTCTTATCTACAATGGAGGCAAAATTTATTGCATGCTCTGCTGCAGTGCAAGAAGTAGTATGGCTAAAACGTTTCTTGGAAAATTTAGCCACTGTCATTGAGGTTCCTAGACCGGTGATAGTTTATTGCAATAGTTAGGCAACTATTGCCTATGTGAAGGATTCCAAGTATCATGGAAGGACGAAACACATTGACATAAAGAAAAACTTCATAAGAGATTTAATAGCGCAGAAAGAAGTGATCTTATAATACATTTCAACCAATAGAATGGTTGCTGATCCATTTACGAAGGCTGTTTCTAGAGACATATTCTTGACTTATAAGATGTTACTAGGATTGCATAGAATGTGATACGTGTTATTGTAGAGGATCATTGATTTATGTATATGTGGACATATGTATTGTACTTGTTTGTCTATTAGTGACTTTGATGTTTTATCAATAAGTACAAATCCATTATGAGACTAGCACATACACACATATATTATTGAAAAGTATGTCAGCAAGCAATGATTGGCTCACTCACATGAGCAATCACCTCAAGTGCTATAATCAGTACGTTGAGATGAGACGTTATGTACAAATAAATGCTTAAGAGCAAGTTTAATACATAAAATAATATGTCGCCTTGATTGGAGTCAAAATGAGGTCTGTGATTTGTTTATAATAAGACTGAACATGATAGTCTCACAATCATGTATGCCTGTAAGATGCCAGATGCGAGTGCTTAATTGAGCGCTATAGAAAGCGAGCTGATATAGTACTCAAGCTAAACATGAGTATGTGAGAAGCGCATGACTACGTTTAGGCTAAGATTCGTATAGAGGATATATTTAATAAATGACATACGCTCTTATAGAAAGAGAAATCCATTATAGCATATAATTCATACTACATATGCATTGTATGACCGATAAGGGAAGGTGAGTAAAATTATCCATATTTACTCATCGTGTGAGCTCTTGAGGTAAATTATAAATTACCTCAATTTGTGCCCTATGTTACTTTTGACTATGTTCTCGAAGTGAAAGATCAATGTTGCTACTTTAGCATATTACCTGTCACGCCTCGAACCTTGAGCGCGCCCTCATCCCACCATGGTCATGCAAATGCGACATTCCCAGGTAGTGTCACCGACCCCATTCATTTATTATTGCACAAGCGGAACGTATTATAAAACCCCTAACAAAACTCACGGGATAGGAAAGCAGGTTACCAACTCATTCATAAACAAACATACTTTCAAAAGTAACCACACTAGGGTTTACAAATATACCAAAATGGGCAGTCTACAAAAGGGATCAGTCCTATGACCACTAGTCAGACTCGTTCTTCGATCCCACTTCTGATTAATTAGCCTCCGGGGGTTCCCCCATCTACGATCTTGAAATTTTGGCCCACAACGAAGTGAGACATTGTCTCAGCAAGTTCAACCCCCTAAACCCCTATTAGAAAGAAAATACACCCAAGGGTGGCCTAGCCACACCACATAGAGAACTTACATCGCCTCACTTCTTTCCTGCAGGTTAGCACAATTCAAATCACTCAATTACAGATAGTAATAGGAACTTAAACCATTGGAACGCCAACAATATAATTTTGAACGAACACAGGAGTCCGAATTATAAGACTAAACCATTATGACACGTCCCATACCATGTCACACGATTCCGTCTCATAATTCGACCCATCAATAACACTCAGCATGCGTTTCAATTGTTATTCACTACCACACAAAGGCATAGCCTACTCGTAATTCGGCTATCTATTGACATTAATGCCAAGCATCGCCTCCCCCCTTAGAGCACGGCTTCATCACTATGTTGACGGCGTTCCCAAAGGAGCATGGGCCAAGAATCTACTGCGACCTGCATCCATTGTAAGGGGCATCCCATATAGGGGCAAGTCCGGCTCAACAGCCCAGTACAACTTCCTCCTAATTATCACACAACAAAATCATACTCGACCTTAGGACACATTGCATTTCACTCAATACTTCCAATACTTAAAATAGTGATCCCGGCCATTTTTCTTCATATTAAAAACATCTGAGAAAGTAATTGTGTGTGTGGGTACACAATCAAATTCGAACCAGAAAAACTAACACTATATTTTTTCAAACCCCACTGTTTGATATAATACTTAAAATCCATTTTTGGTGTCAAACCCAACAGCCGGGAATTTCTAAAGAAATTATATACTTTTCACAATCACCACTCACTTTCACAATTTAGCAATCAATTACACAAATCATCACTCAATTTGCAATATCCACTCATCAAATTAATAATCTGAATACAAAACAGCGATTACCATGAAATTCTGAGAAAATAAGGTCCTTAAATAATTTTCGGAATTTATTAAATAATTAATTTTATTCCCAAAATTAATTAAATAATAATATTTTAATAATTTTCGTAATATAATATATTATTAAATAATTAAATAATTTGGAACTATATATAATTCAAAATTATATATTTTAGTCAAATCATCATTAAACTAACATAACCATCCATTTAACTTTAAATAAACACACCATAAACTAATCACACCCCTTAATCTAACCCACATTTAAATAAATTAAACTAACCACCTAATAACACTGAACATAAACTAAACCTCCCTAAGCATAATTAACTCGCTAATCAAGGTTTAGTGAGCTAAACTCACCGGAGTCACTTTCCGACGAGTCCCCGGCGAAGACAACGGCAAGGCCGTCGACAAATCTCCTCGAGGCGACACCAAAGGAGGTCGGGAAGAGCCTGGAAACTCTCCTCGAAGATCCAAATCTTGCTGGAAGTTCCAGTGCTGCTCCTTGCTGGTTGAAGGTGGTGCAGCGGCTGGTTGGGTGGAGTAATGGCCGAGATGGGCGGCGGCGACTTGCATGAGCTCCCAACGAGTTGGACAGTGGCTAATGGCGGCGATGGGGCTCCGGCGAAGATGAGTAGCGGTTGGGACTACTTGGTTGATGGGATGGAGGGTCGAGCGAAGATGGAGTAGCTTGCGAGTCAGCCGGCGAGGTGCACGTAGGCGAACGACGACCGCGATGGCTCCGGCAATGACGACGAACGACGAGCGATGAGCAGCGAAGGGGTAGCGTCGAGTAGCTGCAACCGGCCATAATCTCTCCCTCTCTGTCCAATTTCGAATTCCAAAGAGCTAGAGGTTGAAGATGATGTTGATGGGTGCCTTTTTGAGATTTAATCTCCACCCTCCACTTGTCAAGCTCCCATCACTTGGCCCCAACCACCATGACATAAGGTGATGTCATCTTCCACTAACTCAAATCCTCCACAACATTTTCTTTTTCCGCCGAGGCATGAAATCTTGTACATTAATTTCTTCAATTCCATTCAATTCTCTTCCAATTGAGTCCAATTTAAGTCCATAAAATTAATCAAATGTCACCACACTTCAATTCACATATTTACTTGACCATAGAATCATCTTGATCTAAAAAAGACCACGAAAAGCGGGCCTACCAAATTTTCTGAACCAAATTAAGCATACTTTGATTATTTTGCTGAAAAACTCAACTTGCATGAAAAATCTTCCAAAGATAAGTCAATGTTCCTAAAATGATTTGTGACACACCAGGACTTCTAATTTCTGAATTCGATCTCAATTTCATGGTTGATTTCACTTTAGCATGATATTAGCGCGTCCTAATCTACCGGGTAGCTTTTAGAAATTTTCGTGCATTTGACATGTGGTTGATCAAGGCACAATGTACATCTTTGACACATTGGTGACTCTCGGTTGTCGGGGTAATCTCAAGGTTTCAAATATGGGCAGTGGGTACCCAATCGATAAAAAAGCCAGTCTAGTGCCGATCGACAAGAATAGTGCGATCTGGTGGAATCACCCACATTCGATCGCATGCCTCTATCGAGTTGTCCTATCTCTAGTCTCTAATCATTTTTTAACTGTGCCATAATGACCCTTGCAAATTAGCTCAGTCGAAAGGTCGTTTTCTGGTCAAATTCTTGAGTCTGATGCATTAGAATCTCTTATTGGCTTCACTTGATAGACTAGTTTTCACATGGGTGGCCAACTCAAGGAAAAGAACTATATGCGTGCCAACGAAATGCCCGTCTCAATTTATTGAAAATAGAATTGGAAAAATCGGGATGTCATAACTCTTCCCCTCTTATAAAAATGTCATCCTTGAAATTTAAACCATTACACATCTTAAGCAAAAAGGTGGGGGTACAATTATCTCATCGAATCTTCGGTTTCCCAAGTCGCTCCTTCAGTGTTGTGGTGTTGCCAGACCACTTTGGCAAACAGGTTGGTCTTGGTACGCAGAACCTGCTCCTTACAATCCACGATTTGAACCAAGCTTTCAACGTACGACACTCTGTTGTCCACATCTAATTCTTCAAAATTTAGAACGTGTGTCGGATCAGGTTCATACTTGCTTAACAAAACGCGATGTCTTTGTCATAAGCGACATCCATGGAAAATATACTTCCCCACTTGAAATTCCAAAGGTCTTCAACACAAAAATCTACGAAGCTAAACTGGCGATTTTGAGTGGTCTGTACTCTGTCTCTGGTAACTGCAATTGAATCACTGAATTCTGAACCAACTCTGGACCTGCGATTTTTTGATCTCTGACCTCAACTCAACCAACTGAAGTTTTGTGTACTCCGCTCTACTCTGCTTCAAAAAGGAACCATTTGAAAACTCGGCTGGTAACTACTGCTGTAAGTGAACTCAACGAGAAGAAGTTGTTCCTTTCAACTTCCTTTGAAATCTAACCCACATGTTCTCAACATGTCCTCAAGGGTCTGAATCGTCCTCTCAGACTGGCCATTGATCTGAGGATAATACACCATACTGAACTGTAGCTTCATTCCCAAAGCAATCTGCAAACTCTTCCGAAATGGCGACTGTAAACCTCAGGTCTCGATCTGAAGTAATTGTCACTAGCACTCCATGCAGCCGAACTATATGACGCACATATAACTCTGCGTGCCTGTCCAAATTAAGGTATTTTCATACTACAATGAAACGAGCCGACTTTGCCAATCTATCGACCACTATCCAAATTGAATCATTTCCTCTTCGACTCATCGGTAATCTAGTTACGAAGTCCATCGTAATATGCTCCCATTTCCACTCCAAGATCTCGAGAGGTTGCAGAAGTCCTCCCAACTTGCAACGTTGAGCTTTGACCTGCTGACGTGTCAAACACCTAGCGATGTGCTTGGCGATGTCCACTTTCATACTTAACCACCAGTAGTCTGATGCAGATTCTGATACATCTTGGTGTTATTAGGATGAATGCTGTAACTACTACAATGAGCTTCTAACAAGATCTCTTCTTTAATCTCTGTATCATCAGTTACACACAATCGTCCTCGGAACCTTAGTCTTCCATCCTCAGAAATATGAAAATTAACCTTTCTCTTAGAGAATCTTCTGAGTTTCTGAATTTGTCCACTAAAGCGTTTTGATTCTAATCTACACTTCCGGCTCAATTATGAGGGTGGTCATAAGATTCAAAGGTGGCTTACCTTAGATTTGAAAACCGAATTTCAAACTTTCTTGAGTAAGATCTAATCCTTGAGTACCAACTGTACAACTAAGGACTCTTGACTCAGTACATCTGTGACTTTGCTTACCTTTCTAGAGTGATACAAAATATCATAGTCATAACCCTTAAGGAGTTCTATCCCGCGACGTTGTCTCATATTCAATTTGAGAGAATAAGTATTTGAGACTTTGATGGTCAGTGAAGATTCGTAATCTTTCTCCGCACGAATAATGTCTTCAAATCTTCAGAGTGAACATGATTACTGCAAGTTCTACGACGTGCATCGGGTAATTCAGGACATGAGGTCTCAATTGATGGGACGTGTATGCAATGACCTTACCATGTTGCTTCAGTATGCAACCCAGTCCTTTAAACAACGCATCACTGTAGATCTCATAACTTCCGGGACCAGATGGAATAGTCAGCACAGGTATGGTAGTCAGCTTCTGCTTAAGCTCTTGAAAGCTACACTCGTACTTGTCTGTCCACACAAACTTCTCTTCCTTCCTTAGTAGTCGAGTCGATGGCGACACCAACGCTAAAGACCCTTCTACGAACCTTCTGTAAAACTCTATTAAACTCAGAAAACTTCTTATCTCTATCACTGTAGTCGATCTTGGCTAGCTGATCACTGCTTCAATCTTGGCGGGGTCCACGAAGATTTATTCGCCTGAAATCACGTGACCTAGGAACACAACACGAGTCATCCAAAACTCGCACTTGCTAAATTTAGCTTAAAAATCCAAGGGCCCTCAGGGTTTGAAGTATCATCTTTTAATTTCTATCGTGCTCCTCAGCACTCTTCAAACACACCAGGATAATGTCAATAAACGCAATCACAAAACTAATCTAAGTACCCAATAAACAGTCTTCATCAAATCTACAGAAACGGTTGGAGTGTCTGTCAAACCACACGGCATTACAGTGAACTCATAACTGCCGTATCGAGTGCAAGATGCTAACTTTGGTATGTCCTTCTTCTTGATCCTTAACTAATGATGCTTTTTTCTCTAATCAATCTTTGAAAATATTGATGCACAAACGCACCAAACCATATTTCTTCTTTACGAACAGGACGGTGTTCCCCAAGGTGATGCACCGGGATGTATGAATCCCTTATTTAACAATTCCTACATCTGCACCTTCAGTTCTTTTAGCTCTGACAACGCCATCCGGTAAGGAGTCTTAGAAACTGGCTCTGTTCCGGATACTAGCTCAATCATGAACTCTATTTCTCTCTTTGTCAGCAGACTCGGCAATTTTTCATGAAACTCCTCAGAAAACATCTGTACCACAGTTACGTTCTCCATATTCAGTTCCTCAACTGTTGCATCCACTGCAGTTACCATGTAGATTTGACAACCAACAACCAGAACAAGGTCATCTTGAGTAACGAATAACAAGGATTGAAGGTCCTTTTCGACTTTCAGTAATTCAAAACTTTCGTATGCTAACTGAACAAACTGAATTATATCACTGCCATGATTCTTAACAATAGAGAGCTCCTCGAGCCCAACCTTTTTATAAATGACTTCCAAGTCATACTTAAGCAAACTCTTCAAGTACAACCTTCACTGAAAATTCTATTGCACTACTTGATAAAAACATCTCAAGAACATTCTTCTCTTGATCGATGCATGGTCGATCCCTTCATGCTCATCTAGCCATCCTAGTGGTGTCCTATCTCCGGTAACGGTGCTTACGTTCTCCTGTACTTACATGGACAGTTCCTAATCTGATGGTCGTGCTAGCCACATTCAAAGCATGCTCCATTTTTACTCTGACACTAGGCTGACCCATGCTTCCTTCCACAAACTTAGCACACAAATGGTGAGTTCTCTACCTCATATCGAGGGACATCATGCAACCTTCCTTGCACTGGGAGTCTATTCCAAGTACCCCACTAAATGTCCTAAAGCATGTTTCCTTTGTTCTTTTCTATTGACGGCGAAGACAGAAACAACTGTGATTCCATCTATCGGTACGGACAACCCTTGATCAGATGGCCGTATTGGCAACACTCGTAACAAGTCATTTCCCTCTTATAGCACAAAACAGATCCATGTCGTTTCCTACAGGCACAACACACATCAATCAAGTTAGGCACTGACTTTCCAATTCTACTCTTCTGGTTGGGTGAAATAGGACACCTTTCTTTTGACATCGGCTTTTTCCCCAATCGATTTCCATTTCTGCTTACACTGAACTTTGACTCAACAGGTGCAGCAACAACAACGGTTACAACACTGGTGGTGGTAGAAATAACAGCAACAGCAGCAGCTCGGTCTTGAGCTTGCTGACCCAAAATGCTTCCCAAAGACTCTAGCGCCTAAACGATCCCGTCGAACCTAGGATCGTTTGGTACTGCTACACTCTCAGTACCGACTTGTGGCGATACTCTCACACTCGCGCTAGTTTGGACTTACACTTTACCATGGGTACCAACTCTTGTCAGGGCCCTACCCTAAGGTACAGGTCCTATCGACCTCCTCCAAGGAGTTCTCCACTCCTGGTCACTCATCCTATAGGCTCTTTATAGACACCCATTTTCCGATTCCAACATTAGGTTAGAATTTGAGTGACCCCACAAACACACTACCAAACAGCTATCAACCACATGCATCAGCATATTAAAAGCCTTTTCTACTAACTATCCCATGACTCATCGCACCTTATCACTCCATACACTGACCATGCTCTGATACCACTTAAACGAGGATGTCATGCCCCGAACCTCGAGCGCGCCAACATCCCGCCATGGTCATGTAAATGCAATATTCCTAGGTAGTGTTGCAGACCCCATTCATTTATTATTGCACAAGCGGAACATATTATAAAACTCTTGACCAAAACTCACGATATAGGAAAGTAGGAAACCAACTCTTAAACCACTGGAACACCAACAATATCTTTTCAAACGACCACGGGAGTCTAGATTATAAGACCAAACTGTTATGACACGTCCCATACCATGTCACATGATTCCGTCTCATAATCCAACCCATCAATAACACTCACCATACGTTCAAATTGTTATTCACTGCCACACAAGGGCATAACCTACTTGTAGTTCGACTATCTACTGACATTAATGCCAGGCATCGCCTCCCCCCTTGGAGCGCGGCTTCATCACTACGTTGACAGCGTTCCCGAAGGAGCATGGGCCAAGAATCTACTGCAACCCGCATCTGTTGTAAGGGGCATCCCATATAGGGGCAAGTCCGGCTCAATAGCCCAGGACAACTTCCTCTTAATTATCACACAACAAAAACATACTCAGCCCTAAGACACTTTGCATTTCACTAAATGCTTCCACTTAAAATAGTGATCCCGGCCATTTTTCTTCATATTAAAAACATCTGCGAAAGTAGTTGTGTGTGTGGGTACACAATCAAATTCAAACCAAAAAAAATAACACCATATTTTTTCAAACCCCACTGTTTGATATAATACTTAAAATCCATTTTTGGTGTCAAATCCAACACCCGAGAATTTCTGAAGAAATTATATACTTTTCACAATCACCACTTAGTTTCATAATTCAGCAATCAATTACACAAATCATCACTCAATTTGCAATATCCCCTCATCAAATTAATAATCTGAATACACAGAAAGCGATCAATATGAAATTCTCAGAAAATAAGGTCCCGAAATAATTTTCCGAATTTATTAAATAATGAATTTTATTGCGAAAATTAATTAAATAATAATATTTTAATAATTTTCGTAATATAATATATTATTAAATAATTAAATAATTTCGAAATACATATATCATTCAAAATTATATATTTAAGTCAAATCATCATTAAACTAACATAACCATCCATTTAACTTTATATAAACACACCTAAACTAATCACACCTCTTAATCTAATCCACATTTAAATAAATTAAACTAACCACCTAATAACACTTAACATAAACTAAACCTCCCTAAGCATAATTAACTCACTAATCAAGGTTTAGTGAGCTAAACTCACCAGAATCACTTTCTAATGAGTCCCTAGCAAAGACAATGGCGAGGCTGTCGACAAATCTCCTCGGGGCGACACCAAAGGAGGCTAGGAAGAGCCCGGAAATGCTCCTTGAAGATTCGAATCTTGCTGGAAGTTCCAATGCTGCTCCTTGCTAGTCTAAGGCGGTCCAGCGGCTGGTTGGGCGAAGGAACGGCCGAGATGGGCGGCAGCGACTTGCACGAGCTCCCAACGAGTTGGATGGTGGCTAACGGCGGCGATGGGGACTCCGGTGAAGATGAGCAACGGCTGGGACTGCTTGGTCGATGGGATGGAGGGTCGGGTGAAGGTGGAGTAGCTTGCGAGTCGGCTAGCGAGGCGCGTGCGAGCGAACGGCAACCACGACGGCTCCGGCAACAGCGACGAACGACGAGCGACGAGTGGTGAAGGGGCAGCGTTGAGCAACTGGAACTAGTCGGATTCTCTCCCTCTCTGTCCAATTTCGAATTCCAAGGAACTAGAGGTTGAAGATGATGTTGATGGGTGCCTTTTTGTGATTCAACCTCCACCCTCCACTTGTCAAGCTCCCATCACTTGGCCCCAACCACCATGGCATAAGGTGATATCATCTTCCACTAACTCAAATCCTCCACAACATCTTCCAATGGGTGCAATTTCTTTTTCCGCTAAGGCATGAAATCTTGTACATTAATTTCTTCAATTCCATTCAATTCTCTTCCAATTGAGTCCAATTTAAGTCCATAAAATTAATCCAATGTTACCACACTTCAATTCACATATTTACTTGACCATAGAATCATCTTGATCGCAAAAATACCACCAAAAGCAGGCCGAACAAATTTTCCGAACCAAATTAACCATACTTTGATTATTTTGCTGAAAAACTCGGCTTGCATGAAAAATCTTCCAAAGATAAGTCAATGTTCCTAAAATGATTTGTGACACACTTGGACTTCCAATTTCTGAATTCAATCTCACTTTCACGGTTGATTTCACTCTGGCACGATATTAGCGCGTCCTAATCTGTCGGGTAGCTTTGAGACATTTTCTTGCATTTGACCTATGGTTGATCAAGCCACAATGTACATCTTTGACACATTGGTGACTCTCGATTGTCGGGGTAATCTCAAGGTTTCAAATACAGACATAGGATACCCAATTGACAGAAAAGCTGGTCCAGTGCCAACCGACAAGAATAGTGCGATCTGGTGGAATCATCCACACTCGATCACATGCCTCTGTTGAATCGACCTATCTCTGGTCTCTAATCGATTTTTAACTGTGCCGTAATGACCCTTACATATTAGCTCAGTCGAAAGGTCGCTTTCTAGTCAAATTCTCGAGTCTAATGCATTAGAATCTCTTATCGGCTTCACCTGATAGACTAGTTTTTACATAAGTGGCCAACTCGAGGAAAAGAACTATATGCGTGCCAACGAAATGCCCGTCTTAATTTATTGAAAATAGAATTGGAAAAATCGGGATGTCACATTACCGGCGGTCATGAATAGATATGGCCTTATGGGACGTGACTAGGAAAGCAGTTGTTCTGAAATGGAGAGAGACATGAGTGCGAAGGAAGACTATTGTTGTTTTATAACTATCACAAGTATTTACTAGTCGACCAATTATATCACTTTCTATGATTGCGGATATAATTGTGAATATATGGTATCTTGAGAATAGTCAAGTATAGCCTTTAAAGGATAGGTATACTTGAATTGATGTAACAAAATATGTGTAGGGCCCTATGAGACATCAATTGTTTATTTCTTTTCAAGGTTGTAGTCATTATGTCATCCCTAACAAATGCATAATTTGAGCTCCCAAGTGCAGGTGTACTCACTGGTCGCACGGCTTACTTGCCAGTATGAATTATTTTGTAAAGTTGAATGTTGAATGCCTTATATTCTTGGTAGAGTGCTATTAAGCCCATCATGTCCGAGTGGGAGATGTTGTACTTAATCAGTACGTCCATGATGGGGTGAGATGAGAATGCATTGTTTCGTCTTGATACACTACGATGGTAAGACACCTTTGAAAAGGTGTGATGGAGACATATAAAAGACTCCTGAAGACAACCGTTGGCATGGTTGGAAGAACGTACGTTCAGAAAAGAAAGTTTTTCTTTTTCTTGTCCCCTTTCCATCAAAGAAAAAAAAGAAGACATTCCATTTCTGCTTTACAAGAATAATCGGCATTTACGTTGTGGAAATCGGATGCTTTTCTTGTGATTGCATTCAAACCAACGTAAAATAATTTTGTTCGTGATTCATCCACAAATTCAATGATCGTTTCGGGGTAAATCGTTGACTGCGCATTGGATAAAGATAAGTCATCTTCCGCCGACTTGAATTCCAACATATCTCTTGCTTAAAGGTATAGAAGAAATGCAGTGGAAAAAAATGAAAGCAAAATGACGTAAAACAGACAATTTCAATTAGCGGTCGAATTGCCCCAATACTGGGGCAATTCGATGGCTGATCATCACGAGATGCACAGGTGGCCTAAACAAAATGAATCCTAGGTATTAATGAACTATCATGCTTATCGTATATATGTGCAGAAGGAACACGGCAAGAGTAAGGAATGCAGGCTTACATTATTTTTTTATTTATTTACTCTTTTTTTTTTTTTCCGGAGGGTTCAACTTCCATTGTTGCGGGCGAACTTCATCCTTGAAATGAAAAGGCATGATGAATTTGTCAATGAAATTCAGGTGTCAACACAGTTATCGATTCATTGCTTTCGTTTATTGAGTGTTATTTTATTGATTGTGCACTTGTATAATTACCCATCACATGTTAGATTTATCTGGCGTAATCAAATTTCCGTATCCAATTTATATATGGTTTGCAGAAGTGAAGTGTTTTCCCATGCTTTGCTTGAGTTACAAATTGACACATAATAGACGAGTAGCAACTCCTAAATGAATATATTTGCATGTTAAATTAATTAATTTAAAACTCAAGAATTATGATTGGTAAGGTTTGGGATAGTCCGTGCAAAATCTTTGGGCTTGATAATCCATTAGCTCCTTTGATGATTTACCTCTACGAATGTCGTGGCAAGATTTATTCTAAAGTAATTAAAAAAAAGCTGGCAACTCTTAGAGCTTAAAACTGAGTATAAGCAAATAAGTTGATATAGTCTCAAATATGGATATCATCACTAAGAGCGAGACTATGTTGAAAACTGTCATAAGATTTGCAATGAGCTCAGATGCATATATCAGAATATGTACGGGTATAAATATCATACCCTATCATAGGTTGTAATTTGCAAAAGATATCATTATAGTAATATGCACCTGCTTTGTTTTGAATGTAGTCCAATATATCCTATTAATGATATCAGCTTCCTGTTCAAAACCTATATTCAAAACCATATATATATATCCATTAACAACAAATTCAAAAATCTGTATATTTGCTCATCTACTCTGCATTTCTGCATTTATTACTTCTCTCCCTTTTTGACAAAAACGGGGCTATGCTTAGAACATAAGTTAGTCAATGCAGGTATTCAGTCCCTTCACGATGCCTCTCTCAGATCTTGCCTTGTCGGGTGCAACTTTTATCATTGAGCTACATTCACATTCTAAACATTAGGCCTTCTGACCTCAGAATTCGGATGCAGAAGATCCTCATGAAGGTCAGTGCAAAATATACTATCATAATAGGTGCTATCTTACCATTCTAAAATCTCTAATACCAAAAAGAAGTATTAAAGAGAAAGGGGAAGAGAAGTAGCTTTGCATGGATTATAACACAAACACGATTTTATTTCAGAAGGCTCGTTTTTCTCTTCTCTTGAACAACTGACGCCTTATAAAGGCAAAAGAAAGAAAATACAAACGAGCTTTCACCACTCGTCAATCAAACATCATACATCTGACACTAATAAAGCAAACCACTTTAGCAGCAGATTCTTTGGCAGATCAGAATGTTTAAAAACAATCCATAAACCAACAAACCAGTTCCAACAGTCATACAAAAACAACAGTCAATCAAGCCAAGTAAAAACTACATCAAGATAAATTTGAAATCATTTGGATGAGGAAGGTGTATTGGTGGTGAAAGAAGTATCCAGCTTGGCTCAGTGTAGCTTTGTTTGATTCTGATCAAGTGATTTCCAAGCCTCCATGAGGATTTCCGTTTCTTCTACCAGAGCTTTGATATACTCCTTCAATTCTGCCTGTTTGCTTAGTACATCCTTAATCAGACATGCCAGTGTCTCAGGATCAACTGGTTTTCGCATAGCCTCTTTATCTTCTTTTTTTCCTTCCCCCGCGACCTTATAAATGAAATTTTTTTCATCAGATACCTAAAAATATTCTATCAACAGTTAACTCATAATTATTTCTCAATACCTTGACCAATACCACAGGAAAGTAAATACTGTAGCAAAGGATCAGACACATTTTGAGGTTCAGCAATGCACTTTTGAAGCACGTATATTATCTAACATTATGATCTATGGATTGCATTTGAATACCATGAAGAAGCTCAACCTAGGACAGCTTGATATAAACTACATGTCCTTTATTCGGACTGATCGGTTGACTAGGAAGTATGTCAAAAGAGCGCCCAAAAGCGGCAAAGAGAACTACAAAGATGCTTATCATATTTTTTTTTAAGTAACTACCTGCGGACCATCATCTGTCCCTGTGACCCTCCCTTCTTGTGGCGAAATGATGAAGAAAAATCAATGCTCAAGCATACAATAAACAGTGTACAGAGAGGAACGAGAGAAACATTAGCCATTTTGACCAGGACTATCATATACAATGCACCAGATTAATGATAAACTGAGAAGCATATTAATTGCAAAACCTGAAGTAATCATTCTACTAATTTATTGAAATCGAAGAAATCAATGTATTGTTACAGTTAATAGGGAAGGCCAACAATCCCTAGAAATCTCGAAATCCACTAAAACTCTACCTTATAGAAAACTAATCATGGAAAAACAGGGACCATCTTTCTTATTAGAGAAAAAAGATGCACCCAGGGGACATATATCTTCTTCCTTATAAATAAAAAGCTCTTCATCGGATACTACCTAAAACATATTATACTAAAGGCTAACTCTAAATTATTTCTAAATAACCTAGATGTGGGACCTCAAAACCATTATCGAGGAGATGTAAATATTGTAGCTAAGGATCAGATAGATTTTGAGATTTAAATGTACTTTTGAAGCATGCATATTATCCATTCAACATAATGATCTATTAAATATTTATTTCCGTACTGCGAGGAAGCTCAAACTAGGACAGTTTGCGAAACGTCCATGTCCATTCTTCTGACCAATGAATCGAGTAGGAAGTATGTCGAAAGAGCAAACAAGAGCAGCAAAGACAAACAACCGAAAAACTATTCAGACTTTTGAAAGTGACTACCTGACAAGCATTACGGCCCATAACTTCATCACAATCAAGGTGCAGATCATTTTGCAGTCTCGCACAAAGCAAGGGCTCTTCCTCATCTTTCGTTTCAACGCCATCCTGGTTGAGTTTTTTTTTATATTCTACAAGATCATCTGTATCTGGAGCACGAAAAAGGATATATGTCTGTACGTCGGACCCTGTTTTAGTGCGGTCATAAGCTGTCCAGTCCACAGTTATAGATTTTCCCGCGCAAATTGTTATTGCCAGTGTATCGATTAATTGGCCACTGGATCGAGCTTTAACATTATCACAACCATAGAAGGGGATCAGAAGTATGGTTCTTTCAGAATTGTTATGGATCTTAGGCAACGTTCCTGTATCAATCACAAGTAAAATATTTGTCAATAATCCTGCTCTTAGATTCCGTCTAGCTGGGAAGTTTCTTGATTGTGTCCACCAAACAAATATCATTTATCACTTATAATCTCCTATCATTTTAATTAAATGCATGAGACATATTCCAACGGTGCAACACGTTCATAGACAAACTCCCAGAATAGCGGACCGCCAAATGAAGATAAGGTGGATGAAAACACCAACTTTTTAGTACAACAGTAGAAACTAGAATCTCATCTCATACAAGTTGTTGCAGTATCTTTGACTCCTACTTCATGTCAAATCACCATGATAAAAAGATGTCCGTAAGATTTTGGAAGACCACTGGTAACTATTTTAAAAACTTAAACTGTTAGAAGAAAGCGTGATTTAATAATTAATTATTATTAAAATATTCTAACAGTGTCCATGCACAATTTATTTGTACCTAGAGCTTACTGAGTCATGGAAATTCTATAGTGATTCATGGACCTAGAGGACGACGTGAATTCAGAATATTGTCAAAAAGATAGAAATTTCCTCGTGTGCAGTCGGTAGCTCGAAATCACAATCTCTTACCTGTCTTTTTTTCATCCCTAACGCGGACAATATATTTCTCCATCGACATCGAAGCAGCAGTGGAATCTTTATTTGGTGGTGGCCGGGTAGACAACAAGGATATTAGTTATTGTAGGAGGAGAGAAGTCGAATTTTGTGACGGTACAGGCTTGGAGTGAAACCCTTTTTATAGAATCATGGATGGAGTAGCAAGAGAAGAAGAGTGGTGGCTGGTTGGGTCGTAAAGGCCCACTGAGCCGGTTCTCTTCCACCGAATAGGATTGTCAGGCTTCCCCATTCCCGATGATTAATTTTATGTTTAGATATTGAGAATTCTAGTTATCCATATTTTGGTTAGTAATGAAAGTTATATTATTCTGACCAAAAAAATGAAAGTAGAGTGGTGGCTGTTCTTTTTCGAGATGGTGGGCCCTATATTCCGAATATCGTTTTTCGATGTGATGGTCCCCAAGTCCCGAATAATGGTGGTACTTCGCTGGCAATTGTTCCAATAAACTAAATATCTTTCATTAAAATCGATCTTCAACTCTTATTAGATTCGGATTCAAGGGTAATTCGGATAACCATATGAAAACATAACGAGGAGCTATGCTAACTAAATCTAGAATTGCATACAAGCAATTACTAGAAATTGATAAATTGATATATTTTTTGTGATTGGAATAAATTGATAAATTGAAAAGTACATAATTGTGTTGATGATCGTCATGGGGCCATTACGATGATTCAACATGGCTTATATAGCCTATTACCCAACATAAGCAATTCTAAGCTGTTACTATTCAAATTGAAATCAAAACTGCAATGTCCTTGATTTTCGACTCCATGATCGTGCTTACCTTCATCTTATCTGTAAATGGTTATAAATCCATAGTTATTGGTGGGCTCAACTTCAAGTTTTATGACTGCTTTCCACGCTCGCATGTTAATCCTTTCTGCAAACTATCGATATCTCCTCAATCGACATTTTCATATCTTTCAGTTTCGTCTTTAGCATTTAGTTAAATTTACTGAGTGTTAATCATCAACCAATCACCAATTGTGTACAGATAACAACATTCAATCATCACTATTCATACTTCCTAGCCAAAAAAAAATCATCACTGTTCACACTCATTGGCAAACTCCTTAGCTTCTAATACCTTGGCGATGGCCCTATTGCTTTACTCTTACATGTATATCGGCAGTCATTTTAATCGTTAATACTTCGTATATGCCGATAAGTTTTCTCCTTCTGATCTCTTGTGGACAATTAAATTAACTAACATCGACCTCCATGTTAAAAGGACTTGGTTGCTTTTGGTGTAGACACCTATAGTCCGGGATACCCTTTTACTGCAATATCCTTTTTCATACATACCAGGATAATGAGAGCCGTGTGTGCCAAGCACTGGCCACGAGAGTAATAAGATTTTAGTACCTCTGAATTGAATAAAAACCGGCTCGAAGTCTCCGGAGGCATATGGTGTCGAGCACATTTCTTCCGAGGACGCAATCACTGAGGCTACTCCACGAAACCAATCTCGTGCTACCCGCGTGGGCGATTGCTCTCATGATATATTTTGAAAATAGATATATGATTTGAAAACTAAAGAGGCATGCAAAATATAATGCTTGAAAAATTGAGTGCATGAATAATCAGAGAAGTGTAAATACACCTTATGCACCCAATGGGTACATTAACTTTATCCATAAACGGAGGTTTGCACCTTCACCGTATGAAGACATTCAAAGAAAATCACTCTTTTTTTCTGTTTGTTTGTGCGAAAGTAAATTTATATATCCTGACATTGACCTGTTCGTGATGGCTGTCTCCACCCCCTATAAATCTAAGCATATTTTACTAAATGATTTATTGATTAATAATCGCCCTTATGTTAATAAATTTGGAAATGATTCTTTGTATGTACACATATAACTTTTGTTTCATGCCCTTATTTTCTTCATTTAATTGCTATTTAACAAAAAGTAAGAAACGAAGTTATTAAAAACATGTTTTTATAATGACTCGTTGGATTACTAAAAAGTGATATCGGAAGCAAAAGATGTATTTGTTTAATTTAAAGATTTATCATACATAATGTAAGTTCCGGGTGAAGGATCATGATGAAAGTAGCACGAGGACTAAAGGATTGCGATGCGTGAAGGATCATGATGGAAGTAGCACGAGGACTGAAGGATTGCGATGCGTGAAGGATCATGATGGAAGTAGCACGAGGATTGAAGAGTAACGAATCTTTTAAGGAAAGGAAAACACGTGGCCGGGTCCACACCTTTATTTTCCCTTTTTTTTTTCCCATGATCATAATGTAAATAGCACGAGGCAAAGGGGACTGAAACAAAACGAATATTTAAGGAAACGAAAAGTAGATAGAGAGCAATTTTCTGTTGGTTTAGTGATTGATACCAACCTGGGAAAAACTGCTTCCAAATTGGTAGATATAAGGGAACGTGGAGTAAAAACAAGAAGTTGTTTCAGGGATCCTGCTGTCCTCAAGTTAGATGGTGATTACGAGTAGGAAATGGACACAGTTTTGGCTCATCGAGTAGAATTTCCCACTTACTCTGCAAGAGTATGCGATTGTTATTTATACATGTTATGCAGAGAGATGTTCAAGTCTTCCCTTACTTTTATCATGTGTAGGTAGTTCGGATGTGATCTGTGGCATCCTCAAAATTCGACCCTATTTAGGATATCATAAGGGGTTTATTTTTATAATTACGTAATTAGTAGAATTAGACTTTAAATTAGTTTGTGAGCCATTCAAGAGTGTTAAACCTATTGGGAAAAACAATTTAGGATTTCGATGTGCACGACTAGAGAACTGTACCATGGATTGACAATTTGATCATAAGGATCGATGAAGGACAAACTTAAGCCGTTTGAAACCGATCTAGGAATGGTTATAGATTGATTTGATAATAGTATATTATGGCACCCCTCGACATGGCCCCCGATCCGCCAAGGTCGCGACAGCTCGCTTACCTTTCACTTGTCCTAATTACATGTCACTCTAATACCATTTAATTACAGTGGGTCCATAAATCATGGGGGTTTATATTATCTTAATCGGTCCCGGCGCAGTTCATATAACGGAAGCATACTTGATATCTCCCTAACCCGTGCTTAAACTAAATAATACAATGCAATGCACACCAACTACACTTTTCATATATATAGAAGCTAATGTTGAACCACTTTTATTTCCATACTTTGATGGACATCACAAGTCGATACAACAAAAGGCCAAGGCTTTAACTAAGCTCGGCTAAAACCCAAAAGAACCCGACTCTACATCCGACAAGTATATCAATCCATCATCCCAATGTCAGCCATCCAAAAAGTGTCAACCTCCACCAATCACACGCTCCTATCACACCTAGCCCGGTGCATCGGTCGGTGGCAGTGGCAGCATCCCCATCATCCTCCTGTCTTGACGAACATGGACGGACAGGAACTCCTGGACTATGGGGCCATCAGGTAGGCCCACATCATACATAACCAAAACACGGACATGGATAAACACCAAACCATGAACACCAACGCAGGGGTACTCCGAGCACTCAACCTCAACATTAGATGGTAAGCCATAATATGTACCACGCGTGACAGGTGATAGAGGCATCTCTTAATCTGAAATGTTAATCCCCAAAAGGGGTGAGTACAACCACTCAGCAGTAAAGATCCATCAAACTACATAATGCAATAAGCAAGACAACCACAATTTCATATGAAATGCACATATCATCCATGCTATCATACATATGTCTCCATGAGATCGATTCATAACCTTAATAATCACATTTCCCATGCCAAACGATACCAATTCAAGATTTGTGGGCAATTATATCTCATGCCATATGCACACACCCATACGCATGATTCATGTCATCCACACAATCATGTATACATATCCTCATGAGATCCATTCAATGCCTTCATGACCGCATTCTCAATGCCAAATAATGTCAATTCAATTTCATAGGCAATTCGTGCACCATGCCATATGCACACACATGCACATGATTCAATTCCTAATTTTAATTCTCAAAAGGGTCTCATTTTCTTCCAGGGATCAGTGTTTGCATCCCTTATATACATATCGCTCGCACCCAACCTGGCATCACGAGGAACCTCCGGCACACACCTCCGGGCATCCGGTACACACACTCCGAGCATCTCAAAACTCCCGAGGACATCCGGCACACATACTCCGGGCATCCCGACACTCCCGGGGCATCGTCGGCTCACACCTCCGACGGTATCATCATCATCACAATGTATATTCACACACACACACACACACACACACACACACACACACACACATATATATATATATATATATATATATCTCATTTTCAAATCAACATTTGATGCAATAATATTCGAGGTCTAAACCGGCCTTTTTGTTGTCATATGATATGCCAAATATCATTACATATGCAGCATAATTAACCACCCAAGACATCATATCTCATAGAGTAGTTTATTCGTTCAAGAAAATACAACAATTTTTCAAATAAAACAGAATGCACTCATTTAGTTAAAATTCTGGAATAATTAGTAAATGATCTTAATAAATTATGAAAATTTAACTTGTTATAAATGAGATCTAAAGAAAAAGATTTCATGAAGGACACCATGTCAAAAGAGCTTCATACGAGTGTCGCGACCCGATCTCGCCGCCCCTCGAAAATGTCGAAGGAGGGAAAGGTTGGGTTTAGAGGTACTTGATCTCAAGATCGCGAGCTCTCCCAAGCTCGTACCCCGCGTGACAGTAGGTTTATTTATGCAATCTAATTGTTTATAACAACCTAAAAACATATAGGAGTCGCCACTAGCCTCATTTTTTAGGGGTCGGCTAGAAACCCAATCGAGGGTCGGGAGTGTTTCCTCGATTCCTACGCAACCAGATACCTAGGTTCGGGGACTTGGATTACGCTAATATTGCTATTAACGCCCTTTCGGTACCTAAACAGTATGTTGTGTTTTTCCTAACATGTCCATGCGTTTCTTTTTACATTTTCAGGATCGTCAATTCCTAGACTAAGTGATCTTGCGTGGTTGATCATTTTCATGCTATTCTATTTCTAAAAAAAATAGAAAGCAAAACAACCAATGAAATTGAAATTGCGAGACATCAAGTAAGCAATCAAGGAAAGGCAGTAAATCTATCAGGCAGTCCTAAAAAAATAAAAGAGAAAACAATTAAAAAAAAAAAAGAAAACCCGCAACTCGTCGGGTTTTATACAACGAATGGAGCCCGAGACATATGTTGGGAAAATGAGCATTACATGATAATGGTCGGAGTGGACATCGACCTCCACCATCTTCACGCCTTACGCCTTCTCCATCTTCGGGATTCTAATCTAAACCTAATCTAAGACACATGGATTCCTTGCCTCATCTTATATGACTAAGATAATGCATAGAAATCGTTATTATGACAAGTGAACATAAGCACCAGACATGAACATGAATCCAGCAAATTCAAGTCACAAACAGGACATTACAAGGCATGTTTAAAGGTTTGTAAGATCACCTAGACAATATACAAAAATGTGAAACTTGCACATGACATAAGGTTGAATGCGAAAAAGGTTTGGGCAAACATTTAACCCTAAATCAGAATGCAAAGAAGTCACACAAGTCATTGACGTTGCAAGGTGACTTGTCATTAGAAGCAAAATGCATGACAATTTCAGTTGTGGTATATCGACTTGATGCATGGTTTTTACATGGTCAATGATCTTCAAATGAGGCATGCCATACATCATTGCAAAGCCTATGATATGCTCTAAGTATGTCTAGAAAGCATCAAGCATCAAGTATGCTCTTAAGGAAATTGATTGAAGACATTTTCATAGAAACGCAATCAATTAAAGTCACAGCAGGGATTGCACAAAACATGGATGATATTCATTGAAATGAAGACATACAGAAAATCTATGAAAGTCCAAGTATATAGAAGGAAATATCCCGATCATCTATCATGAGACATCGAAGTCCTACTTTGTTCACAAAAACCTATATGAAAAAACAGAAACGAAACAGGGCAAAAATCCAACATTACAGATTGCAGCAACTCAAACGTGACTTTATGGAAGCCATTGACCTTGCTAACGATGATCACTTGATTCAAGCTATACCTTGTCAGAAAGTTTATGAAATTTCCAATGACTCTCATGAAAGATTCAACTCCAGCAAAGCATGTTCACTAACTCAAATTTGAGCACACGCATCAGATCTCAAACGTGACAGATTCTGGACTGAAATTTGGACATGTGAAAACCATATCAAATGAGATTCAATCAGGGCATTCTATAGCTCATTGGAAAGATATTCGAACCATCTTCGACTTTCATGAAGACTTTGAACACAGAAAATCACAATAACTAGCTCATATCAAGTTATTTGCACAGAAGGTCAGATCAGCGAAAGAAACAGAATATCAGAGCAGAATCAACAGACTTTGTAGGTGATTTTCAGCAACCAAACGACGTCAATTATGGGCATGTGACATATCAAATCGAAGCTTGAGAAGTCTATTCTTTATGTCTAGAAGGGCTCGAGGTCAAAAAAAACTCGTCTAGCACCTAGTTTCAACCAAAACATAAAGTTGCAGTAAGTCAAAACAGCAAATCAACCTAAAAACTACTGTAGAATCGACAGACTTTTGGCGGTATTTTTCGATGATCGAATGATGTCCGTTCAAGGCATGCAACATATCAAATCGAAGCTCAAATGATATAGGCCATGCATCCTTTCTGAACAAACATTCACAAAAATGCATGTAACCGATAACTTTGCTAACTTTACCTGTGAAAAAGTAATAGTTTTGGTATTGGCACTATACGTTCCATTCAATGTCAAGAAAAACAATTGCAGCAGGGCTCAACCAATATATTTGAAGTATTCCATAGGATATAGATCAGAAAAACATCATGGCAATACTTCCAGCGACATAGCAAGTAACTAATAGAACCCATTATAGGCAAAGATGAACAAGAGGGTAATTAACAAATTGAAGTCTCAGAATACACCTATGTTGTAATCCTCTTGTCCATGGAAATATAGAAACAATGCTATTGGTACTAGTTTCTTGATTCTTCTGATGTAAACGAAGATGATGAGGTACAGTCTCATGAGTAGCCTCAGCTTCCAATGCCTTACCATCAGAGGATAACAAGACCGAGCTCATGAGACCTTTCACTTTTTTCAATAACCATTCCCTCAATAATAAAAAAAAAAAAAATGAACAACAGGAGTTCCCTCTTATTGACTAAACGTACAGAATGCTGAAGTAGAATAGGTTTGAATCAAATTCAAATATGCTCGGCAGAAGTTGACCAAGTACTCTGTCCATGTTTACTCATCCATGTACAGTGAGAACGAAACAAGAAATAGAAGCACGCATACAAATCCTGTTCACACGTGAAAAGTCATTACTCTTTTTTTCACCCACCAACAAGCCCACAATTGATTGGCTGAAAAACTATCACAAGGATCAAATGCAGCATCACTGGATATGTGCCTAAACTGAAAATTTTAAGAACAAATCCCCAAACATATAGCTACTAACTTTGAAATGAAAAGAAACAAAACAAAAGTAAATTTTATACGACATATAAAATGAATTGATTAATCGGTGGAAAGCTCTATGTCAGAATCTGAATCAAAACATACACTGATCTAGTTCAGGAATTTTATCGAACAGGTGCTAGACACTTCGGCCAAAGGATCTAGATGCGGAAATAAGAGAGAAGTCATATCCAAACTTACCACAGAGGCTCGAACATCGTAGAATTTCATGCAAGAGTAATCGAGCACTCGATCTCTACCCTCAGCAGAAACAGAGCATGCAAATTAAGGACGATCATAGCGCTTACTGTGACTTCGAAGCTGGTGGTGCTGGGAAATAGCCTCAGTTGAATCTGATCAAGCCAGAGACAGAAAGCCGCTGTCACCGATCAGTTTTGAAGCTCTATCTTTGGAGCTGAGCCAAGACTTCCCACTCGGCGCGAACCTGAACCCCAGTATCTCGAGCTCCGGAAGGGCGTGATCCGCGATGAGGGCGTCGGATCGATTAAGTAAGCGAGCGTCCGAATGAGAGAGAGAGAAAGATCATAATCCACGACCCGAACGGATTCAAAGAGAGAATAGAAATCGAAACCCTAACGGATTGAGAAGGATAGAAAGAGAGCTCACCGATCCGGTGAGCCCGATCCAAAGAGAAGATCGGTTAAGCGTCGTTGTCGTCGCCGCTGCCGCCACCGTCTTCGCTGATCCTCGTCTGTCGGTTCTGATCGATCGAAATCCTTTGAACCGAACAGATTTGTGGAGAGATTAAGATCGAGAGAGTTCATTCAGCCGTTTTCCCAGAGAAAGCCCGAGAACAAACAATCGAGAGATAAACAGCTCCTGAGAGAAAATCAGCTCTCCGCCTTCTTGCGTGAACGAACACCAGCGACAAAATCCCCAACGAACTCCCCTTCCACTCAGCCGAAGATAGGGATTTTAGCGGAGGAGGAGATCGTGATCCGATTTCATCTTAAGGGAGGGCAAAGAGAAGGAGCCGCTACCATCACTGCCTCTGCCACAATGTTCGATCGTCAGCTCCCTCGGTCATCAGCTGAGCTCGAAGAACCCTAGAAATCAGCTTCGCCCCCCTAAGAATATCCGAGAGGAGTTGCAAAGAGAAAAGGGGTATCTCTCGCCAGCCACCCAGAGCTCGAATCTCCCCCCAGAGAGAGCCTTCATTCGAGCCTTTTAGAGAGAGAGAGAGAGAGCCTGAGAGAGCGAGTGAAAAAGAGAGCCCTCCCGAGCGAATCCGTGCACTTTCCTTTTCTATTTTTTTTCTTTTATTTTTTTCTTTTTATTTCCTTTTTCTTTTTCGTTTTCCTAATTTCTAATTTTTTTCTCTTTTCATTTCATTTCATTTTTTGTTTTCTTTTTATTTTCACTTTTTTTTTTTATGTTTTCATTCATTCATTTTTTTAATCTTTTTGGCTTTGTATCTCTTTTTTTTTTCTTTTTCTTTCTTCTTTTTTTTTATTTTTATTCTATTTTCTTCGCTTTTTTTTTTTTTTTCGTTTTCTTTACATTTTTTTATGTTTTCATTTCATTTTTTTATTTTTGTAAAAAATGTTTATTTAAAACGTCGACGAAAATTTCGGGTGTCAACAATGAGTCGCTACAGTCCGTGCATCACAACTTAAAGCTTCGGAACATCACCCTTGCACAGTTTTATTCATAAATTCAATATAAACCATAAATAGACTCAGAAAATTCTGAAATTTTGATATATCATAGCCAAAACCTAGGGGTAAAATTTTTGTGAAGAACTCAAAGTCAGGTTTGTTATACATCATGAGCTACATTAACCACAACTCCCCCTAACCCTCGGTAGCGATTTCCAGATTTAACACTTCAAAGGAAAATCATTTTACCTACCAATACTTGTCCGTTGCTTCTCAAATTTTAGTATGTTACTCCTCAAGATGTGTTCTACAACTTTCATCAAGAATACGAAACCAAATTTCAATTGGATAATTTGATAAAATTCACGGAATCACAAGGAGTCGGACTGTTCCTACATGCAGCAGCTTACTTGGAAAACTACCACCATTCACTCGAGTTTCTAGCATTCAACATCACAACCCAAGCATCTCCAACACCCATTACACTTCACACACAACCATAGCAAACAAAATGTAGGCTAACGGACTCTAGTTGCCTTAGATCCGTCGAAATCAAGCAAGCAACAGCGACTTGGGGACTTTGAACACAGCACGGTCGACGGCGAAGCTAGGTGCACGGACGGCAAGGCTTGGTCTTCCTCTTCCCTTTCCGAAGCACCCACGAACTCTCTCTCTCTCCCTTAGCTGTCTCTCTTCCTCTCTTTCTCTCTTTCTCTCCCTCGCGTGACAGCCCCCTCGCTCACTCCGCCCCTCCTCTTTCATTTCTCCTTCATGATTAACAATCATTAGATTGCATGTAGAGGACACTTGGCTAATCTCTCTTGCCACTTGTAGATTTCCATGCAAGTTGATGGACTCAATGGGCCGGGCCTCTCCCTCCTTCGGTCGACAGCAGCCCCTCTGGGCTTCGTGGGCCAGGCCTTAGTGGCCGAACAGTGGGGGGTCTTTGTGGGCTGGTTTTGGGCTTTAAGAAAATCAGCCCACTCCTTCTCTAATTTTCCTATTTAATCCCCACTTATATAAATACCTAATTACAATTTATATGCCCATAAAACTTTGTATTATAAGTCAATAAAATCCAACTTATAAAGTACATGGCCAAGAACATAATTTCCTTATCAAATTATCCTTTAGTACTATCCTTAATCACACTTGGACATAGAGTATATTCCCAACCAAATCATTGTCCGTTCAAATGCTTGGTCTTAATCTATTGTAATTTATTGGTCTAATGGCTATAGTAAAATCCGATGGCGCTTCCATCACCTATTCATGGTTCATGGTATAATCGGGAGTTGCTATGAAATTTTAGGATGCCACATATATAATTGGATTACGGGTGATTCGGTACGATTATTATATTAATTATGAATGACCCTAAACCAATCCCAAATGATCTTATACTTTGGAATGAGCAATTGACCCCTCATGATTACAAGACAACCGAAGATCATTCATGAATTGAAAAGGGCTTAAACGTGGATTGATATCAAATCAACCACGGGTCGAACTCATGAAACTCCTAAAGGCCACCCATTGGTTTGATAGAGGATTAAGAGACAACCATTGGACATTACTTAATCAAATTCCTTATTTATCGGTAAACCCTGAATTTTAGATAAGTGGAATTAGGCCGGAAATTGGAAGCCAAAGGGGGCCCACGAATTTGGAAAGGCTCAATGGGCCACATTCCCTTTAAATTTCGGCCACAAGGGCCTAAGTAGATGGAAATTACAGTTTTGCCCTTTAAGGCCCATTAAGCTTGTTTAGGCCCAAATTGGATTAACTAAGCCCAAGCCCAAGTTTATCAAGCCCAAGGACAAGCCCATTAAGACAATTGGGCCATCTTGGACCTGACCCATGTGCGTGAACAGCAGCCTACGTGAATAGTGCGCGGGAACAATAACCTAACTTCTAGAAGGCTTTAACTTTTGTGGCAAGATGGAGGGATAGGATTTATTCTTGCTCCCCAAGTTGGAATGGAGGGCCAAGATGTGTTCTTGCTCCCCAAGTTAGGACAATAAGTCAACAGGCATTAAATGGCCAATTTCTTCCCCAAGTTTTCCTCTTTTTCCATTATTTGTCTCACTTTCTCTCTCTACCCCTCATTTGGACGAATTTTCTTGCATCACTCTCCCTCATCTCATACCCATTTCTTTCTCTTTTCCCCCTTGGTTGTGGTGGCCATGAGCCGCCATCCACTGTTCAGCTCGCGGGGCTACCCTTGCCATGTTGTCGTTCTCGCATGTTGGCCACGAGTCCCAAGCCATTGCCAAACCTCCCTCTAGTCATGTGCTACTGTTCCTTGGCTGTTCTAGCCTTGCCGTGGGCTACCGGCCGCCGATCAACCACCACCGAGCACCACAACAGCCATCCGACATATAGGTTAATGAGATAGGTTATCATGCTTTGCCGATAGGTTATCGCTATAGGTTATCATCTGTTTTCGATAGATTATCGTGATAGGATATCGTAGGCTGCGATAGGTTATCACGGTAAGCCTTTCTAATAGCCGATAAGATATTGAAATGTGATAAGTGGAGATGTGATAAGTTATTATGTTGTGATAATAATGTGAAATAAGTCATTGTATAGGTTATGAAGGCACGTCATAGATTATCCTAATAACTTATACACAATTGTAATGATTTATCTTACCTCGATGAGAGTTTTATGTACCATGAGTCCTAATTTGATTGATGTATTGCTGGTTGCTAAAGTTGAATATAGTGCATGTTTATGTGCTTGTTAGAATGGGAAAATAATAAAGGTTATCATTTTCATTGATTCAAACCAATTAATAAGCATGTGAGGTATGTGGAAAGATGGCGTGTTCAAGTGTTCAAGTGATGTATTTGGGTGATATTATATGAGATACAAGTATGACATGATGGCATGTGACTGATTAGCGCGTATGTATGAATATGTGAAAATATAGTATGATGAAATGTTTAAAGCGTTATCATGAGATAATATGCCATGAGATAAAAGTATTGTTAATTTGACAAATGCATGGTTAGGATGTGATCATGTGGCATGATAGCGTGATATGGTTATATGTAATTAGTGTTGTCGCATATTGTATGAGCATTGCACACTATTCCATTGATTAATGAGAAATATATGAAATGAGCTTGAGTGAATGTATGCTCTTGTGATCATTTAAATACCCTGATGCGAATGATTATGTGGGGTGATGGTTCCGTCCTAATGCGTATGATTATGCGGGACGATGCCAAATTAAGTTTGGAGTGATTGTATGCTCGTGTAATCACTTTAATACCCCAATGCATATGATTATGCGGGGTGATGGTTTCGTCCTAATGCTTATGATTATGAAGGACGATACCTGATTAAGTTTGAAATTAATGTATGCTTGTGTGATCACTTAAATACCTTGATGCATATCATCATGCGGGGTGATGGCTCCGTCCTGATGCATATGATTATGCGAGACGATGGCCGATTAAGTTTGGATGCCCCCAAATCAACGGGATGCTGTTCACAGGTGGATTTCGGAAAGAAGCTCCTTATTGGAATGTTGTCCTAAGGCGTATGCATATGCAGGATGATGCCGTGCCCGATGGAGCGGGATGATGCCTGGTTAAACTGAATGACTGTGAACCTTTGGGCTGGCCTTTGGTCTTGAGTGGCCATAATAATTTGGACATGGTTGTGTGAAAGGTGCATGAGTGCATGAATGAATATATTGAGAAGTTATGCTATAGTTGGCACACGTGTGATCTAAGATTGATATACGAACAGTTTTTGATTTTTGCATGGCATGAGTGCATGAATGCATATTTTGAGAAGCGATAAGCGATGCTATAGTCTGCACACGTGTGACATGAGATTAAAATATGAGCAGGTCAGGATTATTGCATGGCATGGTTGCATGACTATGTTATAGTACACGTTTTTATGTTTGGCTCCTGAGTGTAGGAGGTGTTTAAAGAATTGTTTATATACTCATATTGATGGCTTTGAGGAAGTGGGATAATGATTCATGTTATAGTTAAGGCAAAGTAGAGGTTGATTTACTATTGATCTGCTGTCGATAGATAACTTGCACATTTAGGGCATTTTAAAGGTGAATGACTTCCTTGTGCAAGGTCTAGGGAGTTCACTCATTGAGTTTATCTCACTCCTCGTTGTTTAACCTTTTTCAGGCCAGTAGTATGGAGAACCGTCATGTTTGGTTCGGGGTTACACTAGAGACGAGAGTTTGGCCTGGCATTAATGAAGTTTGGGTTAACCCTAACACACTGTTGGTTTTGTTGGTTGGTTGGAAGTTGTCGGTGTAAAGACTTGTAATCACTTAACTTCCTAGGGTTAATAGTAAATTTGTAAAGGAAGTATTTGGTTTGATGTTCTGATGTATACCTTTTACTATCCCTATTGTTTGTAATGGTTGTGAGATGTTTGTTATGCTTCCGCTTGCATTTGATTGAAAGATAATAATTGATGGGTCGACAACGCGTCCTAGGACATCGTAATTCCATGACCAAAGAGATCGAGGGATGCCACACACTTGAGGGTTGGGGCGTGACATGATCAAACATTCTTGGGGACCACGTTCAGTGATGAATGTATGATGGGTCTGTAAGTTAAGAAAATTTCCAGATTCTGCAAAGACATGTAAATATGTGAGATTGCAACAGAATTTAGAACCCATAAGTTGGATTCAACACTAATCATAAGATTAGTTTCAATAAGTGTAGACAATGCACTTTCGCAAGGTTGGTCCTTAGGCTTGACCTTTAAGCTCACGAGATACTTCTTACAATTCCTTCTCCAATGCCCTTTCACATGACATAATGTCCTTTCCCTTTTTCAACATTCGGCTTTGATTACATAGCAAGTTTTGCAAGCCTCTTCCATTTCTTTTTCTTATTTGTATGTCTTTGCAAAATCTAAAACCCATAAGTTGGATTCAACACTAATTATAAGATTAGTTTTAATAAGCATAGACAACATGCCTTCGTAAGGTTGATCCTTAGGCTTGACCTTTAAGCTCACGAGATACTTCTTACAGTTCTTCCTCCAAAGTCATTTCCCTTTTTCAACATTCGGCTTTGATTGCACAGCAAGTTTCGCAGGCCTCTTCCATTTCTTTTTCTTATTTGTATGTCTTTGCAAAAGCTGGAACCCATAAGTTGGATTCAACACTAATCATAAGATTAGTTTCAATAAGCATAGACAACATGCTTTCGCAAAGTTGGTCCTTAGGCTTGCCCTTTAAGTTCACAAGATATTTCTTACAGTTCCTCCTCCAATGCTCTTTCACACCACATAATGTCATTTCCCTTTTTCAACATTCAGCTTTGATTGTACAGCAAGTTTCACAGGCCTCTTCCATTTCTTTTTCTTCAAAGCAATCTTACTCTTTTAAGAAGAAGCGTTAGCCATAGCCACTACATTGAGTCTCGTGTTGTGCATTTTCTCCTCATAAACTATCAACATGCTATGTAACTTAATGAGAGTTTTCTCCATCTTAAGCATATGGAAGTTTTGGACAAAACTAGAGAAGGAATCGGGCCAAGATTAGAGAATCAAATCCACAGCTAATTCGTCATCCATAACAAGATTTAGTCTAGCCAACTCTTCGATGTGCTATATCATTTTCAAAGCATGATCATTAATCGATGATCCAGCAACCATCCCTATATAGTACAATGCTTTGGATATCTCATATCTAGAGGTTCAACCACTCTATTAAAAAATTCCTTTAAGTGCAAGATGATCAACCCGGCACCTTCCATAATTTCATACTTATTTTGTAATTCATTATTCTTTAAAGTGAGCATATATGACCAAAATTTTAAATCATTGTCATGCCGCTGATTAATAAGGATGCGCTCTTCTTGGGTGCCACCCCTTAGGAAAAGAGTCTTAACATCCTTTCATCAAGCACATACTCGATTTTCTCTAAATTGAGAACAATTCTCAAATTCTCACCCAATTAATGAAATTGGATCCAGTCAAGCAATTCTTGTCAAATATAGAAGCGAGTGAATCTGGGGTCACCATTTCCAAAGTAATACAATATATGTGCAGAAAATAAATTATTAGATGTTTTCTTTCAAAATAACTATTTCATTTTGGGCTTTAAATGAAATAGATTCTCCCACTTGGAATCCCACACTTCTTATAATGGGAAACATTTTTCTTTGTTGAGTAACAATTACGATTGCATTTGGAGTCCTACTAGCCTAAAGCCCACATTACTTGATAGTTATTGGTGTTTTATGAACTTAGTGAGTAAACCGATTTGTTTAACACATCGTATGCACGTCCCATTCACCTAATAGTTATTGGCATTATGATCGACACAAGGACACCTGGAGTGTCAAAACTTGGTATCAATGGACATTTAAGTGCCAAAAGTTAAGAAAGTGACACTTAATGTCACACCCCCGTTCCATCCTTGGTACGAGAGCATGACTCGGCGAGTTAGCATTGATGCCCCAGGCAACGTCGAATGTCTCGAAAGTCTTTTATCTTTAGTTAAGCACATGTGGAAGTCATCATAAACAATCCTCGTACAAACAAAAATGGAAGTCAGGCAAGACATATGCAAGCCAAGCAATCAAAAACAACATAGTTTCGTTTGATATACATATTCACATATCAAAAGCTGTTTTGATTACATGCCTATCCTAGTCTTGAGCTACTTATTTTCATTTCCATATATAGTCAATCAAAAGGTTGGGGTAGCCTAACTCCTCTACCAAGTAGCTCCCAAAAGCAGCCCCCATGCTAGGTTCATTCCCTTCTTGGACCCATAAGGTAGTAGTTTTCTTCCGATAAGTGATGTCCCCTTGTAAGTCTTCTATGTCCGTTACGATGGTAGTCATATCAATAGAGAGGTCAAGACAGACGAGCAGGGGGATTAGTTCACCCATTACACACCTGAAATTGCAAAAACAACAAAAGTGAGTCGATGACTCAGTAAGTAGAAATCCTTAATTCTCCTATAGGAGAACATCTCGCCGTCGATCATCAAATACAAGGTTACCACCCACTTGTCAATAGCAAGATTCGTGCCTTGCCTTGCTTATGCATATGAAAAGCTCTCAGCCGTTTATGTGCTTTCAAGAATCAAAGACAATGAGTTAGTGCATTAGAACAAGCTTTCCAAAGATCCATGGCTTATGATGATTTCGGTCACAAAAAGGGATGCGTGCATCTCATGAAACTTGTTCAAGCACTAAGTGACCCAATTTAAACATAATGCTCAAATTGATGCAAGGACTTAATAATACATATCAAAACAAACCCAACTTTTGCAAGCATCAAACATGTATCAGTCATGGACCGTACGTAGACTTTCTTTTTTCTTTTTCAGCATCATATTAGTCGAAATTAATCAACTCTTCCGGGAACAACCAGGCATCAGTCCCCCTTGGCAATCAGTATCGTCCCGATTTCATTATTAAGACGGCATCCAAGGCGACCCCTAGGCATCAGCCTCACCCGAGCCAACATCATCCACTATCTCAATATCGAGACGGCATTCGGGACTTTACCCCAGGTAACGACTCGGAATCTCCCAACGTCGACATATAAGTCCATTGTGAGTCCATGCGTTTCAAGCATCAATCGATTCATTTTATCTTTGAACTTTTAGCTAGATGAAAGGCTCGAAGGCTGCCAAACAAAGTGAATTAATGAATGACTCTTATACCTTGTTAGACTCATGCCGGATGTGATTTGGCCTTGTGGTCTTGACTTGGAACTGTTCGCTTCGACTTCGGCATCGACCCGTGACTTATCTTGAGTAACAACATGCCTCAATATTATCCTAGGTTCAAGTGTGAGTTGTACACCCACCTCGACACACGTCCAAAGTCGCCGAGACCATTCCTCGACATCCAGGTGTGCTCGATACTCATGCGAGATCATGAACTTATTCGATGCAGCAACAAGCAATAGAAACACAACAAGCATAACAATACAAAGCCAACACAAGCAAACGGTGACATAATCCTAAAATCGACAAGTGTAGTACATCGCCCTATCGAAGAGTTAAGAAAATCTACTTACTACTTTTTTGACCTAGCTCCAAGATGCTTCTTTGGTGGTCGGTCGGTGTCTAGGGCGGATTGGAAGAGAAGGGCATGAAAGAGAGGAGAGGAAAGGAGAGAAAAGCCAAGCCTTAAAATGGGAGGATGACTCATCCTATTTATAGGCCTCCTCCTCTTAGATTTTAATTGCAAACTCATGATGATGCCTAAATGACGAGTTGGCCTACCTATCTTCTCGAGTTGGCGCCTAGGTCCTTTGATGTTGGCTTATGATTGGTCCACCTATTTGCTTGCTCTCCAAGGCTCAATCTAGTCTCGTTATTGCCTATGGTGCCGAAGGGACACATAAGCCCCTTTAATGACTAATGTTTTCTTCTAATTGGTTGGTCCTTACCTTGTTCACCAAGGCTACAATCTAGGGCCATCATAACTTAAGATTCTAAGGGACACCTAAGTAGGTTACTCACCTTTCTAATTAATTGCCAAGATTTCATGCAATCATTAGGCTTAGATGTGTTCACATTAGTCAACTTGCTCTCCAAGTTTCTTCTCTTTAACACACTAAGGTCCAAAAGCATTTAATGCATTCTTATCTTCAAGCCAAGAAGTCTCTAGATTAGTTTGCTACTCAAGTTGGGCGTGCAGCTCACTTCCCTTCCAAGTTGGACGTGTGGTTCTCGCATTGTAAGGTGAAAACATTTTTGAGAAACTTTCGAAATCAGTATCATTACCTTATCAAACGGACTTGAAAAATTATAAAATTTTAATATGATGTAGAGAAAAAACTCAAAAAAATTTTGTATGGAGGAATACAAGCCAAATTCGTTCTATGGGAAGAGCAACAAATCATTAAACCCAACCCAAAAATTCATCCGTCGGGCAGATTCAACGGTTAGAGAGAGAGACTCATTTCAAAATCCAAATCTTCACAAAACTATTTGAAGTTTTAATATATTATAGATATGAATGTCATTTAAAACTTTTTGAAGGAAGCATGTCCAAATTCGAAAGGGAAGATTTTATAAAAATTGGAGAAAGTAACTTGGTTACCATTTTCACTATACTGGGCAAGTTTTATACGATAATTGATTGGCTCTTCGTCCTAACCATTTCATCTTAGAAAAATATGAAATTTAAGGGATAAGTATACTAATGGTGCCATGAGTTGTGTACGACACTCACTTTGGTGCCAAAAGTTTCCGTCAGATCACTTAAATGCCAAAAAATTTGAAAAACGCTCACTTTGGTGCCAACGCCGTTGAAATTGGCTGGAAATCCAACGTGGCCTTTTTTTATAAATTTTTGAAGCCGACGTGGCTAGTCAGAGAGTTGAGTCAGCATCCAAACACCAAAACGATGCCGTTTGGCATCTTTCCCCCAACTTTGAAACCCTAATCCCCAAATTGAGAAAGCGGGGAGGCTTGTCTTCGTGTCTTCTTCTTCCTCGAAGACCCACACCAGCAACGGCACCAGCACGACACCAGCAACAGCAACGGCAGCACACTAGCAGTGACACTAGCAACGCACCAGCAGCAGCAACGCACCAGCAACACCTTCGACCCATCTTCTTCCTCCTCTTCCTCCTTTGCCCTCACCTTTGATTTTTCCTGCAACAATCTCAGTCTCTCCTCGCTCACCTGGTCGAGCAACTACAATGGTGGCTGAGTGATGGTGGCTGAGTAGCGACGGTGGCTGAGCGACGGCAGGCGAACGTCGGTGGCCCAGCAGCGGAAACCCTAATTTCAATCCCCATGTGAGCTAAACAGCGTCGTTTCCGTGAATCCATCCATGTTAGATGGCAAAACGACGTCGTTTTCTTAAGGAGGACCGAAAATGACGTCATTTAAAGGTCTATCGATTTTTTTTAAAAAAAAGCCATGTATTAATTTGGCCGGAATCTTTTGCCGGTGGCCGGATTCTTTCGCCGGTGGCACCAAAGTGATCATTTTTCCTCCAATTTGGCACTTAAGTGATCCGATGGAAACTTTTGGCACCAAAGTGAGGGCCGTACACAACTTATGGCACCATTAGTGTACTTATCCCGAAATTTAATTATGTTATAGATTAAGATGTTTTGAGCAATTTTCATGCAATAAGTTTCTCTAAATTTGAAGCACAAAGAGCTCTATAAAATTGGAAAATAGGAAAGATCGAGCAGTTTCAAAAAATGGGGAAGTCAAAACCTATGAAACTCAAGGTAGCATCAAGGCTATGGATAGCCATAATTAGCTCCAATGATGTCCTATTTTTATTGGGACACTTGGCTTAGATACTTTGCTTGTGACATCCTAGATTTTCAATTATGTTTTCAATTAAATAAATAAGGTCTTTCATCGACACACCTAAAGTACTATTCTCAAAGCCAATCACTCATGAGATAACTAAATTATCTAGGGAAGTCATTAAGAGATTTTAATGCAATAAAACTTGATGATTCAACCAGGAATCGGTTACTCGATCGTGTTCATCTGCCGAGATCATTACGACACAGTAAAATTCATTAAAAATAAAAGATAGGTCGGTTCGATTGAGATATGTGGTTAAACGCGAGTGATTCCACTAAATTGCAAAATTCTCATCGATCGATACTAGATTGATTTTTCTATCATTTTCGTACCTTGTGTCCGTATTTGAAACCTCGACATTTTCATGACCACCAAGAGTCACCAATGTGTCGAAGGGGTTCATAGTGGCTCGAAGAAAATCGACCACAGGTCATTTGCACTAAAAATTTCTGAAAGCTACCGGGTATGTTAGATCATGCTAAAATCGCATCTAATTGAAATTAACCATGAATTTGAACCCGATATCATAAATTAAAAGTTTTGCCATGTCATAGGTCATTTTAGGAACGTCGACTCATCTTTCGAGGAATTTTCGGTGAGTTTGGCATTTTTAAGGAAAATCAATTCAGACGATTTGGAAAATGAATGGAAATTCGGATTGGCCAAATGGAAGGGATTTTTGGCCTCCGGCGTGAGTTACTGGGTGAATGGAAGTGTTGTGGGCTTTTTCTTCATAAAAATTAGACCTCAATCGAAGAGGTTTGTTCAGAAAATCTGATTCCGTGAAAAATGAAGTAGAATTCAGAATTGAAGGAAATGGCCGTTTTTGTTGCCCAAGACTTGTTGTTTAGGGGAATTTTGATGTAAGAAAGCAAATGAGGATCAAGTACTTTAGCATGTGGATTTTTTTGGGGACTAAATTGGATTAATCAAGAGCAAGTGGGACCAAGATTTTTAAGTTATTGGATTTTCTCTTTAATTTTCTCTTCTTTTCCTCCTTGGCTACATGTCCCCATCCCTTGCGCCCACACACCTTTCTCTCTCTCTCTCTCACTCTCTCTCTCTCTCTCTCTCTCTCTCTCGTGTGAATTCCCCTCCCCTGAAACCGACGTCTCCTCTCTCTCTGCCATGTCCCACTTTTTCTCCCTCTTATTTGACTTTTTTTGGTCATCTTTATCTTTCCCCTCCCCCACGTTGCCGACGCCACCCTCTCTCCTTATCCTCTATTTTCTTTTTGTCCAACACAACCCCCTTAACCCCTCGGTCTTCTTCTGTATTTCCTTCCTCCCCTTTGGCGACTCCATTTTCTCCTCCTTGCAGTCTCCCTTTTGTCCCATCAAAGCCCACGTCGCCAGCTCGTTTGTGAGAAGTCCCGTTTGTGTTCGAGCCCGGCGTCCCACGCGAAATCAGCCGCTCAAAGCAGCCTCCAGCCAAAGAAATCCAGCAGCAGTGTGAGGATTTGCAGGCCAATTTTCAGGCCCGATCTGTGCCCCGTTGACGTCATCGCTTTGGAGCTTTTCGTTCCTCATTGCATCCCCATCATTTTGATCCGAGAGCATCATTAATCAGGTGAGTTTAACTCACTAATCCTTGCTTAGTAAGTTAATGATGTTTAAGGGTTGTTTAGTTTAGACTAAGTATGTATTAAATGGATAGTTAGATTAGATTAGTAATTTAATTAATTGTTATCACATGTTAGGTGGTTAGAGTAGTGTAGTTAGAGCCTAGACAAGCTCTAGTATTTATCTAGAGTAGTTTGGAAATTTTCCGGGCTCGTCTCGGCTTCCAATTAGACTTTTTTGGGCCTAAGTCGCATTTTTGGTATTTATTTATTAATTTCCATAATTATTTAAGTGTCCCCTTGCATTTTTGGTGATGATTACATGCTAATCATGAGGGGGAAGAAAAGAAGAAGGGGTGGATTGAGCAAGGGGGGGCGTTGCACTAGAGAAAGGGGGAAAGAGAGAGAGAGTGACTGTCCGAGAGAAATAGAGGAAGAGGGAAAGGCAGAGAGCAGGTGAGCAAGAGAAGAAGGGGAAGAGGGAGGCCGTTCGCTGCCGTTCGTCGCCGCCGTCGAGCCGCCAAGTCCCACCTTGCCCCGCCATCTTTGCTTGCTGCGTTGTGCTCGAATTAGAGGCAAGTAGAGTCTGTTAATCTACCTTTGCTTGCTGTGTTACATGTGTGATGCATGGTAAACTTTGATTGTGGTAGAAGTGAAGAAATTCGAAGTTTTGGGGAAGAACACGGTAGCCTTGCATTCTGTTTTCTAGAAAGGCAGACCGACCTTTGATGAATTCGTGAGCTGCATATGACATTTTAGTTGAAACCTCACTTCGACTTCTGGATGAAAGTTGTAGAGAACTTCTTGGAGAGTAACATATAAAAATTTCAGAAGAAATGAACAAGTATAGACCGGTGAAACTATTTTTCTTTTAAGAAATTAGATCTGGAAATCGTAATGCTGACCCAGTATGATTTTGTAAATTTTATAAAATTCTCCGGTTGAAATTTGATCTCATGTTCTGAATGAAAGTTGAATATGAAATCTTAAGGAGTAACATACTAAAAATTTAGAGGAAATGGATGAGTTTAGGTTGGTGAAACAATCTTTATTCAAAATGGTTAGAACTGGAATTCGGTGCCGAGGGTTATGGACGGTTATGGTTATTTTTTTAATCTATCACAAATCTGGTTTCAAGTTCTTCATGAAATATTTACTTCTGGATTTCTTCTATAACATATAAAAATTTCAGAATTTTTGGAGCTGATTTAGGATTTTCACCAAATTTGTGAATGAAACTGTGTATGGTAATATTCCGAAATTATAAGGACTGTGATGCGTGGACTGTATTGATTCGTATGACGTTCTTTTGATATGGTGTCCTTCACAAAATATTTTCCTCTGGATCTTGTATATAACATGTCAAATTTCTAGAATTTATTAAGGCTGTTTACTAATTTTTCAAGAATTATGACCAAGGGAGTGCAATCTGTTTTTATCCGAAATTTGCTGTATTTTCAAAAATAAATAAAATTGCTCCATGTGATATAATGTCTTGAATGGTTGATTATGCTGCATATGTGGTGACATATGGCATGTTATATGACATCAAAAGTTGGTTGAGGCCCTTGATATTGTTGCATCAAATGTCATGTTGAAATTGAGATACATGTGTGAATATAAATTGAGATAATAACAAGACTGTCGGAGGTGTGAGCCGACGATGCCCCGGGAGTGTTGGGATGCCCAAAGTGTGTGAGCCGGATGTCCTCGGGAGTTTCGAGATGCCCGGAGGTGTGTTCCGGAAGCCCTAGAGTTGTGTGCCGAGGGATACCTCGTGATGCCAGTTGGGGTACGAGATGCCGAGAGTGTGTGTGCCGGATGCCTGGAGGTGTGTGCCGGAGGCTCCTCGCGATGTCAGGTTGGATGCGAGCGATAAATTGTGGGATGCAAACATTGGTCCCTGGGAAGAAAAATGATGTGATCTATTGGAAAGATAAAGATTGAGAATTGAATCATGCACATGGATGTGTGATATATGCATGGCTGCTTAATGATGAGTGCATGGTGGTATATGCACGTTGCATGATGATATATGCATGGCTGCTTAATGATGAGTGCATGGTGGTATATGCACGTTGCATGATGATATATGCATGGCTACTTGATGATATAAGTACAAGTGCATGGTGATTTATACATGTTGCATGGTGATATATGCATGGCTGTAAGGTGAGGTATGCTTGAATTCATGAATGATATGTGTTTTATTCATGATATCTTGCTTGTTCTGTTTGATGCATTGTGTAGTTTGGTGGGTCTTTACTGTTGAGTGGTTGTACTCACCCCTTTTGGGGATTAACATTTCAGATTAGAAAGATGCCCCTTTCACCAGTTGTGCGTGGTACCTTCTATGGCATACCTACTGACGTTGAGGTGGAGTGCACCTAGCATTCCTATATTAGTGTACCTGGTTTAGTGTATGTTCGAGTTCGTGTCTTGGTGATGTACGACATGGGTTCTACTGATGGCCCTGTTATCCAAGAGTTTTTGTCCGTTCACGTTCGACGTAATGGGATGATGCTAGGGATTCTACCGCCGCCGCTGCCGAATGCACCGGGTTGGGTGTGATGGCACGTATGACTGGTGGGAGCTGACACTTTTTGGGGAATAGCCGACGCTTGTTGATGGAGGGGCGTACATGTTTGATATAGGGTCGAGTTCTCTTTTGGGTTATAGTCAAGTATAGTTAAAAATCTTGGCCTTTTTGCTGTACCGACCCGAGATGTCTATCGTGAAAATATAAATAAAAATGACTCGGCTTTGTCTTTTATTGTGGTGCGTAGTTGGTGTGCATTGCATTATTGTTTTTGGAGTAAGGGATGGTGAGACTCGTTTATGCTTCCGCTAATGAGCTGAGCTGGGACCTTTAAAAAAAAAAAAAAATGGGAGACAAATTTTATTGATCAGCCCCCTATGAACTGTGGTTTCACTTTTATTAAAAAGTTAATAGACTGGTATGTAGTAGGATAAGTAACAAGTATATGTGGTGACCCTAACAGATCGGGGGCCGTCGAGGGGTGCCACAAATTTTGAAAGTAAAGATATCATATTTTTTGCTAAAGCCGACTGTGTGCCCACAGACGATTATTTTATTGTGTTCCCTTAATATGAGGGAAATAGGCCAAGAGGTCTTGTTAATTGAGGAATCAAGTTGAGAAGTGTAATGTTGGCCGTAGGTAAATAATCATTTGATGATGTCGGTTAGATCAAGAATACCACCGAACTTGGAATTGGTTGTGCCACTGGGCCGTAATTCAATATTACGACCAAAGTATGGTTGTGTCCACTGGACCGTAATTTACCACCGAAATTGGAATCGGTTGTGCTCGCTGAGCCGTAATTCAGCATTACCATCGAACTTGGAGTTGGTTGTGCCAATTGAGCCGTAATTCAGTATTACAACTGAATTTGGAATTAGTTGTGCTCGCTGAACCGTAATTCAGCATTACCACCAAAGATTTAGTAGGCCATACTCGCTGAGCCGTAATTCAGCGTTGAGGTTGAGTAAGTGAAATGACCGGGGAAAGGTCTTGTTGACATGTAATCGATTGACTTGATTGATCAATGATTTGATCTGAATTCTTGATTGATGATTGATGTGATTCGATGATTGTTTATTGAATTGACTTGTATGAATAAACTGAGACCAATGTAAGCCCTCTTACTCGTGATTGTGCTTAGATAGCCCTTGAACGTATTTTCTTCCTAGGCGGGGTTTTAGAGAGTTTGAACTTGCTAAGACATAGTCTCACCCATTGTGGGATAACATTTTTAGGTCCCTAGTTGACAATGGTGAAGGACCCAAGGCCCGAAGTTTAAAAGGCAAAGCTTGAAGAATCGGCGAACTTTTCTGACTAGTTAATTGTAGGATAATTCTTTTTTGTTGAAAGCCGATCCATTTTTGTAGGCTTCTTTGTATAAACCGATGTGTTTAAGAAAAAGTATTTTAGGAAAAATTGGTCCTACTTTTCTATCCCATCTTGTTGTTGTCTGAGGAGGTATTACTCATTTTCGCATGTGCATTAAAATGAATGGGTCGGCAATGCATCATGGGACATCGCTATTACATTGACCAAGTAGCGATAGGCACATGCTTGGAAGATCGGGACGTGACATCCCAATTTAATGGTATCAGAGCATGGTCATTAGAGATTGAGTGATAAAGTGTGATGGTCTTTGGGATTGTAAATAGAATTGGCCTTTAAATTCATGATCGGTGCATGTCGATGGTAGTTGATTAGTAGAGTTGTTTGTTGTGTGTGGATCGGTCAGCTTCTAATCCAATGTGGATTTGGAAGGCAGGTTTTAGTGAAAAGACCGAACCATGAGCGAGCAGGAGCAAATAACTCCTAGCAAGAGAGCTGTCAGACCTGCTACTCCGAGTAGGACGCCAACCAGGGTCAGTACTCGAGGAGGCAGAGGTAGGGCGCTAGCACAGGCTAGTGCCAATGGAGTAGCACCACCTCTAAGGGGTGCTGGGGTATCAGCCCCGGGTGATCAAGGAACTATCGAGATCGCCCAGGCCTTAGATGTTATGAGAGAATTGATGGGGCAGCAGGCCTGGGATCAAGCTGCCACCTTCACCACTGTCGTTGTAGTTGCCATTACTATTGCTGTCAATGTTGTTACTGCTACCACACCTGCCCCCGCACCTGCTGAAGTTCTGCCAGGGAACATGGCCGCCGGAAGACTGATTCATAAGCTAGTGGAACAATTTTTGAAATTAAATCCACCGAAGTTCACTGGGGTAGGAGACCTCAAAGCTGCTGCTCTATGGATTCAAGGATTGGAGAAAGCCTTAGCACTATTAATGTGCACTGAGACCGAGAAGGTTGTTCTCAGAGCCTACTAGCTAGAAGGAGTTGCGAGTACTTGGTGGAGAACCACCCAATGAACGATATTTCCTGAAGGTGTAGTCCCTGAGTGGAATGCCTTTGTTGAGGCCTTCAATGGAAATATTTTTTTGAAACTGCTAGAGAGATGAAGATGACAGAGTTCCAGTACTTTCACCAAGGCTCCATGACTATAGATTAATATGAGGCAAAGTTTGCGGAACTATCACAATATGCCCCTGAATTAGTGGAGAATCCTGTGAACCAAGTTAGGAGATTCTGGGATTGGCTCAAGCCAGAACTGAGAAGCCCATTGATTATGTTGAATCTAAGGAATTACAATGACCTGTACAAGTGGGTCCAGATGATCGAGAGAGACCAAAACGAGCAAGTCGCCTTGTCTGGATCGAGGTTCATTTCGTACTGAGAGGGGATCCGTCATGGGAAGAGGCCTAAGACTGGAGGAGGATTCCAAGTTCTGCCTAACAAGAAGGGTGGAATTGCATAATCAGGGTCTAGCCAGAATGGCGTGTGTCGCATGTGTGGAAGGAGACACGGCTCAGCCCCATGCCATTCTAGACTGGGTACTTGCTTTGGGAGTGGCTAGCCGGGTCACATAGCCAGAAACTGTCCTAGAAGACAAGGGAGACCTCAACAGTTGCTGCCGCTGCCACCATTGGGTCAAATTAGAGGACTCCCACCACAATGTGGACATTTTAGACCCCTAGCTCAAGGGACAGTGTATGCCATCACGAGAGGTCAGGCAGAGGACGCGCCTGATGTGATCAGAGGTATGATTTCGTTAAACGACCATCCTGCTTATGCTTTATTCGACCTTGGAGCAACTTATTATTTTATTGCTGAGCAGTATGTTAAGTTAATAGGGTTAAGTCCTGTATTATTGGAGTATATTGTTAGCATATCTACACCATTTAAGGATAATGTGTTGTTTGCATTGGTTTGTTCTGGTTACAAGTTAGCGATTGGTAAATAAGAGGGGAAAATAGATTTGTTAGTTTTAGCCATGTATGACTTTGATTTGATAATTGGCATGGACTAGCTCACCAAGCAATGAGCTAAAATGGACTGCTATTGCAAGTTGATTCAGTTTTACCCGTTAAACGGTGAGAGCTTCGAGTTTGTAGGGAACCGAGGAGGACCCTCGATTTTCTTAATCTCGTCACAAGAGGCAACTTGTTTGTTAGACGGGGGTTATTAAGGTTACCTAGCGACTGTCATGAATACGATAGTTGAGGCACTGAAGATAGAAGACATTTCGGTTGTGTAAGAATTTCCATATGTATTTTCGAAGGAATTGCCAAGATTGCCGCTAGAGCAAGAAATTGAATTCGTGATTGAGTTAGCACCTGAGACATAGCCAATCTCTAACACTCCTTACTGGATAGCTTTGTTAGAGTTGAAAGAACTGTAGGTATAGATGCAAGAATTGTTAGATAAGGGATTTATACGTCCCAGTGCATCACCTTAGGGAGCACCAATTCTATTTGTAAAGAAGAATGATGGTTCATTGCACTTGTACATTGACTATCGACAACTTAATCAGATGACGATCAAGAACAAGTACCCATTGTCGAGGATCGATGACTTGTATGATCAGTTACAAGGAGCGTCGATATTTTCAAAAATCAACTTGAGGATAGGATATCATTAGCTGAGGATCAGGAAAGAGGACATCCTAAAGTCAGCATTTCACACTCGGTATGGTCATTAAGAGTTCATCGTGATGCCGATCGAGTTGATGAATGCTCCAACTGCTTTCATGGATTTGATGAACCAAGTATTCAAGGAATATCTAGATCAGTTTGTGATCGTGTTCATCGATGATATTTTGGTGTATTTGAGGAGTACTGAAGAGCATGAGAGTCATATGAGATTAGTGCTCCAGACCTTAAGGACTCATCAACTGTATGCTAAGTTTAGCAAATGCGAGTTTTGGCTGACTCGTGTTGTGTTCCTAGGCCACGTGATTTCAGGTGAAGGAATCTCTGTTGACCATTCCAAGATTGAAGCAGTGATCAACTGGCCGAGACCGACAACAATGACAGAGATCCGAAATTTTCTAGGTTTTGGCAGTTTACTATAAATGGTTTGTGGAAGGATTTTCAGCTTTAGCGTCGCCCTTGACAAAACTCCTAAAGAAAGAAGAGAAGTTTGTGTGGATAAACAAGTGCAAGTGTAGTTTCCAAGAGTTGAAGCAAAAGTTGACTACCGTACTTGTGCTGACCATTCCATCTGGTCCTAGAGGATACGAGATCTATAGTGATGTGTCGTTCAGAGGATTAGGTTGCATGTTGATGCAACATGGTAAGGTTTTTGCATACACCTCCCGTCGGTTGAGACTGAGATCTCATGAATTTTTTGCTCGAAGATTTGGAACTACCCATCGAGTTTGATGCATGACTTAGAACTTGTAGCTATCATATTTGTGTTGAAGATTTGTCGACATTACTTGTGTTGAGAAAGATTTGAGGTAGACCACCTTTCTCATCTTATGGCCACCTTCAGAATTGAGCCGAATGTGCATATTAAGATCAAGCTACTTAAACCAACAGACCTAGACGTTCAAAAGATTTTGCAAGAAGATACTGATAAGAGGAAAGCTGACTTTCAAATTTTTGATGATCGAACACTGAAGTTCCGAAGATGTTTGGTTGTACTTGACGATGCGAAGCTTAGAGAGGATATTTTATCAGAAGCTCATCGTATTAGTTACAGCATTCATCCTGGTAGTACCATAATGTATCAGAATCTGCGTCAACACTATTGGTGGTCTGGTATGAAGGCGGACATTGCCAAGCATGTCACCAAGTGTTTGATGTGTCAGCAGGTCAAAGCTCAGCATTATAAGCAGCGAGGACTTCTGCAACCTCTCGAGATCCCAGAGTGAAAGTGGGAGCATGTCACGATGGACTTCGTGACCAGATTACCAAGGAGTCAGAGAGTAATGATTCTATTTGGGTAGTGGTTGACAGATTGACAAAGTTGGCTCACTTTATTGCAGTGTGAAAGGACCTTAGCTTGGATAGGCACGCTAAGGAGTACGTGCACCAAATAGTTCGACTGCGCAGAGTGCCGGTTACGATAACTTCAGATCGAGACTCGAGATTCATAGCTACTTTTGGAAGAACTTGCAGAGTGCTCTAGGTACAAAGCTGCATTACAGTACGGCATATTATCCTTAGACGGATGGCCAGTTTGAGAGGACGATTCAGACTTTTGAAGACATGATGCGAGCTTGTATACTGGATTTTGAAGGAAGTTGGGATGATTAACTTCATCTCGTGGACTTTGCCTACAACAATAGTTACCAGTAGAGCATCTAGATGGCTCCTTTTGAAGCGTTGTATGGCAGAGCATGCAGAACACCCGTGTGTTGGGATAAAGTTGGGGAAAGAAAGATCACAGGCCCAAAGTTGGTTCAGTAGTTAGTGGATTCAGTCGTAGTAATTAGGAACAGATTAAAGACTGCTTAGAGTTGCCAGAAAAGTTATGCAAATAAGCGTCGAAGGTTTTTGGAATTGTAAGTTAGTGATCACGTTTTTCTGAAAGTGTCACCAATGAGGGGAACTTCGTGCTTTGGCAAGAAAGGAAAACTAAGCCCAAGGTACGTAGGTCCGTTTGAGATTCTTGAGAGAATCGGGACCTTGGCGTATCATCTTGCATTGCCGCCGAGATTGGCATAAGTGCACGATGTCTTTCACGTGTCGATGCTGAGAAAGTATGAGCCTGACCCAACCCACATGCTTAATTTTGAGGAATTGGACGTGGATGACTGAGTGTCGTCATTGAAAGTCTAGTTCAGATCGTGGATTGAAAAGAGCAAATTCTGCATATAAAGACCATCATGTTGGTCAAAGTGGTCTGGCAACACCACGGCACTAAAGGAGCAACCTGGGAGAGTGAAGAGTCGATAAGACGTTTGTACTCCCACCTTTTTGCTTAAGCATTATGAAGGTTTAAATTTCGATGATGAAATTTTTATAAGAGGGGAATAGTTATAACATCCTAGAATTTCGGTTCTGCTTTCAATTGAATAAATTGGGTATTTCATCGACGCGCCTATAGTGCTATTCTCAGAGCTGATGACTCACGAGATAATTAGATTATTTGGGAAAGTCATTAAGGAATTTTAAGGCAAATAGACTTGGGGATTCGATTAGAAATCGGTTGTTCGACCGTGCTCATCTATCGAGATCATTACGGCACAGTTAAAAATCTATTCGAGATCAGAGATAGGACGGTTCGATCGAGATATGTGGTTAAACGTGGGTGATCCCACTAAATTGCAAAATTCTCATCGATCGATACTAAATTGATTTTTCTATCGTTTTGGTATCCTGTGTCCGTAATTAAAATCTTGAGATTTTCACGACAACCAAGAGTTGCTAATGTGTCGAAGAGGTTCATTGTGACTCGAAGAAAATCGATCATGAGTCATTTGCAATAAAAATTTCTGAAAGCTATTCAGTAAGTTAGGTCACGCTAAAATCGTGTCTGATTAAAATTAACCGCGACTTTGAACCCGATTTCAGAAATTGAAAGTTCGGTCATGTCACAGGTCATTTTAGGAACGTCGACTAATCTTTCGAGGAATTTTCGGTGAGTTTGGGATTTTTATGGAAAATTATTTCGAACGATTTGGAAAACGAACGAAAATTCGGATTTGCCCAATGGAAGGGATTTTTGGCCTCCAGCATAAGTTACTAGGTGAATGGAAGTTGTGTGGGCTTTTTCTTCATCAAAATTGGATCTCAATCGGAGAAGTTTGTTCAAAAAATCGTATTATAGAAAAATGAATTAGAATTCAAAATTGAAGGAAATGACCGTTTTTGTTGCCCGAGATTTGTTGTTTGAGGGAAATTTAATGCAAGAAAGCAAGTGATGATTAAGTGCTTTAGGATGGGGATTTTTGGGGACCAAATTGAACTAAACAAGAGCAAGTGGGATCAAGAATTTTCAGTTTTAGGAAATTCCTTTTAATTTCCTTTTTATTTCTCCTTCCCCCCCCCTCACTTGGCTGCACGTCCCTTTCTCTTTTTCCCTTCTCTCTCACTTGCGCGAAACCCTCCCTCCACCGACGTTCCCTTCTTCTCTCTGCCGTGTCTCACTTCTCTCCCTTTATTCTTTGACTTTTCTTGAGTCAAGCTTATCCACTCTCTCTCATTTGTTCGACCACCCTCAACCTCTCTCTATTCTCTCTCTCTCTCTCTCTTGCTTTCGTTGCCCCCTTTCCCTTTGAGTTCCATTGCTGTCCAGCAATCCATCGAAGCAGATCTCACGGAGCAGAAGCCCACACTGCTAGCGCCTCCCTCCTTTGTCCACAAGAAGTCTTGTCCACGATCGAGCTCGGCGTCTCGCGTGAAATCAACCGCGAAAGCAGCCCTGCAGCCGTGGAAACCCAGCAGCCTTGTGAGCTTTGCGGGCCAATTTTCAAGCCCGATCCGTGCCCCGTTGGTGTAGCTACTTTGGAGCTTTTTTTTCCTCATTGTGTTCTCGTCGTTTTGATCCAAGCGGATCGTTAATCAGGTGAGTTTAACTCACTAATCCTCACTTAGTAAGTTAATAATGTTTAAGGGTTGATTAGTTTATACTAAGCTTGGTTTAGTGGATAATTAGAACGGTTTAATAAATTAGTTAATTATCGATGCATGTTAGGTAGATAGTTTAGTGCAATTAGGGCCTAGACGAGCTCTAGAATTGATCTAGAGTAGTTCAGAAATTTCCCGGGCTCGTCTCAGCTTCCAATTAGGCTTTTTCGGGCCTAAGTCACATTTTCGATATTTATTTATTAATTAATTTAATTAATTATTTAATTATTTATTTATTTTCTAAAAATTAGATCGGAATAGCCGGTGATCGAAATTTTATGCTGATTATAGTAGTGTGATCTATTTATTTAATTGAGCTCTAATTTGTGCTGTTTTTTGTGATTTGCAAATTTGGGAATTTATTCCTAAATTTATTTAATTTCAGTATTTAATTAGAAAATTACCGGGTGTCGGTTTACAGTATCAAATTTTTTTTTATAGAATATATAAATTGTGGGAATTTAGAAAGTAAAGATATTATATTTTTAGCTAAGGCCGACCATATATCCACACACGATTATTTTTATTAGGTACCCTTAATATGAGGGAAATAGGCCAAGAGGTCTTTATTAATTGAGGAATCAAGTTGAGAAGTGTAATGTTGTTGGCCGTAGGTGAATAATTGTTTGATGATGTGGGTTAGATCAAGAATACCACCTAATCTAGGTTGTGCTCGCTGAGCTGTAATTCAGCATTATCACCGAACTTGGAATCGATTGTGCCACCACGTCGTAATTCAGCATTACCACCAAAGATTTAGTAGGCTGTGCCCGCTGAGCCGTAATTCAGCATTACCACCAAAGATTTAATAGGCCGTGCTCGTTGAGCAGTAATTCAGTGTTGGGATTGAGTAAGTGAGATGAGTGGGGAATAGTCTGGTTGACATGTAATTGATTGAGTCGATTGATCGATGATTCGATCTAAATTCTTGATTGATATGATTTGATGATTGTTTATTGAATTGACTTGCAAGAAGGAACTGAGGCTAAGGTAAGCTCTCTGACTTGTGATTGTGCTTAGACAGTTTTTTGGGCGTATTTTCTTCCTAGTCAGGTCTTAAGAAGTTGAACTTGCTCAGACATATTCTCACCCCATTGTGAGATAACATTATCAAGTACCTAGTTGACAGCGGTGGAGGACCCGAGGCCCGAAGCTTAGAAGGCGAAGCCCGAAGAAATGACGATCTTGTCTGACTAGTTAGTTATAGGACAATTCTATTTTTATGAAAGTCGATTCGTTTTTGTAGGCTTCTGTGTATAAACCAGTATATTTATAAAAAGTATTTTGCAGCTCTACTTTTCTATCACATCTTGTTGTTGTTTGGGGAGTTATTAATCGTTTTCGCATATACATTAAAATGAATGGGTTAGCGATCTGTCCTAGGACATCACTAATTTATCGACCAAGCAAGGATGGGCACGTGCTCGGAGGATCGGGACGTGACATTGCTTAATTCCCAAGGTAAATCCTTGATAATCATGACCATATGTAGAAAAATCTAAGTGGAATGATAAGTCAACCTCATTCATGAAGAAGCTAGGGTATTATGTAGAATTCCATTTTGTCATTTTCTTTCTCAAGAAAGTGATCTGGAGAAATCCATCATCTGGGTTGGTTCTAGGGCCGAAAAATCGATCATTAGGTACACTATGAAAAATCAAATTACATACACCCGAGGTTCCGCCATCATGCCTTATACTCACCCGATTCGTTCCTTTGGACAGTCAATCAGTTAGTAGGGTCAGTTGTCCTTCGGTCAGTTCAAGGCTAATCATAAAGCTACCCATGACCTAGCACTAAACCAAGGCAGTCATGGGCCTTAGAATTAGTGAAGGAATAGTTGGGTCTATCCCTGGAATCATTTTGGTCGACACCTGATCACCGGCGGGGTTCATGGCCGGTGCAGTACTGATCCATGATCGGACATCACCAATTCAAGATTCCATTCCGATCACTAAGGATTAAATAGGGAGTGATGCTTTTTTGGTCAAAAGGCGATTGCATTTGATCAATTCGAATTGTCTGTGTATCGATGCATAACTGGGCGAAATCACCCGCGGTCAGAAACTACAATCGGTCGGATCGACTCATAACCATCCACCGATTCAAAATCATCCCACGACCAATCCTAGTGATCAAAAGGTCATCTTACAAGCTGGTGATCCTATTCCATTGGTATGGTCAGTAGAAATTCACAGCCGACACCTTGACTAATTTGTGACCGGTCGATCGGTCGGTCGATCGGACCATGATCGATCCGTAATTTTTTGCTAATCAAACTGGTCGATCCATGACCAATAGCCCATGGTCGATCCATTCAGGATCTTATGGTTGATCCTGATAGGGCTAGAATCGAGGAAGTTACACTTAAATGCCGAAATCGAAGCAAAATAGATCAGTTAAGTACTAATGGTAAGAAAATTCGGCTAAGACGCTAACGTGGCAATTTTCCGACGAGCCTACTACAAAACGACAACGTTTTGCATGCTGATGTGGCTAGACCGGCTAAAACAACGTCACTTTCCTGCTGACATAGTAAATAATTAATATAAAAATTAATTAAATTAAATTTAAAATCATTTCTTTTAAAAGGGAAGGAGCCTGCTATTCATCTTCCTCCTCCCATCCCCTTTTTTAATTTGTTTTAAATTTAATTTAATATTTTTATATTAAAATCTGAATTGTGCCAAAACGACATCGATTTTGTATTTATTTGCTAAGTAGGCCTTCTGGTGAGTCACTTAAGCAAGAAAAATTTATAAAATTCGTCACATAAGATTTCCGGTGGAGTCCACTAGATGTGACCCTCAAGTGTCCCATTTTTCAAAAAAAGTGACATTTAAGTGCCACTTTCCTAACTTTTGACACTTAAGTGTCCCCTTATGCCAAATTTTGTCATTTGGGGTGTTTTTTTGCTCATCATGATCGTAGATAAGTCTAACCCACCATCTATGCAAGTATTAAAAGCACAAATGATACTTTCACCTAATAGTTATTAGAGATTGTTTACCAAACCCACAACATCACATGCATAATAGAGTGGCTGAATATTATAAATGGCAACTAACCCCTATGTATCCATAGCCTTAATCAACCACTATAATAAACCATGATGGTGGACGACCACAAATCAAAAACCCAATTCGACTTAATATTATTAATAAGGAGGTTTAAGTCATTATTAGTGGTTTCACTATGCACATTATTCGGCTTAAGATGCATAATAACATCAACAAAACAAATAAATATCAATCAAATGCATAAGTATTTATCCTATGTGGTGATCCATGAAATATGACTCAATAGGTCTTGAGCCAATGAGCCCCATTTAGCCATTTTAATGTTTTAATAATAAAGACTTGCTCTTCACTTCTTGGATCCTTGACCTCTTCAAAGACCATGCCCATAGAGCTCTCTAGTTCAATCACTTCTCTCGTAGCATTTACATCAACTATTGATTACACTAAACTATACTAAAAATACATTTCATGAAAAACAAAAGGAAGGATGCAGCCACCATTTAGTATTTGCAACCCAAACAAAAAAGTGTGATCATCATACATCCATCCGTACATCAATCACATCGATGTTAACACCTAAGTTTTAGTCCATGCATCATTAGAAGTAAAGACTCGAGATTAGGGTTTTTGATCGTGACGGAGCCCGTTACTTAAGCCAAAAGTGTCATTTTTAGTTTTATTTTCTTTGGCCTGTCGTTTGTAGGTAATTTCCTATTCATTTTAATTATAAAAAAAAAAAACCCAAAAAGTGAAAATGTTGACTTTTGAGTTTACTTTTTGTCAACCATTTGACTAAAAGTCAACCTTAATTCAAAATTTGGCTTTTGCACAGAAAGATCACACTTAGCCTTAATAACACTTTGGCCATAATTTTTTTGTAAAATATACAAAGTCTTGATTGTAAAATTAACATTTTAGTAAAAAGTCAATTAAAAATGTCAACCCTTGGATTAAAAAAAAATCACAAATCTACTTGTTTTAGCTTTAATTTGACTTTGGCCTTGAAAATCTTGTAAAAATCGATTAAGAACAACATTTTCCGAATATTTCGGTTTTAAGTTCAAAATAAACAAAAATAAAATTACTTTCATTCTATTAACATTTCAGTATAGTATCTTTTTCAACATTTGATCTAGAGGCTATTTTGAAATCACTTGTGCGATCATTTCAATGAATTGGCATGTCAAGATAAAAATTGCCATTTTTAGCCCTAATTGGGAGTCTAACTCGATTCTTCATGAGTTGCATGCCCATATTTCCGTTCATCCCATTTTCCTAAAATGGATCCAAATCCAGGGTTAATTTTGAGAAATTCACTTGAGAATATTGCAATTTGGTCAATTTAACCTTGTTGAATCTTAGAAGTTTGAACCCATCTCGTGAGATCAAGGTAAGTTGAGTAGGCCCATCCTAGACTAACATCCATTTAAAGTTGTCAAGCTTCAATTTGACCGAATAAACTTTAATCATAGATAGAAGACTAGCTAGTGGCCACAGTTCTATAGAAATCGATCAAATCTAAGGCATTTCTTTCATGTTTAGTCACCTCGGGTGACTCGGTTTCATTCAATATGATCTAATTTGTGTCAAGTTTACCTATAACAATTTTAATTTTATATTAATTGGACCATATTGAGAAAATTGGGATGAATATAGAAAGACGATCGAACCGGTTCAACCCGGTCAAGTCCGGGTCAACTTGGTCCAATCGATGAACCCGATTTTGACCGGTGTTGACTGCCAACAACCCCAGGCCTTTTTCCGACCATTTTCATGTGGCCAAAACCTCATTCTAACCAGTCCAAGCTTTAGCCAACCTCCTTCATCCCTTTTGCAAGATATTACAAGTTTGCCTCTAGTGAAATTACAAAATTTCCCTTGGATTTGTGAAATTACAAATGTGAAATTTTGCCCACTTATTTAGTGAAAATTTAGTAAAGATTAAGGTCGGTGATGATTGAGATGGAAACATAAATTACTCGAGACATTTTTTAAAATTCGTTCGACTTATTTGGGCCCGAGAATATCAGTCAACACACGACCCTTCACTCTCAATTCACTCTCTTTGCTCGCACATACCGCTACAGCCACATTGTTCAACCGTCCATAGCCTAGCCAATTGCTCTCGTTAGCCCGTATCCCACATCGTTGCCTCAACATGTCTCGGGCTGTTGGGAAATAAGTCACAAGCTAGAGACTTCTACCATAGTCCAAGTCGCTACAACACTCGCTTTGGACTTGAGGCAAGTAGATTGTCTTCCATTCTATGCTATGCAGGGTAAGTACACTAGAAGTGCCAAAAGTTGTGTACGGTGCTCACTTTAGTGCCAAAATTTTTTTCTAAATCACTTAAGTGCTACTTAAAAAAAAAAAAAAAAGAACATCATTTAAGTGTCAACTCTAGTCCGAATTGCCGGAAATCCAACGTGGCTATATTTTATTAATTTCTCAATCCTCCGTGGCTCACCGGCGTGCCTAGTCAGCATATAACCCCTAAACGATGTCGTCCAAAAGTTATAAATAGTGATCATTTAAGTGCCAAATTTTATTAAAAGTGATCATTTGAGTGCCAAATTTTATTTAAAGTGATCACTTCAATGCCAATCGTTGTTAAAAAACAATCACCTCAGTGCCAAGCATGTCATGTGGAAATGCCATGTGGACTGGATATTTTAAAAATTTTACCAAGTCATATTAAAATTTTAATTATAAATGACACATAATCAGTTTGGCCGGAATTTCTCGCCGTTGATACTAAAGTGATCGTTTTCCTCCAATTTAGCACTTAAGTGAGTCGACGAAAGCTTTTGGCATTAAAGTGAGCGTCGTACACAACTTTTGGCACTTCTAGTGTACTTATCCCTATGCTATGCCGGTTGATTGTTGCTTAGTGAGGGTGATTTCCTTGGATTCCTGCGGTTTTCGTTTATTTCATATACATTCGTCTTGGCTGACAATTTCAGAAGACATACATCACTAGCATTGTCGAGTTTATGGTTTATTGAGTTCGCAAATGTGTTGTTGAGGTGCTGATTGCTAAGATTTATGTGTGTTTGAGCTTGAAGGACGCGAGTTATGGACGAAGGGGTGCCGTTGTTTTCAAGTTCGGGTCATTGTAGACCCGTGATATTGTCAATTTTATACCGGTTTATGTAGTACGAATTTTGTGAGGCTTTCTCCAAGAAATCACACCTTATACCTTATTCTATAACATATTTTAATTTCAGATTTTTGGATTTCAAAGGGCAATTTTATTTTTGAAAAATACCGGTTTCAAATTAGTTTTTCAAACACCGGCATCAACCCTTACATGGTTCTTATTTTCTACAGAATTTTTGACAAGAAATTTGGACAAGTCTTCTTCATGAAAGTTGTAGATTTTGTCCTAAACTACAAAAACTAATTTTTCCACCATTTTCAGAACTCATCATGCCCATTTCCGTGTCAATTTTGTTTTGGGAATTCGCTCCATTTTTGCCCCAGCTTATTCAAATTGTTGATGGTTGTACAAGCTGAACTGGGTTTTGAGTTATGCATGAAAAGCATTCCCTTGGGTCTCATCCATATCGTGTTAAAGTTTCAAAATTTTTAGAACTGATTTACTCGGTGAATGTCAGTGATGTCAAAAGGCGTGTAAATTGGCCTTTTGGGATCATTTTGGGGTTTTGGATCAAATTCCTTTGCCACTTGTCTTTTATGATTGATATGGCAATTTAACTAGTTTTATTCCATTTTTATGATCAACAATGGTTGGTTCTAATCTTAACTTGTGTTCTTGTGCATTAACAAAATGAATGACATTTTAAAATTGAATTATTGAATTACTCCACCATGGTACTGTTGGGGTTTTACGCAACATTTATAGGCTAAAGAAACATAAACGTAGTGGAAACAAAAATAAAATTCTACTATACATGTATCTCCACAGGAGTTATTCATGCATTTTAATCAAAAATCAAAATATCAAAAGGGGTTATACAGATTACCTCTCGAAGCACTGTTGACACCTAAATCATTTCCCAAAAAATGGGAACTTGTTTTTCCACAAAAATATTTCATATCAAATTCTTGCATATAAATTATCTAGGTGTTTAGTATAGTTTTTTTAAATGGAAAATGTTTTTCGTCAAATAGAAAAAAAAAAGAAGAAAAAAAAAGAGCAAGTTGGGGCCAATGATCTTAATGTGACTAGCCGGGCCAGGAGGTCGATTGGAATTCAAATGAAAAGTTGGGGCTAAAATGTAATTTCCAAAGTTGAGGGACTAAATTGCAAATTTTGCAAAATTTGCGTCCAAGCCCTTAAATCATCGTCTCGACCCCCAATTGAGTTGAAATTGAACTTGGGTCAGGTCTAATTAATCGAATCAAGCAAAAATGCCCAAATTGCATTGAATTGGGCATTCTCAAGCAAGAAAATGGCCAACTTTGAGAGACTCCTTTGCAAAATTGGGTGGAGACAATTGCGAAAAATGATCAAGATCTTAAACTACTATACATGAGCTTGCTAATTGCTCAAAAACCACAGCCAAATTGATGGATTAAAGCACCCAAAAAAGCTACCAAATCTCAGTTCACAAGTTAGTTTGAATTTGGAGCTACTGAGTAAGCAACTTGGTGGCCCCACCATATCCTCCTCAGCTGCCCAACCAACTTGATCTCTACACGTGATGGAAGACCATTATTGGTAGTGAAGTGGACAAACATTGGCCAGTGATAAGCTGCTGAAAGTATGGGAAAATCACAGCAAAATCCGCACACTCAACAGCTGCAAAAGTTGAAATTTGGTTGTCATAAAGTGGGTGAACTAGGTCAGTTTGTAGGCTTGGTAGGTGGACAAAAGACCGACCAAAAATCCCTTAATTCAGGGGATAAGATCTATGAAGCAAGCTACTTCAGGAGATGAGAGGTAGGAGAGGAGAAGGAGAAGAGAGAGCTCACGGTCATCTCCCAAAGAGGCCCTCAGAGGCAACTCCAGAAAAAAAACTCAGAAATTTCAAACCGATCTTGGGAGAGAAAAGTGAACTTTTCAAAAACTTGCAATCAAAATTAGCCAAAACCTTCAACTAGAGAATAAAAATTCACTCAAAAATCTTTCCAACTATAGGTTGCACGTCTCAAAAATAGAGATCGGGAATGCCTCCAAAAGCCCCCTAAAATCCACCCTCCTGGCAGGCCAAGAAACTGTTGAGCCTGGTTGGTCACGGGTGAGGGAAATCGAGTGTTTTTGAGAAAATTGAGAGACAAATGAGAAAAATATTGACTTTCATCCCAAACTAGAATACATAAAGTTTGGTTTAGTGTTAATGTTTCCAACAAAAGAGGTCCTTAAGTCTAATTTTAGAGGTCAACGAAAACCTTCGTTGTCAATTATTATTTTTGCAGATCTCATTTCCAATTTGAAGGAGCCAACTTCCAAGTGGCCCCCGAGGATAATTTCTTCGTTTCCTCGGCCAAGAGCCACTTGCGAAAGAAACTAGGAAGCAAGGTAAGTATACTAGATGTATTTTTGTTCAAGTTTGAATGTGTTTTAATAGTGAAAATCAAGAGGAAAACCAACCTAGAAAACTGATTTTTGAGGCTGAAATTTTTCTAATTATTTGAAGCCTCTTTAAGAGCCATACATGTTTAACTTGCTACTCCCCTTTGCATGTGTTTTCTATCTTCACGAGCTTGATGAATGTTGTATGGGAGTACAAATGATGCTGCAATCAGCTTGGTTTGGTCTCTAAATCCCCATGTGAACTATGAGACCGTTTAAAACTTTGACCATAAACCAAACCTATCTACATTGATTCATAGCTGGTCAGTGTGGAATTTGCAAGTGTGCTTCTTGGAGAGGTCGTTTTGATGTGTTCGATTGGTCATTCTCTATGATCTTTGTTGCATTTGAAAACTCATGTTACTTATTTTCACTTAGTGTCAGGGCTTGATTGACTTGGGTTCAAATCCAGATTTGCAAAATGAACTCAAACCCGCATATTTAAGACTAATTTCAACTTATTTATGTTTTAAGCTATGATTTCTATCTAATCTTGCTCCTTACAAATGGTAGTATAATCTTGATATTTTAGTTCCTCATGAGATTTCTTATGCGTTGAGATTGAATGCTGTAAACATGGCCCAAGGAAGTTGGTTTGAGGTGATTTGATGCACACCAATTGTTCGACGAAATACGCAAACCGGGTTTCGATCTTGAAACGGTCGATTTGAGCTCAGTTTTTGTTATATTCACGTACTGCGCAGTTCCATATTAGTGTAAATCAGCATATATCAGTTTAGGGAAATATTTAAAAATATTAAAAAAAATTTGTGAAAATTTCAAAAAATGATAAAAATGATGGATGGTATCAAATTATGATAGAAATGACATCTACGAAATTTTCATAATTTTATAAGATCATTTTTCCTAATTAATGCTATTTTGATATTCTATATTATTTTTGTAAATAATCTATTTTGCGTAGATTAAAATTATTTAGAGTAATTTCATGCATATTTAAATTCCCATTTCGCTCACAGGGGTCCTATCTCGGAGCGTGATAACAAGGCCATGTAATATTATTTGCCCGACTTGTATTGGGTCTTTCTTTCCCGCATTACTTTCAAGTCCTTTCAATTTCTTGGATGTTTATTTATCACACCACTTTTCAATAATTTGAGTGTAAATTTCTTTTCTAAATTATGTTAGGATTAGTCTAGACATTAAAAAAAAAAAAAAAAAAACCTACAAAAACATTTGCATGGATACTTAGTGGTTTCATAAGTATTATAATTTGTAATCAAGATTGTGTGACCATTTAGATAAATAATCTTCCAAGTTACTGGTACCGCAAGGGCATTAACTAAAACATTGGCGTAAACAAGTCCCCATTCCTAGAAATCTCTGGTTGCATAGGAATCGAGACAACACTCCCGCATCTTGATTGGTTTCTAGCCAACCCCAATAGGCTAGTGGCGACTCCTAGAAATACATAGGTTGTTAAGAACTAAAAGACAAAATCCAACGTCGTGCGGGGTATGGGCTTGGGAGAGCTCGCACCTAATCCAAGGCTGTTGGTCCATCCCTTTAGGCAAATACCCCTGAACCTTCTTTCTTTTCCTCGGTTGGAAAAAGAGAGGTCGTGATAGCTTGGTGACTCCACTGGGGACTTGGTTGCAAACCTTAGAGGACTTAGGTTGTAATAACTTGATTGGTTGTTCATTAACATGGTCTTCATTTGATAGCACGTGTCAAAGTCGCATGGAAAATAATGTTAGTCCGCTAACAATTTGTTAAATGTTTTTTAGGTTTGGAGTAATAAGGGGTGGAGTGTTTGTTAACCTATTTCTTTTGTAGGGAGGCGTGGGAATGTATGTCTATATGGATGAAATTAAAGTGTTATTTGGATATCAATTGGTATGTGTGCATTGGATATCAATTGATGTGCATGCCTTTATACTTACCTTAGCACTACACATTTACACACACAACCCGCGATCTAAAACCCCAATTGCACCATGAGGCCTATAGGAGGTGCCAAAAGATGGAACCCATGCGGGGAATGACTCATGGCTATCCACTTTTGGTCCTGCTCATTTTGATTAATGATAAAGAGAACTGTTTGATGTAAGTGCGGAGTGGGGAAAACTCTTTTGATCTAATCAAAATGGGGACCTTAAGCTTTTAGAATTCCACTTTTATGCGTCAAACCTCACAAGTTTACATCCGCATGTCTATGTGATTGGATGAAAAAAAAAGAAAAAAAAGAGTCTCTTCACCTACTATAAGCATGATTTCTCCATCAACTTGCTCACTTCGGATTGAAGTTTTCATTTTTTGGAGATTCGTCGAAATCAATGGAATGCCCTTGGCGATATAGGCTTGGCACTCACTCTTGATAAATATGCATTTCAAATACCTATGATCCGGCCCTACTGAACATATGTTTTTGTTTAAATTTTCAATTATGAACTCAAAGTCACATTTGGTATAGAAATTCTTCCAAGTCAAGATTACATTTTGTGAAATAGAATTACAATCAAACTTTCAATAGAACTCTTTCTTGGTCACATTTTGAAATTAAAATTCCAACCACATTTTGTGTATTGATTTCTCAAAATAAAAATCACCCCGCCTTTTATGAGTGAAACCACAAATTAATTTTTCAAAATTGATGCCCCATTTGTGTATGACACTTTTGGAACAGAGTAGGCATTCAATTGATAGTCGTGGATCGGTCTTTTAGTGAAATCTCCTTTTACTAATAAAATCTTGACGAAATACCAAATTCTTGTTAGTGGAGACTATAGGGAAGGTATCGTTGCCTTGATTTCACTGTAAGAGGCGGCTTTATTAAAATATCAAATTTTCATTCATGTACTGACCTTATCTTCATTTCGCAGTTCATGCATGACAATCACTCCTTGAACTCCTCTTGCTTGACCATGCCAAAAGTGGACTTTAAAGCTAGGATGAGAATTGTGCTTATTACCCTACTCTATGAAAGAGCTTCTTGTACTTTGTCCTTGTCAATATTCCTATTAGGAACCATGTTTTGCGTTTTCGGTTTTGATTGTGGACCCAATCGAATGCTTTTGCAAATCATACAACTCACATTTTTGAATAATGAAGTTAGAGTTCATAAAAATCATATTCTTTAAAACACTTGAAGTGTTTCAAATGGACCATCTGGGCTAAGTTTTATGCCTTAGCTTCAAAATGTTTGAAAATGAGTTTCAAGAAGAACTTACGTAATATTTTTCTCTTCACTTAATCAGTTCCGCAGAATGATGCTTTGAGGGGGTAAGGTTGTAATCGCTCCAATAGGAATTTCTTATGAAACAACTAACTCGACCATCCATTTTTGTCAAACATGAAAAATGATGGTTTTGTTCAAGATTGACATTGACTTCCTTTGGAAAGACAAAAGCGAAGGGCTTTCCCTAATAGAGCAAGTCATGAGATGCACCAATTCATGCTCATTTATGGACATATTTGTTTGAGCCATGAATTACAAGAATATTTTCGTAGCATATGAATTCAAACATTGCGATTAAATGTGAAATAAACCGTTAAAGCCTCGAAGATCACAAATCTACTGACCTAACAACAATCGTTATTACTTCGAAAGTGGCACTCAAACATTGTGATTAAGTGTGAAAAGAATCGTAAAAGCCTTGAAGATCACAAATCTACTAGCTTGATGGCAATCTCTATTGCTTCGAAAGCGACTTCCACAAAAGTTCCACATCCTAGACGACCTCATATTAATTTGACATTCTTCGTGGAAGAAAAAAAAATATGTAGACATTCTTTGGCATCAAACTACTTCGTTGGTTGCAAACAAGAAGCAACTACTGCACTTCAAATGGTTTCTTGGCATTCAATCCTGTATGGAGATGATTATTAATGGTCTCGAAAACAACACTTCAAGATGTAGATGTACACACACAAGAATTGGTCATCAAATGTTGCCCTCAAATAAAAGGTGGTAACCGTTTCAAGTTAAATTCGATTTATTTTAGGAATGACTTGTCCTTGCACTTTGTGAAGATTTTAGTGAGGCAAATTAGTGGCAAGCAACAAGACTACATGGAGAGGACAACCTGGTCCAAAATCACATGATCTCTAAAAGAAAAGGGTGTGTTCATTCCAAAAGTCAAAACAACTCATTCATAAATTGACATAGCCACCCATGCTTAAAAGGGGTACACGAGAAACTGAGTAAAGCATGAAGGATTCAAATGAAATGAAGATTCATCAATCCAACATAATGAAGCCGCGTATGGACAAGTTATCTAACTCAATGTGGCATGCATTCGACCATAAGGACAATATCTTCCCTTCCTTCACGAAGATATGATGAGATGCGGAATTGCCCAACTTTGGAAAAGGGTGAACTTCGTTCCTAAACCTAATGTACCTAAGAATATAAATAATACATTGTTTTTGTATATGCAGGAAATTTTAATTGGGGCAAATGGCCAAAAATTAGATCGGGTGTGACATCTTGAAATTCCAGTTCTGTTTTCAATTAAATGAATCGGGCCTTTCATCGACATGCCTATAGTTCTACTCTTTGAGCTAATCACTCAAAAGATAACTAGATTATCGGGTGAAGCCATTAAAGGATTTTAATGCAATAGACAACACAATTAAAATCGATTAGAGATTAGAAATATGTCAATTCAATTGAGATATGTGACTAAGTGTGGGTGATTCTACCAAATTGCAAAATTCTCATCGATCGGTATTAAACTGATTTTTCTGTTGTTTTGATACCCTATGCCTGCATTTGAAACCTTGAGATTTCCATTACAACCGAGAGTTGCCAATGTGTCAAACATGTACGTTGTGGCTTGAAAATAATCAACCATAAGTCAATTGCACTAAAAATTTCTAAAAGCTACTCAGTAGGCTAGGTTACTCTAAAATCGCACCAGATTGAAATTAACCGCAAATTTGAACCCAATTTCATAAATTGAAAGTTCTGTCATGTCATGATTTATTTTAGGACCATCGATTCATCCTCAGAAGATTTTTTTACAAACTGAGATTTTTGGCAAAAATTCGATATAAGGCAGTTTTTGTCTAGAAAAGTTAGGGGACCATTTTTTATCACGTTTTTGGAATGCAAGTTGGTTGTCTTGGGGAGGAAAAATGTTAGCTTGATCATGGACATCTTGGTAGGATTTATGGACTTCGAATTGAGCTAATTTGAAGGAGAATTGGTAGGGAATTGAATCCAACTGAGTGGACAATGCACAAATTCATAGACCCCCATGGTGTGCAACTTTTGGACCCTTAGGAAGCTTGCCAAGGAAGCCTTGGCAACAGCAAATGGCTGAGGAAGCCAGCCCATGTTGGTGCGACCTCTTCAAGGGGGACAAAGGGATATAAGTGAGACTTGAGGGACCCTCCAAGCTTGGCTATCGCCTTTCTTCCGCCCTCAGCCCTGCTTTCCCCATTTTTAGACCCTTAAAAGCTCTAGAAGCGTAGAAAAAACCAGCCAGCCCCTCCTTTGCCATCGCAAGCCTTGCCGGATCGCCACCGCTAGCTGCCAGAGCTACTTGCTCGTACGCCCAAGCCCACGAGGCCTTGCTGATGTCCGCGCCTTGCTTTCCGTCGTCCAACGCCATCTAACTGTCTAGTAGCTCGGCAAGCCACTGTGCGTCGTTGTTGTAGTCGTTAGAGTCACCATTGTAGTCGTTGGAGTCGCCGTCTAGCATCATCATCACTCGCTGCAGCCCGTCCGCTCGCCTCTCGCCATTTCCACACCAACCACCCTTCGTTCGGCCCTCTCGGCCCAAGGAACATAATCGAACCCCCTCAGCCCAGCCATGTACTGTTTAGCCCACTTTGGACTACTTCTGGACCTTATAGTGCATTGCCGCTTTGGAGTTTGTCACCCATCTCCGCCTTGCCGTCGTCGTGAACTCATCGGATTTCAAAACTGGTGAGTTTACTCGTTAATCTCCGCTTAGGGAGTTAATTATGCTTAAGAATTGATTAGTTTAGGCTAAGTATAGTTTCTGTGGTTAGTTAAAACATATTAGCAATTTAATTATTCGTTTATGCATATTAGGTAGTTAGAGTAGCGTAATTAGATTACCAGATAAGCTATAGTATTTATCTAGATTGGTTTAGAAATTTTATAGGCTGATTCGGTATTTAATTATGCATTTCCAGCCTAAGTCTCTATTTATGGCATTTAATTGTATTTATATACTTAATTTTGGCAATTATTTAATTATTTATTATTTTCTGGAAATTATACCGGAATTGCCGGTGATTGGAATTTTGTGCTGATTATAATGGTATAAGTGGTTTATTTAATTGAATGCTAGATTGTGCAAATTGAGTGAGATTTATAATTTTGGGTATTTATTCCAAAATTGAGTAATTTCGGCATTTAATTAGAAAATACCGGGGCATCGGTTTATAACGCCAAATTTGTTTTTATAGACTATATAATTTGTGGGATTTTATTAAAGTTAAATACTGCATTTTGGCTCGGGCCAATTGTGTACCCACAAATGATTATTTTCAGCGGGTATATTTTAACGTGATGAAATTGAGCCAAGTGTGTTATTTAAATGAGGAATTGGTGTGCAAGGCACAAAGTTGTTGGCCGGAATTGGTTTATCATAATTCAGCTTGTGTGAGCATTTTGATTTCAGCTTGTGAGAGCAGTATACTATATCAGCCTTTAAGGGTTTGATATGTCAACTTGTGAGAGCAGTATACCTTATCAGTTTTTGTGAGCAATAATCTTTTATGAGCTTATGAGAGCAACGATCCATGTATCAGCTCGTGGGAGCTACTATCTATCTATATCAGCTTCTGCAAGCTACTATCTATCTTTTTCAGCTTCTATGAGCATGGTCGGTGTTGATGGTACCGGATAGATAGTATTGAATTGATAGATAGTATTGCTTGGGTTGATCGATTGTTGGATTGGACAATCGTTGGTTATGAATGATTGATTGGTTGACGTTTATGAACTTTACTGAGTTGTAGGAAGGAATTGAGACAAAGATATTGAATAATAGATAGCCTTTAGGCATATTTACTTCTTAGTCGGAGTTTAGGGGGTGGACTTGCTGAGACATTGTCTCACCCCGTCGTGGGTTAACATTTATAGGTCCTTAGGTAGCTATATCTCCTAAGCGTTTTGGCTAGCCGAATAAGGTTATCGAGTAGATCTCTCAGATTCCCCTCCCTGGGAGCCAAGGAGCCTAGGGCTACGAACTCATGAGATCCATTGTCTGGGTTGATGCGGGTCTATCCAAGATGGACCCAGAGAAGGCCCCCTTCCAGAGTCTGAGATTTCTAGGTTAGTGCTAGAGATCACTTTTCATAAGGGTACGACTGACCTTCCTGCTGGCTTAGTGGTAGACTTGAGTTCCCTAGAGCTAGAGACCCCGGAGTATTCGGTTGAGAGTTCGAATGCTTAGAGGATCTGTAGCCCCTCTACCTTTTTGTAGACTTGTTTATTTTGGCTAGTATTGTATATGACTTAGTTTGATATGTATAAAGGTGTGATATGGTTTTCCAAAACTATAGCCCTACTTTTCTATCCCATCTTCGTGTTTTTTGGAGATTTAATTATTCAATTCCACATGTGCATTAAAATGAATGGGTTGGCGACGTGTTCTGGGACGTCGCAATTTAATCGACCATGAAGGGTGGGCACGCACTTGGAGGATCAAGGTGTGACATCGCCGCTCGGAGTGGTATCATAGCTAGTTGATAGTTGGAGTGATAAGGTGAGATAAGTCTATAGGATAGTTAGTAGGATTGGCCTTTATTTCATGCTGGTGCATGTCTATGATAGTTATTTGGAAGATTGTTTGTTTGGGATCGCTCAGCTTCCAATTATGTGTGGAATTGGAAAGTAGATTTCTTTAAAGATCCTGCAAGATGAGTGATCAAGAGTAGAGGACTCCTAGAAATGGTACCATTAGACCAGCTACTCGGGGTAGGATGCCGACAAAGGTTGGTACCTAAGGAGGTTGTGGTCAAGCGCCAGCCTAGGCTAGTGCTAGTGGTGTAGCACCTCCTCCTGTTGGTGCTAGGGTAGTAGCCCCTAGTGATCCTAGGATCGAAGGGATGATGCAGGCGCTTGAACCTATGGGAACAATAATGGGGCAGCAGGCCTAAAATCAAGCTCCGCCACTACCGCTGCCTCTACAGCTGCTACTACTACTACCATTGCCACCGCTGCTAAGACCGTAGCCACTACTGCTCCCACCGAAGCTCAACTTGAGAATGTAGTTATGCAAAGAGAGACCAATTCACAAGTTGGTGGAGCAATTCCTAAAGCTAAACCCGCCAAGATTCACGGGTGTTGGAGACCCCGAGATTGGATCTCTTTAGATTCAAGACCTAAGGTAAACCTTTGCACTCCTGATGTGTAGGGAGGAGGAAAAGGTTGTCCTGGTAGTATATCAACTGCAAGATAACGCGAATACCTGGTGGAGAGCCACTAGAGGTACAGTATTTCTGGAAGGCGTGGTCCCGGTGTTGAACGCTTTCCTCAGAGTTTTCAATGACAAGTACTTTTCGGGTAGTGCCCAAGAACAAAAGATGGAGGAATTTCAGCGACTCTACCAAGGGATGATGAGCGTGGATCAGTATGAAGCGAAGTTCGCGAAACAGTCGTAGTACGCTCCAAGATTCATAGAGGATCCTGAAGACAAAGCTTGAAGGTGTAGGAATGGCCTTCGCTTAGAACTGAAGATCCGTTTGTACCGTTTGACTTGAAGGACTATAATGAGGTGTATAGTCGGGCCTAGCTGATCGAGAGGAGTTTGAGTGAACAAGCTGCTTCATTTGGATTGAGGTTCAGTTCGATTAGAGAAGGGAACCAGCTCGGGAAGAAGCCCATTACCAGAGGAAGGTTCCATGTGCCGCCCAATAGGAAGGCTGGAATTGGCAAGTCAATGCCAAATCTGTCACGCCCCAATCCTCTGGGCACGCGCACATCCTTCTACTTAGTCGATTTTAGAATGCAATATCCCAATACTATGTATCGCCGACCCTTCCATTATTAATAGCACATGCAGAAGCAGTTATGAATCCCCAGACAATAAAACAATGGGATAGAAAAGCAAGACCATATTTTTCATATTGAAATCCACAACCATACTTTTATACAAAGCACAACTCAAAATACTTCACAAAACTATTCACAACTTTCTATTCTCACTCTATCCACACATGCACAGGCTTCACAAAAGAGGATGGGATCTTAGTCCTCATCCGGGTTGTACTCAAGATCATCCCGATCCTCCTCTGATTCATCTGGCTCGCTTTCCTTGTCCTTAGGTTCATCGTCCTCTTTAGGCTCTTCTTCTACCGGCTCCTCGTCGGCAATTCCCCACTCCTTGTCCTCCTCTGGACCTTCCGCTTCTTGTTCCACGATCTCACTTTCCTCAAAATTTTCATCCTCTTCAGTACATATAGGGGAATTCAGCTCACTTCCAAGCACAGGATCTCTGGCTTCATCTACGCCTCCACCCTCGGGATCTGCAGTCCCCTCACCAAAAGCTTTCTACAGGACAGGGTGAGGTATATCCTCTTCAGGGATGGGACCTATTCTTCGCCCATCAAAATATTAGTGATACCAAGACCGATACTCATGGGGCATTAGGTCATCCTAGTAGACATCAACCCACACCCTCGATTCAATCAAAATGTATTCTAACCCTTCTGGATGAGGATGAACATGGAAGTGAGTTTCTTTCTCGGTGCTGTCCACTAGAATGCCAAACTACTCTGGAGGAGGGGGAGGTACCGGTGCTGCCATCTAGGAGCCTGAAATTGGTTATTCAATAACCGATGAGACTACATCTCAACAAGTTCTACCCCCTAAGACTCGATTAGGAAACCAATACGCCACAAGGTTGCCTAAGCACAGCACGAATCAGAAGACTTACATTGGCATCCGTCCCAACTTGCAATTCAAGGTTATATGCATATGCCTCATATATTACATCAAACAATCAATCAATTCACGAAAAATAGATCAAATCATTGATCAATTGACCTAGTCAATTTCATGTCAGTCGGACCATCTCTAGGTCATTTCCAATCACCAAATCACACGTACTCTCTCGGGCGCCATTTTCGCCAAATGACATACCATCACTGACCCTGTGCATTCTTTAAGGCGCTGTTTTCACCAGTGATGTCTTCAATCACCGAACCACATGTCTTTTCTAGGGCACCATTTTTGCCAAGGTGATGTATGTAATGGATAGCACTCGTGCATTCTTTAAGTTGTCGTTTTCGCCAGTGATATTCCCAATCACTAAACCACATATGTCCATATTGATGCATGTAACAGACATCAGTCGTGCGTTCTTTAAGGCAACATTTTTGCCAGTGATATCCTTAATCACTGAACAACGTATGTCCATTATGATGCATGTAATAGACAGCACTCATGTGTTCTTTAAGGCGGCATTTTCGCTAGTGATATCCTTAATCACCAAACCACGTATGTCTTTTATGTTGTACCTAATTGATCTCAGCCAAGAGTTTTCCCAATTCACTCTCACCATTCTCTTCACTTTACAACTCATCAAGCATTAACAATGCTGAATAACTCATCAAGCATTAACAACTCAATCAATCATTCATTTCCACTCAATTTAGGATAAATTCCTAAAATATCACAATTAATTCAATTCCACACAACGTAGAGCTCAAATAAATAAACGGACTGCACCACGACAATCAGCATAAAATTTCGGTCGTTGGCTATCCCGGCCTTATTTCCAAAAGATAAATAATTAATTAAATTAATTTTGAAAATTAATAATTAAATACTAAAAATCCAATTTAGGCCCGTAATGCGTAATTGAAGACTGAGATGGGTTGGGAAAAATCCCGAGATGCATTCAATAAATACTAGAGTATATCTACTTGCTAATTACACAATCAAAATGTTTAATATGAACCACAATTAATTAATAACCACTAATCTACTCTAGTCTAACCACCTAATCCTACTTAATTAGCACTAATAAACTCTTAAGCATCATTAGTCTACTAAGCAAGGATTAGTGAGCTAAACTCATCGGAATAACGCGCAAGTCGGATCAATCCGACGGGAACGGCATGGGGAACGATTAACTCCAAAGTGGACATCGAATTCGGGGCTCGGAACACCTCAAAAGTGGGTCACAAGGTTGCTGCGAGACCCACTAAGAACCTGATCTGTTCTTGGTTGGAAATTGAAGAAAACAACTCGCTTTCAAGTGGAGATCGACCGGGAATGCAAGAGTAAGCCAAACCGGGCCTAGAAGTGAATTTACGGGGTTCAAACGGGCTCAAAACGACCCAACTAAGCTGCAACAGACCTGAGACAACAGCTGCTAGGTGAGAGAGAGAAACAGCCAAGGGGGCGACGGCGTGCGGTAGGGCGCGGCCAAGCGGTGCGCGCACGGGTAGTGGACAGCGGCGATGGCTGCTACTCCTTTAGGCAACGCCGGCTGCTGTTCTCTCCTTCTGCTTCTGCTGGTCACGCAAATGGAGGGGTGGAGAGAGAGAGAGAGAGAGCCGGTCAAGAAGAAGAAAGGAGGGAGGAGATAAGAGAGAGGGGAGATAAAGGCCCCGTGGCCTCTCTTTTCCACATTTTTGTCTCCTCTTTCGCTTGCCCATGAAGCTAGCATTCCATGGCTGAGCTTGAGCCACCAACACACCCCATAAAACCTCTCAAATGGTCCACTCTTGCTAGGTTATGGGGGAGCTACGAAATTAGCATAATCTCCCTTCAATTGAACACTCAATTCTCCTCAAATCAACCTCATTTGCTTTCTATAAAATCAATTGGCATCTCAAAGCCTCAATCGATAATTTTCCTTGACTAAGAATCCATCTTGTTTCTCAAATTTGTAACCAAAATTTATCCCCGGCTTCAATTGAACAAAAACGATCTCCAGCCAACTTTTTCCCAAAAGTGTCGGTTGTCAAAAAAATCTTCTAAGACTGAGTCGCGGGTCCTAGAATTTATTGTGACATGACAGAATCTTCAATTTCTGAAATCGGACTCAAATTGACGGTTAATTTCCATTAGGCGTGTTTTTAGCGTGACCTAGACTATCGAGTAGTTTTTAGAACTTTTTAAGGCAAATGAACCGTGGTCGATTTTCTTCAAACCACTATGAACCCAGTCGACTCAATGGCGACTCTCGATTGTCATGAAAATCTAGAGTATTCAATTACGGACACAGGATACCAAAACGACAGTAAAATCAGATTAATGTCAATCGACGAGAATTTTCCAATTTAGTGGAGTCACCCACGATCGACCACACATCTCAGTCGAACAGACCTATCTCTGATCTTAAATCAATTTTTAAGTGTATCGTAATGGCCTCTAAAGATAAGCACGGTCAAGAAGCCGATTCCTGGTCGAATTCTTAAGTCTATATACTTTAAAGTCCTTAATATCTCGAGAGTGATCGGTTTTGAGAACAGCCCTATAGACGCGTCAATGAGATGCCCGATTAATTCAGTAGAAAACAGGTTGAAAATTCAAGATGTCACAAAATCATAATGGCGCGTGTCGCTTCTGTAGAAGACGTTATGGTTCGATCCCATGCCTTTTAAGGACAGGTGCCCATTTCGAAAGTGGCCAACATGGTCACTTGGCTAGAGATTACCCTAGAAGACCGAGGGCACAATGACAGTTACCGTCGCCCACACCGATGGGGCCAATTAGAGGTGTAGCGCCTTAGAATACCGCAAGGTGAACTAATCTGACCCTTAGCTCAAGGTCGAGTGTATGCTATCATGAGAGGTCAGGCAAAGGACACGCTTGATGTGATTATAGGTACGGTTTCGCTAAATGACCATACTGCTTATGCTTTGTTTGACCTTGGCACAACTCATTCTTTTATAGCTAAGCAATTTGTTAAGTTGATAGGATTGAGTCATGAGTTGTTGGAGTCAGTGGTTAGCATATCTACACCATTAAAGGATAAGGTGTTGTCGGCATTAGGTTGTTCTGGTTGCAAGTTAGTGAATGGTGAGCAAGAGGGGATGATAGACTTGTTAGTCCTAGCTATACTTGTTAGTCCTAGCTATGTAGGACTTTGATTTGATAATTGGCATGGACTGGCTCACCAAACAATGAGCTAAGATGGACTGTTATCGTAAAGCGATTCAGTTTAACCCGTTAGCGGGTGAAAGTTTCGAGTTTTTTGGGAGTTGAGGAGGACCCTCGATTACCTTAATCTTGTTGCTTAAGGCAACCCGTTTGTTAAAAAAGAGTTGTCAAGGTTATCTAGCAACTGTTGTGCATCAACATTTGAGGAGCCGAAGATTGAATATATCTTGGTAGTTCAAGAATTTCCAGACGTGTTTCTGAAAGAGTTGCCAGGCCTACTGCTAGAAAGAGAGATAGAGTTCGTGATTGAGTTAGTAACCGAGATAGAGCCAATCTCTAAGGCTCCTTACCGGATGGCGCTATCTGAGTTGAAAGAGCTGAAGGTACAAATGCAAGAGTTATTAGATAAGGGATTCATACATCCCAGTGCATCGCCTTGGGGAGCACAAGTTCTATTCGTGAAGAAGAAATATGGTTTGTTGTGTTTGTGCATCGACTATTGTCAACTCAACTAGGTGACGATCAAGAATAAGCATCCATTGCCAAGAATCAATGACTTGTTTGACCAACTGCAAGGAGCGTTGATATTTTCAAAAATCAACTTGAGGACAAGGTATAATCAATTAAGGATCATAAAAGAGGATATATCGATGTCAACGTTTCGTACTCAATACGGTCATTATGAGTTCACTGTAATACCGTTTGGATTAATGAATGCTCCAACTGCTTTGTGATCATGTTCATTGACGACATTCTGGTGTATTCGAGGAGTGCTGGAAAACACAAGAGACATATGAGGATGGTACTCCAAACCCTGAGGATTCACAAGCTATACGCTAAGTTCAGCAAGTGCGAGTTTTGGTTGACTCGAGTAGCGTTCCTAGGTCACGTGATTTCAGGTGAAGGAATCTCTATGGACTCAACCGAGATCGAATCAGTTATCAGCTGGCCGAGACCAACAACCGCTATAGAGATCAAAAGCTTTTTGGGTTTGGCAAAGTACTACAGAAGATTTGTGGAAGGGTTTTTAGCTTTATCATCGCCGTTGACTTGCCTGTTGAAGAAGGAAGAGAAATTTGTGTGAATAGATTAGTGCGAGCGTAGTTTCCAAGAGCTTAAGCAGAAGCTGACTACAACTCCTATGCTAACCATTCTATTTGGTCCTAGAGGATACGAGATCTACAATGATGCATCATTTAAAGGATTAGGTTGCGTGCTGATGCAACATGGTAGGGTTGTTGCATACGTGCCCCGTTAGTTGAGACTTCAAGAACTGAATTATTCGACGCATGACTTGGAACACACAATAATCATATTCCCCCTAAAGATTTGGTGACATTATTTGTGCGAAGAGACAACGCCGTTAGATGGAACTTCTGAATGATTATGATTGTGATATTATATATCGGTTTGGGAAGGCGAATAAGGTCGTAGACGCTTTGAGTCGAAAGTCTTCAGTAGCACAGATGATGGTCAAGGAATGGACCTTACTCGAGAAACCTCAGAATTGAGTTGGAGGTGCAGATCAGGATCAAGACGTTTCAGTGGATAGGCCCAAGAGATTCAGGAGATTTTGCAAGAGAATACTGAGAAGAGGAAATCTGATTTCCAGGTCGCTGAGGATGGAACACTGAGGTTCCGAGGATGATTGTGTGTACCTGATGATGCAGCTCTCAATGAAGAGATCTTGTCGGAAGCTCATTGTAATAGTTACAGCATTCATCCTGGTGGTACAAAGATGTATCAGAATTTACATCAATACTATTGGTGGTTCGGTATGAAGGTGAATATTGCCAAGCATGTCACCAAATGTCTGACGTGTCAGCAAGTGAAAGCACAGCATTGTAAGGCGGGAGGACTTTTGCAACCTCTCGAGATCCCAGAGTGGAAATGGGAGCACATCACGATGGATTTTGTGATAGGCTTGCCGAGAAGTTAGAGAGGCAATGATTCGATCTAGGTAGTGGTCGATAGATTGACAAAGTCAGCTCACTTCATTGCAGTAAGAAAAGACCTTGATTTGAATAGTCACACAGAGTTGTACGTGCGTCAGATATTTCAGGTACTTTTTGGAAGAGTTTGCAGGCTACCTTAGGAATGAAGCTACAATATAGTACGGCCTATCATCCTTAGACGGATGGTCAGTCTGAGAGAATGATTCAAACCCTCGAAGACATGCTGCGAGCTTGCATGTTGGATTTCTAGGGAAGCTGGGAGTAATAGCTTCATCTTGTCAAGTTTGCTTACAACAACAGCTATCGGCAGAGTATTCAGATGGCACCTTTCGAAGTGTTGTATGGCAAGGTGTGCAGAACACTAATGCATTGGGATGAAGTCAGGGAACGGAAGATTACAGGTCCATAGTTGGTTTAGTAATTAGTGGATGCAGTTGTTGTCATCAGAGGTAGACTAAAGACCACTCAGAGCCGTCAGCAAAGTTACGCTAATAAGCGTCGGAGACCATTGGAGTTCCAAGTTGGTGATTATGTTTTTCTAAATGTGTCACCAATGAGAGGTACTTCGTGCTTTGGCAAGAAAGGGAAACTAAGGCCCAGCTACATAGGTCCATTTGAGATTCTAAAGAGGATCGGGATCCTAGCATATTGTCTTGAATTACTGCCAAGGTTGATGCAGGTGCATGACATGTTTCATGTGTCGATGTTGAGGAAGTATGAGCCTAATCCGACCCACGTGCTTAATTTCAAGGAATTAGACGTGGACGACATAGTGTTATATGTGGAAAGCCAAGTTCAAATTATGGATCGAAAAGAGCAAATTCTGCGTACCAAGACGATTCCGTTGGTTAAATTGGTTTGGCAACTCCACGATACTAAATGAGCAACTTGGGAAAGTGAGGAGTCGATGAGACAACTGTACCCCTACCTTTTTGCTTAAAGTATTGTAATGTTTTAAATTTCGAGGACGAAATTTTTATAAGAGGGGAAGAGTGGTGACATCCTGAAATTCCAGTTCTGTTTTCAATTAAATGAAGCATGCCTTTCATCGATGCACCTATAGTTCCATTCTCTGAGCTGATCACTCAAGATATAACTAGATTATCGGGTGAAGCCATTAAGGGATTTTAATGTAATATACCTGAGAATTCAACTAGGAACCGACTGCTTGACCGTGCTCATCTACAGAGATCATTAGGGCATAGTTAAAAATCGATCAGACATTAGAAATGGGTTGATTCGAATGAGATATGTGACTAAGTGTGGGTGATTCCACCAAATTGCAAAATTCTCGTCGATCGGTACTAAACTGATTTTTCTATCGTTTTGATACCCTATGTCCGCATTTGAAACCTCGAGATTTTCAAGACAACCAAGAGTCACTAATGTATCGAAAATGTAAGTTGGGGCTTGGAAATAATCAACCACAGGTCAATTGCACTAAAAATTTCTAAAAGCTACCTGGTAGGCTAGGTTACGCTAAAATCGTGCCAGATTGAAATTAACCACGAATTTAAACCCAATTTCAGAAATAGAAAGTTCTGTCATGTGACGATTTATTTTAGGAATGTCGATTCATCCTTCGAAGATTTTTTTGCAAACTGAGATTTTTGCCAAAAATTCAATATAAGGCCATTTTTGTCCGGAAAATTCAAGGGACTGTTTTTTATCGCGTTTTTGGAATGCAAGTTGGTTCTCTTGGTGAGGAAAAATGTCAGTTTGATCGTGGACATCTTGGTGGGATTTATGGACTTCGAATTGAGCTAATTTGAAGGAGAATTGGTAAGGAATTGAATCCAATTGAGTGGACATTGCACAAATTCGCAGCCCCCTGTGGTGTGCAACTCTTAGACCCCTAGGAAGCTTGCGAAGAAAGTCTTGGCAGCTGCAAATGGCAGAGAAAGCCAGCCTATGTTGGTGGGACCTCTTTAAGAGGGATAAATGGATAGAAGTGAGACTTGAGGGACCCTTCAAACTTGGTTGTCCCCTTTCTTCCTCCCGCAGCCTTGCTTTCCCCATTTTCAGACCCTTAGAAACCCTGAAAGTGCAGAAGAAACTGGCCAACCCCTCTATTGCCGTCGCTAGCCCCGCCGGATCGCCATTGCCAGTTGCCGGAGCTACTCGCTCATGCGGCCGAGAGCGCGAGGCCTTACTCGCATCCGTGCCCTGCTCACCGTCATCAAGTGCCATCCAGCCATCCACTAGCTCACCAGGCCACCGTGTGTTGCCGTCGTAGTCGCTGGAGTTGTCGTCAAGCACCGTCGTCACCCGCTGTAGCTCTTCCGCTCGCCTCTCACCATTTTCGCACCAACCAGCCTTCGTTCAGCCCTCTTAGCCCAAGGAATGGAATTGAACCCCCTCAGCCTAGTCGTGTACTGTTTGACCCATTTTGGATAGCTTTCGGACCTCGTAGTGCATCGCTGTTTCGGAGTTTGTCACCCATCTCTGCTTTGCCATCATCATGAACTTATCGGATTTCAAAACCAGTGAGTTTACTCATTAATCCCTGCTTAGGGAGTTAATTATGCTTAAGGGTTGATTAGTTTAGGCTAAGTATGGTTTAGGCGGTTAGTTAGAACGAATTAGCAATTTAATTATTCGTTTATGCATCTTAGGTGGTTAGAGTACCGTAATTAGAGACCAGATAAGCTATAGTATTTATCTAGATTGGTTTGGAAATTTTCCAGGTCCATTTCGATATTTAATAAGGGGCCTAAGTCTCTATTTATGGCATTTAGTTGTATTTATTTAATTAATTTTGGTAATTATTTAATTATTTATTATTTTTCAAAAATTATATCGGGATAGTTGGTGATTGGAATTTCGTGCTGATTGCAATGGTATGAGTCGTTTATTTAATTAAATGCTAGATTGTGCAAATTGAGTGAGATTCATAATTTTGGGTATTTATTCCAAAATTGAGTAATTTCGGTATTTAATTAGAAAATACCGAGGTGTCCGTTTACAACACCAAAAGAGTTTTTATAGAATATATAATTAGTGGGATTTTATAGAAGTTAAATATTGCATTTTAGCTCAGGCTGACCGTGCATCCACACACGATTATTTTTAGCGAGTATATTTTAGCATGATGAAATTGGGGCAAATGTGTTATTTAATTGAGGAATTAGTGTGCAAGACACAAAGTTCTTGGCTGGAATTGGTTTATCGTAGTTCAGCTTATGTGAGCATTGTGATTTCAGCTTGTGAGAGCAGTATATTATATCAGCCTATAAGTGCTTGATATGTCAGCTTGTGAGAGCAGTATACTTTATCAGCTTGTGTAAGTAATGATCGTTTATTAGCTCGGAGGATCGGGGCGTGACATATGGGGCACGCAATGCCTGAGTGACCCAACTTCTAAAATGGGAAAGATTCAAATGGAATAGACATTTGTCAAGTGAATTGCTGTCAATCATGAGACCAAATTCGTCGCCATAGCCAAGGAAACATGATGGAACGCAGTCATTAGATATGCCGTAAAAGGGAGTATACCATTCCTAAAATGAATTATGTCGAATATGAAAATAACATATTACGTCTCTTTTTCCTTGTAGTTGATAAATGGGGCAAGTCACTCAAAGTAGAGTAACTCTCACCTGTGAAGCAAGATGAAACAAAGTCAATTAAGTCAGCACAAAAAAGGAGTATCGTCCCTAAATTAGTCCAATTCAATTTTGGAATATAAGTAACATATCCCATCTCTTATAGGAAAAGGTGCACATTGACCACTGGAGCAACACCTTATACCAAGAAGGCATGCTAATGCCCAATCATCCATTTTGATGGAATAAATGGAGTAAAACATCCATGGAGCATTTTACAAAAAAAAAAAAAAAAAATCCAAGGAGCAATGCTCTCACATGTCAAAACAAGGAGTACCTCTCTTCTTTCATCTTTGATGCCCACTTAGAAATGAGTGAATTCAATTTCATCTAAATGGCCCATTTGCAAGATCTTCAAGGAAATGTTAACACCTGAGGAGCAAAGGCACATGAAGAGAAAACACAAGACATTTAAAGTCAAATGTAGGAGAAGGGTAATTAGGTATCGTTTCCAAAATGCCCCCTCTAACTTCATTTTTGACGTAGTTCCCTTATTTGACAGGAAGTGTCGGTATTCGAGGAACAAACTCAAAAATTGATTTAAGCATAATCTATATCGACCAAGCAAGCATGTGGAGGTAACACATGTCAAATTCACCTAAGTTGGCTTAAAATATGTATCGTTCTAGAGCCAGTTCAATTAAATTCAAAAGGAAGCGCCCCATGGACACTACCAGCGCTTCGGCCTGGTGGTATGGGGAATGAAGTGGTCCAGGAACGGCTGGGGTTCGATCCCTAAAAACGGCAACGTTGCCATAAAATATATAATAATAATAAAAGAAAAACTTTTGCATCTCTTACTTTTGCAAAAGGAGGAAAATGCTTGAACTAACGAGACCAAAGACCTGAGATTCTCTTCAAGCCTTAAAATAGTACGTTCATTTTGTTGTTTGCCACCAAATGGTAAAACTAACCAAGGGTAATGTTGTATCGTTTCTAGTTTTACGATCTCTAAGGATTCATGTACTAACACATTCCCCTTTGTTCTTCGTAGGGTCACCTGACTACTAAGGCACAGGTTAGTGCCCTTCTTCTCAAAATCAAATGGAAAACAAATAGAGAATTTCCATCAAAAAAAAAAAAAAAAAACATTTAGCATTTCTCTAGAAACTAGCACAAAAGATGGCAATTGAAGAAACAAGTTTTCCACAAAGTTTGAAAAAATCTTCTTTACCTTTAAATTGTCCATGCATTCGATGGATCACTCATTTTGAATCAAAATTTCCTATGGATATTAATCAACCTAGATGATCTCAACAAAAATGAAAGGCGGTGTTACTCATGCCAAGCGAGAAACACTTAGGATGACGAAAGGCAACCCATTTCCAAACATGCCCTTTAAGCACTCTGGGATTTGAGCGAAAAAGAAAACCTGTGTTGTTTAGGGTCAATGAATTCATTCGCAAGCGGTACATAGATCAAGATGATAAGAGGCATTTCTTTCCTCCATCATACACATCACAAGTGACAATAGTGAGCCCATTCGAGGCTTTTAATGTGAAGAATTTTCTACAAAATACCCTTGTAAAGAACCACCCCACAATGGGGCAATTATGGAGGTTTGGGTTTACATTATTTGGAAAGGAAATATGAGAAAGGTTTCTTTGCTCTCATTTGCATATATATTTTGTGGTCACTTCAAATGAATTCCTATGGAAACTTGAAGCATCCCGAGGTGAAGAAGAGCCTTCATTTTTCCACCCGAACATAGATACCCATTGCTTAAACCATATTGAGCCTAACTATTCATTTCTAAAACCCAAGTGCTAATTATCTCCCCACATTAGGGGTAGGGCACATGATTTACCAATGCAATTGGTGTTTACATGAGAATATGATAAGCATCTGAAAAGTCCTAAAAGCTCAAAAAGTTCAAAAGAGCAAAAATCAAATGAAAATTAAGGGGCATGAAAAAAGTAGTGTGCCTAGTAAAAGCAAGGCCAATGCACCCCCCAAAAAAAAGAGTAGAAAGAAAAACAATTGCATCAAGAGGAATATCTCTGTTAAAGCAAAAATGGCCAAAAAAAAAAAAAGCCTACGCTGAAAAGAAAATCATTGCAAATGCAAAAGCCATTATGTTAAGATGATTAGTCAAAGGACTTTCGAAACAATTTGAATTTCAAAAGTCGAGTGCTTAAAAAAAATGGATGATATGGTAATGATGCCTTGATAATCACCAACTCTTAAATCCCCTTTTGACAATAAGTTCTAAGCCTTTTGAGCTAAGCCTTTTGAACCTTTCTCAGAATCAACATTACAACCCATTTCCAAAATTTCTTCAGATTGGGATGAATCAAAGTGGAAATAAGGACTTTCTAAAGAAGATGACGATAGAAGAAGTGAGAGCACGGTCGTATTATCTCATCTTAAGGTTTCTTGACTTGTAAACCTGGCGAAGATGTTGATTAGTGATTAATTCATTTCATAACCAATGATGCTTATCCATTACTGAAACCATGTGCAAACCTACACTACGGTCCTTCTAAAAGACCTTTTAGATTGGTCAATGTGTACTTATTGCGAATGATTCAAAGCCTTGCACACTGGAAGAGTGAGATTGAGTGATCAATTTATTTCCTATAGGAATAGATGGGGTCAAACAGCCCTTTTATTAAGAATATGCGAGAAGCCCTTTCTGACTAGGGGTCCTTGCTTGGCATACTTAACAGACCTTTCTCATAAGTCAAGGTCATTTCGACAAGGACTTTTCTCCCAAGAAAAATTGACGATTAATGCTATCATATGAGCGTGATGACAGTTTTGCAAGTTTGTCAAGTGGTCGGAATTAATTTGATTTGTTTATGCAATCATTGTCTTCTCATTATCGATACACTTTTGATATTGTTTCTGTGACATGTGCTAAAATTGATCTCATCTAGTATGCTTTCGCTACTAGAATACTTGTTCTAATGAATTCTATTTGATGTGCAATACCCATTTCAGAATATTCTCGAATGATAGGTTTCTCTAGTGAAATCACACAATTCTAAAGGGCTCATGGGTTAGCCTTAAACCATGTATTTTCAATAGGTTCTTGGTCATCCTTAAACCTTGCAATTCCAAATGGTTCATGGATTAGCCTTAAACCATGCATTTTCAAGAGGTTCTTGGTCATCCTTAAACCTTGCAATTCTAAAGGGTTCATGGGTTCGCCTTAAACCATATACTTTCAAGAGGTTTTGGTTACCATTAAACCACGCAATTTCAAAGGGTTCATGGGTTAGCCTTAAACCATGTATTTTCAAGAGGTTCTTGGTTATTTTTAAACCTTGCAATTTCAAAGGGTTCATGGGCTAGCCTTAAACCATGCATTTTTAAGAGGTTCTTGGTTATCCTTAATCCTTGCAATTCACAAGGAGTTCTTGCTTACCATTAAACCATGCAATTCTAAAGGGTTCATGGAGTAGCCTTAAACCATGTATTTTCAAGAGGTTCTTGGTCATTCTTAAACCATGCCATTTCAAAGGGTTCATGGGATAGCATTAAACCATGCACTTTCAAGAGGCTTTTGGTTATCCATGAACCAAGCAATTCCAAAGGGTTCATGGGTCAGTCTTAAACCATGCTTTTTCAAGAGATTGTTGGTTATCCTTAAACCTTGAAATTCACAATGTTAGTGCGTCAGCCTTAAACCACACGATTAGTGAGACTACCTTAAATTGCGCAAGGGACCGATCTAAAACATGTAAACCCCCAGGTTGTATGGACCCACTGCAATTGAAATGGTATCAGAGTGACATGTTATTAGGAAAAGTGAATGGTAAGCAAACTGTGGCGACCCTAATCAGATCGGGGGCCGTCGAGGGGTGCTACAGCCCTTTTTGGTATTAGAGCTATGGTCTATTTGGAGTGATAAGGAGCCTCAGATGGAAATGAGGATAGAATGATGCACACCATAGGGTACTAACCAAGAGTAGTTGACTAACTTTGAATAACGGATCCCTAGTAGTTATCATGAGTTGTCTTTAGGTGCCAGTAACATGTTTATGTTACTTATATAGTAGTAGTTGCTTTTAAATGGAGACAGTGAGTCTCAAATTATTCCTAAGGCAATGCTTGGTAAACTGCAGGAAAGTCATTGTGCGAGCTGCAAGTGCTCATCCATCGAGGGCTGAAGCCTCTGCTGCAAGGGCTGAACCCTGAATGGAAGATATCCTGCAAGCATTGGCCAATATTGGAAATCTGATGGAAAGGCAAGCGCAGCAACAACTCGGAGTGGAACGTCGCCCTCAGGGACTGGTGGAACAATTCCTAAAGTTGAAACCACTTAAGTTTAGTGGGATGCGAATTCCTGAGGAGGCGGAACATTGGATCGATGGAATGGAACGAATTTTCCGGTTGTTGGACTGCAGTGATGCTGAGAGAATAGTTTTGGCAGAGTACCAGCTGGGGGGAAATGCAAAGTTTTAGTGGAGAGCCTCGAAGGATACAATCTTTGCACCAGGTACTGATGTGAACTGGGATGAGTTTGTTAGGGCTTTCAATAGGAAGCATTTCTTTGATTGTGCCAAGGATAGGAAGATCACTAAATTTGTTCAGTTAGAACAAAGGGAGCTAACAGTAGACCAATATGAGGCAAAATTTTCTGAATTGTCTAGGTATGCTCCTAGGTTGGTTGAGGATCGAGAGGAAAAGGCTAAGATATTCCTGAAAGGATTAAGGACTGATATTATAAAACAACTAATGCCTTTGAATATAAGGGATTATAATGAGATTTATGAGAGGGCACAGTTGGTAGAGCAAGAGTTAGTAAGAGAGCAATCATAATCTAAGAGGCAAATGACCTTTAATGATGTTCGAAGGGGTAAGAGACCCTATCCTGGTCAAGGTACGACCTAGGAATATAAGAAAAAGAGTAACTTTGGAAATTTTAGAAGCGTTTGGAGTGGCCCGACTTTTGGGAAGGCACCCTATCCGCCTGATATTTGTCGAAAGTGTGATGGGAGGCATGGACCATGACCTTGTAATAGCCAATTGAGATGTAATGGATGTGGGCAAATAGGACACTTTAAGAAATATTGTCCACAAAAGAGGTTGCAGTCGAATGTTAGCTCGGTGCGATAGGTACAACAAAGTATTGTTGAACCAAATCCACCAGGGAATCCACAGAGGCCACCACCACAAGGAAGGGTGTATGTGGTCACTCAAGAGGAAGCATGAGCTTCCAAAAGTGTTATCTCAGGTATGATTTCGATAGAAGGATAAGAAGGTATATGCGTCCTTTGATGTGAGTGACATGCATTCATTTGTGTCCGAAAATATATATATATATATATGATTGTGAGGAGTAGGAACAAATCTATAGATATGCCTCTTCGTATTTCTACATCGCTGAAAGATATGTTGTTATCTACATTGGCATGTGAGATGAGTGAGATAACCCTAGGGAAATGAGATTTGGAAATGGACTTGATAGTGATAGTTATGTATGACTTTGATGTCGTCATAAGTATGGACTAGCTCCATAAGCAATGGACTAGGATGAATGATCCCCTAAGATAGTACTTACCCATGCGCTAAGGATAAAACCATGAGGCTAAGAATGAGATAGGCTTAGTGGAAAAATATCTCTGTAAGTTAATCCCTAAACGAGACCCTCCAGTGGATGTGTAGTTTGGGTTCGAACCAGGCGAAAGCTAGTGTACCTGTAATGACCCGATCCGATGAGAGCGAGGAGTGGACGCCGAGGTTAGAGGACCTGAACAAGGAGCGGCTCCTGGCAGGCTTCTAGAATGGCAAAAGGGGGCAGGAATGAACCAAACTATGAACTGAACTAGGAAGGTAGTGTTTATGGGATAATTTTATCAGAGTGGCGCAACGGAAGCATGGTTAAGCTTGTAGAACTCTTGTTATGAAAGAGAAGGATGGGTCGATGCATTTGTGCATTGATAATAGGCAATCGAATCATGTAATTGTTAAGAGTAAGTGCCCATTACCTAAAATTGATGACCTATTTGACCAACTGCAAGGAAGTTCGGTCTTTTCTAAAAGTTGATTTGAGATCAGGATATTAATTAAGGATTAAGAAAGAAGACATTTCTAAGACCGTATTTAGGACTTGCTATGGATACTATGAGTTCCTAGTTATGCTATTTGGATAGACGAATGCCTTAGCTACAATCATGGATTTAATGAATAGGATATTTAAGTCTTATTTGGATCAAATTGTGATTGTCTTCATTTGATGATATCCTGATATATTCTAAAGGACCTAAAGAATATGCGCAGCTTTTAAGCGTAGTGTTGCAAAACAAGGCTTAAGAAGTGAATTATGGAGAGTGAGTTATGAATTTGATGATTAAGTTATGATCATTTGAGCTAAGTAGTGACTTCCTATTAGAGGATCTCGTTGGAAGTCTTGATGCATTACATGGAGGCATTTAGTATGTATAGATTAATCTTGGAAGTCATGAGTTGAGTGGTCATAGGAGATATGAAATTACTTGTGGTTTATATGTCGGAATAATAGGTTTAATTGATGGTGGTCAACTTTTAATTTTAGGTGATGATCTCAGTTTGAAAAGATTTGGTGGAATTAGTGGATATGATCAATTGTGATTATAGTCTTTCCAAGGTGAAAATGTGAAAGTTCAAGTTGTGGATTTGATGAATGTTTAGTCTAAGTGATGATTCTTTCGGATGAGATATGAGATATACTTGATGGAAACTAGACAAGTTCTTATTTTGGTGGATTGTCGATCTTTAAATTGAATGAGTCTTGGTGGACTATCGATCTTTAAATTGAATGAGTCTTGGTGGACTATCAATATTTGAACCGAATGAATGGTATTATATTTTAGGCTTGAATCTATGTTGCGGTAAATACATAGTGAATGTCTTTGTTGGACTGAACCAGATGAGTTGTTAATGGTGTCGATTTTGATAGTTCTAGGCTTGAATTGGTGGTGACAAAGGTATAGGAATAATTTGGCTAAATGGTGTGTTCGATTGAGTCGAGAAGGTGGAATTCTTTAAATTTGAATCTCATTGATAGTTGCACTTAGGATAGAGCTTGAAATAGATGTTTTCACAAAAGGAATCGACTATGAGATAGAGGAGGTGGATGGAATTATTAAAAGATTTTGACTGTTACGGTACCCCTCATGAAAGGTGAATAAGGTGGCAGACGCCCTTAGTCGAAAGTCAGCTACGAACATGGCTAATCTGAGGATAACATAGTGGAATCTATTAAAGTCAATAGCAGATTTAGACTTTAAGTTGGAAGTAGACCACGTTGACGGTATGCTTACTGCATTAAGGATTAAACCTGAAAATATTCAAAAAGTTACGGTTTTGCGAGAAACTGATTCGGAAATTATGAAGATACGAAATGCTGTGTCTTTAGGGAAAAGATCAGAGTTTCCAAGTCTCTGAAGATGGAGTAGTAAGATCTCAAGGACGACTATATGTTCCCGACAATGAAGAAGTAAAACAAGGGAAATCTTGTCGGAAGCACATAGGTGTAATTATGGTATTCATCCGGGTAGTACAAAGATGTATAGAAATTACACCAACAGTTTTGGTGGAATGGCATGAAGGCGGATGTAGCTAAACACGTTTCTTAGTGTTTAACATGCCAGCAAGTGAAAGTCTACTAACCTATATAATGCATTGCCGTTGTTGTCTGATGTAGTACAGTTAGATTGGAAATACTTGAGTTTGGATGTTTTCAAAGCTCTAAGATTTTACATGCAAACTACTTTGAAAATCTTAAGGTCGGAACCGAGTTTGATGACTCGCTGATGCGTTGATTTCGGTATTTCAAGAAAGGCTTAGGATTTTGGTATCTCAAAGTTTTTTAGTTTCAAAAATCTTTACGATGGGACCAATATTATCGACTCGCCGAACTATGATTTTCAATACTTCAAGAAATGCTTATGGCTTTTGGAGAAAATTATCACCTGTACATCCCAAGTTTTGAACTTCAATCGAAAAGCAGATTTTGATTGTGAACTATTTTAGAAAAATCTCTTGAATTTCATCAAAATTTATGAGTACTGTGACACCGTGCCCAAATGTTTTAAGAAATGTTTCCTATTTCAAAGAATTCTGAACTTTTTATAGAAAACATTCCAACCCATTGGAGTTGGGATTGAGATTGGAATTTTGCCAACGTACCGATTTAAATTTACTAAGGATTTTGATAAAGTATTTTATTTCACGCCGTGATGCAAGTGCGACTCAAGGCTTTACACGTGGATTTCAAAAAACATTTGGAATTTAAACGTGAAAATGGATTTATGGATTTGGTATCATGCTTTTGATTTTATGTATTGGTTTCAACGATATGAGATTTACCTATTTTCAAATACTATCATTGTTATACCACTGTGTCTTTGAAATCCCTATTTTACATCATAAAGTGGAATTTTCAAGAACTCAAAGGATTTTCCACATTGGTGATTTGAAAACGTTTTGACATGGAAATGACATATGATTTCAAAGCTTGTTGTTGTTGTTAAATGCTTTTGAAAACCTCAGTTTGTATTGTTTGATTTCATGAAGGAAGATTTTCAAGCGTTCAAAACAAATTTCAGATGTGGCTGTTGTTTTGAAACTGTTTATGGTGTTGAAATAAATTAAGATATGTTAAGAGCTTGCATCCTTAACTTTGGAGGAAGTATTAGCCCGATCCAAGACACATACTCGATCATGAAGCCATCAAAATGGATGAGAAAGTGAGGTACATTAAGGAGCCTGTGCAAGTATTGGATTAAAAGGAACAAATTCTCAGGACCAAAAGAATTCCATTGGTTAAGATATTATGGCGATATCATGATTTGGAGGAAGCCACATGGGAGAGTGTAAATGAGATGAGAGAAAGGTACACTCACTTATTTCGAGAGACATAGGAAATGTCTAATTTCGAGGACGAAATTCTCTAAGGAAGGGAGAATTGTGGCATCCCAAAAATTTCATGACAACCCTTGGATATATCATGAACCATGATTAGGTAATGGGAGTGCCTTTTGGTTTTGTATTAGCCATTGGGTTGACGAATTTCAATTAATTTAAGCCCGAGCTTTGTAAAGGATGATTGCTTGGATGGAGATGTATTTTCAAGTGACCCAAGGATTTATTAAAGTGCAAATTGATATAGAAATCTTATTCTTGGTGGTGCACTTTATAAGTAGAATTTTATTGATTTAAATTATAAAGTTTTGTGGGTTATAAGTTGAAATTAGAAGTTTATTTAAATAAGGGTTCAATGGAATATGAATAGGAGGGGGTGGGCTGATTTTTAGGCCCAAAGCCCATCCAACCAGCCCACACCAGCCCCCTATTCGACCAGCCCATGAAGGCCCAAGACCGGCCCAAACCTTGAAGCCCACAAGCCTTGCATGCGAGCTGCCAAGTGGCATGGGGGTTGCGCAAGGTGTGGCTGCCCCCATTGGCCATCTTGGGCGGCCACATGCAGCTGCAATGATTGCATTGAAGAATGGCTGGTTTAGGGGAGGGGCTGTCGTCCAAGTGAGAGAGAGAGAGGGGGTGAGCTGCGAGAGAGAGGAACCAAGGGGGAGGAGACGAAGGAGCTCGCCGTTCGTCCGCCCGCACGCCATCCGTCCGTCGCCAGTGTGCCGTCCGTGTGCCGCTGTCCTCTTGGTCTTAGAGGCAAGTTGGGATTGATTTCCACTCTTGCATGTGTGTCTTGCATGTGTGGTTGAGTCCTTGGATGTTTAGAGGCTAGAAATCGAAGTGCATGAGGTTTGTTCTTGGAGATGCTTGCTGTTTTCGTATGAACTGCCTGAACCAGAATCTTGTGAGAGCTTGCATGCATGTTTCGAGTTTGATTTTGACCTTTATTCCTTCATGAAAGTTTTAGCCAACATCTTAAGCTACAACATAATAAAATTTGGGACAAAATGATGAATATTTAAGGGGTCAAACCCTCATCCTACAAAGACACTAGATCTGGGACTGTTTTGCTGACCTTTTGGTAGATTTGTGGTTGCATGTCAATTTTTATCAAGAATCTCTCTTCGACTTCTGCATAAAAATTGTAGAGAAAATCCAAAAGACTAACATACTCAAATTTGAAGTAAAATGAGCAAGTGTAGCCTAGTGAATCAATTTACTCTTGAAGACGGTAAATCTGGAAACACGGTACTGGATACCCGAGACTTCATGGACTTATATGGTGACTATTCTTTGGAATTTTGGCTTAGATCCCTTAATGCAATTTGTAGGGGACCCATTGTAGTAAAACATATCCAAATTTCAGAGGAAACGAAGAAGAATAAGTGGGTGAAAACTCGATATATCAGAGATAACTACACTGGACGTTTCGGTGCTAGAATCAGAAGCTTCGGATGACTATAGAAAATTATCTAGAATGAATCTGGCCTAGATGTCTTCATGAAAAATCTACCTTAGTGTCTTAGCTATAACTTGGTAAAATTTCATAATTTTCAGAGATCTTTCGGGTATTTTAATCGAATTATTTCAAAAAATTGCACATTCTGTTTCTATTCGAAATTGCACGCTGTATTTGTGTGAATTATATCTTCTTGTGTGGAACTCTATTGGGCATGTGATTTCATGAAATTACTATCTTATTGTCTTGTCTATCACGCTGTATTTCGTGATTTTTGAGAAGCATATGGATATTTAATTTAAATATTTTCTAAAAATGGTATATGCTGGAATTTTGTAAACTTCGAAAAGGCATGAAATATGGACCATTTTAAATTGCATGGACTCCATGAATTGTATTGTTATGGATGATGGTGTCTTGCTGCATGTACGATAATGATTTGAGATGCATGTATGAATTCAATGATGAATATGATCTTGGTTGCCATCACATCGCATGCCATGTTGAAATTGAGCCATAATTGTGAATGTGAAATTGAAAATGAGATGTATAAGAACATGCATCATGGTGATGAGAAGACCGTCGGAGGTGTGAGCCGACGATGCCTCGGGAGTGTCGGGATGCCTGGTGGTATACGGTACGTAATTCCAAGGGAGGCCCGGTGGTATGTCGGTACGTAATTCCGGAGGGCAGGGGAAACCATTTTCATGGCGAGCCCCGGAGATTCCCCGGGAGTGTCAGGATGCCCGGTGGTATACAGTACGTAATTCCAGGGGAGGCCTGGTGGTATATCGGTACGTAATTCCGGAAGCCTGGCAGGTATTGTGCCGGGGGATACCTCGCGATGCTAGATGGGATGCGAGATGCCTGGCTAGAAGGGTAAAGGCCGGATGCCCGGTTGTATCTTGGATACATGCTCGGAGGGTCCTCGCAATGCCAGGATTGGGCGCGAGTGATGAATGTGGGATGCAAACATTGGTCCCAGGAAAGAGAAATGTGGCGGTCCAAAATGAAATTGAAATTGAATTATACATGATGATATATGCATGATATGATGAGATGTGCATGGATGCATGGTAATGATGATGGTACATGTGATATGGTGATATGATGATGACGTTATACACATGGATGCATGGTAAGGATGATGCCATATGTGACATGATGATGGTAAGTGTTTGATATTATGGTGATGTCTATATGATGATGATGGTATATGAGGTATGATGACATGTGCATGATGCCATGGTATGTTGTGCATGGATGCTTGTATGACATGTGATGCTATGATTGTGATGATTGCATGGCATGATGTATTGAGTGGTTTATTGGTCCTTTACCTGCTGAGTGGCTGTACTCACCCCTTTTGGGGAATAGCATTTTAGACTAGCTAAGATACCTCTGCTGCCATTGCTACCAGTAGATGAATCAAGTGGTTGGATATGATTGCGAGGAGGAGGATAGCAAAGGGAGGAACTCTTGGACTCCGACACTGATCGATGGACTTTAAGTATTCGACTGTTGGAGAAGATGTCGGTCATCTTTTGAAGTATAGCCGAGTATAGAAACATTGGCATTTCGATGTATCGACTAAAGATGTCCATCTGCTTTATGTAAATAAACGTGTTCGACTTTAACTTATATAAGATGTTTAGTAGGTGTGCATCGTTTTCTGAATATAGGGAAGGGAGTTGTTGGATGTGCTTCCGTATATAAATTGCGCAAGGGACCGATCTAAAACGTGTAAACCCCCAGGTTGTATGGACCCGCTGCAATTGAAATGGTATCAGAGTGACATATTATTAGGAAAAGTGGTAAGCAAACTGTGGTGACCCTAATTGGATCGGGGGCCGTCGAGGGGTGCCACAGTTTGCCTTAAATCACACAGTTAGTTGGACTTCCATAAACCACACAGTTAGTGGGATTGCCTTAAACCACACAGTTAATGGAACTGCCTTAAATCACAAAATTAGTGGGACAGCCTTAAACCACACGGTTAGTGGGTTTGCCTTAAACCATAAGGTTAGTGGGTCGGCCTTAAACCACACAATTAGTGAGACTGCCTTAAACCACACAATTAATGGGATTGCCTTAAATCACAAGATTAGTGGGACTGCCTTAAATCACATGGTTAGTGAAACTGCCTTAAACCACAAGGTTAATGGGTCTGCCTTAAACCACACGGCTAATAAAACTGCCTTAAACCACACAGTTAGTGGGATTGTCTTAAACCACAAGATTAGTGGGACTGCCTTAAACCACACGATTAGTGGAATTGACTTAAACCACAAGGTTAGTGGGACTTCCTTAAACTATAAGGTTTGTGGGTGTATCCTTAAACCACACTTTTCAAAGTATTCACATGTACACTTTTCAAGCTCAATTGCATTTTCATTTTTCTATTGTAAAAAAAATAAAATGAAATTAGGTGTCACCTTATCTTTGAAAGAAATCTTTTTGAGCTCCATTTAAAAGAAGGGCAACTAATGACGCCTAAATTTTTGCCCAAAAATCATTTCCAAAAAAATGGGAACTTGTTTTTCAACAAAAATATTTCATGTCAAATTCTTGCATATAAATTATCTAGGTGTTTAGTATAGTTTTTTTTTTTTTTTTTAAATGGAAGATGTTTTTCGTATAAAAAATAGAAAAAAAAGAGCAAGTTGGGGCCAATAATCTAAATGTGAGTAGCCAAGCCTAGGAGGTCATATTGGAATTCAAATGGCAAGTTGGGGCCAAAATGTAATTTCCAAAAGTCCAGGGATCAATTCAAAATTTTACAAAATTTGCACCCAAGCCTTTAAATCATCGTATTGGCCCCCAATTGAGTTGAAATTGAACTTGGGTCAGGTCTAATTAATCAAATCAAGCACAAAGGCCCAAATTGCATTGAATTGGGCATTATCGGGCAAGAAAATGGCCAACTTTGATGGACTCCCTTGCAAAATTGGATGGAGACAATTGCGAAAAATTATCAAGATTTTAAACTACTATACATGATCTTGCTAATTGATAAAAAAAACCGTAGCCAAATTGATGGATTAAAGCACCCAAAAAAGCAACCAAGTCTCAGTCCACAAGTTAGTCTCAATTCGGAGTTGTTGAGTAAGCAACTTGGTGGCCCCACCATATTCTCCTCACCTGCCTAACTAGCCTGATCTCTACACGTGATGGAAGACCATTATTGGTATTGCAAGTGGACAAAAATTGGCCAGGGATAAGCTACTAAAAGTACAGGAAAATCGTTGCAAAATCTGCACACTCAACAGCTGCAAAAGTTGAAATTTTGCTAAGTCAGAAAGTGGGTGAACTGGCTCAGTTTGCAGGCTTGGTAGGTGGACAAAAGACCAACCAAAAATCCCTTAATTCAGCGGATAAAATCTATGAAGCAAGCTCTTTCAGTGGATGAGAGGTAGGAGAGGAGAAGGAGAAGAGAGAGCTCACGGTCATCCCCCAAAGAGGCCCTCAGAAGCAACTCGATAAAAAAAAAAACCCAGAAATTCTAGACCTTAGGAGAGAAAAATGAAATTTTCACAAACTTTCAACCAAAATTAGCCAAAACCTTCAACTAGAGAGTGAAACTTCACTCAAAGATATTTCCAACCATAGGTTGTACGTCCCAAATGGAAATCGAGAAGGCCTCCTAAAGCCCCCCGAAATCCACCCTCTTGGTGGGCCAAGAAAGTTCGAAAATTTTTCTAGGTGTTGAGCCAGGTTGGTCACGAGTGAGGGAAAGCGAGTGTTTTTGAAAAGATTGAGAGAGAAATGAGGAAAATATTTACTTTCACCCAGAATACATACAGTTTGGCTTGGTTTTAATTTTTCCAACAAAAGAGATCCTTAATTCTAATTTTAGAGGTCAATGAAAACCTTCGTTGTCAATTCTTGTTTCTACTAATCTCATTTCTAGTTTGAAGGCCAACTTCCACATGCCCCCCGAGGATAATTTCTTCGTTTCCTCAGCCAAGAACCACTTGTAAAAGAAACTAGGAAGCAAGGTAAGTATCCTAGATGTTGTATTTCTGTTTGAGTTTGAAAATGTTTTAATAGTGAAAAATCAAGAGGAAAACTAGCCCAGAAAACTAATTTCTTAGGCTAAAATTTTTCTAATTGTTTGAAGCCTCTTCAAGAGCTATACATGTTTGACTTGCCACTCCCCTTTGCATGTGTTTTCTATCTTTACAAGCTTGATGAATGTTGTATGGGAGTACAAATGATGCTGAGGTCAGCTTGGTTTGGTCTCTAAATCCCCCTGTGAACTATGAGATCATTTAAAACTTTGGCCAAAAACCAAACCTATCCACATTAATTCATAGCTAGTCAGTGTGGACTTTGCTTGTGTGCCTCAAGGAGAGGTCGTTTTGATGTGTTCGGTTGGTCATTCTCTATGATGTTTGTTGTATTTTAAAGCTCATGTTACCTACTTTCACTTGGATCAAGTAATATTTCCCTTAGATCTCGTATGTGATGAGTGTTGGGGCTTGAATATGGGCACGCAACCTATTTGCTTGACTTGGGTTCAAACCCAGATTTGCAAAATTAGCTCAAACCCACATATTTGAGACCAATTTCAACTTAGTTCTTTTGTGTTTTAAGCTATGATTTCTATCTAATCTTGCTCCTTGCATGTGGTAGTATAATCTCGATACTTTAGTTCCACATGAGATTGCTTATGGGTTGAGATTGAAGACCGCAAACATGACCCGAAGAAGCTGGTTTGGGGTGATTTGATGCACGCAAAGTGTTCGACGAAATGCGCAAAGCAAGTTTCGATCTTGAAACGGTTGATTTGAGCTCAGTTCTTGTTATATTCATGTACCGGGTAGTTTCATATTAGTGTAAATCAGCATATATTGGTTTAGGGAATTATTTTTAAATAAAAATTAAAAAAATGTGAAAGTTTAAAAAAAAAAAAATGATAAAAATGATGAATGGTATCAAATTATGATAGAAATGACATCTACAAAATTTTCATAATTTTATAAGATCATTTTTCCTAATTAATGCTATTTTGATATTCTATAATCATTTTTGTAAATAATATATTTTGTGTAGATTAAAATTAGTTAGAGTAATTTCATGCATATTTAAATTCCCATTTCGCTCATGGGGGTCTTGTCTCGGGGCATGATAACAAAGCCATGTAATATTATTTGCCCGACTTGTATTGGGTCTTTCTTTTCCCCATTACTTTCAAGTCCTTTCAATTTATTGGATGTTTATTTACCGTACCGCTTTTCAATAATTTGAGCGTAAATTTCTTTTCTAAATTATGTTAAGATTAGTCTAGACATTTAAAAAAAAAAAAACCTACAAAAACATTTGCATGGACACTTAGTGGTTTCATAAAGATTATAATTGGTAATCAAGGTTGCGTGGCCATTTAGATAAATAACCTTCCATGTTAGTGGTATCGCAAGGGTGCTAATAGAAACATGGGCATAAACAAATCCCTGTTCCTAGATATCCCTGGTTGTGTAGGAATCGAGACAACACTCCTGCATTTTCATTGGTTTCTAGCCAACCCCAATAGGCTAGTGGCAACTCCTAGAAATACATAGGTTGTTAAGACTTAAAAAACAAAATCCAACATCACACGAGGTATGGGCTTGGGAGAGCGCGTGCCTAGTCTAGGGTTTTTGGTCCGTCTCTTTAGGCAAATACCCCTAAACCTTATTTCTTTTCCTCGGATGGAAAAAGAGAGGTCGTGACACCTTGCAAACTCCATTGGGGATTCGGTTGCAAACCTTAGAGGACTTAGGCCATAATAATTCAATTGGTTGTTCACTAACACGGTCTTCATTTGATAGCGTGTGTCAAAGTTGCTTGGAAAATAACGTTAGTCCGCTAACAATGTGTTAATTATTTTTGTAGGTTTGGAGTAATAAGGGGTGGAGTGTTTGTTAACCTATTTCTTTTGTAGGGAGGCATGGGAATGTATGTCTATATGGATGAATTGAAGTGTTATCTGGATATCAATTGCTATGCGTGCATTGGATATCAATTACTGTGCATGCCTTTATACTTACTTGAGCACTACACATTTACACACACAACCCGCGATCTAAAACCCTGATCGCACTAGGAAGCCCATAGGAGGTGCCAAAAGATGGAACCCATGCGGGGAATGACCCATGGTTATCCACTTTTAGTCCCGCTCATTTTGATTAATGATAAAGAGAACTGTCCGACATAAGTGCGGAGTGGGGAAAACTCTTTTGATCTAATCAAATGGGGACCTTATGTGGCATCCCAAGATTTCATAATAACCCCTGGATATACCATGAACCATGAATATGTGATGGGAGTGTTATTGATCTATGTTATGGCCTTTAGACCAAATAATTTTAATAGATTAATGCCAAGTATTTTGATGGAGAATTATTTGGGTAGAAATACATCTTATGTTAATGGATGATCAAGGTTGGTGCTATAGGACAATTTGATAAAGAAGACTTTGTTCTTGACTATGCACTTTATAGATTTGATTTTATGGATTAATGTCACAAAGTCTTTTGGCCATTTTATTATGCAATTAGGTATTTATTTAAATGAGGATTAAGATGGATTATCAAAAATAAATATGGGCCATTTAAGCTTGGACTTTAGGCCCAAGTGTGTTGGGCCTAAAGCAGGCCAAGAGGCCCAAACCATTGGCCCATGAAGGAGAACCGGATAGAGGCCACGCCACCTCCTCCATTTGTCCTCTTGATGCAGCCACTTGTCTCCTTGTTGAAGCCACTTGTCCTCCTCTTGGAGCCAAGTGTCTCATGCATGCAAAACCTAATGATTACAAGCAAATAAGAGAATAAAAGGAAAAGGGGGAGGGGGATTTCGACCATAAGAGAGAGAAGAGAGAGAGAGTACAGTTCAAAGAAAGAAGAGAGAAAGAAAGGAAGAGAGGAAGAGAGGAAGAGAGGAAGAGGAGACGCCGTCGAGCCCGCCCAGTCCCGCCGTCGTTCTTGCTGTGTTTTCCTTTGATTTGAGGCAAGTGAAGTCCTAAAACCTACTCTTTGCATTGCTGTGTGTATGTGTAGTAGATGGTAAGTCTTGGTTGTGGTAGATGGGATGAGATTTCGGAGCTTTGAAGAGAGATTCGTTGGTCATGCATGCTGATTTCGGAAAGACCAGTCCAACCGTCCGCGAGTTTGTGTGTTGTATGTGACTTTTTATTTGGAATTTCATTTTTATCTCTTCATGAAAGTTGTAGAGAACATCTTGAAGTATAACATACTAAAATTTGAGACAAAATGGACAAGTATTGAGGGGTAAAACCCTTTTTCTACGAAAACATTAGATCTGGAAACTGTTTTGTTGACCTCTTGGTGATTTCGTGTTTTGCATGTGACTTTTTAGTTGGAATTCCACTTCGACCTCTTCATAAAAGTGGTATATAACATCTTGAAGAATAACATACCTGAAATTTGAGATAAAATGAACAAGTATTTCTTGGTGAAACGATTTTCCTTTGGAGAGACTAGATCTGGAATTCGTCGTGATGACCTTCAGTGATTTCGTGGTCTGTAAAGTAACCTTCTTGTTGAAATTTCACTTCTATTCCTGAACAGAAGTTGTAAAGGACATCCTGAGGGTTAACCTATCAAAAATTTAGAGAAAACCAACAAGAATAGGTGGGTGAAATCGTGGTTTTACGGAGGTAGTTAGATCTGGAAATTTAGGTACTAAGAACAGAAGTTTTAACCGCCTATATTTAATTACCTAGGACGAATATGACTTTTATTCCTGCATGAAAAATTTACCTTAGCATCTTGACTACCACATAGTCGAGTTTCATAATTTTTGAAGGCCATTAGGGTATTTAATCGGAAATGTTTCTAAAACCGTGTAATCTGATGTGTTCGGACTTAGTCAGTTTCAATGCGTGGGCTATATCGTTTCTTATGAGGTTATTTCGTCAATGTGTTCTGAATGAAATATTTCTATTTATGTCTTCCCTACAACATATTCAAATTTCGTAATTTTTGAAGTTCATTTGCCTATTTAACTCAAAATGTTTCAAAAACTGTGCAAGTTGAACTGTTAGAATAGTAGTGCTGTGATGCATGGTCTGTACCGAATTATATGGGAATCTTTTCGTGTTATGTTCTTCATGAGATATCTGCCTTTAGGTCTCGTCTATAATGGGCCAAGTTTTCAGAATTTATTAATGTCATTTACTAATTTTTCAGGAGTTTTAATTAGAGGAATGCATTCTGATTTATTCGAAAAACTGATGTGTTTTGGAAAATAAATGAAATTCTCCATGTGATGAAATACTTTGAGTGGTTGATTGTGCTGCATATGTGATGGCATATGGCATGTTAATTGGCATGAAAAGTTGGTTGAGATCCTTGATATTGTTGCATCAAATACCATGTTGAAATTGAGATACATGTATAAATGAGAATGGAGATGGTCACAAGACAGTCGGAGGTGTGAGCCGACGATGCCCTGGGAATGTTGAGATGCCCGAAATGTGGGGGTGCCGGATGCCCGATGGCCTAGTGGCGTAATTCCAGAGGGTCCTCAGGAGTTTTGAGATGCCCGGTGGTATACGGTACGTAATTCCAGAGGGGGGAATCCCGGTGGTATGTCGGTATGTAATCCCGGAAGCCTCAGAGGTTTGTGCCCGGGGGGATTTCTCGTGATACTAGTTGGGATGCGAAATGCCCGGAATGTGGGAGGCCGGATGCCCGGTTGTATTTTGAATACATGCTCGGAGGTTCCTCATGATGCCTAGTTGGATGCGAGCGATAAATTGTGGGATGCAAACATTGGTCCCTAGAAAGAAAGACTGATGAGATCCTTATGAAAGATAAGAATTGAAAATGAATCATGTGCATGGGTGTATGCATATGGCATGATGCATGATCTACTTATGAAAGTAAATAAATGCTATTTGATATTGAAAATGCGATCATGAAGGCATGTATGGATCTCATGGTGATGTATGCTTGATAGCATGGATGATATGAATCATGGTGGTATATACTGGATGGCATAGTGAGATATGCATGACTGCATGGTGGTATATGCACATATGGCATGGATATGCATGAATGCTTGATGATGTGTGCATGGTGGTATATGCACATATGGCATGGTGATATATGCATAAATGCTTGATGATGCGTGCATGATGGTATATGCACATATGGTATGATGACATATGTATGGCTGCAAGGTAAGTTATGCCTGAATGCATGAATGATATGTGCTTTGTTATAATGCCTTGATTGTTCTGTTCGACGCAATGAGTAGTTTAGTGGATCTTTACTGCTGAGTAGTTGTACTCACCCTTTTTGGGGAATAATATTTCAGACTAGATAAGATACCTCTGCTGCCACTACCACATGTAGATGGATCAAGTGGTTTGGTATGACCGTGAGGAGGAGGATAGCAAATGAATAAACTTTTGGACGTCGACATTGATCGATCGACTTTAAGTATACGACTATTGGAGGAGATGCCGGTCGTCTTTTGAAGTATAGCCGAGTATAGAAGACTATGGCATTTTGATGTTCCGATGAATGATGCCCATCTGGTTTAAGTAAATAAAAGTGTACGGCTTTTACCTATAAATGTTTAGTTGGTGTGCATCATTTTCTGAATATAGGGAAGGGAGTTGATGAATGTGCTTCCGTTATATGAATTGCGCAAGGGACCGATCTAAAAGATGTAAACCCCCAGGTTGTATGGACCCGCTATAATTGAAATGGTATCAGAGTGACATGTTATTAAGGAAAGTAAAAGGTAAGCGAACTGTGGCGACCCTAACGGATCGGGGGCCGTCGAGGGGTGTCACACCTTAAGCCTTTAGAATTCCACCTTTATGCATCAAACCTCACAAGTTTACATTCGCATGTCTATGTGATTGAAAAAAAAAAAAAAAAGAAGTCTCTTCACCCACTGTAAGTATGATTTCTCCATCTACTTACTCACTTTGGTTTGAAGTTTTCATTTTTTGGAGATTCGCGGAAATCAATGGAATGCCTTTGGCGATATAGGCTTGGCACTCATTCTTAATAAATATGCATTTCAAATACCTATGATCCGGCCCTACAAAACATATGTTTTTGTTTAAATTTTCAATTATGAACTCAAAGTCACATTTGGTATAGAAATTCTTCCAAATCAAGATTACATTTTGGGACATAGAATTACAATCCAACTTTCAATAGAATTCTTTCTTGGTCACATTTTGAAATTAAAATTCCAATCACATTTTGTGTATTGATTTCTCAAAATATAAATCACCTTACCTTTGCATGAGTGAAACAACAAATTAATTTTTCAAAATTGATGCCACATTTGTGTATGACACTTTTGGAACAGAGTAGGCATTTAAATAATAGCCGTGGATTAATCTTTTAGTGAAATGTCCTTTTACTAATAAAATCTTGACGAAATACCAAATTCTCGTAAGTGGAGACTATGGGGAAGGTATCGTTGCCTCGATTTCATTGTAAAAGGCGGCTTTATTGAAAGATCAATTTTTCATTCATGTACTGACATTATCTTTATTTTGCAGGTCATGCATGACAGCCACTCCTTGAACTCCTCTTGCTTGATCATGCCAAAAGTGGACTTTAAAGCTAGGATGAGAATTGTGCTTATTACGCTCCTCTATGAAAGAGATTCTTGTACTTTGTCCTTGTCATTATTCCTATTAGGAACCATGTTTTGCATTTTGGGTTTTGATTGTGGCCCCAATTGAATGCTTTTGCAAATCATACAACTCACATTTTTTAAAAATGAAGTTAGAGTTCATAAAAATCATATTCTTTAAAACACTTGATGTCATGCCTCTATCCTTGAGCACGTGCCCATCCCTCGGTTGTCGATTAAATTGTGACATCCCAGGACATGTCGCCGACCCTTTCATTTGTATGTGCATGCGGAAGCAAATAAATAAATCCCTAGACAACACAAAGATGGGATAGAAAAGCTAGGCTAAAATTTTGAAAACTACAACACACTTTTATACACATCAGACTATGTCATATTCAATACTAGTCTATTCACAAGTCTACAAAAGGTAGAAGAGCTACAGGTCCTCTAAGCATTCGAACCCTCAACCGAAGAGTCCAAGGTCTCTGGCTTTGGGGAACTCGGGTCTATCATTGCACCACTAGGAGGGTCAACCGTACCATTGCCAAAAGCGATCTCTAGCATCAACATAGGGATGTCATATTCTGGTAGGGGACCTTCTCTGGGTCCATCTTGCCCACAACGATACCACGATCTGTATTGATGGGGTACCATTTGGGATAGACCCGCATCAACCCAGACAATGGATCTCACGAGTTCGTAGACCCAGACTCCTTGGCCCCTAGGAAGAGGAATCAGAGAGACCTATTCGGTGACCTTCTTCAGCTGGCCAAAATGTTCGGGAGGAACCGCCATCTAAGGACCTGAAAATGTTAGCCCACGATGGGGTGAAACAATATCTCAGCAAGTTCACCTCCTAAACTCCGACTAGGAAGGAAATACGCCTACAGGCCGTTTATGCACACACAAGACAGAGGACTTACCTCGCCTTAGTTCCTTTCTGCACGTTAGTATAGTACATCTACTCAACCAATTAAAATCAAATCAAATCATCATTCAATTGATCCACTTGATTCCATACCATCAATACCATCCATAAAATTCAATCGATTTGAACATTGCTCACCCAAGCTGAAAAAAATAATAATAGATGATATAGCTCACCAAAGCTGATAGTTATTTAATAATGCTCACTGAAGCTGCTATATATCTATATTGCTCACTGAAGTTGAGATATAATAGATGCTCGCTGAAACTGATAGATATTTATAATGCTCACCGAAGCTGCTAGATAATATAGCTCACCGAAGCTGATAGATATCTATAATGCTCATCAAAGCTGCTATAGTATACTGCTCACCGAAGTTGACATATCAAAGCCCACAGGCTGATATAGTATACTGTTCTCACTAACTGATAATTCACTGTTTTTATAATACCCGATAAAAATAATCACGAGTGAGTACACGGTCGGCCTAAGCCAAAATACAATATATTCCTTTTCAAAAATCCCACCATTTAATATAGTCCACAAAGATATTTTTGACGTTTTAAACCGATGCTTGGTATTTCCCGATTAAATACTTTTTTTTCTTGTACCAAAAATACTTAAATTACTCAATTTTGGCTAAATTCCCAAAATTACAATTATCACTCAAAATGTGTACAAATTTAGCATTCAATTAAATAAACCAATCACATCATTGAAATCAACACGAAATTCCGGTCATCGGCTATCCCCGTCTAATTTTTGAAAATAATAAATAATTAAATAAATGCCAAAAATAAATAAATACCATTAAATGCGAAAATAAACTTAGGCTGGAAATGCCTAATTAAATACCGAAACGGGCCCTGAAAAATTCCGAACCTAACTAGATAAATAATACAACCTATCTAGTTGCTAATTAAGCTGGTCTAACCACCTAACATGCAATAATGAGTAATTAAATTGCTAATCCGTTCTAACTAACCACCTAAACCATACTTAGCCTAAATTAATCAACCTTTTAGCATAATTAAGTCCCTAAGCAGAGTTTAGTTAGTAAACTCATCGGTTTTGAAATCCAATGAGTCCACGACGACGGCAACATGGAGACGGGCGACAAACTCCGAAGCGGCGACACCTTATGAGGCTCGGAAGCGGTCCGAAATGGGCCTCAAAGCCCACGGAGGCTTGCTGGCTTCGACCTCTAGTTGATGGGCTGAGGGAGTGAGCTGGGTGACGATTTGGGCTAGAACAGCGAGGATAGCTGGCGGACAGCTACAACGACGAGCAGGGGCGATGGTGGCTGCTCCGGTGACCTAGACAGCGGCCAAGGGGCTCCGACATCAATCGAGGAAGCTCGGGGGACGAGCTAGGCTTGCAAGACAGCGAGCTGGAGGCGGGCGGGCAGATGACATGCGATGGGGGTGTGATGGCGATCCAAGCTAGGTGCTAGCGACGGGCAAGGGAGGGGCTAGAGGGTTTCTTCTGCATTTTCTCGGCTTTGGGAGGTTCAAATGAAAATGGAGAAAAAGGAAGCTTGTTGAAGAAGAAGAAGGGGTTGGAGGCTTGGAGGGGGTCAGTTTTCCCCCACTTGTTCCAACTCTATCCTTAACCATTGCAGTAGATGACAAACTTTCCCAAGAACCTCCCAAATGGTCCAAAGGTTGAAGACCATGGGGGCTACGAATTTTGAAATATTTTCTCCCAATTTGAACCAATTCTCCTTCAATTGGATTCAATTTGGCCCCCATAAATTCCACAAAGGTGTCATCAACCACATTGACATTTTTCCTTGCCAATAGAACCAACTTGCATCCCAAAAATGCGATAAAAAATGGTCCCTTGAATTTTCCAGTGAAAAACGCCCGTATTTTGTATTTTCGCCAAAATTCTCGATTTGCAGAAAAATCTTCGAAACACAAGAAGATGTTCCTAAAATGACTTGTGACATGACAGATCTTTCCATTTCTAAAATCGGGTTCAAATTCGCGGTTAATTTCAATTTGGCATGATTTTAGTGTGACATAGCTTACCAGGTGGCTTTTAGAAATTTTTAGCGCATTGGACCCGTGGTTAATTATTTTCAAGCCACAACGTGCATTTTCGACACTTTGGCGACCTTCAGTTGTCATGAAAATCTCAAGGTTTCAAATATGGACACAGGGTACAAAAATGACAGAAAAATTGGTCTAGTGCCTCTGTTAAATCACCCACACATTAATCACATGCCTCTGTTGAATCAACCTATCTCTGATCTCTAATCAATTTTGACAGTACGGTAATGACCCTTGCAGATTAGCACAGTCAAGCAATCGATTCCTAATCGAATTCTCAAGTCTTTTGTGTTAAAATCCCTTAACAGCTTCACCTGATAGACTAGTTATCCCGTGAGGGATCAGTTCAGGGAAAAGAACTATAGGTGTGTCGATGAAAAGCTCAACTTATTCAATTGAAACTAGAACTCAAAATTCAGGATGTCACAACTCTTCCAGTCTTATAAAAATTTCATCCTCGAAATTTAAACCATTACAAATCTTTAAACAAAAACGTGGGGGTACAATCATCTCATCGAATCCTTGCTTTCCCAAGTTGCTCCTTCAGTGCCGTGGTGTTGCCAGACCACTTAAACCAATGGGATCATCTTGGTGCGCAGAATCTGTTCTTTCTAATCCACAATCTGAATCGAGTTTTCCACGTACGACACTCTGTTGTCTACGTCTAATTCCTCAAAATTAAGCACGTGGGTCGGATCAAGCTCATACTTCCTCAACATCGACACGTGAAAGACGTCATGCACTTGCACCAATCTCGGCAGCAATGCAAGACGATACGCTAGGATCCTAATTCTCTCTAGAATCTCAAAGGGACCTACGTACCTCAGACTCGGTTTTCCTTTCTTACCAAAGCGTGAAGCACCCCTCATTGGTGACACTTTGGGAAAAAGGTGATCACCAACTTGGAACTCCAAAAGCCTTCGACGCATATCTGCATAGCTTTTCTAGTGCCTTTAAGCAGTCTTTAATTTGCCTCTGATGACTGTAACGACCTCCATTGACTGCTAAACTAACTCTGGGCTTGTGATCTTTCGTTCTCCGACTTCATCCCAACAAACTGGCTTTCTACATGCTCTGCCATACAATGCTTCGAAATGAGCCATCTAAATGCTCTACGGGTAGCTATTATTGTAGGCAAACTTGACAAGGTGAAGCTGTTCCTCCCAACTTCCCTTGAAATCCAACACGTAAGCTTGGAGCATGTCTTCAAGGGTTTGAATCATCCTCTCAGACTAGCCATCCTTCTAAGGATGATATGCCATACTATATTGCAGCTTCGTTCCTAAGGCAGCTTGTAATCTCTTCCAAAAAGTAGCTGTGAATCTTGGGTCTCAGTTTGATGTAAGCATTACCGGCAGTCCATGCAGTCGAACTATCAGACGCACATACAACTCTATGTGCCTGTCTAAATCAAAATCCTTTTGCACAGCGATGAAGTGAGCCAACTTCGTCAGTCTGTTGACCACTACCCAAATGGAATCATTGCCCTTCTGACTCCTTGGTAGGCCTATCACAAAGTCTATCGTGATGTGCTCCCATTTCCACTCTGGGATTTCGAGAGGTTGCAAAAGTCCTCCCAGCTTACAATGATGTGCCTTCACTTGCTTACACGTCAAATACTTGGCGACATGCTTAGCAATGTCCACCTTCATACCGGACCACCAATAGTGTTGACGCAAATTCTGATACATTTTCGTACGGCCAGGATGAATGTTGTAACTACTACAATGAGCTTCTGACAAGATCTCTTCATTGAGCGTTGCATCGTTAGGTACACACAATTGCCCTCGGAACCTCAGTGTTCCATCCTTAGAAACCCTAAAGTCAGCCTTTCTCTTATCATTTTTCTTTTGTAGGATCTTCTTAATCTCTAGGTTTGCCCACCGAAGCGTCTTGATTCTGATCTGCACTTTCGTCTCAAATCTGAGGGTGGCCATAAGATTTGAAAGATGGCCTACCTCAAATTTGAAAATCAAATCTCGAGCTCTTTCGAGCAAAACCCATTCCTTAATCATCATCTGTGCAACTGAAGACTTCCGACTCAAGGCATCGGCGACGTTATTCGCCTTCCTAGGGTGATATAGAATATCACAATCGCAGTCCTTCAAAAGTTCCATCCAACGACGCTGTCTTATATTCAACTCCTTCTGAGAGAATGGATACTTGAGTCTTTGATGGTCAGTGAAGATTTGGAATCTTTCTCCACACAAATAATGTCTCCAAATCATCAGAGCGAAAATGAATGCTACGAGTTCTAAGTCATGTGTCAGGTAATTCAACTCGTGAGGTCTCAACTAACGAGACACGTATGCAACAACCCTACCATGTTGCATCAGCACGCAACCTAGTCCTCTAAACAACGCATCACTATAGATCTCGTATCCTCCAGGACCAGATGGAATGGTTAGCACAGGTGCGGTAGTAACCAGCCAAACCCAAAAAGCTTCAGATCTCTGTCACTGTAATCGGTCTTGGCCAATTGATAACTACTTCAATCTTGGACAGGTCCACGAAAATTCCTTCACTTGAAATCACATGACCTAGGAATGCAACACGAGTCAAGCAAAAATCGCACTTACTAAACTTAGCAGACAGTCCATGAATCCTCAGGGTTTGAAATACCTTTCTCAAATGACCCCCGTGCTCCTCAGCCCTTCTTGAATACACCATAACATCGTCGATGAATACGATCACAAACTGATCCATATATTCTTTAAAAACTTGGTTCATCAAATCCATGAAAGCAGTTGAAGTGTTCGTTAAACCAAACGGCAATATCGTGAACTCATAATGGCCGTATCAAGTATGAAACGCTGACTTCGATATATCCTCATTTCTGATCCTCAACTGATGATACCCTGTCTTCAAGTCAATTTTTGAAAATATCGACACTCCTTGTAACTGATCAAACAAGTCATCGATCCTTGGGAGTGGATACTTGTTCTTGATCGTTACCTGATTGAGTTGGTGATAGTCGATGCATAGGCGCAACGAACCATCTTTCTTTTTCACGAAGGGAACTGGTGCTCCCTAAGGTGATGCACTAGGACGTATGAATCCCTTATCCAACAATTCTTGCATATGCACCTTCAGTTCTTTCAACTCAGATAATGACATTCGATAAGGAGCCTTAGAGATTGGCTTTGTCCTGGGTGCTAACTCGATCACAAATTCTATCTCTCTCTCTGGCGATAGGCTTGTCAATTCTTTCGGAAACACGTTTGGAAATTCTTGAACTTACTGAGATATCTTCGATCTTCAACTCCTCAACTGTAGTATCCACGATAGTTGCTAGGTAACCTGACAACCCCCTCATCTAACAAACGGGTTGCCTCAAGCGACAAGATTAAGGTAATCAAGGGTCCTCCTCGACTTCCAACAAACTCAAAACTTTCACCCATCTAACGGGTTAAAATGAATCGCTTTACGATAGTAGTCCATCTTAGCTCGTTGCTTGGTGAATCAGTCCATGCCAATTATCTAATAGAAATCATACATGGCTAGGACTAACAAGTCTATCTTCCCCTCTCGCTCACCAATCACTAACTTGCAACCTAAACAACCTAATGCAGCTAACACCTTATCCTTTAACGGTGTAGATATGCTAACCACTAACTCCAACAATTCAGGACTTAATCCTATCAGCTTAACATATTGCTTAGCAATAAAAGAATGAGTTGCACTAGGGTTGAATAAAGCATAAGTAGCATGGTCGTTCAGCGAAATCGTACTTGTAATCACATCAGGCGAGTCCTCTACGTGACCTTTTGTGATGACATACACTGTCCCTTGAGCTAAGGGTCTATTCTTTCCACCCTGCGATGCAGTATGCAACGCTACACCCCTCATCTGACCCATCGACGGCGGTGGCAGTAACTATTATTGTCCCCTCGATCTTTTGGGACAATCTTTGGCCAGGTGACCCTGTTGGCCACATTCAAAACAAGCGCCCATCCTCTGAAGGCACGGGGCCGAACCGTGTTGCCTTCCACAAAAGCGACACACGCCATTCTGATTTAGCGCTGACTTGCCAATCCCAACCTTCCTATTAGGCGGAACATGGAACCTTCCTCCAATCATGGGCTCCTTCCCATACCGATTCCCATCTCTATGTGAGCTGAACGTCGATCCAAACAAAGCAGCTTGCTCACTCATACTCCTCTCTATCAGCTCGGCCCGACTATATACTTCATAATAGTCTTTCCGAGACTATAGTCCTTCAAGTGGCACCAGCAAATTCTTTAACTCCAGTGGAACACCATTCCTAAACCTTCGAGCTTTATCTTCAGGATCCTCTATCAGTCTTGGAGCGTACTGTGATAGCTCCGCAAACTTCGCTTCGTATTGATCCATGGTCATCATCCCTTGGCGGAGGCACTGAAATTACTCCATCTTATGTTCTCGGGCGTTACCCGAAAAGTACTTGCTGTTGAAAGCTCTAAGGAAAGCGTTCTACACCGGGACCACGCCTTCCGGGACTATTGTGCCTCTGGTGGCCCTCCACCAAGTATTCGCGCTACCCTGTAGTCGGTATACTGCCAAGATAACTTTTTCCTCCTCATTGCACCTCAGAAGTGCAAAGGCCTTCTCCAGGTCTTGAATCCAAAGCGATGTAGTCTCTGGATCTCCTGCACCGGTGAACCTCGGCAGATTTAGCTTCAGGAATTGTTCTACCAACTTATGAATCGATCTCTCTTTCTATGACTATGTTCCTAGGTGGAACTTTGACAGGTGCAGCAACGGTGGCGGCCTCAACAGTGGCGGCAATGGCATCATTAGCAGCATTTGTAGTGCTGGCGAATTGATTCTGGGCCTACTGCCCTATCAGTGCTCCCATCGCTTCAAGCGCCTACATGATCCCTTCGATCCTGGGATCACTAGGGGCTATTACCCCGGCACCAACAGGAGGTGGTGCTACTCCACTAGCACTAGCCTGAGCTGGTACTCGACCATAACCTCCTCGGGTACCGACCCTCATCGGCGTCCTACCCTTAGTCGCAGGTCCTATGGTACGCTTTCTAGGAGTCCTCTGCTCCTGATCACTCATGATGCAATTTTTCTACAGAAACCTGCCTTCCAATTCCACATAGAATTAGTAGCTGAGCGATCTCCACAAACAACAACCAACTATCAGTGACAAGCACCAGCATGAAATAAATGCCATTCCTAATAACTATCCCATAGACTTATCGCACCTTATCCCTCTAATTGTTGACCAGCTCTTATACCACTCCGGCCGGGGATATCACGCCCCGATCCTTGAGCGTGTGCCCATCCCGTGGTGGTTGATTAAATTACGACATCCCAAGACACGTCGCCAACCCTTTCATTTGTATGCACATGTTGAAACGAATAAATAAATCCCCAGACAACACAAAGATGGGATAGAAAAGCAGGGCCAAAATTTTGAAAACTACAGCACACTTTTATACACATTAGACTAGGTCATATACAATACTAGCCTATTCACAAGTCTACAAAAGGTAGAAGAGCTACAAGTCCTCTAAGCATTTGAACCCTCAACTGAAGACTCCAGGGAACTCGGGTCTCTCACTGCACCACCGGGAGGGTCAGCTGTACCCTTGCCAAAAGCGATCTCTAGCACTGATATAGGGATCTCAGATTCTGGTAGGGGACCTTCTATGGATCCATCTCGCCCGCAATGATACCACGATCTGTATTGATGGGGTACCATCTGGGATAGACCCGCGTCAACTCAGACAATGGATCCCACGAGTTCGTAAACCCAGGTTCCTTGGCCCTTAGGAAGAGGAATGAGAGAGACCTGTTCGGTGACCTTCTTTAGCTGGCCAAAATGTTCGGAAGGAACCGCCATCTAAGGACATGAAAATGTTAGCCCACGACGGGGTGAGACAATGTCTCAGCAAGTTCAACCCCTAAACTCTGACTAGGAAGGAAATACACCTACAGGCCGTGTATGCACACACAAGATAGAGGACTTACCTTGCCTCAGTTCCTTCCTGCACGTTAGTATGGTACATCTACTCAACTAATTCAAATCAAGTCAAATCATCGATCAATTGATCCACTCTATTCCATACCATCAATAACATCCATAAAATTTGATCGATTCGAACACTGCTCACCAAAGCTGCTATATATCTACATTGCTCACCGGAGCTGATATATAACAGATGCTCACCGAAACTGATAAATATTTATAATGCTCACCGAAGATGCTTGATGATATAGCTCGTTGAAGCTGATAGATATCTATAATGCTCACCAAAGCTGCTATAGTATTTGCACACCGAAGTTGACATATCAAGGCCCACAAGCTAATATAGTATAATGTTCTCACTAACTGATAATTCACCGTTTTCATAATACTCGATAAAAGTAATCGTGTGTGGGTACACGATCGGCCTAAGCCAAAATACAATATCTTCCTTTTCAAAAATCCCACCATTTTATACAGTCTACAAAGATATTTTTGGCGTTATAAGCCGATGCCTGATGTTTCCCGATTAAATACTTAAATTACTCAATTTTGGGCTAACTTCGAAAAATTGCAATTATCACTCAAATAACACAATTTAGCATTCAATTAAATAAACCAAGCACACCATTGAAATCAGCACAAAATTTCGTTCATCAACTATCCCGGTCTAGTTTTCGAAAAATAATAAATAATTAAATAAATATCATTAAATGTACCGAAAATAGATACTTAGGCTGGAAACGTCTAATTAAATACCGAAATGGGCTTGGAAAAATTCCGAACTTAACTAGATAAATAATACAACCTATCTAGTTGCTAATTAAGCCGGTCTAACCACCTAACATACAATAACGAGTAATTAAATTGCTAATCCATTCTAACTAACCACCTAAACCATACTTAGCCTAAACAAATCAACCCTTAAGCATAATTAACTCCATAAGCAGAGTTTAGTAAGTAAACTCACCGGTTTTGAAATCCGATGAGTCCACGACGACGGCAATGCAGAGACAGGCGACAAACTCCGAAGCGACGACACCTTATGAGGTCCGGAAGCGGTCCGAAATGGGCCTCAAAGCCCACGGAGGCTTGCTGGCTTTGGCTTCTGGTTGATGGGCCAAGGGAGTGAGTTGGACGACATTTTGGGCTGGAACGGCGAGGATAGCTGGCGGACGGCTGCAGTGGCGAGTAGGGGCGATAGTGGCTGCTCTGGCGACCTGGACAGCGGCCAAGGGGCTTTGACGTTGACCAAGGAAGCTTAGGGGTCGAGCTATGCTCACTGGATAGTTAGCTGGAGGCGGACGGGCATACAGCATGCAACGGGGGCGCAACGGCGAGCGGTGGAGGCTAGGGGCTTGGCGGGCGGTTGCGAGGGCAGGGGGTGGCTAGTGGTTTCCTCTGGTTTTTGGGAGCTTCAAATGGCCTCTAATGGAGAAAGGAAGCTTGTTGAAGAAGAAGAAGGGGTTGGAGGCTTGGAGGGGGCCACTTTGCCTCTAAAGTCCACCATTCTATCCTTAAACACTCATTGGCTTGCCCCCACTTATTCCAGCTCTATCCTTAGCCACTTGCATTCCACAAACTTCCCCAACACACCTCCCAAATGGTCCAAAAAGTTGAGTACCATGGGTGTTACGAATTTGACACAAATTTCCCCCAAATTGAACCAATTGTCCTTCAATTGGATTTAATTCGGCCTCCATAAATTCCACCAAGGTGCTCTCGACCAAATTGACATTTTTCCTCGCCAATAGAATTAACTTGCATCCAAAAAACACGATAAAAAATGGTCCCCTGAATTTTCCAGTCAAAAACGCCCTTACTTTGAATTTTCGCCAAAAAATGGTCCCCTGAATTTTAAAAAATCTTCGGAGGAAAATTCAATCATATACACAGACCTAATTGACATGCATTTTATATTATTCATAACAATTCATTCTCAATTACAACCCAGGCCAAGGATTTTAGTGTACTGTCTTAATTAGATTACATAGGACATCATTATTGTACCTTGCATTAACATGGAGATAGATTCCATGTTGCGCACACGTGTAACTTCGTATGTGAATGTGTTATGACCATCAGGTATAGAGACAGATCAATGAGCCACCAATATGCATACTTGTGAACCATAGCCATCCAACACACAAGTTAACACTGTGCCTCAGGTCTAAGGATTATTTACACAAGATCAGAGCATGAACGATTAGTCATTGACCCCGCTAAAAACTTCTATGTTGCCAATCGTTCTATGTGTGTCACATTCAGTAAACTTGTAACAATGGTTATTTCATCAATACACTGATAGTTAATTTACTTTGAACTGATTACTTATGAGTTAACTAATTTATTAGGTGATGCCGTAAATGGTTAAAATGCGAACGATCAGAGAATTCAATCAAGGATAGATCGTTCGACCATAAGGATTGACAAGGGACAATACTACACTGTTACAAGTAAATTAGTAAACGGATATAAATCGATTCGATAGAGGTACAGAGTCTGATTGTGGGTGATTCCGCACGATTACGATGCTTGCTACGAACGATAGTAAATTGATTTTCTATCGATCTTGTATTCAGGGTGAGTAATTGATTCCTCGCAATTACATGATAATCGAGGGTTATCCATGATTTGAAGAGACCTAAACATGGATTGAAAGTTATCAACCATGGGTCAAATGTGTGAAAACCCCTGAAAGCCATTTGATAGTTTAGGTCGTATTAAAGTTGCATTTGATTGATTTCAACCATGGATCTTAATCCAATTTCAAGTATTGAACTTTCAAGGATTCCAAGATCAAGCTATCGGACGTCGCCTCATTTATTTGTCAATTTATCGGTAAGCCTTAATCTTTAGAGAAGGATTAGTAGGTTGAGAATTGGAAGTTGGAAAGGGAGTTAGGCCAAGCAAAGGCCCAATGGTTCTCACGCCCAAATTAAAGGCTCAAATTGGATGAGTTAAGCCCAATCCAAGTTTGTCAAGCCCAAACCCAAGCCCTAATGAATAGTGTGCGTGAATAGTAACCTAGCCTCTAGAAGCCTAATTTTAGGCTTGCCTTCAAAGTCTTGATTCATTTATGCCCTCTAGAAGCCATGATTACAAGAGACAAAGACTTTGGTCTTGGAAGAAGACTTGCCACCTTTGGTTTCTTAAATTCTACTTTGATTCCAGTTTTCGAAATTCCTGGACCCTCACTGTTTTCCAATTTTATAGAACTTATTGTGGTTCGAATTTGGAGAAACTTCCTTCATGAAAGTCATTCAAAACATCTTGATGTATAACATACTGTAATTTGAGATTTTTCTAAGGTGAAATGGTTAGTACGATAGCCTATTCTTCTACCAAGTGAAAACTACCCAGTGTAGTAAAAACAGTGACCTATTTGTCTTCTAAGTTGTAGAGGATATCAATTTCTACAATATACTAAAATTTTGAAGTGTTTTATGAATATTTGAATGTCAAAATGAATTTTCTTCTGCTGTTGTTGATTATGTCTGACGAACGAAACATTAGGTTTCTTTGGTAATTTGCTGCTCTTTATACAAAACGAATTGGGCTTGGCTTCCCATATGAAAATTTTTAGTTAAAGTCTTCTATACAACATATTAAAGTTTTGAATCCGTTTGATTAGATAATGACATTTATTTCAAAAGTTGTTCAAAATTGTTCATTACATTAGGGGGCACATGCCCAAGCTTGGAGGACAAGCCTAGGCAGTTGCATGGTTGAGATCAACCATTGCTCCCCAAGCTTATACTATTGGATGGCTAAGATTGCTTCTTGCTCCCCAAGTTTAATCAATTGTGTGCTCCTCAAGTTTAGGCAATTGTGCAATTGAGATCAACCCTTGCTCCCTAAGTTGGAATGGAGAGCCAAGACGTGCTCTTGATCCCCAAGTTACGACTTTAAGTCAAGGGGTATTAAATGGCCAACTTCTTCCCCAAGTTTTCCTCTTTTTCCCTCATTTCTCTCACTTTCTCTCTCTACCCCTCCCTTTGGACGAATTTTCATTCATCCCTCTCTCTCGTCTCATACCCATTCCTCTCTCTTTCTCTCTCGGTTTGCTAACCTACGTCGTCATATGGTGCCGCTTTGCCGTTCGCTGTCCCTCAAGCCGCAAGCCACCATCACCGCTAGACCACCACCAAGCCACCAAGCTTCCTTGGCTGTGAGCTAAAGCGACTGCTGCCATCGCGGTGCCACTGTCGCAATTAGCTCACTGTCACCATAAAACTGTGAGTTAACTTCCTAATCTTTGATTAGGGTGTTAATTGCGTAGATGGAAGGTTTATATTAAGGCTAATGGAAGTTACTATGGTTTAGTTGATAGGTTATCGTGATAGGTAATAAGTGAACTTGATAGGTTATCGCAATAGGTGATAAGTAGACTTGATAGGTTATCGCGATAAGTGATAAGTGAACTTGATAGGTTATCGTGATAGGTTATTAAGAATAGGTGATAAGCTATCACTGAAGGGATGATAAGCTATTGAGAAATCAGTGATAAGCTATTGGAAAATAAGGGATAAGCTATCGCTAAATAGACAATAAGCTATTGGTTTAATGTTGATAGGCTATCGCAATAGGGCAATAAGTGATGCTTTTTATGTGTTTTGTACTTGATTTACTGGATGAATTTATGCATAATCCATATTGTTTAAGCTTATTATGCCATTATGTCGATTGCCTAAATCATAAGTTTTAAATGTTATTTTCAAAGAAGGTTTTACTTACAAGAAAATGGCAAACTTTGAGGCATCATGTGTGGACGCCATGCTTTATGTGCTATATGGGGCAATAAGGTTTTAAAATGAAAGCGTGCAAAGGTTGGCAGGTTGATTTTAAGTACATGACCACATGTGATTATTTCACCAGAATTTTAAGTGTAAAGATTTTCCGAGATTTGATATTTGAGCATGAACTCTTTTACATTGGGCTAATTGATGATAGATAAAATTGGCTTGAGCATTGGCGTGCTTGAGTGGTCACTTAATTGAACCTGTCACTCAACGGGAGTTTAAGGGCGATGCCTGATGTTTATCGGATGCCCGGCGGGGGTCCGGATGTCGAGTTGCAGTTGAGGCCGGACTAATGTTCCTTTATGGAATGCAGTCTGGGCAGGGGTTCTAGACGTTGCCGTGCCTGATGGGCGAGATGATGCTCGATCATGTTGGAAGACCACCAACCCTTATGGTGGCCATGGCCCAAGGGGTTGTTATGATTGGAACATGTGTGTTGGCAATGCGCATGGATTATTAGTTATGCTTAATGCATTAATATTGGCATATGTAATTAATTAATGTGGAGGATGTGCCAAGGTGAGGTAAGGATGCCTACGGCTTACCTAACAGCTTTAATATTTGTCTTTGGGGTTGGTTGCTTGACCATGTTCATAGTGAAGGCAAAGCAAACGTTGCTTTGCTATTGATTTGCCATCAATATAATGTTGCATGTTTAGGCTACCTTCGAGACGAATTAGCATCCTAGTTGAGGCTTAGGTCGTTAACTCGCTGAGATATTTATATCACACCCCATTGCTGTTTAATATTTTTCAAGCCCGTAGTATGGACAACCGTCATGCTCGATTCGGGGTCCCTTTGGAGACGAGAGAATTGGCCTGGCATTAGTGAAGTTTAGCTTAACCTTAACCCACAGTTGGTTTTTGTTGGTTGGTTGGAAGTTGCTGGTGGGGGCTTGAAATCACTAAACTTCCTAGGGTTAATAATAAATTTGTAATTGAAGTGCTTGGTTTGATGTTGTGGTGTTTTATGTGCTATCCCCATTAAATTTGTTATGATTGACTAGGTGTTGTTTATATCAAATGCTTCCGCTTGTGTTTAATTGAAAGATAAAAAGAATGGGTCAATGACGCATCCTTGGACGTCACAAATTTATTGACCATAGTGGGGTGTTCACTTGCTTGGGGGTTCGGGGCATGAAAAAACACTTGTGTTGTAACTCGAGCATCATAATACCCAATTACTCGTAACTCGTCGTTACCTTAAGCATCCAATACTTAATGGTGAAGCTAAGAATACATCGATCTCAATAAGATCATTAATATCCACTCAATGATCCATTGATTGGGAACGGTTTAAAGATTTAGTCTAACTGTGAACTCGTCATGCATATTCTTAACATCTCAAGAATAAGTCTAGTCACAACTGATCTTATGGAATCATTCATATAGATAATTGGATGATTAAATGAATACGTCTTTGCCATTAATTTGACAACACAACTGAAATCCCTAACATGTAACTATTTCATGGTTGCTTTAGGGCATATATGACTAACAATCTCCCACTTGCACTAAAACCAACTTGTTTGGTACCTCAAACCCATTTTGTCAATGTGTCTTTCAAAAGATGACTGAGGTAAGGCCTTAGTAAGGAGATTTGCCACATTTTCCACTGAGGCAATTTTTTGCAACAATTTCTCTGATGAGATGGAAGCATCTCTCAATGTGCTTGGACTTCTTAATGAGACCTCGGTTCCTTAGCTTGAGCCACTGCCCCATTATTGTCACAAAACAATATAATTGGTTGCTCAATAGAAGGGATGATTCCAAGTTCAAATATGAACTTTTCATCCAAGCAGCTTCTGTCGCTGCTTCAGAAGTAGCTACATACTTTGCCTCGGTGGTGGAATCAGCAGTTATGCTTTGTTTGGAACTCTTTCAACTAACTGGGCCACCATTCAGTGTAAAGACAAACTTAGATGTAAACTTATAATCATTAGAATGCGACTAAAAATTGGAATCAATATAAGCTTCAACTTTAATCTCTCCTTCTCCATATATCAAGAATAAATCCTTCGTCCTTCATAAGTACTTAAGGATATTCTTGACTGCAATCTAGTGCTTTTCCCCTAGATTAGATTGATATCTACCGGTAATGCTTACAGCATATGTAATATCAGGTCTAGTACATAGCATAGCATACATTATGCTTTCAATAACGGATGCATAAGGTATCTTCCCCATACACTCTCTTTCTTCAGGAATGTTGGGACACATCTCCTTTGGAAAGACGGATTCCATGGCTAAAAGGCAATAATCCTCTTTTGGAACATTGCATGTTAAAACGTGTTAACACTTCATCTATGTACGTAGACTATAAGAGGTCAATCAATCATCTTGATCTATCTCTATAGATCTTGATACCTAAAATATAGGTTGCCTCTCCTAAATCTTTCATAGAGAATGCGCTCCCGCTAACCTTCTTGTAGACACAGGGTTCATCTAGATTTTTGATAAAGCTAAACGATTTGATTACATCATCAAAATGGATGTTCCAACTTCTGGAGGCTTGTTTAAGTCCATAAACGGATCTATTAAGCTTACACACCTTTCGACTTTCACTATTTGATTCAAAACCCTGTGGTTGTTCCATATAGACATCCTCCTCATGAAAACCATTTAGAAAAGCCATTTTGATATCCATTTGGAATATCTCATAATCAAGGTGTGCAGCTATAGCCAACATAATCGATTCTTTATTTTTGACAATATCCTTATGCCACCAGCCGTGCTTTGTAAGTTCCAACGTGACCATCAGCGTTCATCTTCCTCATGGAGATCCATTTACAACCAATTGGTACAATACCATCATACAGGTCAACTAAGGTCCAAACATCGTTGGAATACATTGAATCCATTTTGGATTTCATAGCTTCTAGCTATTTACTAGAATCGATATCTAACATCGCCTCCTCATAAGGGTTAGGATCACTAGGTTGATCACTATCGTTCACAATTAATAATGGTTATATATGTTCAACCAAGTGTTTATAACGAGCATGTGGATGAGACGTTCTCGCACTCCTTCTAAGAGGTTGTGTATCAGAAGTTCTCACTGAATTAGAGATACGTATCTAAACATGGTTGTTTGGTATTTCATTATTATCTTCTTGTAAGACTATTTTCCGTCTAGCACTACCTTCCCGAATGAACTCATTCTCTAGGAAAGAAGCATGCCTGTTGACCAAAATTATTTGGTCAAAGTGAAAATAGAAATAGTATCCAAGAGTCTCCTTTGGATATGCCATATTTCATAAGATGTAGTTGGAATAGATTTGGACGGCACTCTACTCAATATATATGAATGTGTCTCAAGGGCATATCCCAAAGGGATATAGGCAAGTTGGTGTAACTTATCATAGATCGCATCATATGTAATAAAGTGCAATTTCTTCGTTCATATACACCATTGTGCACTGGAGTTCCAGGAGGTGTCCATTGTGATAAAATGCCATTGTCTTTGAGATAGTCAAGGAATTCAGTACTAAGGTATTTACTTCCTCGATTTGATCAAAGAGCCTTAATACACTTTCCCATTTGTTTCTCAACTTCAGCTCTAAATTCCTTGAACTTTTCAAAAGATTCAAATTTATGAGTTATGGCATTTATATCAATTCTATTTGCTTATTGACATCGGTAATCGCATTACCGGACATTCTAATGGCATAAAGATCATTGGTTGACAAGCCAAAACCAACACATGTTCTATTATGATAAATAGAACATACATCATTAGCAAAAGAAAATTCATAATTCTTTTTGCTCAAATGAGGTATAGAGATGATGTTCCTGACAACATTCTCATAATGCAAACAGTTTTTCAAAACTAACTAATGCAACAACTCTTGCTCCATTGGTAAATGTCAAGATAATTTCATTTTGCCCTAATCTCCTGCTTATTTCCAAATTCTGCAATGACATACAAATATGTGAAGTTGCAGCAGAATCTAAAACCGATAAGCTGGATTCAACACTAACCATAAGATTAGTTCAATAAGCATAGACACCATACCTTCATAAGGTTGGTCCTTGGGCTTAACCTTCAAGCTCATGAGGTACTTCTTACAATTCCTCCTCCAGTGCCCTTGGACACCACAGCAGTGACATTTCCCCTTTTCAATCTTGGGCTTTGATTGCATAGGAGGTTTAATAGGCCTCTTCCATTTATTTTTCTTCAAAATAGTCTTGCTTTTTGAAGAAGAAGCCTTAGTCATAGCCACTACATTAGGCCTTGTGTTGTGCATTTCCTTCTCATAAACTACCAACATACTATGTAACTCAGTGAGAGTTTTTTCCATCTTATGCATGTAGAAGTTTTGGACAAAACTAGAGAAGGAATCAGGTAAAGATTGGAGGATCAAATCCACAGCTAACTCGTTGTCCATAACTAGATATAGCCTAGCCAACTCTTCAATGCGCCAGATCATTTTCAAAGCATGATCATTAACCGATGATCCTTTAGCCATCCTCATATGATATAATGCCTTAGATATCTCATATCTAGAGACTCGACCATTCTCATCAAAGTATTCCTTTAGGTGTAAGATGATCAACCTAGCATTTTTCACAGTTTTATACTTCTTATGCATTTCATTATTCATCAAAGCAAGTATATATGACATAACTTTTAAGCCATTGTCACACCACTTATCATAAGCGATGCGCTCCTTTTGGGTCTTACCATGAGGAAAATAGTTTGGCATCTTTTCATTAAGGACTTACCTGATTTTCTTTGAATTGAGAGCAATTCTCAAATTCCTCACCTAATCAGTGAAATTGGGTCTAGTCAAACAATTTCTGTCAAGTATAGAAGCGAGTGAGTTTATGGTTGCCATTTTTTAGAGTATTAATATATTTATGTAGAAATATATTGTTAGCCATTATATTTCAAAATATCTATTCCATTTTGGCCTTTAAATGAAATAGATCATCCCACTAAATTTATATTCAAATCCCATACTTCTTAAAGTGGGAAACGATAATCTTTTGTTGGGTAAACATTACTAGTGGGGATTGGAGTCCCACCTGTCACATCCTGAATTTCAACTTCTGCTTTCAATTGAATGAATCGGGCTTTTCATTAATGACTTTGAGCTGATTACTCACGAGATAACTAGTCTAGCAGGTGAAGCTGTTAAGGGATTTTAATGCAATGGACTTGAGAATTCGACCAAGAATCGACTGCTCGACCGTGTTAATCAGCAGAGGTCATTACAACACAGTTAAAAATTGATCAGATATCATAGGTAGGTCGATTCGACTGAGATAGGTGATCAAAGTTTGGGTGATTCCACCAGACTGCAAAATTCTCGTCAATCGGCACTAGACCGATTTTTCTGTTGTTTTGGTACTCTGTGCTCGTACTTGAAACCCCGAGATTTTCACGATAACCAAGAGTCGTCAATGTGATGAAGATGTACATTTTGGCTCGAAATAAATCGACCATGGGTCAATTGCACAAAAAATTCCTAAAAGCTACCTAGTAGGCTAGGTTACGCTAAAATCGCACAAGATTGAAATTAACCGTGAATTTGAATCCGATTTTAGAAATTGAAAGTTCTGCCATGTCACGATTCATTTTAGGAATGTCAACTTGTCATACGAAGATTTTTCTGCAAACCAATATTTTTGGCAAAAATTCAAAATAAGGGTGTTTTTGTTCAGAAAATTCAAGGGACCATTTTTGAACGCGTTTTTGGGATGCAAGTTTGTTCTATTGGCAAGGAAAAATGTCAATTTGGTCGAGGATACCTTGGTGGATTTTATAGGGACCGGTTTAGGTCCATTTGGAGAGAAATTGAATCTAATTTGGGGGGCAAATGTTACAAATTCGCAGGCCATGAGGGGAGGGACTTTTGGACCACTTCAATGGCTTCCTAGAGAAGCGTGTTGGCTGCATTTTGGTTGAGGATGGGGCAAACAAGGTGGGGGGCCATCTAATGATCAAACTAGAGGATATTTTGGCTTTTGGGACCCTCCATTTGGGCAGCTGTCTTCTTCTTCTTCTTCAGTAGTGTGCTTTCTCCATTAAAGGCCATTTTTGAGCTCCCACAGTTGCAGAAAAACTGAGCCAGCCACTCCCTGCCGTTGCACGCCCGCCGGACAGCTGGCTCTCGCCGCTCACACACGTCTCGCCCCGCATCGTCCCACCTATTCCATGGCCGTGCCGCTCCTCCCAAGCCTCCTTAAGCCGCCATCGAAGCCCCGGGCCATCGTCCAAATTTGCCTCCACAACTGTTCAGCTTCGCTTGTGCCGCCCGCCCGCCTAACAGCCAGCCTGGTCGTTTCCAACCCAAGCCGAGCCCCATGCCATCTCTCTCGGCCCAAGAGCAGAACCGCAGGCTAGCAAGCCTTTGTGGACTTCAAGACTTGCTTTAGGACACATCTAAGCCTTGTAAGGTGTTGCCGCTTCGAAGTTTGTCACCCGTCTACGCGTTGCCGTCATCGTGGACTCACCAAATCGCTAAACTGGTGAGTTTACTCATTAAACTCTGCTTAGGGAGTTCATGATGCTTAAGGGTTGATTAGTTTAGGCTAAGTAGGGTTTAGGTGGTTAGTTAGAACGGATTAGCAATTTAATTACTTGTTATTGCATGTTAGGTGGTTAGATTGGTTTAATTAGAGACTAGATAGGTTGTATTATTTATCTAGATTGGTTCAAAAATTTTCCGAGCTTGTTTCAATATTTAATTAGGCTTTTCCGGCCTAAGTTTCTATTTATGGCACTTAATTGTATTTATTTAATTATTTATTTATTATTTTAGGGAAATTATATCGAGATTACCGGTGACCATGAGTGGAGATTGTAATTTTAATTAGGCTTTTCCGGCCTAAACTTATGCTAATTTTAATGGTATGCTTGGTTTATTTCATTACGTTTGATTTGTGCAAATTGAGTGGAGATTGTAATTTTTGGTATTTATCAGAAAAGTGTGGAATTTCAGTATTTCATTGGAAAATACCAAGCGTAAGTTTTTAACGCTAAAAATTGTTAGAGAAAACTTCCTTGAGTGTTTTAAAGTTGAAAAATGTTTCCATCAGTCTAGTTTGAAGACTTGCAAACCTTTTCATCATAGTCGAAGACCACCAGATTGCCAGACTCAAGACTCAAAGTCTATGCTCATTGACCGTTTTCTAGACTGTCGATGAAGTCTTATCCAGAACTGAGTATTTCGTTAAGGATTTGATTCTATCAACTGAAGAAGATCTCTTGGCTGGATATAGCATGTCGGAATCCATTATTCAAATTGAGATTGATTCAGGGATTTTGGATTCGTTGATTGGCAAAGTATAATTGGAAGGTTCTACTTATGGAAACCTAGATCTTGATTGTATGGGTGAGCAGGATTGGTGGGCTATCGTCATATTCCTTAAATAACTCGAAATCTCCCTAATTGATTATGTCCAACGGGTAGATTGGAAGAACTCCTTTAGTAAGTGCAAATGGGTGTGATGGCATAAAGGAGTATATAAGGAAGACGTTCTAGTTATTCGAGTGTGTGGGCGATAGAAGAATTCCAAAGTCTAAAGCTCATTGTTCTTAGTCAATTCAATTGTTGAGCAAAATCGTGTACTCAAAAGAGAGTTTATACCTTTGTATGACCTTGAGGAAGTGTAGCGGAGTCTCTACACTGTGGAACCAAGGAAGAGCTATATTGTAACAACTCTTTTGATTTATAGTGAAATCCAACCAGTGAGCTATTAGTGCGGAAGAGTGGACGTAGGCTTGGATTAAGCCGAACCACTATAAACCTTGTGTTCTTATTCTCTTCCCTAAGCTTTTTTATTTTGATCGTAATTCTATTTGATTATTAGAGTCTAATTTCCTTTTCATAATCTATTACTGAACAGAGTTGTTTTAAAAGTAAAATCACTCACTTCACTCTGGAAAATTTTTTTTCGCACCTATTCACCCCCTCTAGGTGCTCGTACTAACTTTTACAATTGGTATCAGAGTCTGTGTACTCACTTAAGTTGAAGTGTTTTACTTCAAAGTTAAAGATCCATAGCTAGTATGTTGGCTCTAGGTCTAGTTGAAGGGCAAAGCAATACCACACCGTCTTATTTTGATGGAAAGGAATACAACATATGGAAAAATAAAATGAAGGCATTCCTAAGATCAAAGGATCCTCTGGAATGAGACGTGGTAGACAAAGGAATCATTCCTAAAATTGCAATAGTCTCAGAAAGAGGAAAAGAAGTTGTTGAGTCCAGTGAAATGACTCATGAAGAGATAACCAAGAGACAAGCTCTTGATGCAAAAGCAATTTATTCTTTATATTGTGCATTATCTCCTACTGAATATAACAGAATATCCTCTTGTGAAATAGCTAAAGAAGTCTGGGATAGATTACACATCACCTATGAAGGAATTGATCGAGTGAAAGAAATCAAAATCAACATTCTGCTTGGTCAATATGAAGCATTCAAGATGAAACTAGGAGAATCTATCATTGAAATGTTTAGTCATTTTACAAAAATCGTAAATGGCCTTGAATATCAATGTCAACCAATTTATGGACCCATGAAGGTTAACAAGTTACTGCATGGACTGTCCAAAGATTGGAATCACATAAAGACCTCAATAAGGGAGACACAAAAAATCATGCCACTCTCTATTGACGAATTGGTTGGCACTCTTCAGTCTTATGAAGTGGAGCAAATCAACGAAGATGAAGATCCCAAAGGTAAGAAATTCATTGCATTAAAATCTAATGATGATTTTGATGTCACAGATTCTAAAGATGATATGGATGATGAAGAGCTTGCTCTCATGATAAGAAGGTTTAGAAAACTGAATAGAAAGGGGAGAAGATTTAATTCAAAGAAACAAAGCTCTCAAAAGCTACAAAATAAATCAGTTGAGGATGATGAATCCAATAAAGATGTAGTCTGCTTTGAATGCAAGAAAAAAGGACACATCAGACCCAACTGTCCCCTACTGAAGAGAAAGAAAGGAAAAGCTAAGAAATATCGAAATGCGCTTAAAGCAGAAATTTGGAGTGATACCGAATGTGAGGAAAGTGATGATAATTATGCCAATATTTGTCTCATGGCACAATCAAACTCAGATTCAGACTCTGAGCCAAACTTAGACTCATACAGTGAAATCGAGGTAAGTAATTTAAAAATTCATACTAAAGTCTCTAGATACATTGATGAATTGTGTTTTAGTCTTAAAACCTTTATCAAAAGAATTTCCGAACTTAAAAGGGAAAATTTTGCACTAAAACAACAGGAAATTGTTTGGAAAGAGAAGGTCGAAAGTTTAGATAAAAGTGTTACTACTTTGAAAGAAAATGCAGACAATCTTTCAAAGAAAATGCATTCTTGAAAAATGATATCTCAAGTATTTCTAAAAGATTTTCTATAGGATCTGAGAAACTTGAAAAAATTCTTTCAGCACAAAGACCTTACTTCAACAAATCAGGTTTGGGAATGACTGCTGAAACCATTCCTCTAATTGATTTTCCTAAAGTAAATGAAAGAATTAAGCAAAGACCTACAAAAGATTCTTACAAAAATCATTTCCAAAAAGTTTTTGTAAAACCTGTAGGCTGCAGTGCTCTTAAATATTCTAAGTGCAATAGCTCAAATCATTTTGAGAAAGAATATCCTATGGTTTGGAAACCTATTAAGAAGGTATGGGCAAAGACCGTATATTACACTAACACCAATAGACCCAAGAAAATATAGGTACCAAAGAAAGCTTGAGTTTCTTTTCTAAATGCAGGTCACTATCAAGAAAAATGTTAAATGGTACTTGGACAGTGGATCCTCAAGACATATGACAGGAGACTCAAATTGTTTCATAAAACTTGTGCAAGTTAATGGTGGAAAAGTTTCTTTTTGAGGAAATAGCAAAGGAAGAATTGTAGGATACAGAACTGTAAAGATTGGAAGCCTCACGATCGGTAATATTTTCTTAGTGGAATAACTCAACTACAACTTGCTGAGTATCAGTCAGTTGTGCGACACTGGTTTCAAAATTAACTTTCAAGAAGGAATATGTTCAGGAACCAGTAAAGACTCCTCTCAGTCTTTCACGGGGCGAAGACATGGGAATATCTACCTTTTGGATATCAAACTAGATGAAACCCAATGTCTAATCTCAATTCAAGAGGAAGCAAACTTATGGCACAGAAAACTTAGGCACATCAACATGAAGCAAATAGCCAAAATCTTAGCAAAGAAGCTTGTTCGTGGACTTCCCAAACTAATATACCAAAAGTCTGATCTATGCACACCATGCGTGTTAGGAAAACAGGTAAAAAATTCGTTCAAACCAATAAATCAAGTATCCACTAATCGTGTACTACAGCTCTTGCATATGGATCTCTTTGGACCAACCAGAATTCAGAGCATTGGAGGTAAGAAATACTACCTAGTAATTGTGGATGATTATTCACGATTCACTAGGGTATATTTCTTGGCAAGTAAGTATGAAACCTTTTCTTATTTTATAAAATTTGCTGAGAAAGTCCAAAATGAGAAAGGGTATGTTATTTCAAGTATACAGACAGACCATGGAAGTGAATTTGAAAATCAAGACTTTGCTAAATTCTGTGATGAATCTGGCTTTCAGCATTTGTTCCCTTCACCATATACTCCAAAGCAAAATATCGCTGCAGGAAATGGCTAGAACTCTTATTGTTTCATATTTTCATGTGTTTGGATGTAAATGTTTTATATTGAAAAAGGCAAATGATCGAGTTGGTAAGTTCGAAGAAAAATCAGATGAAGGTATTTTCTTTGGATATTCAATCACAAGCAAAGCTTATAGAGTATACAACATAAAAACTTAATCTGTGGAGGAATCAATGAATGTCAAATTTCAAGACTTTATGCAAAATCAATCGATTCAGACTCAACCGGAAGAATCTGAACCTGCTCCAGACTCTACAAAGTCTAAATCTCTAGAAGCAGCTCAGACTTTAGAAGACCAGCAACAAATGATCATCGAAGATTCAAATGGAGGAAATGATCAACAATCTGACAAATCAACCAGCAACTGGAAGCATAAGTCTAGTCATCCCAAAGGTCTCATTTACAGAACTAACTTATTTCCTGTGGATGCAGATTTGAATGTTATCTTTACTAAGTAAATTATCTTTGTGAGATATCCATGTTTGCTTGAGCATTGTTTTACAGGTCAAAGTTATCCAAATCTGCAGGAAAGTTTTGTCACCATAAAAAATGGGGAGATTTTTAGAGAAAACTTCCTTGACAAAACGTTTCCGTCAGTCTAGTTTGAAGACTTGCAGACTCTTTCATCAAAGTTTGAAGACTACCGGACTGCCAGACTCAAGACTCAAAGTCTATCCTCATTGACAATTTTCTAGATCGTCGAAGAAGGCTTATCTAGAACTAAGTATTTCGTTAAGAATTTGATTCTATCGACAAAAGACGATCTCTTGGCTAGATATAGCATGTCGGAATCCATTATTCAAATTGATATTGATTCAAGGATTTTGGATCCGTTGATTGGCAAAGTATACTTGGAAGGTTCTACTTATGGAAACCTAGATCCTGATTGTATGAGCGAGCAGGATTGGTGGGCTATCGTCTTATTTCTTAAATAACTCGAAATCTCCCTAATTGATTCTGTCCAATGGGTGGATTGGAAGAACTCCTTTGGTAAGTGCCAACGGGTGTAATGGCATAAAGGAGTATATAAGGAAGATGTTCTAGTTATTCGAGTGTGTGCGCGATAGAAAAATTCCAAAGTCTGAAGCTCCTTGTTCTTAGTCAATTCAATTGTTGAGCGAAATCGTGTACTCAAAAGAGAGTTTATACCTTTGTAAGACCTTGAGGAAGTGTAGCAGAGTCTCTACACTGTGGAACCAAGGAAGAGCTATACTGTAACAACTCTTTTGATTCATAGTGAAATCCAGCCAGTGAGCTGTCAGTGCGAAAGAGTGGACGTAGGCTTAGATTAAGCCGAACCAGTATAAACCTTGTGTTCTTATTCTCTTCCCTAAGCTCTTTTATTTTGATCGTAATTCTATTTGATTATTAGAGTCTAATTTTCTTTTCATAATCTATTACTGAACAGAGTTGTTTTAAAAGTAAAATCACTCACTTCACTCTGAAAATTTTGTTTTTGCACCTATTCACCCCCTCTAGGTGCTCATACTAGCTTTCACAAAAATGTCCTTGTGGACTATCTAATTTGTGAGATCTTTGCAAAGAAAGATATTCTGTTTATGGCTCAAGCTGACCGTTTACTCACACACGATTATTTTATCGGTTATTTTCAATGTGGTGAATTATTAGCTTGTGTGAGCCCCTTTGCACGTCAGCTTGTGTGAGTAAGATCGTTTTATTAGCTTGTGCAAGCACGATCCATATATTTATTAGCTTGAGCGAGCTATCTTTCTATCTACATCAACTTGAGTGAGCTATCTATCTATATATATCAGCTTAAGCGATCTATGACCATATATTGCAGCTTGTGTGAGCAGTGGTGGTATCAAGGGGATTGATATATGGCATTGAATTGATAGATAGTACTATTGGTATCGAATTGAGCTGATTGACTAATTAATTGATGGTTTGATTTGAATTGAGTGGATTGGTTGAAATCATGAACTATACTAACTTGCAGGAAGGAACTGAGGTGAGATAAGTCCTCTATCTTGTGAGTGTGCATAGGTAGCCTTTAGGTGTATTTCCTTCCTAGTCAGAGTTTAGCGGGTGAACTTGCTGAAACATCGTCTCATCATCATAGGCTAATATTTTCAGGTCCTTAGATGTCGGTTCCTCCTTAACATTTTGGCCAACCCAAGAAGGTCACCGAACAAGCCTCTTTGATTCCTCTTCTTGGGGGCCAAGGAGCCTTGGTCTATGAACTTGTGAGATCCATTGTCTAGGTTGATGCGGGTTTACCCCAAAGGGTACCCCATCAATTCAAATCGTGGTATCGTTACAGGCGAGATGGACCTAGAGAAGGTCCCCTACTAGAGTCAGATATTGTGGCATCCCAAAAATTCAAAGCCAAGCCATAAGGTGTGTTAAAGTCTTTAATTAGGTAATAAAATTTCCTATGGCTTATGCTTTAGCCATTAGTCTTTTTAATTAGATGATTTGTGCATGTGATTGTGAAAATTTAAATTTGATAGATTAATAATCTATGCTTGGCCATGTACTTTATAAATTAAATTTCAATAAACAAGATGTCCCAAGACTTTGGCCAAGATGAAAATTGAAATTTGAAAATATTTATAGGAAGGAATTTCAAAAAAAAAAAACAGAGGAAAAGGTTAATTTTTAGGATGGGCCTTAGGCCCATTGGCCTAAGCTTGTAATGGGCCAAGTTGGCCGGCCCAATAGAGGCCCAAGAGGAGGTGGTCGACCGGCCCAAAAGCCCAAGCCCAAGAAGCCCAAATCAAATTCAAAAATTCAATAAGACAAGTGGCAAAAAGGGGAGGCCATGCATTGGTTGGTTTGTAGGCAAGTAATGATTGTTAATCATGAAGATTTGGGGGTATAAGAAGGGAAGAGAGAGAGAAGGTGGCCAGATTTCTTTTGGCCGAGAGAGAGGGTGAGAGAGAGAGAGAGAGAATTCGAGAAAGAGAGGGAGCGGCCGAGAGAGAGAGGAGGAGGAACCGCCGTCCGTCCGCCGTGTGCCGCCGTGTTCACCGCCTTACGCCGTCGTTCGTCCATTCTAGAGGCAAGTGGGAGTCCTCTAGCTTCTCTTGCATGCTTGTATGTTGTTTGCATGTTGAACTTTTGGTTGTTAGATGGGAAAAACCGAAGCATGGATGAGTTGTGTGTGAGTGGTGTGACTGTTCTTGCTCGGATCGTGTGAGACAGAAAATTGTTTGAGCTTGCATGTGTGTTTGAAGTCCGATTTTGGCTTCGATGTCTTCATGAAAGTTGTAGCTAACATCTTGTACTATAACATACTGAAATTATGTGGAAAATGATGGAGATTTGAGGGGTTAAAGTCTCATCTTATGGAGACCTCAGATCTGGAGAGTTTTCACTGACCTTTTGCTGGATTCATGGTTGCATGTTGATTTTTGTTGAGAATCTCACTTCAGTTTCTTCATTAAAGTTGTAGAGAACGTATTAAACTACAACATACTCAAATTTAAAGTGAAAATAACAAGTATAGCTTGGTAAATCGACTAGATCTTGAAGACGATGATTCTGGTGATGTGTTCCGAGACACCCGAGATTTCAAAGACCTAAATGATGACTATAATCTGGTTATTTTACCTAGATCTCTTCATTAAACTTGTAAAGGACATCTTGACACATAACATATCCGAATTTCAGAGAAAACGAAAGAGAATAGACAGGTTAAAACTTCATATTTCTGAGATGGAGGCACTGGACGATGTGGTAACGGGTCCAGAAGCTTCGTGAGGTTGAATAAAATAATCTATAAGTAATATGGCTTGGAGTTCTGCATGAAAGTTGTACGAAATTGTCTTGGCTATAATCCAGTAAAATTTTATAATTTTTGCAGGCCATATGGATATTTTAATTGAATTTATTCGGAAACCGTGCATTCTGGTTTCATCCGAGAAGTATAGGATGTTTTGTGAAAATTGTGAGATTTTGTAAAAATTCAAATTTGGTCATGAAATTTGCATGTAATCCTATTGGGTTGTAATTGCTTGAATTTTTATAATTTTGGAAATTTATAGATATAAAAAATAATAATAAAATAATAATAATAATAAATAAAATAAAATAAAATAGAATATATTATTTTATTGGCCATAGATTCCATTTAATTTAATTATGTGGCATGTGTGAAAAAGTCTTGATATATATATGACATGGAATTGAGATGCATGTATGAATTCAATGATGAGTATGATCTTGATTTGTTATCACATCACATGCCATGATAAATTGAATCATAATGATGAGAATTGAGATAAATGAGGAAGCCGTCGGGGGTGAGCCGACGATGCCCCGGGAGTGTCGAGATGCTTGGCTAGAAGGGTACGGCCGGTTGCCCGGTGGTCATGAATGGCCGAATACCGGAGGGTCCTCGGGAGACCTAGTGGTATCAAGATGCCCGGAGAGTGGGGGAGCCGGAAGCTCGGCATGGTAATTATGCCGAGGGATACCTCGCGATGCCAGATTGGGTGCGAGATGCCTGGCCTGAAGGATGCGGCCGGTTGCCCGGTGGCCTGAAATGGCTGGATACCGGAGGGTCCTCATGATGCCAGTTGGGGTACGAGATGCCCGGAGAGTGGGGGAGCCGGATGATCTGTAATTGTATCTTGGATACATGTGGGACGCAAACATTGGTCCCGAGAATGAGAAATGTGGCGGTCCAAGATGAAATTGGAACTAAATCATGCATGGTGATATTTGTGTGACATGATGCATGATGATATATGTATGACATTATGCATGACAATATATGCATGGTAATGATGATGATATGCATGATGATGATGGTGAGGATGATATATGATGATATGCATGATGATGATGGTGAGGATGATATATGATGATGTGCATGATGATATGCATGATGATGATGATGATATATGATGATATGGCATGATAACATGTGTAATGTGATGATGTCATGATGATGACGACATGTATGATATGATGATGCATGATAGTATGCGCATGGCTTCAAGGTAAGTAACACCTGCAATGCATGTATGATTTGTATGATGCATTGAGTTGTTATTGGATTCCTTATCTGCTGAGTGGTTGTA